>CM061046.1:48260659-48860659 GCA_030762985.1 Adelphocoris suturalis | reverse complement strand
CCTTCACCCATCACATTTTTGGACACCCCTATGAATCTGATTCAAAAAAGTCCTTACTTATAAATTACCTAATAGGACCAAACTACTGAGATCAACCCCCACTTCCCTCTCCACAAACACCCCCCATATTTCAGATTAAAAATATTCTTGATAGGGATCCCAAAAGAACGTTCAGAATAATCCAATTTCATTCGTCCACACATCAGATCACCAGTTCGTTTGGTGATGACCAAATTATTCCATTTAACCACCCCCTCCCTTTTTTTCCATACCACAAGTACTTATGGTCGAGGCAAGAAAACATTTAAATATCATGTGATTGAGGTTGACGTAATCTAAACATATTCGCCCAATCAGATCCCCAGTTTGTTCAGTGACGTCAAAGATACTCCTTTCCAAACCCCTCCCCCAAAAATACCTCTATGGGTCGGAATTGAAAATTTCTAAGTAGGCCGTAGTTTTTTACTGTAATCAAAACATATTTTATCAAGCTGGTTCTCAGTTCATTCAGTGATGTTCAAGATGCCCCTATTTCACCCCCATCCATTCCTCAAAATACCCGTTGTGGTTCAGATTTGGAAATTTCAAGTAGTTTGTGATTCAAGTTAGAGTATTCCAAACATATTTAATCAATCAGTCCCTCAGTTTATTCAGTGATGTCCATGATATCTCATTTCACCCCCTCCCCCACAACCATGCTCTAAGAAAACACCCTCTTTGGGTAAGATTTGAAAAATTTCAAGTAGCCTGTGATTAGAGTTAGTGCAGTTCAAATGAACTTTAGCAGTCAGGTCCCCAGTTTATTCAGTGATGTCCATGATACCCCATCGCCCCCCACCCTACCCCAAAACACCCCCATGGGTTAGATTGGAAAACTTGAAGTAGTCTGCGATTCGAATAAGAGTATTTTAAACATTTCTTACCAATCAGCTCCAGTTTATTTAGTGATGTCCATGATAACCCCATTTCACCCCCCCCCCCCCCCCCTCCCAAAAAACCCTAATGGTCGGGATAGAAAATTGCATGTACTTAGCCTGCGATTCAAGTTGGAGTAACCCGAAAACATTCCACCATTTAGATCCCCGGTTTGTTCAGTGTTGACAAAGATACCCCCTCCTTCCCTAAAACACCCCCTGTGAGTCAAATTTGGAAAATTTCAAGTAGCTTGTGGTTCGAGTTAGAGTAATACAAACAAATCCGCCTCTCAGACCCCCGGTTTATTCAGTGATGTCAAAGATACCCCATTCCCTTACAACACCCCCAATAGGGCTGATTAGAAAAGGTTCAAGTAGCCAGTGATTTAAGTTAGAATTATCCAAACATATTCGCCCAATCAGATCCCCAGTTCGTTCAATGGCGTCGAGGATACCCCATTTCACCCCCTCCCCTAAAACACCCCCTCAGGCTCGAATTTTATAAACTTCAAATAGCCTATAATTTAAGTTGGACTGATGTAGACATTTCCCACCACTCGTATCAGTTGTCCAATGACCCCTGCAACCGTGAAAAGCGGACAAAAATACGGAAAGACAGACAGACAGACCGAGAAAAATGATTGAGAAAATGGTACCTTGTGAAAATGGGAAAATCGTCTACAAATAGCTTAAAACCGAAAAGAAACGCAAAATTTCATGATTCTAAACAATGTACAGCCAGACATACTTACGATTTTATTAATATAGATTATACAGGAATATTTAGGTTACTGGTAAACTTATGACGATCATGCCCAGTTACTTTCATATTTGTCAAGTTTGTCTTAGGTTAGAGTAGTGGATAGTTCCTAACTAGATGTAGATTAGGTGTAAGTTCTTGTCTCATGTTCGCTGGCTGAGAGTATTCACAGAGGTAGTGGGAAATGCGTAGAGTATTAGGGGCACATCATGATGTTTATTGAAGAGTTTTGCAACCGTTATCCCCTTCTCAAGATAAAGTGGTTGCACATTGTGCGGCCTTGTTTCCAGTCATAGAACCAGGATTTCCCATGGGATCCAAACTGGGAGCGAATTGCCTACCGTCTTCCGTCCTCAAGCACTCATAATGATTGAACTGTGGAATCCCTCAGCTGAGGGCTAAGCTGTAGGCGCAGAAATACCTTCTCTGTGTCGGGCTAGTGACCATTCTGAGGTTAAAGGGAGTGTACGTAGACCATTCAGTAAAAATGGTGGAGAGGTCTGTGAGAATGTTGCCTTGCGGGGTAAGTTCCTTTCCACAGATCTCGACATTTGAAATTTTGTGGATATCCATTAACTCAGATGCCGACTGATGTTTGGTAACGCGAGATATAATACATGCCTCGGCCTGTAGGTTAAGACGGGTATTTGGCGTATCTCAAGGAAACTGTCTGTATGAACAATCTCCTCTCAGGAGGATCTTCCAGGATTTTATCTAGAGAGAGACCACTAAACGCATAGCCTAAGGACTCCTAAAAACGATTTCTGGATTCCAGGAGGTGATATCGGATTATGCTGCCCGAAAAAGAATCGAAATCAATCTGAAATATATTCGTTGAGAAACCTGTTTTATAGTTATCCTCCACTACTAACAGTTTACCGAGCTAGGTGGACAGAGACAATTACTTATCAATATCAATCAAGAATGGGACGTGTCGTGTTCAAGGAATAATTTCCTTTCCCCTTGCCCCAGAAAAGACGTGATTTTTCCCCTGAATCCCTCTTAATAATATTGTTATTGTTAGTTCTCATTCAACTCTGGAGGTCATCATCCGAAAAAGAGCAAATTGGATATCCACTTACTTTCCTATCTTAAACGTTGGTGCCATTTATTGGAACAAATTCTCAATTATTCACCTCCTTTTATTCTACCGTGACCCTAATATTTTACCTCTTAACTACATTCACAAGTAGTAAATACATTTTTTTAAATATCGATTTTTATTCTCTCTTTGTGTCCGGCCAGTAGTTGAGGCACGTTGAAAATTTGTATTCGAACTACACGTGTTTTCTCCAATCAACCAACTAATTTAGTCTAATGATACATCAGAATTTCATGAAAAAAAAACACACCTTTTTGTTTATTATTATCTAACAGTAAAATAAAATACAATTAAAATAGTATATCGGACATTTTTTCTTCATTCCTCACAAAACATGTTTGGTGGCGTGAATACATTCAAAATTTTGGCTTAGGATGCGATTACCCAGGCGTTTCGCAATTTGAGGCTGTAGTACAGTGGCAAGGCGGCGAACCTCTAAGGGCACATCATCTGGTCATCCCATGGGAGCGGAGGAAGGATCGCAGGTTGCGGAAGGGCCATCACGGGTAACGGCCTAACTATTTTACCGTATTCAAGAGTAAGTACGCGGGTTAGTACGCGAGAGTGGAACTCCGGCGAGGAGCCATCCTGCGAATGGTAGGCCAAAGGTAGCGCAGGCCGTCTCTTCGGACTGGAAATGACCTCATCACCAGCTCACAACAGCGTTAGAGGTTTATGCATAGCAATGATGCACATCTCGCCGTGATCATCGATTTGCCGGCCGACCCCCTTTCGGAATACTAAGTTGTCCCTATGACGCCCTCAGGAGCCGAGAGGGAGCCTATGACTCAGATCAACAAAACCACTATTATTGCTCCCACTGAAATCACGAATCACATCATCCAACAGAATAACTGGGTTGCGTGAATTACTAGTTCGAGGGCTAGAGGTGGCAGAGCAGACTTAGAAGACATTCATTTGTATAGTATTTTAACTAATAAACCCCTGTAATCGACCTAAAAAAACCCTTGACCCTCTAAATTGGTTGGTTTATATTTTAATATGCGTATAATTTCAGAAACAAATTGAAAAAACTGGCCACTGGCCAGAAAAATCACTTATGGGCTTTAGTTGGTGCTAGGTCTTCGGCATCACTATTGGGTAACAATGAATTATGAAATATTCAAAACATCTAATCAATATCAAGATTGCGGGCTGATTTTGAAAAGCGAACTAGTAGACGGTGAGAGGAGAAGGTTCACCCAAAATCAACCCGATTTTAACATGGATAAGTTTTTGGGCTGAGGGTCATTCTAAAATTTTCGACCGAAAAAAGTGCGACACTACAACCGATGTCCAAATTTGATAACTATGCTGCAACAATCGTGAAGCAGCACTCATCGGTTGCGTTATAATTTGGAATGCTTTCATTTTATCACAACATCTCATGGTCCTTAAGCCATTGTAGTGTCAAGGAAAGCTTGAATTATTACGCTAAGTAATAAAGTAATATTGCTAAGTATCCATAATGAATTAATAATGTGAAATGAAGGCACCAGGTACATGGTAGGTAAACTACTGAGTAGTAGGTACTTGTAACCAGTAGGTACTAGACGATGCATAGACCTGTTATCAGCTGATGGGCTCCTAAAGCTGAGTGAGCTAAATTGTCTCCTATTTATCTTAGGAAGTTGAGATTTGATAGGGAGACTCTCTGGGACACTAAGAGACGATTGAAAATACTGGCTCCTTCCCAATCAGCTGAGTGAGCTAAATTCTCTCGTGTTCATCCTAGGAAGTTGAAATTAGATAGGGAGACTCTCTGAGACACTAAAAGACGATTGAAATAATTGGATGCTATCTAATCAGCTGACTGAGCTAAAGTATATATTTTTTAATTAATTTAATTAACAGCTGTTCTAATTTCGAGTAGTTGCCGAACATAGCTTTCCCGAAGCATTTACCATACTCACCATAAACCAGTAATACTCAGTACAACTACCGAAAACTGTAATGTCTGTTTATTCATTGCTTAACGGTAAGAATATTGTAACCGGCTTATAGGAAGTGTTAAAAATAACTGTGGAGAGAAGCCACTACTATGAGTTGTTGTTAACAGTTGTCTATTTCTAAAGCTATAAGGAAAAGGGTTTGTTTACAACTCTCGAGGAGAATCGTTATTATGAGATTCCCAATGAAAGACATATCCATGTTACATGGTATCTGCTTGTAAAGTTATATATATATATATAAGTAGTAAGTGGGCACGTTTGGACCAACTGAGAGAAAACTAACAGTAAAATATTTAAAGTGAAAACTAACAGTAAAATATTTAAAGTAAAAACTAACAGTAAAATATTTAAAGTGACACCAAACAGTAAAATATTTAAAGTGAAAACTAACAGTAAAATATTTAAAGTGAAAACTAACAGTAAAAACTTTTCAACACAAAACATCAGAACCAGTGACTTTTTCATTTGGGGGGTAAGTTAAAAGAATATTTTTCCTATTAGAAACTTTAGTGAAACTCTAAAAAATTACAGTAGGTTTTAATTTTTAATGACATGTATCACTAAAAATTGTATATATTAATTATACCATCAGCTCATTCTGTAAACTCTATACAATGCATTTTATTACCATTTTTAAGTGTCACTTTACCTTTATAGATCAATTTATATTTGTCTTTCACGAGTGTTTCTAAATCCCCCTCTTGGTTAAATCTATTTTTTAAAAAATGAATTGGTAGCAATATGTTGGTAAAGCCACCCTCCAAGTCTACCGCTATAGTTTCGCCAAATTTAGCTTTCACCTTTTCCGCTTTAAGGATCACATAAGGTTTGTTACGTTTTAAATCATTAAACGTACTAAATTCGCTCCTACCATTGATTCTTTCCAAAAATTTATCGGCCATCTTTTATTATAAAACCCCATTCCTTTAACTCATCGTTTCAATTTTAAAAGTTGCCACAAAAACATCAGACCAAGTGACTTTTTTCATTTAACGACTTGAATCCCTGTTAATGTTCCAAACGTGCCCGTTTACTACCGATTTTTATATAAAGAGTTTCTTAAATGTTTACGTTTAATATCCCCAAGGTAAAGTATCGATAATATCGGTTTCTTTGTTTTCCATTATATTTCGTTTATCATATTGAAATTTAAACTCTTTTTCCACTTCTTTGTTTACTAATGTTTTATCTTTTACATTTCGAGTAATCATGTTATATTTTAGCTTAACGCTGTTTATTTCTTTTATTAACATTTTATTCATAGCTTCTCTATTTAATGATTTACCGTTTTGATAATTCAAAGTAAATCCTTTAACTTTCATAGTTTCTTTTCCTTGATTGGTTATATAAGCGTAACTCTTGGGGCCCGTACTAATCCATTCTACAATGTGATTATTTTTTCCCAATTCATCAGTCCACTCACCCAACATACAACCTGTTTTTACAAGAGTTTTCCCATCATCAATATAAACAATACTATCTGTATCATAATAAACAACATTCTTTCCTATTTTATCAAGCATATCATATAATCTTAATCTTGCATTGGAAGTGGTAAAAGCAGCTACAAAAACGTTAGTTGAAAAACTATCTTCGATGTATTGATTCAAAAATTTATAAGATATTTGCACGATATTGTCATTCAGAAATTGGCATGAACCAATTTCTAGTCTGTCATCTAAAAGTATATCGTACCATCTTGTTATATCAACAACATATTCAGATTGTGACATGTTCAATCTTTGCCCAAACTTTCCCCACAAAGAATTCAAACAAATCTTTGCTACTGCTCTTCGTCCAGGATTTGGTTTAATACTTTCTTTTTCTAAATCTATATCGAGACTTTCTTTAACGCTTTTTATATATTCTTCAATAGTTTCAAAGTCGCTTTCCCACGGGCTAGTCTCTAGTTTTATTTTCATAAATGTTTTTACATATTCTTTGAACAATTCATTACTTTTTTCTTTGAAATGCCATACTTCGTAAATTTCTTGAATCTTATAACCTTTTTCAATAGCTTTATTTACTTCATCTGTAGTCCAAGTATCAACCAGAGCTCTTTCATTTTCATCGTGTGAACAAGTATTACATTTATCTACAAAACATTTTTCGCATAAAATAAATAGAAGTTTATCTCTTTTGATCGGTAGAACTGGGTGATATAATTTTTTAGGAGGTAATATTTTACATTTGATTAATCCGTACCAATTTTCATCATATTTCTCAGGTTTATGAATTTTTGTTGGATGACCTAAGGGATAATAATCGAAATATTGAACTGTTGGATACAAACTACAAACATCGATATATCTTAATTTTTTATTTACGACTTTCAATTTACTAGCATTGGTTCTGCCACCAAAAAATGCGTCTCTAGGATTTAATGGTTCCACTATTACGTTTCCACTACTTTTTACTGCTGCTTTACCCTCTTTCGATTTAATCCAGTTACATTCCCACATTTCTACTAATTGGTATCCAGCGTCAATGATTTGTTTACTCCTTTCCTTCGTTTTTTCATACAAATCGCCCATAGATAGATGATTTACATTATTGGGAGTATTTTCATGAAAACATGTAGGACAGCCGTGCCAAAAACACCCGTGATACTGATAAACCGTGTTAGTAATTTGATCAAAACCATCAACTTTGGCACCACAAACAGTTACTTCCCCTCCATTCAATGCGTGCTGTACATTTTTAAAAGTATTCAGCCAAGTGATAGATCCTTTGCTAAACATTTCCTTTCTGTCCTCTTTGGTACTTGCTATCGTATTTTCCTGTAAATATAAGGACCGAAAAATGGCCATGCAAACACTCGCTATAGTTAAATATTGGAAAGGATCGATATTAGCTATGTCTAAAAATTGCTTCCTAAATTCAATACAACCCCTTCGCAAAATATCGACATCTGATTCACAATATTCTAATATTTCTTTCTGAAAGTCGAATATATAATTTTCCTCTACTTTTTCAGCGTGCCATTTCAAAAATGCTTTTCTTACTTCGGGTTTCATTGAATCAGCCCCATAAAATTTAGTATCAGGAATTGGCCCAACGTAATTTTGATTATCTCGAGTATTGAAATAATGGGGGAAATATCCTTTTTTTAGTTCTGTTAATCCGAACGTTTTTGGAAAAGCAGATAACGGAGATGCAACGAAGTTAGAACTATCGATTATTCTTATTATTCCTTTAATTTCTAATAACATTAGTTTAGTTCCATTATAAATAGTGTAAGGTTTCAGAGTATTTTCGACGCAGTATTTAAGAATGAATTGAGAATCATATCCTTTTGCATAATGTGCTATGGCAGTGTACCCTTTGTGTTTACTTGAAATCAACCACTCGCAAAATTCCTCATTAGTTTTGAATACGAATTTAGTACCATCGTGGTAGTGAGCTATAACAAGATTTGCTTCATGGGTTCCTGTTTCCTGCATTGCTTCATAATCAAATGTTATGTATTTTTCGGTGTAAGTACATTTTTCTGCTGTGATATCAGAACGATTATTACAAGTACAAGGTACTGTACAATACCCACCGTTTGATCGTCTTGCTAACATAAAACATTCATGACCACCTATATCGTCGAATATTTCTTGACAGTTTCGACATTTTCCAGAACCACATCTATGTTCGTCGGTTCTTTTGCAAATTTTCCCGCAGTTTACACATTTATAGATTATTTTACAAACTTCTTTATGATTTTTAAAGCAATTATCATTATAACAATAACGGTTACAATCGTTACAGAATATTTTATTTTTATCTTTTTCATCGTGTTGTATTTGTTTACAGAGTGTACAGACATCTTTATTTCTAGTCTTTTTGCATTCATGTTTCTCTTTATTATTATAGGGAGTATCACAATTTTTACAGTAATATGAGGAGGCGTAAAAGGCTGCTACACTATTAATAACATCAAAATGATTCCCATCTTTATAAAGATAAATTATAGTATCTTTCTTTTCTCCTTCGTAAATAACGGTATTGAAATTTTCGGCGCAGATAACTTTAACTTGAATGTCTAATAATTCTTCAACAACTTTGATATCTTGCAATGTGAAACCTTCCTCGGTGTATGAACCCATTTTTTCGCAAAGTTCTTTAGCTAAATCTAGTTGAATTGGGCGGCCCATTCTGATTTGTTTTACATCAATTTCTGAGAGTTTCCGATTGAAAATATCCTTAGTATGATAAGTTAACGCGGTAATTATGGCTCTTGGACAGCATAAGTTATCGACATTTTTAATTTGAGTGATACATTTTTTTGTGTGTTTACTCTCAGCCAAATTTAATATTTTGACACCTCTTGCTCCTCTCGGTAAATTGATGATTTTAATGTGAAACGTAGTATTTGTTATGTCAACGTGTTCGTTGGAGCTAATAATGTTGCTTACGTGTTGGATAAATTCTTTAGCTTGTATACGAGATAAAACGTTTGATTTACTACTTAAATCTTTCGATATATCATGGTGAAAATGAGGGTTTTGGGCAACGATCATAATTTTATCCCCGGTTTGGAAATTAGATTTTTCTTTAGCCAAATTTAACATAGCAAATACAGCTTTTTCGACTTGTATGATATTAGATAATTTTATACAATAATCGATTTCTGTAGTTTTAAATTTTTTAATGTATCGAGATTTAGTTTCTATAATAGTAAAAGGAGATTTTCGTTTTTCTTTGTTTTCATTAACCAAGTCATCGTCGAAATTGAACATTTTTCCTGTTTTTACTTTAAATGCATGCCCTTGTGGGTGCATTAGATGTTCGATGATATTGATTTTTTTATTCGGTTTTTTAATTTTAATATGTTTTTCTTTAGCTATTTCGCGTAGTTCTTTAACAGTTAGCTTTTCTAGATCACTTTTCTTAAAGTATACATTTTTAATATCATTTAAAGCTGTAATAAGATTATTTTTCTTCATTTTATAACCACCTTTTAAATTGTAATCTTTCGCTTCATTTCTCAAATCTTTAACTCTGAATCCTTTCTCAACGACTCTTTGTTGAGGTTTAAGAGTTTGGTTAGGGTCATTTTTTAGATGGAATGGTGCTTTTAAATGACGAGCCCAGTTTTTATATGTGATTTTTCGATCACATTTTTCACAGATTTTATCTGCATATCGTTTTTTAATAGTATCTTGCATTTTTATTATAGTAGGGGTTCTTTTAACTAACCCTTCATTTTTTTTCGTATCGTTCATTTTTATTAGAAAAGAGATTCTTTTAACTAATCCCTCAATTTTTATATTATCCACCCGCTTTTTCTTGTATGGATACTATTTAGTATAATATTGTTGTTTTAATGGAAAATTTCCATTAAAACGTTTTTATTAATATTTAAAGGGGAGGGCGATTCGCCCCCCCCCCCCCCCCCACCTTTAATAGATTGGGTTTTAAACAAACTTGATGTTATACATGTCTCTCCCATTTATTGATTTGGTGATTCCATGGTACACTAAGCAAACACCGTACTCAACTAGAGCTTGGAGTTCATTTTTATCAAATTTTTGAATACATCTTTCTGGTATGAACACTCTAAATTCTCCTAGATTGGCTATAACAGCCTCCCACGAGTATTTCGTTGACACAAATTCAAAGTTTATAATTTTGTAAGGTTTTCCGATTTCTAGTTCAGAAAGCTTGTTTGTGTTGTTTTCAAAATTAATTTTTTTCAATAGCTGCTCCCTATTCATTTCTATTTATTTATTATAGAATATATTCTTTTAACTAGCCTTCCATCTTTAACGTTAAAGTCGAATACAAGTCGAGAATATTTTTAACAGTAAATAAGTAGCCCCCGTCGAATCGACGGGGGGTCCTATGTAAAGACGAATACAAGTCAATTGACTAAAAAAGCCGACGCTCACATGTGAGCCGCGGCTTTTTCATTTCATACGAAATTTTATGGCTCACATGTGAGCCGCAAATTTTGATCTCGGTTAACAATTGTTTGGTTCTTTCGAGCCTGAACCAATAAGTTTTTTCTAGAATTCTGTTTTTTGTAGTTCTTGAGCATAGAAAGATCCTTCAATCTCTTCGTCGTTTAAATCTTTTATTTTGTAAGTAATTGGATTTGTTGGTAGAATTCCAGAAACCACAAAAATTTCTCTAGTCCATTTAGCATCATATTTATTCCCAAATGTTTTCTTAAATCTTGTTATTCGAACTCGATCTCCAAGAGAAAACTTTACTTTTTGTGAGGCTTTTTGGTTCCTAAACAATCTAACTAACACTTCATCTTCGTTATTTTTATTAACTTGTACAGGTATCATACCAATCGATCTATGGAAATCTTTAAAATTGTATTCATGAATCAAATCCTCTAGAATATCGATCCATTTCTTATTATTTCGTACTTCAAAATGGATTTTCATTTTTTCGTTTAAAGTTCTATTAAATCTTTCTATGATTGCCGATTTTTCTTCATTCTGTGTATGATACATTTTTATTTGGTGACTTTTCAGAAATTCTTTAAACATTTTATTTTCAAACTCTAAACCTTTGTCAGTGTGCAGTAAATTAGGAGCTTTATGATTTTGTGATTTGGCCTTTTCTATGATTTTCTCAAAAGCTTTTGTTACGCTTTTTCCATCCTTTTTCTTCAAGGGTAAGGTCCATGCAAATTTTGAAAATGTATCGATAACATTAAGCATATAACCGTATCCATCATTCTCTTTTTCATAATTTTTCATGATTATCAAATCAGCAGCCCACAAATCATCAATACCTTTAGTAAATATTGTCCTTTTTTGAAATTTATTTCTTATCGACTTATGTAATTCTTTAGCGAGAGATAATTTTTCATCAACATTCAGATCTTCTACTACAGTTGGTTCTTCAGAATTTTCTCTCTCAGGGGAAGTGATAAACTTACTCTTATTAGTTTTACATTTTGTACATTTTGCAGCCACTCTCCATCTCCCGTTTATCGTTTGTATTTTTTCTGCATCAATATTATTGGTTCTCTTCTTACACTTGTGACAGTAAATAGGATCAGTTAAATCATTATCCATTTTTATTATAGGAAAACAGGTTTTTTTAATGTGTCCGGTACCTTGCCTTCTATAGCCCAATCAAAAATGGCACGAATTGGTGCTTTTTCTCCGTTAGGATCTTGAATGAATTTGCTCTTATGAGTTCTGCATTTAACACATTTAGCTGAAATTCTCCACCTTCCGTTCACAGTTTGTACAATTTTCACGTTTATATTTTTCGTTTTTTTCTTACACTTACAGCAATAAATTTCGTTGTACATTATTTATTTTATTATAGGAAAAAAGGTTTTTTATGAGATATTTCTCATAAAAAAGAAACTCCTCACTCACTCTTCAATCAAATGCAAATAAACTGTAACATTTTCAAATTGCAGCTCATCTCCATTTTCATTTCTACATGATAGTTTAATTTCTTTAATTTCTCTAATTCCTTTTCGTAGAGAACTGTAGAGAATTTTCTTATTCGTTTCCATATAAGTAGTATTTGGGAGAATCGTTTTCTCTATCAAAGATACATGGAGTAATTCATGTTCACTATGGAGATCTGAATGTTCATTATGAGTAGCGAAGCTATAATCGGTAATATTGCAATGCCATTCAATTAATGAAATAGGTTTGATTAATTTTGGATTGTCTTCTGAATAATATTCCTTATTAGCATCAAAATAATCCCCAGGTGTTTTACACTGTTTAAAATCGAACAGTTCGCAGAAATTTCCATACTTTATAAACCCAATAACAACAGGAGATTTAAGATAAAATCTATTACAATTTGGACCGTAGTCTACTTTAAAAACCAAACTTTCAGGTTTTGTTTTTTTTAATGTGTCAATTTGTGATTTATAAAGTGTTTTATTCTCCTCAAATTTCTTCATGAGTTCAGTTATATAATTTTTTATTTTTAAATATAATTCTCTTTTAAACGTCTCAACAGTAAATGTGCCATCTAACACATGCTCGGTATGATACCATCCATCTATAATAAACATTTTTAATGATATCAATACATTTTTTACTTGAAATGAAAGAGAAGGTGAAGTAAATAATAACTTTACTAATCCGAGTTTATAATTTTTATTGGGATTTAGAACAATTTCTGGATCAAAAGTTATTTTTAGATCTTTGTGTTTATCAGAAATCTTTATTAGAGTCATGCTTTTATTATAGGTAAAAAGTTTTTCGTATAATAAATATGAGTAAATACAAATACGAGATTGATCCAATTTCGCATGATAAAAAAGAGGCTAGAAAAGGAATTTTACCATTACCTTTAAGATCATTAATAGTAGGAACTTCTGGTTGTGGGAAAACAACACTTCTCTATAATCTCATCACAAAGCCATGGGGAATCCCCTTTAATCATCTATATATTTTTTCAAAATCTCTGGATCAGAATGCATATGAGATTTTGAGAAGCAATTATGAAAAAATTTCTGCAAAAGATGGTGTGGAAATAGCGCAGTTTTTCAGTAATTGTGACGAACTTATAACCCTGGACGCATGTGAAGAAAAAAGTCTTATTATTTTTGATGATTGTGTAAACATTCAACATCAGAGAGAAATCAAAGATTATTTTGTGAGAGGACGTCATAAGAAAATTTCGTGCGTTTACTTGACACAATCATGGTCAAAAGTTGATAAACAACTCATTAGAAACAATATTAATTTTTTATGTGTATTTAGACAAGGACCAAGATACATGCGAGATATTTATGATGAATATGTGGGAACTGATTTCACTTATGAACGATTCAAAGAATTATGCTATTCTTGTTGGGATGAGGGCTTTGGTTTTCTAACGATTGATCTAACAAAGAAACGCAATGACGGACGTTACCGAAAGAAATTTGGCGAAATATTTTAGATTTTAAGTTTTGTTTTTATAGAGAATCCCTATAAAAACGCATTGGGAAACGCTTAAAAACGCAAAAATAGCGTTCCTAAAGCGTTTAAGCGTTTAAGCGTTTAAGCGTTTAAGCGTTTGAGCGTTTTAACGTTTAAGCGTTTAAGTGTTTTAACGTTTAAGCGTTTAAGTGTTTTAACGTTTGACCGATTTTAAAAAAAACTTTTTTCCTATAATAGAAGCATGACAAAAATTACTTTAGAACAAGCGCTTAGACAGAAATACAAAGAAGCGCAACTTGAAATTATGAAGGAAAAAGAAGCCAAACTTAGAGAAATCAAAAAGATTGATAAACCTTCCGAAAAAGATGAACAAATACTTTTCACAAAACCAAACCGTAAACCCATGAGCGTAGCTGAAGCTGATAAATCGATTAAACTTAGAAAATATTTACAAAAATTAGCAAAACAAGAAAGGATTAACCAAGCATCTGATAAGGAGACAAAAGAAAAGGCTTATGAACCTATAACTTCACGATTAGATAAGGTAGAAAAAGCAGTGAAACAAACTGATGAAGATCTTGGTAAAAAATTAGAACTCATTCCTGCAATAAAAACATTTAACCCCTTGGCTATCAGTTCACCTAAAAAAGTTTCTTTTCAAGATGTTGATGGCGAGGTTCAAGGTATTGATAATGATACTGAAGATACATTAAATCAAAGCTTTTCAAGTGACAATGCAGATAGGGATGATGGAATGGAATTAATATTACAAAAAAGTTTTAAATTACCAAACTCTTCTGTAGGCCCTTTAGGTATTGGACCAATTGCAGAATTATATATTCTTCATCCTGATAGGCAATTTGGAATATATCCTTTAAAAAATCATATATTTATTGGAAATAAACAGATACGGGTAAATGGCAATGATATTGAAATAGAAAAAATGAAATATTCCGGTACTGAAGGCTTATGGAAGCTCTTAACAAAACCCATAGCTTCTGATATTCCATCCAAAGATGAATACACTAATGAAGACTTTAATGCTTATGCAAAAATCCTCATTCAAACAAATAGCATGTTTCAAAATAATAATCCCGAATCTAAACAACCAAAATCAAGTGTTAGTAAAAAATGGAAAGAAATCATAAAACCAATCTGGGAGTATAGTAAAAAGAAAAAGATTGGTACTGGGTTGATTAAATATACTGAAAATCCTGTAGAATTTAAATATATAGATAATTTGAATCAACTTCAACAAAGACTATACTATTTGTATGCGCAAGAGCAGGCAGGAAAATAATAATTTTCACAATGAAAAATTGGGAATTATAAATTTCATTAAAGATCAACTGGAGAAAGATATTGATAATCCCAAGGGAACTGAATACTTGATTAAAATTATTAATAATTTACCCAAAAATATGATAAATACCTCATTTATTATATTTTGGAGATAATCTATTAAACGATTTCATAATTTCTCCCTTGAGAGGGAAAAACATTAAATCATGTTTAATGTTTTTCCCTCGCAAGGGAGAAATTAGATATAGTTTTTTAAGGTCAAGAAAAAAGAAAAGATTCTAATTAACCAAAACAATTTATTATATTTATATACATTTTTATTTTACCATTAGATATTTCCGATGGGACTCATACCAAAGTACGCTTGCATACGAGTCTGCAACACATTGGGACATTTTATGTCTTTAGTTGCAGACTCGTATGCAAGCTCTAAGAGCCACTCAGCTGATCCGGACCCTGAGCATCGTCAAGTAAATGTCCTAAAGAGGCTACATACGAAATTACAGCTTCCTAGAGTGTAAAGCATAGAAATTAGCTCTAAGAGCCACTCATCTGATCCGGACCCTGGGCATCGTCAATTAAATGTCCTAAAGAGGCTACATACGAAATTACAGCTTCCTAGAGCGTAAAGCGTAGAAATTAGCTCTAAGAGCCACTCATCTGATCCGGACCCTGGGCATCGTCAAGTAAATGTCCTAAAGAGGCTACATACGAAATTACAGCTTCCTAGAGTGTAAAGCATAGAAATTAGCTCTAAGAGCCACTCATCTGATCCGGACCCTGGGCATCGTCAAGTAAATGTCCTAAAGAGGCTACATACGAAATTACAGCTTCCTAGAGTGTAAAGCATAAAAAATTGCTTTAAGAGCCACTCATCTGATCCGGACCCTGGGCATCGTCAAGTAAATGTCCTGAAGAGGCTACATACAAAATTACAGCTTCCTAGAGTGTAAAGTATAGAAATTACCTATTAAAATGATTTAACCACCGCTTCACAAATCAAACCGTTCTCGCAATATTCGGATCACCTGCTATGAATCAAATCATCGAAACACCAACTCAATGAAATCATCAGAAATTAACAAGCGGTTGCAATCATGTTCACAATATCAAATATTGAGAATGATCACCTGAGTGTACACAATTATTCAAATAACCATGCTCATAACTCAGCTTGTTGGCCACGCACTTCGCAGTACTTAACATAATATGGTTGGATAAATCGAGAGCTTTCGAACGAATGGTCAACGAATTTTGTGGGATGAAAAACGACGAAGTACCATTTCCCTAGCAACGACTCGGTTGTAAGCGGAAATCATCAGAAAAAAAACGTTGCAGATTTGCGTGTCGTGTCGGAATTCACAGAACGACCCCCAGCCCTAAAACATTAAACATGTTAAAAACGGTTCTGGTATTTTCAATACTTTGTTGAACAAACTAGACGGTTTCGTACCTGAAATGCATCTCCCAGGTGGTTATCAATATTGTGGACCATTTACTAAATTGGATAAGAGATTAAATAGAGGTGATGAAGGTATAAATAGCCTTGATAAAGCTTGTAAACAACACGACATTTTTTATAGGGATCATGAAAAAACAAGTGATAGGCATCTTGCTGATAAACAACTAGAAACAGAAGCTTATAAAATTATGAAAAGTTCAACAAATATCGGTGAAAAATTGGCTGCTGCTACTGTAACAGGTGGTATGAAAATTAAACGGGTCTTTGGGATGGGTGTATACTAATTAGTTATTATGATTGTTTTTTATAGAATTTCGATTCTATAAAAAAACTTTTTTTCCTATAATAAAATGATTACACATCAAATAAATTTGTCAGAAATACAAATGAAAAAAATAAGATCTGCTTATAAAAAACGTGTTCCAGTAAAAGTACGACTGACTTTTGCAGATATTAGTGGAAAAGGAAATCATAGAATCCTGTTAAATGAAACTCAGAAAAAAAAGATAGATAAATGTATCAAAAACAAAAAAGGGTTGGAATTGGAAATGAATTATGATCAGTTGCAAATAAATCATTCAGGGGGATTTTTACCCTTACTTTTTGCAGGAATTGGCGCTCTTGGGGCATTATTGGGTGGTGGAGCTGCAGTAGCTTCTAGCGTTATTGATTCTAAGCATAAATCTGCTGAAGAAGCAGGAATCAAACGCCATAACTTGGAAATGGAGAGATTAGCACAAAACGCAAAAAGTTTAAGTATCGGTTCTGGAATGAAAAAGAAAAAAGCTATTTCAAAACCTAAAAAGAAACCTAAAAAGAAACCTACCAAATCAAAAAACTAAATAGCTTCCAACCTCTTACCAATTTTGATATTGAAAGATTATCGAAAGAAATGAAAATTAAAAATTTCAAAGGAGTTTTCATGAAGGATGATTTACCAGAGAAAGTGAACCACACGGAATGTGGAATTATAAATCTAGAAAATTCTGATGAGGTTGGAAGCCACTGGACTGCATTTTATAAAAATAACAATTTAAAATATTATTTTGATTCGTATGGTAATGCACCACCACCAAGAGAACTTGTTCAATATTTAGGTTCAGAAAATTTATTTTATAATGAGGAACAAATCCAAAACCAATATGATCCTCCTATCTGTGGACATTTATGTTTATTAATTTTGAAAAAGCTATCAGAAGGACACGATTTTGAAAATAGCGTGAGAACATTGAAGAAAAATCTTAATTTCTTTTATTAAATTTTATAGTCTTGATATTTTTATAGAATTTCGATTCTATAAAAAAACTTTTTTCCTATAATAAAATGATGTACACAAATAATGAAACACCTTCAGCCCCTGAAGAATTTAATCCAATAACTCATCCTAGATTATATCCAAAAATAATTTTTCCCGAGTTTAAAGAGAACAATTATAGAATCAATCGAATTATCAATCAATTTAAATTTTTAGAAGATGAAGAGAAAATGAGAAATGGTTTGAGTAAAAAATATGGAAAACTATCCAGTACTCTTTACGGTACTGAATTTTTATTTGCCCTCTCAGAACTCGGACTGACTGGTGCTTCTATAACATTACCAATAATAATTCCATTCAGTGTTCCAATTTCTGTAGGCTTGACAACCTTATCAGTAATATTAAGGACTTCAAGCGGATTTTTCAATAAAAAAATTACTAAACACTCTGAAATTGCACTTTTGGCAAAAGCTAAATTAAATTCGATTGAAGAAAAGTTCATAAAAGCAATTAAAGACGGTAAAATATCTGATGAAGAGTTCAATGATATTGAACAAGAAATAAAAAATTATATAAATATGAAAAATAATATTCTAAATCAATATAATAAAAATAAGAAAGAAATTAAAAGTGCGGACCCTTTCAAACTATCACTTTTGAAACATGGGGAAGTTTTCAGAACTGGATTTTAACTTTAAAGGTAGTGTCTCGTAGACACCACCTTTACTAATTAGATTTTAAGTCAGTTTTTATAGGGATTCCCCCTCCCCTTTAATTATTCCACTATCTCGATATTTTTATAGAATTTCGATTCTATAAAAACTTTTTTTCCTATAATAAATAAGTATGAATGAAATTAAAGCAATTTACTCGAAATACGATTCTGAAATCACAAGTATTGAGTATCAAAACTATAATCCTGAAACTAATTTGGAATTTAACTCTGAGAACAAAAGAATCGTTTTCAAGTTGCTTCTAAATGATGAGTTTACTAGCAGCAATATTAAATATTCCATTACTGGAAAATACATTCCTAAAGATACCACAAAAGCATATGGAACAAATGATAGTGTAATGATGATAAACAATTTTGTAGCACATCTTTTTTCCAAAATTGAAATAAGAAAACACAATACGCTTATTGATGAAATTGATCATCCAGGTATTGCTAGTACAGTGATGGGTATAGCTTCTTTCCCAGGCCCTGCAAACTATAATGGTAAAGTAATAAATTCAGGTTTTAATACGAAAGCTATAGGAGGTGGAAATTTCAGTGCAAGTGGTAAATTGGGTGATTTAGTCCTTGGGTTCTTCAGAGATTCAACAGTTCCAATTTACAGGGGAGGATTTGAAATTACATTCACTAGAAATTCTGATGATAATGTGCTCTTCCGTTACAAGAAAGATAATACTTCTCCTGAAGCTGTGGAGGGAAAAGTGGAAATTAAAACTTTCTACCTGCAAGTCCCGATAATCGAATATACAGGTGAATCCAAAAATAAATTAATTGCTGAACTTAGTACCGCTCCTTATTTGTTTCACTTTAAAAAATTGCAATGTATTGAAAAGCGTGTCACTAAAAATTATATCACTTATAATATTACAGATATTTATAGAAATTTACAGAATCCGATCTGGGGGTTTGTTGTCTTCCAAACTGACAGAAAAAATAATCAAAAGAAAGATAATTCCAAATTTGATAATTTGAGTGTAAAAAATATTAGTTTTGAAATAGCAGGGAAAATTTTTCCTCGAGAACCTTTGAATTTAAATTGGAGTTTAGAGAATTATAACTTAGCTTACGACATGTTTACAGATTTCAAGAGAATAATATGTCAAGATGACTCATCCCTTCCATATTATGAGCCTCAGTTCTTCAAAGAGAGCTATCCAATATTCAGTGTGAATATGACTAGACAACCACAGTCTATATCTGGACAAAAAAATAATATAGTTTTACGAGCGGATTTTGAAAATGATGCACCAGAAAACACTTTTGCTTACGTAATTTTGGTTTCAGAAGTTACTCTGAACTACATGCCACTTAAAAATATAATTCGAGAGGAATTTTAAACTTGTTTAGGGTAGGGTGAATATGTTTTTATTGAGAATTCTCAATAAAAACTACTCCGAATAACGAGACACTAAAGAATTAGAACTGCAAACACAATCTACCGACTGTTCGGTGAATCTACATTATCATAAACTGGTTGCATCACCGATATGAGTCAAGGAAGAGGCGATACGCAGTTCTCATTCAGAAGTGACGCTGTGTGTACAATGTCTCAACCTAAAGATTATTTGTAGTTAGCTATTGTTGAAGACTTTTATTTGGAACTTCAGAGTTACAAAACGTACCATAGTGAGTGTATTATGAGTGTATTATGAGTGTATAGACTTTATTGAGGAAGTGGAAAGTTAGGAAGTTGCAAGAACTTTAATAACAGATGGAAACATTAAGTGCTACTGACAAAAGTATCAATTAATAATGAATTATTTGTACTTCCAATAACAGTTCTACGAGTGGAATCCATGTTAAAGATTCTAGAATATAAAACATTTTGGGAAACGAATTGAAATGCGTCTGAATCAGAAGGTTGTGTTCTCCCACCCCAAGCGCTCCTCGAAGAGCGCCTTATCTACAGGAGCGCGGGACGATGTGACGTAATTCTCTGACGTGATAAGAGCGCCTCGGACTCCAGTTTGAATCACAGATAAAATGTGCCTGATTAAAAATATGAGTTCCCCCACCTAAAGCGCTCCTCGAAGAACGCCTTATCTACAGGAGCGCTCCTCGGCCTCCAGAACTCCAGTTTGAATCAGAAGGTTGTGTTCTCCCACCCCAAGCGCTCTTCGAAGAGCGCCTTATCTTTGAGGACCGCGGGACGGTGTGACGTGATTTCCCCCTCCAAAAGCGCTCCTCGAGGAGCGCCTGGATCTAGTATTATTCTTTTATAAAACTACTCGATGTGACGTGATTTCCCCCTCCAAAAGCGCTCTTCGAAGAGCGCCTTATCTACAGGAGCGCTCCTCAACGATCGCATTCGTTTCTAGTATTATTCTTTTATAAAACTACTCGATGTGACGTGATTTCCCCCTCCAAAAGCGCTCTTCGAGGAGCGCCTGGATCTACAGAAACACTCTGAAGAGGATGAACCAGCTGTCTCAAGATTCGAGTGTAAACCTTGAAAAGACTCTGCGTTTCTAGCTATTCTTTTTTATGAAACTAAGCTGATCTACTCGATGTAAATAAACTATTTATTTTCATTTATTTTTTCTTTCTTTTAACTTACCCCTCATTGTCAATGAATTCTTAAAGGTGGGTCCGAAAAAAATATTTTCTATAATAAATAAAGAGCTATGGGTTTAGACGACGAAGCATTAAATTTATGTAAAGAACATGGAGGTTTCTGGAAGTTTGTAAAGACACCTAAATTTCAATTTTATGAAAAAAACGTTTACGCACTAGAGAATATTTTACATGAATTGAAGGAGTATAGATTTAGTAAATTGATGCTTACAGAAGGTTTATTTGGTGTCGATGGTAAACCACCACTCCGTACAAAGGAGGAAGTAAAGGCATTCCTTAATAAAAAAAATATTAAGGTTCCTAAAAATGTCACTGAACATCAACTTAGATTAGTGGCTTACATTGTGTATAAAGCTATACTGAAGAAGCAGTTTGAGGATAATTTTTACGCTTGCTAAAGCTCAGAATGCTGGGGGGAAGGAGATTTTATTTTTTAATGAGCAGTGTTCATTAAAAAATTACTTAGTTTTGTATTCCCACCCTAAAGAGTCGAATATAGCTTTACAAATTCTGTCTGTTTCATTTTTACGATCAAGAGATTTTACTGTAAGAAAATCTCCTTCGTCTAATTTATGGTTGTGTCTCAATAACAGTCTGTATAAAATTAACTTTGTATTTATAAAATTTTTTCTTTCAGAGTTTGTAAATATAGACGAATATTTTTCAGAAAATTTTTCAAAATCTTTGACTAGAATGTTTTCCAGATGACTTATGTCGTTTAATTTTTGACCAGTTAAATTTGCGTGTATAAGTACATAATCGTCATAATGTTTAGTATATCCGAGTTCTTTTAAGAAATGTATAATATGAGATTTTTTTACGTTTGCAAATTTTTTAGACCTAGATTCTCGCTCGTCTTTAATTATTCCATGAAATATCAATAAGCGCTCGAGGTCTGAATAAATAGTGGGGTTTATAAAAGTATATTGCTTTCCTTGATACTTTTGAATACATTTTTTAAAGTGACTAACACGATCATATTTGTATTTTGGTACTACGACGTTATAAGATCTATTATTAAAATAAGTCATTTGTATAACTTCTGAAAAACATACTTTGCAAATTAAAATGTCGTTTTCTTTTATAAATTTCTCGTCGTTTTCACAATTTTGACAAAAATTTCCACTATCAAAATTAAGTTTTTGTAATGCGCTTGTACTCATTTTTATTATAAACTAGCCGCTCCGGCTCGCTACGCTCGCCTCCACGTCCAGCCGGGGGGCAAGCCCCCCGGACCCCCCTTTAAGTTGCTCGCTTCGCTCGCAACGTGTGGCATGTAGGGAATATTGCTCGCTTCGCTCGCAAAGTCTGGCATGTAGGATATGTTGCTCGCTTCGCTCGCAAAGTCTGGCATGTAGAAAATGTTGCTCGCTTCGCTCGCAAAGTTTGGCATTTAGGGGATGTTGCTCGGTTCGCTCGCAAACGGTAGATCTCTAAGGGTAGGTTTAACTTCTGTAGGGGATGCTGCTCGCTTCGCTCGCAAACGGTAGATCTCTAAGGGTAGGCTTAACTTCTGTAGGGGATGCTGCTCGCTTCACTCGCTTGAGGAAGTTATACTGCCCACCCAACTTGGCAGACGTTTTTTTCAGTTGGGAATTATTACAAACAAATTAAATCTTATAAAACTACGTGGAACCACGAAAAGTTTATTCGGGGATGTTGCTCGCTTCGCTCGCAAGGTATACCTGTATATGTGTAGGACAAAGTCCGTATTTATTATTTGAAATGGCTCTCGCTTCGCTCGCAAGGTATACCTGTATATCCTTGAGGAAGTTATACTGCCCACCCAACTTGGCAGACGTTTTTTTCTGTTGGGAATTCTTACAAACAAATTAAATCTTATGAAAGTACGTGGAACCACAAAAAGTTTATTCGGGGATGTTGCTCCTTCGCTCGCAAGGTATTGCTGTATATTTGCAGGAAAAAATCCGAATTTATTCCGTTGAAATGGCTCTCGCTTCGCTCGCAAGGTACCTGCTCGCAACACCCAAACACCGAAACCTGTACCTGACTTATCGAACCCCAAAGACCTCTGTCTTCCCAGAGCCTTCTCGCGAACACGGCAAAATTAATTTCTGATGTTAAAGGCTTCCCTCGCAATTCCCCTCGTGATTTGACCTACTTTCCGTCACTTTTTTCGATATCCGATTTCGGATTCAGATTCGGCGGACCCAAAGCTGTATTTCGCCCGCGAAAACCGTTCCGAAAAACGTACCTTTATGGGGTATATTTTAATCGGAAAAAACGTAGTTTTTGTCGGACTTTTCGAGAAAACACGGTCCGTACTCTCGCATTTTTTTTTACGCATTTCCCGATACTTTTTTCGCGATCCGATCGCGCCGTCGTCTTCCTCGTTCAAAAACCTACGAAACCAGTATTTTTCCGGAATTTTCGACGGCCGTTTAGAGGGGTAGAGGAAGCGGGGAAGTCCAAAAAGCGCACATTAATTCTTACTTCGACCCCCCTCCCACCCTACGGCCCATGGTTCGGCTGGGATTAGACAATTTTAAATTCGCTTATACACCCTATCGGAAAATCCCAAGAAGATCCCCCTACTCGTAGACTCCCCCCACTCAGCCGTTTGGCCGTGCATAGACACGACAAACGGACAAACAGACAAACGGAGTTTCATTCTTATTAATAGTATAGATATAGATGTTATTCTTTTAACTTACCCCCCCAAATGAAAAAGTCACTGATTCTGATGTTTTGTGTTGAAAAGTTTTTACTGTTAGTTTTCACTTTAAATATTTTACTGTTTGGTGTCACTTTAAATATTTTACTGTTAGTTTTCACTTTAAATATTTTACTGTTAGTTTTCACTTTAAATATTTTACTGTTAGTTTTCTCTCAGTTGTTCCAAACGTGCCCACTTACTACTTATATATATATATATATATATATAACTATTATTGTCAAGGAATACTTTCTAGAATCTGTAGCCTAAACCGTACCAATATATGTAGGTAGATCCTAATCTAATCCCCCCCTAGAAATTATCTCTTTAAAATCCCTACAAACTGCTAATAGAAATCTTGAAGTAATTTGAAATAGGTAAGTTGCAGGGTCTGCTCCTCCTAAATGGAATTTAATAGGTACTGAAACAATAAATTAGGTGTTGCATTTGAGCACAAATGAGTATCATAATTACCATTGAATAGTTTGGAATTTGGAATTGTGTGCCTTTTAAATTTGATATTTACTCCTTATAAAAACTCTAATTGTAGAATCTAGTACATTAAGTTAAATACGTGCTCGGGTATATTGTAATGAATCTCATTTTCATGTCATCCATGTATGTACGCGTAGATACTGAAACCTTGTAACTTTATATATTTATTTTATACAACACGGGTCAAGCGCAATTACAAGATTCAAAAAATATTCAATAAAAATATATTACAATACAAAGATAAACATACAAAAAACCTAAAAGACCTAGAACCTGAAAGATTAGAGGTGTGAGATGGTGATCAGACTGGAAAAAATTGGTCAGTAGATAATAATGATAAACGATTCCAACACACGATTTTTTTTGATAAATAGATTTGGGCGAAGTTGGCAGAAAAAATAAATCCGATTCCGAGTCAATTGAAGAAAAAAGTTCTGCATGATGGGCTAAATGGTTAAAGGGGCGCTTTGTAAAAATGGTCGTAGGAGAAAATCTTATGTGAAATAGATTGAGGCATCTTATGGTTTATGTGGGAAAACAGGAAGGGACAGTCGATATTACCATTTAGTAATTTGTCCAGGAAGGCTTGGTCATCTATTATCCTCTTGTTTTCAAGAGGGACCAAGCCACAGCGGGTCAATAGGAACCGGTCTATGGTATTGATTTGAACACACAATTTGTATGCAGCATACTTCAATAATATTTATGTAGGACAGAATCTACATGGTGCCTGTAGGAGGGATAAATAGGTGACCAAACAACTGAGGCATGATCTAGTATAGGTTGGACCAAAGAAGAATGTAGGCGCACTATGGCAGGTAAATAATAAAGGGGTAAGGGTAAGTCCCTGGTGTTTAAAAGTCCCTGCGTTGAAAAAAACCTCCAGCTCCTTCATTTCTTGACAGTTTATCAGATCAATATGGTCCACAAATGTCAACTGGTGGTCAAGGAGTATGCCCAGGTCAGGAAACATTAGGTGTTGCCAATATATGACCTTCAGTGTGATAAAGATAACTGATATGAGATTAAGTTCTGAAAAATGAAAAAGAGCATCACTTACTGGGATTCAGAGACATTATTTTGACCCCACACCACCACCCAGACCATCCAACGTAGCCTAGCTGCAACTCAAGGTAATCAGTAGACGAGTTAATCTCTCACGAAACCCCAAAGAACCCAAGAAAGCTACGATATGCGGGTGTGACGGCCAAGATATCCACCTGCGAACCCTGTTCGAACGCATCTAACTAAACCTCCTGAAGGCACAGCAAATCGCTAGGTGTTGAGCAACTATGTATGAAACCAAGCTGATAGGGTTATAAAATTTAAAAAAAAATTACGAGAGGTTAATTTTTTAACCATTAGCTTTTCCAGTAGTGTGGGAGAGGCAGATAAGGAACAAATTGGTCTATAGTGACGCACATTGCTTTGTCACCAGCTTTATGAACTGGTGCCACGTATGAAATCTTCCAGTGGCTGGGGAATAATTTAGAGGCTAATTACACGTTGAAAAATGTTGCAACTGGGTTGATTGTACTGACTTTGTATACCCTCAGTTGTCCAAACCCTTTCCTTATACTTGGAGAGGTAACTCCGCTTCGAACCTCCTCCTCAGTAAAGCTAATATGACAAAGTGAAACAATGTCCAGAGGAGGAGAACAGGGCTTAGTGGAAGTGGGAGGCTCGTATACAGATGAGAAATAGCCAGCCGGCAGGTGATCAATATCTCAAGGATTTGAGACCTCTACACCATCCAAAAAATTTGGTACAGAATTCGATCCAGTTCTGTTATCTGTGTTATCGTAGGACTGTGTTATTTTAGGAATGGCAGGTTACAGCTGCGTCAAATCAGGTATTCGGCTGTGAAATGCCAATTGAGAAGGATGGCCATGGACTTTCCCTTTGCACTTTGCAGTAAAACTACTGCTGGCGAAATCTGCGCTTTTACATAATTTTGATAATGCGCTTGTGGCGATGTGTGACCTGAAAGAAGAGCGAATTGGAAGGCTACGAAAAGCGCAAAATGCGCTTGTGACCCAAGTTCTACTGAAAACTTGGCTAGCTGATGATTGTAGACAGAATAAAGCTGAATGTCGGAACTTTGGTATGCATATACTTAGGTATCTCTTTAAAATAATAAAATATGGAACACCAACGTTTTTAGCTGAACAGTTTGCGTTTCTTCACACCCCACATCACCATGTTACAAGGAGTGAGCTGATCCGGGTTCCAATTCACAGGACTACAATATTCAACCGGTCGTTTAATGCATGCTCTACAATAATTTTTAATGAAAATTCAAATAAATGTTTGATGTTAAAAACATCTTTAAACAAGTGTTGCTTGCGAAATACGAAGTGGATGTTCAATTAATAAGAATAGAGTGAACTTTCTGTTCATTAGAATGCTTTTATTTTATTTATTCATTTTATCATTAGAAATATTTAATTTTAAGTTTAATTTTATAACTACTGCCAGAGGCATTGAATTGTAAAAGCAGTCTTCCGGGGAAAGCGTAAGAGGGGGCTTTATAGCCCTATCTGGCCCCTGGTTATTTAAATCTCTCTCTCTCTCTCTCTCTCTCTCTCTCTCTCTCTCTCTCTCTCTCTCTCTCTCTCTCTCTCTCTCTCTCTCTCTCTCTCTCTCTCTCTCTCTCTCTCTCTCTCTCTCTCTCTCTCTCTCTCTCTCTCTCTCTCTCTCTCTCTCTCTCTCTCTCTCTCTCTCTCTCTCTCTCTCTCTCTCTCTCTCTCTCTCTCTCTCTCTCTCTCTCTCTCTCTCTCTCTCTCTCTCTCTCTCTCTCTCTCTCTCTCTCTCTCTCTCTCTCTCTCTCTCTCTCTCTCTCTCTCTCTCTCTCTCTCTCTCTCTCTCTCTCTCTCTCTCTCTCTCTCTCTCTCTCTCTCTCTCTCTCTCTCTCTCTCTCTCTCTCTCTCTCTCTCTCTCTCTCTCTCTCTCTCTCTCTCTCTCTCTCTCTCTCTCTCTCTCTCTCTCTCTCTCTCTCTCTCTCTCTCTCTCTCTCTCTCGCTCTCTCTCTCTCTCTCTCTCTATCTCTCTCTCTCTCTCTCTCTCTCTCTCTCTCTCTCTCTCTCTCTCTCTCTCTCTCTCTCTCTCTCTCTCTCTCTCTCTCTCTCTCTCTCTCTCGTTCTTGTTATCTACAATCAAAATTAATAAATTGAAGAAAATATATTTTTAATTTAAATGCTGCGTTGTATAACCAAAATGATTTTATCTTACTTAGTGATGGAACGTTGAATGAAGTCGATATGAATTGTTAAATTGACAAGCAATATATCTTACTCTATCCATTGAATTATCATCATATATTATTACAATTTTTATTATAACCATCATTATTATCACTACTATTATATTGCGATTGTAAGAGGAAACCATGCATTTTTGTATCCAGGGAAGGTGAAAGATAGGGCCTCAAGACCTTTCCTGGTCGTTAAATAAAGAAATCTCTCTCTCTCTCTCTCTCTCTCTCTCTCTCTCTCTCTCTCTCTCTCTCTGTCTCTCTCTCTTTCTCTAATGGGGATCATGAAATAACTGTAAGTAGGTATGTGAGTACAGGGTCTGTTCCTCAAGTTTGTGTTGTAGATGCCGTCATCCCTCTGTGATGGATCGCGTCCGTTGAACATCAAAACATCGTAGCATAATACGTGACGTTGCCGCCCCTGCATTATGCAGATTGGCCTACCACGGAGTCCGTTCCCTCAT
The DNA here is from genome assembly GCA_030762985.1 of Adelphocoris suturalis. Classification (NCBI taxonomy): domain Eukaryota; kingdom Metazoa; phylum Arthropoda; class Insecta; order Hemiptera; family Miridae; genus Adelphocoris; species Adelphocoris suturalis. The sequence goes on along the minus strand of CM061046.1, from coordinate 48,832,861 downwards.
TGGCCGGTGATGCAACTCTATTAAGGGCGGTAAACCAAGTTAAGGGCTGGACCTTCTATTACAAGTCCATAACGAATCGCCGCACCCTCGTCCGAAGTCTTCCATTTGAAGCCGCCTTTTCCCTTTTTGGGTTTAGGTCGGGAGAGAACGAGCTGATTGGATTTGTGGAGGGTCATCCCCAAGAGAAAAGAAGTCGGTGGTGTTGGAGGGGGACTTTGCATTCCATAAGTTTTTTTTTTTTCTTTTATTCTGCACATGTGGGCATTGTAATGCACTTAGTGTCAATTTCCCTTCCGATCAATGAGCCCCTCATCCATAAGCATATACGCGTCGCAGCTGCGTTCGCTGTATAATTGGAACTTCTAGTGACCCAAAGATGTTTAGAATCTATCCGAACATTCGACATTATTTCTAATACTTATTTAACCTATTTATGTAGACAAATGGGCTGATGATTCTTGGACGAAGAAGAGTGAGCACTGAAATAACCTTCGTCTGTATTCTGAGCAATAGTGTTGTACAGTTTTCTTCACTTGCTGGCATGATAACGTAGAATACGTTTTTACGGAGATCTTCTAGCGAAAAAATTACATGTACTTACGTAACTACATATAACTTGAACGCCAAGTATATAAAAGAAGACTTGTGTTGCCTTGTGATCACCGAAGCTAATTCTTTTACATTATACCTAGGAAGGTATGGGGTATTTCGTTGTTATTCAACCAATGGAGCTGAAATTTCGAATGGAGGCCTTCTGCAGGACATCTAAATATGAATCATAAAGTCTGAAATCCCCTTAACCAGCTGAGTGAGCAACTAAGCTAATTTTTTTGCTATTCAACTTATGAATATCAGATTTTTATGTGGAAAATTAAAAAAATGTATTCTACACTCATCACTCAGTCTCTGGGCACATGGTGATTAGATTTTTCTTTCTCCTACATCTTTACTATTTCTATGGGCTTTTTGGGGGGAAAAAACCGTCATTACCATTTGCTAAACATATTGCCTTGCCATTGTGGAGGATCTTGAAGGAAATTCTTTAATTCATTTTATTATTACTATTTTTTTTTTCAAATATTTATTGTCAACTCATAAATATTTATAGTGTAATTGACCTCGATCGTTCTTGCTCGCTTGCTTATTGGTCAGGAAGGAGTCTCTCGTAGCAGCTTGGAGCTGGACACAATTAACGCTTTTGTAGCAGGTAAACTATTAATGCGTTCACCTCCGCTTCTTCGCAACTACAGACCACCAAACTACACAAGTTATTTGGATCTATTTGTCTAACTAATATTTATTTTACTGAACAGATTGATTTAGTGTATTTTTAGTTTTGAGATGCGATCTTGCGAGTATCCAGACCATCGATCTCTACACATCTCTCTACTCTGTTTGTCCAGCTGATTGTGAGGTAACTGATTGTCAAAGTCATTGCCAAAGAAGTATAACAGCGATCATTATTCAAGAGCTAGCGATAGTAGTGCCTCGCTCCGTACTGCGGAGAGACACTTCTGGTCTAGGGTGCTCGTTACACATGAATATCAACGAAAAAGTTCCTCAATCAGTCCTTTTAACAAAATACAGATTAGTCACTGGTAAATCATGATTTGTGGTTCGAATTGAAATTAAAAAGTGTGCTGGATTGGGAGTTGAACCTTAAATACTCGATTTTTTGTACCAACGCATGTACCTACTGAGCTTCAGGGGTTACCTACTTTAAGCACCAATCAGAACAAGAACAAAATTGAGGGAGTATATAACGTATAATATCCAAATTGATGCAAGCGATTATATAGTACCTTGAGGATGTAAAGGTGTACTTCTGTGAGTTGAACTGGAAACGGCTGAAATGTTAAATAGTAAATTGCCACCCACTCTCCGTGCCAATTCCTCGACACATTGAGTAAGTAGGCTTAAAAAATCTCAATATTGATTTGCTTTACCATCACGACCGTATGGTCTTTGCTGGGCTAATTAAAGCAGAAATGGTCTCCCGGTTATATGAGAAGAAAGAAACATTTTTTAATCGTTTGAATTTGCACACGGCACAGTGATCCTGGTGAATATTCGACAAACTTTATACCTAGTAACATCTTAGTTGGCTTTAGGTATGAGTGGCAATAGATAATCATTTGAATTACTCCAATTTTTTGGATTTCAGTACATTTTTTTTTTTTTTTTTTTGAATAATTATTCAAATAGATGGTCTATACCTACTGGACCGCTAAGGGATGATCCGCCAAAGTTCAGACATTTTAATCAAAGTCGGATTAGTATGTAAGGGCTAGGGACCACAGACAGACTCGGGACTGGAATCAATGATAAAATGTTGAAAGTGCTCGTCGTATAATTGTTTTGCCACCTTTCTGCGGAGAACAATAGTTTCAATCCGAAATGGAAGTAACCACTCGCATTCAACAGTTCAGAAACCTTGTTTTTCTAGTGTCTGCCGGCATGTGTGTCTGAATGTCCACCGAGATCACATGCTCATGTTCTGACTTTTATAGTCGACAGACTATAAGCTAGGTCTAAAGTGCGAAAAGTGACACCAAAAGTTGCATTACACAAATCCATCACTAATTGAGCGTTACGAAAATCCGTCTCGAATCGTTAATTCTAATCAGATCAAAGTTTAACGGATAACCAAAGCCCTGAAGTCTGCTGCTCAACCTCTTGGGAACTCTCTTGGAACTCAAATCGGCTGAGTCAGCGATGAAAATAACTTCTCTTTTGAACAGCCTAAAGCCCTAAAATCTAGGAAACAAGCTCTTGGGGGACCACTGAAAGTGATTGCTAGGAAACTAGGACAGCTAGGTCTTATTGGCGTTATTTTCTCGCTCTTAAGAAGAAAAGTACGTAATATCTTCATTTTTTTCTCTTTTTGTCGTTATATAATTTAATAGTTCCTCGTTTTAGACTGAACCTGTCTGAAGGGTCTGTCGACTTACTATGACGTGGAGTATCTGCGTAGAACACGGATCCTTTGGATTTTGTAAAAATATATAAATGAATTGTACTTTTTTATTATCCCCTTCAACCACCCCATTATTGTAACCTATTTAAAAAATTTTATAGATTTTGAAGTACTTGGCAAACTTGAAATAAATAAAAAATAATTATATAAATGTATTTTTTAGGACAATCAAGGACAGCCCCCGTAGTGCTAAGGCTAACTGAATGAAGTCTCAATGGATAAAAGTAGTCGCTATGGAAACAATCTGTAAACGAAATCTGTGAGCAACTTCCTAAAAGTGTAATGTATGTCCTCCAAACGACTTGTTATAAAATCATGATTAGAGATTCATGAAACGGCAATCTATAAAATCATGTTATGGATTAGAAAATTCGATGTGTCACATCCAACTTACAAGATTTAAAAAATATATACTTACTAGTATTGTGTTTCCTGAGCGTATTAGCCGCATATATTGTTAGGAGAAGCTGCCAAGCGAATGAAGTTTCAATGGGAAACGAGAGTTGAGGACAATGTACAATCTGAAACTGAAAACGGTTTCAGCGACTTTCTAACAGGGAGATGTATACCCCCTCCCCCCTCCAAACAACCCAATGGTATACATGCTTAGAGATTTCAGTACAGTAGGTATTGTCGACAACTGTGACGCGAACGTGCTCATCGTTGGTCATACACAGCCCCCGGTGTTTTATAACGAAAACTGCGGTTCTCTAAAACGCAGATGTCGCTCGCCCCTCGTTCTCTTTTTGAAAAGTCGGAGCTACGTTTAACCCTCTGCCACACCCCCACGGTCTATTTGACTCGCCGCAGCACAATACACATTACTGAAGCCGCTCACGAACGGATGACCCCCTCAATGATCGCGATTTGATTTGAGGTCGGTTCCACACTCCCCCAGCCGTCCGCACTCCTAATTTGTAATGTTCCCCTCAACAAACGAGAACTCCTTCAACCTTCACGAACATTTGTCACCAGATTTACCCTGTTTACTACACCCTTAGAAAATTACTTTTAGACCACCTGACTCAAGTTTCCAAGAAGTACATTGTTCCTCTCACCATGATTTCCCAAGTGACTAAAAACCAAGAAAAACGGTGACGGTGATTTTGAATCCTTTGATCGTGAAACTTTTCTACGTATCTACTGTGGAAAGGCACTAAATCATGGATGCATTTCACGGTAAACTGTAAAGCTAATCAAAAAGACGTCACATCAGGAATCGCCTCAGCCAAACATGTTTACCAAGTTTATAAAACATACAGGTGACCTGGAAGTCTAATCGCTCAATCCTTGAGGTTGACCTCATATTTCCCTCGTTTAACCTCTAAAAGTTGTGTTGACATTTTTTTCTTCTTATCTTGAAACTATTCTCCAGTATTGGACTAAATTATCCAATCAATCAATGATGGCAATGGTAATGGTTAGAACAGATTCTCATTATTTTTATGAGCTCATAAACTCTTATTGTTTCAATACCAATGATACATGTAGAGTGCCTCATTAATTATTGAATGTCATTAATATATGGCGGATAATCTTACCAACCAAGATATTTTATAGGCTGCAGTTTAGACATAAACACTAAAACAGGATTGCGAATAGAAATCAGATGAAAGCCCAGATATCCCAATCACGAAAAACAGAAGTGTTTAATGTTCGACACGAATATAGAGCTATCATCCCCCCTCAGGAATTAAGGATGAAAATATAGAAAAGTACCTACATACTTCTCAGATGTTTGCTACCTTTATAATAAATGTGAAGCCGAGATCTTTCAACGAAAAACATATGACGGTTGAACGATGATCTAACTTTCGACCTTTCAGTTAACGTCCTCTACTGACCCAAATGAACGATCCATCAACGACAGTCGGATCTTGATGTGCTCAGTGATCGTCCCCGAGCACCGAAGCCATTTTCAGGGAAACCAGCAACCAATGTACTGGGGGCTTCCCCCTCTCTGTTGGTTGGTCGATTACCTACGAAAATGCTTTGATCAAAACCAATATTTAGCGTGGAATACGCGTTTATGGGGGACTAATAAAAATTTTTTAAAGCTAGAGAGAAAGAGAGAGAGAGAGAGAGAGAGAGAGAGAGAGAGAGAGAGAGAGAGAGAGAGAGAGAGAGAAAGAGAGAGAGAGAGAGAGAGAGAGAGAGAGAGAGAGAGAGAGAGAGAGAGAGAGAGAGAGACCGAATTGCGAGGCTATAACTTGTCCCGAAAGTAGCGGAAAAACACTCGCTGCCTAAACCACTCTGAAAATAAAAGCTTTTGGTTTGGAGCCAATCTGGGACAATAACAGACGGATAAAGTGATGTGCTCTTTTCTCGTTGGCTGAGTGAGCTATTCTGTTCTGTTCACCCTCTGAAGATAAAATTTGATAGGGAGACTCTCTGAGACATCAAGCGATTTCATCTTGATCAGTTGAATCAGCTACATCCTCTCCTGTTCACCCTAGGAATTTGAAATAGGATACCTAACAAAATGGGGTACTGGGTGAGAATAGGACCAGACAGGTAGGAATTCTAAAAGCTAAAATAAATCTTTTGGTTGGGATTCTCTCTGGAAAAGAGACGAAACATAGATGGGCTTTTTTCGGATCAGCTGGAGGAGCTAAATTCTTTTTTGTTCGCCCTAGGATTTTGAAATTTGGTAGCGAGTCTCTCTAGGACAATGAAACTTGCATAAGATCACAGACTTCATCTTGATCAGCTGATTAAGATCAATTCTCTTCTTTTCACCCTCGGTAGTTGTAATTTAGTGGGGTTCCTCGTTCTTGAATGTCTAGCCGGTGGGCTCTAGTTGGTAGCAAAAGGGGCCGGGGGCCCACTCCCGGCGAGGCGCAGAGCGTTGAATTTTGTAGCTGTGAATAAAACACCCTTAAATTTATCATTGAAGTGAGAGAGCCATCGATTTAGATTTGATACCATCGTCAAACGACTGACGGAAAGCGGAAATTAGGGACAGGAAGTAAAAGTACAAGATGTTGTTCGAACAGACGAAAATCCGTGTCAACCTCTCAAGCCGTCATGAATATTCCGGTCATCAAATCAGCATAGAGGGTAATGCTATTCACGGGGCAAGCGGCCATTACTCGCACCTTCCGTGGGACTTATGAATAAGAAAATGGACTTTTAGCGCTCTGCGAGAGATGGACGAAGTCCCCCCCGTACATTTTTTTTTGAGCCGCATAAAGCTTTACGAGACGAACCTTTGCTAATACAGTTCGTTCATCCAAATTTATTCATATTTGATAATTTGGTAATTTCGGTGACGTTTTCGTGTTTTGAAACGGTGTTTTATGATTTTTATCAGGACTAAGTGTTCATTTTAGGTTTCTTAATATTTCAACCAATGAGAGAGTTGGTCTCGGGAACACATCCATAACTACATTTCTCTGAATTGTAATGATATGAATGGAATGAATTATACGAACGAGTTACATTAATATGAAGCGGTTCAATTGAAATGTTGTTGCGGTAGGTAATACCTATGATTTTGAAGATGAATGGTGTAAGAAGGCTAAAGCGGAAGGCTTGTCATAGGCCTTCGATCACCGCTTGTCGCGACGTTGCTAAGTCTAATGCCACGGCCTGTATTAAAGCCGGCCGTGCAGGATATCCCGCTGCCGAATGAATCGGAATAAACAGAATATGATTTAATAGTACTTTTCTGCATTATGTATATAGCTTTTTATTCTTGTCGGCGGGTTGTGGAAATCGGAAAAGTTGTGACACGATCGTCAGAGGGAGAACCAATAATCTACTACTAATACTGTTGCGCTGACCACACGATACAACAAATGACTGTTTCCTGTACAAGCGAAAGCGGGCCCCCTACCCGTCTTTTCTGTAGCAATACCCCTTACCACTCTGACAACCCTCACTATTAATTGTAGGCTTTCGGTAACTGGATGATTCATTTGACTCATCAACTCACGCAAATAAGCTCATACGGCCATCAGGAATCTCTCAATTCGTATCGCATATCGAGTTGTAGCGCACAGAGTCTTAGAACCAAAGGGCTGAAAAAATCAAAGGAAACCCCTGAAGAAGGAACTTTAGGTCTGAGATAAGACCCTTCCAAGGAAACCCATTTGGTGTGATTGAGCTGTGGAGGTTCTAACCTATTTCACCCCCGCACCCCCTCTCGGCAGAACATACAGCGCGCCATTGATTCTAATAGATGGGGTTTCTCCCAAAGACAAAAGCCCTCATCCCTTACAAAAGGCCTCCCACGACTGATTGTTGTCCGGTTTCCTTGAGTAAACACGATAAGTTTTGGCTTCCGCGTTAACACGCCCCCGCCCCATGCACAAGGGGAAACGAGCTCGCTCTGGGGGCTGCTTTCGCGGGCCTTTGTGAGGAGAAGGTCCGTTGTTTACAAGGCGGGTCGGTTAAGGGGCCTTTCGGAAGGCGGTCGCAAATCCAAGCACGGCCACTAATTCGCTTAGCACCTTTGCGGGGGCCTGGCGGGGGTCGCTTCAGGAGTTGGCCACTAATCCAATCTAGAGCCCTTTAAAGGGATGATCTCGGCTACCAGCCCTTTTGTCCCTTCGGCAGCTCCATTCATCCTCTTGATTACTCATTTATTCACTTCAAATTCACCTCACCTCCGCCTCATTTCTCATCCTCGTGGTTTTTCTTCGTTCAGAAACCAATAAACTCAATTCTTTCCCATTACTTTCCCTTGAAATTTTTGAGTTTGCTTTTCATATTTTTTCGTTTTTGAGTTCATTGTCATATTCGGGACAATTATCAATATAAATTATTTCAGATTCATCCTAATGTGAAATTTGCACATTCATTGTGTTGGAAACATAGTTATGTTATGTTTAGCGCACATCGAGTGGGAGCATTGCACCCCACCATTGTTCTTAGGGTTCTCCAAGACATTTAACCTATAGCAGTTTCTTTTAAATTTCAGAAATTTAGATTTGTCATCATTGGAATTCTGTTTGAAGCAATTACGGCTGGATAAATAATCACTCCAACTGCCGACAACCTCAACCTTCAAATTTTTTATTAGGACTTCCATGCCCTGATTATTGATCTAAGATGTGACTTTATTTTCATTTCGTGTCATATATTGTAACTGGAGAATACAAGCCACCCCCAAGCTCCTGGGTATCATGAAACTGTAGATATTCAAATTTTTGAATCACGAATAGTAGATTACCCTCGTTACCCAGATGAATGTTAACTCGTTTGACCAAGTTTCATCGATTCGTATATTGTATTTGTCTGCTCTTTTATAAACGCTCTGATCCCAAACTCGTTTCACTTCGATTTTGAAGCTAAATAATGATTAGAGACACGATTTAACAATCTTGTAATTGCACTAATTTCTCGTTTTATGTTGTAGAACAATCTCGTATGTAATCTCGTATTGTCACGTATGTTATACACGTAACGGAAATGGAGTGATATTTTCATAGTATCTACAAATTAAACGAATCTATCCTCTCCCGAATTCTGTAACAGGGATACTCATTTAAATCTTTTAAGTATATTAAATAAGTATATTTCTCAAACGTTTCAAATTTTCCAGGACAGGTATTGTCCATAGTAGTTAAGCACGCCGTTACCAACTTTGGACACGATTTTTGCAGCGTTGTCCAGGATAGGTGCGGTACTGTTCACTTATTTCGGAATTAATAAAACTTTGTGCATTTATTTGCAGCTTTTAGTACTATAACATCAACAATGTTGACTGGAGAAAGTTTTAGTTTTGAAATATACAGATTCATCATCTAATAGTAACTGACTGTACATTTCATAATCTAAAATCACTATAATGCAATGATGCAATTTAAAAGGATCTAAATTGGTGTGACAGTAGTAATATTATGGGTACTTCAAACTAATACGAGAATGTTTCATTCTACTACTCGTAGAATATTGATGTGAGGACAGGAAGTTGATCTGTATTCCAGTTGACGGCGCACAGACCCTACCTAACACTCAACACTTACCGGTATTGCGGGTCTTGCCTAACTCCATTCACGTCACTACTTTTCAACCCTATGCAATATTATTATAATCAAAGGGTGCCCGATCAGGTATAGTGCACTCAGCCCGATGGTTTTCGCTACTTTTCCACTCAATTGCCAACTCATCTGCTGTTGGAATTTTCCCTGTACAATGTTGACAAATTGTCGATTTCAACGTTATTCTAGATTTCTTTAGATTTCAGTGAATGAGATATAATGGATTATGTATCATTTGTATCTCACATAAGTTTAATTTTTCACCCTTGATTACGATTAATAAGAATATCATGTAATCATAATTGTGTATTCCTAAAGCTAACCCATAGTTACATGTTTATACGAATGCAGCCTGAGAGAACGTAGGAAATGGAAAACCAATAAACCCAGTTTATATTTACATATACATAAATACATATTTATTTCTTCTTCAGTTTTAATAAAATCTTAATTTTAATTAGCATCTTAACAATTTAAAATCGAATCACAATATTTAACAAATCTAGAATGGCTTTCAGTATCAACGGTCAAATGTAATAACACTTACTAGCATTTTTCATTGGGTGATATTGGAAGTAATGAGAAGTAATAAATCATAATCTATACACATTATTTCTCGACAACATATTAATATTGATTATTCATTTACCGAATTTTATTACCTCCTTTGTTCAGTTTATTGCAGAGCACAGTGAGACAGTCGTAGGACATGACTTGCACTTGTGTGCTTGTTGGTTCGTCTGTTCGTTTGTTTGTGAAGCGATACAGGAAATTTTTTTGAACCTATCGTCTTGAAATTTAAAGTGTAGGCTCCTTATACGCACAAAATTTGCTGTATAGTTTTTTGCGCCGATCCGTTACCGTGGCGCCAATGCCTCATTATTTTTCAGTTGTTCGTCTATAATAACTCCTAATCTACGAGTATATGTTTCAAGGATTTAGACCAACCCAAAACTTTTAGAAGGGGTCTCCAACCTACGGCCCGCGGGCCACATCCGGCCCGCAGATTTTGACCGGCCCTCGGAAAAATTACAAACTGAAAAAATATTTTTTTATTTGAAAATATATTTTCTTTAAAACACTTTTACCGGTAACTACGAGTACAGTAATCGCCTCTATTTTTGTCCCTTCCGTTTTCAATAAGTGTTAAGTTATCTGTAAACCAGCAGCGATCAGCCATTCAGCATTGGTCAGTGTTTTGCACGGACTGTACTGTGGTGGTGTAAAGGCAGAAAGCTTACCCCGACTGTAACTAAGGCAGGACTAAAAATAACTCATAATGTTATATAAAAAATGTATGGGTATTTGAAATAATCATTGAAATTTTTAGTGAAAGTATGCCTAAGTTAAAATCATTAATAATTATTGTCTTACTTAGGTATATTTTGTTCACAACATTATTTTTAACAATCTTAAAAGAACATGATATGGGTTATCCAACAACAAAGATATAAAAGGGAATATACCAACTTAGAAAACTAAGCCCAGAATATCTCAATAACCACCACTGAGCACTCTTAATTAAAACAAAACTTCGTAAATATCTTATAGTGTGGCCCTTCAGTAAAAAAGGTTGGAGACCCCTGTATTTAGAGAATCAAATTTCCTACAATTTGGTCACTCCAAGTTTTTTGTAGGACGGATCGTTACAGAGTTCAAAGTTTAGATACAGGATCCAATAGTTTCACAAAACCTACTAACAATTTTTCACTGATTACTTCTATGATCCAAGGATTTTTAAAAATTCCTTCATTCCATCGGTTGTTCGATCGGCGCAGTTCATAAGGAGATTTTTGCTATGTTTATACCTAATAGTATTAACCTTATTTACCTAGTGTTATTATTTGCACTCGACGATTTTGTTTTTTCTGCCGAAGAGAGAATATAGCAATGAACATTACACTCTTCCAAATGAAATCTATCAATAACAAACATGAAATACTCTATTTGTATATCAAATGTTCCCAGATCTTGATTTTTCAAATATTCTAACCTCTCAATTCTATTATTTAGATGGAAAGTGATGCAGATAATTCAGGACTAAGTAGACTCCATCATGTGCTTTTCAGACATTTTGTAGAAAACGTGGGTAAAGTATTTTCGGGGAAATTTTTCGAACTGCGAAAATTTTAAAATTTAAATTCTATTTATTTTAAAATGTGAACGAAAAATTTTTTAAAAGAGATTAGTGCTTCTATTCCATGTTCGATTACAAAGGTTTTTTTCAGGAGTAACAAACAAAAATAAAATATCACAATCTGATGTTGGAACTTACCTACTCCCAAACGAATATCTTTCAAATGTAGTTGTTTGATGTCTCAAGAATAATACAATTTTTGCTTACAATTTTTTTCCAAGTATCTCTGATATTTGACATTTTGTATTCATGTAAGACATTACAGCTCAAAAAAAAAATTGACACCTCTAATAAAATTCAATTCCCATTCTAGTTGAATAACTCGATTTAGCTCACAAATTAGGTGATGAAAGTCCATTGCGAAAATCACCTTCATCATGAAATTCCATTCGGTTTATACTGAAAGCAACGAGAAAAAGTGTTTCCCTGTTTAATAGGATTCGCGCGAGGATGAGCAATGTTTGCCTGGAAAAACTCATCTCGTAGGAAGCAGAGAAAAACTGATAATTAACAAGAAACGTCTGGGGGAAAAAGGTAACTCCCCAAAGAACGTTGTACTGGCAATAAAAATAAATCAAAAGTAAAGTCCCAGTGACCGAGTTAAAAAAAAATACGGGATGGGTTTTAGGGATTCAAGCTTCGGTCTGGGCTGGGTTGGTATGATCCATTATACATGAGGGGTCTACACGGAATGCATCTATCAGGATATACAACGCTAAGTATGACTGATGACTTCCTCTCTTACTATTATTACGTTACCTTCAATGAATAATGTCCGAGATCCATCCCTTGCATCCCTAGTTGAGTAGATACTGGAATCACATCCACAATTTTTAAGGGTTAACTCAAGATTTAAAGCATGGTAGGTACGAGTACTTAGGTACTACGTGATTTTTCAAAGTACGCTTCTTGATAACTTTCGATAAACGGATAGCTTTATGCAGCTTTAAATTTATACAAGATGACCCAGTTCAACCCCTTCGAACTCCGACCAAGTATTTTATTTATTGATTTATTTAATCATGTATGTATTGCCCGTTTCGTGCTGAACCATGCAATGATATTCATTTATTGATATTTGCAACACCAACTTGTGAAAACCACAAAAAACCTTCATTTTAGTACGCTTTGTAGAATGTGTACGAAATGTGCAATTTTGGTGGATTTTTTGGTGTTTTTCCAAGTTGGTGTGTTGCAATATCAATACATGAACATCATTACGGTATACATTTATTCTGTTGACCCAACAATAACGATTTTAGCGGGGGGGGGGGGGGGGGACACTTGGTATGTATACAGGGTGTCCACCGTAATTATGTACAGGTAATTATATACAGGTAACTAACTCAAGTAATCGATTCTACAGCTAATTTACAACAAGAAGTGCTTCTTGAAGTTTTTTTTTTCAACTGAGCAAAATCCCTTTTTTTTTTTTTTTTGACCTAGTCTCAGTAAAACGGCCCTAACTCCCAAAAATTGCTATGTAAAATAAAAGTTGAGGATACAATATTTATGTGCGATATTCTTAATATGACAATAATTCTCGGAAGAACGCGACCGAAATTACAAATCAGTCCACCGCAGCTATACTGATGCAGCACTACGATGTTAAAAAAAATGTTTGTCATTCAAATTTACTTTTGACAGTTTTATGTCTTAATTCGGGCACATGAACTGAAAATTGCTCACGAAAAATTGTTACGAAGAAATGCTCCCGTATACTTTTCCGACGATTCTCGCTTACAACCAAATCGTTGCTACGGAACTCCATACTTGCCATTTTTATCGTAGAATAGTCGTTCGCCAGTCGTTGGCAATGTCGTCTGTGTGTATGTGTGTGTCATTCCAGAAGATAACTCTTGTTAGGATTGAGATAAAAATTTCGTTCTTGCGCCAACAAATCAAGCTTTTCAAACGAAAGGATGAGTTTGTTGGCCAACAGTTTTTGAGCACATTATATTGGTCAAATTTCGATAAATGTACTCTAAAAATCTCTAAAAATAGCTAAAAATCGTTAAATTTATATTTTTTTGCAAGATTTTAGTCAAAAAACAGTTTATCTACAGCAAACTAGAACATTATAGAATGTATGCAAAAAATTATGCAGAAAAATGTACTTAAATGTCATTAATATTTGCAAAAAATCGATAAAAGCTCCATAAAAAAGCTGAAATTCCCAAATCTTTTTTAAGTCGCAGAATATTATTTAGATCAAATTTTGTTGCCATGAAATTTGTTCTCAACTATTTCAAAGCGCTCAAATTTCAAAACACTGTAACAATACAATATAACATTTAACATAAAGATGTAACAATAATATACAAAAATTCGCTCATTCGATCATGCTGCATGACTGGAACTTTTTTATACTAAAATCTTACATTGTCTAAACTGCTCCGATAATAAATGCAGCTGAGCTGCACGCCAAGTTATGACTGAGCTATAACCAATCCTCGAAGTATAATAACGTGATTTGGTATAGTAATTAGGCTGGCTTACTATGAGAGGACAATATTGTGGTAATAAAAATACAGGGGCGTTGCAACACAAAAATAAAGAGGGGGGAAGTATCATGGATTTCCCAACTGAACAAAACTTTTCTCAACTCAGAAACAGGGAAATAAAAAGAAGAAAATGAGTAGTATCACCTGCTACCTACAGTTGATTGCCTAAACATACCTATTTAATACGCGTAACACCTATGTAAAATGATCATTTTCATGTGAGTTGTTATACGAGAATTTGATTATCTTCTGTAGAAAAATTGAAATATAAGTTATAGATTAGGAAAATATTTACCGTCATTATTCGGAACTTATGTGTAAATGATCCAAAGATTAATGAAAGCACAAAGAAATTCGTTCATTGGTACATCAGATATATAGCATTTCCCAATTGAGTTAAACTTTTTCCATTTAGGTTTAGTCCTTTTCCATTTAGGTTTAGTCCTTTTTCATTTTGGTTTAAACCTTTTCCATTTAGGTTTAGACCTTTTCCATTTAGATTTAAACCTTTTCCATTTAGATTAAACCATTTCCACTTAGATTTAAACCTTTTCCATTTGGATTTAAACCTTTTCCATTTGGATTTAAACTCCATCAAAACGTCAGTAGTTAGCCCCATCATAGTAAGTAAGTGCCTATCTACTAAAATTTCATTAGGCTAGAAGTAAAAAAAAAAAGGAAACGGATAGTTTTAACTTAATTTATAACTTCCGTTCATGAGAAATTCTTGTGTTCAAAAAACATTTGTTCATTATTATATTATATTACATTTCTGTGCATAAAAAAACACTTGCATGATTTAATTTTCAAGTTGTGGCATAATAACGTCGGGTTAGAGGTAAAAGTACCGAAGAGGTAAATTCATATTGTGCAAAAATCAAATTAAAATTTCAAAAGTTAGTTTGGTAAATATGATTATTTTCTTAGGTTGGATACATAGTTTGGTGATATTGATCACCAATAATAACAACAGTTAAATAATCATAATATTCTCCATTTGATTTTCCCACGTGTTGAATTTGTGACTTGGGTACTTTTACCTCTAACTCCACGATAATTTCCTGAGTTTAAATCCAAATGGAAAAGGTTTAAATCTAAGTGGAAATGGTTTAATCTAAATGGAAAAGGTCTAAACCTAAATGGAAAAGGTTTAAACCAAAATGAAAAAGGACTAAACCTAAATGGAAAAGGACTAAACCTAAATGGAAAAGGACTAAACCTAAATGGAAAAAGTTTAACTCAATTGGGAAATGCTATATATTTATATTTTTGCAGTTGATACTACAATTACAATTAAGAAATATTACTGAAAGTTATCAAGGATCTAGGTAGCCCCCTAGAGGTGCAATGGGGTCCTAAATCCTCGAAAAAGAGGTAGAGGAGAGTGACAGTATCCCGTCAGAGAGAAACCACTCCTACTAATAGCATTAATGAGCTATGTTCGGAGTAGATTGGATTTCCAGGACCTGGATCACCCATCCAACGCCAAACTCAGCCTCTCAAGAACACGAGAGGTGGCTGCGACGCCCGTTGTTTTCCAACGGAGCGACGGCAGCGCTTTCTCTGGGATTCTTACGGGAACTCTGTTACAAAGTTCAAGTCATGCTGCATGATCGTATGAGCGAATTTTCTTAAATTACCTATCGTATTATAATGATATATTAAATTGTATTGAAAATTGAGCAATTTCGGTAGAAAAGAATTGTTAAAAACCTATATTAAGGCAAGAAAGCTGAACTAAATTCGGTGACTAAAATTATTATGCATATTTAGGTTTTCGCAAATATTAATAAAATTTAAGTTCATTTTTCAGCATAATTTTGTGAAAAAGTTTTTTAATGTCCTACTTATTCGTTGATTCGTTAATTAGGCTTTGACTGAAACCCTGCTAAACATAATAAATTTAACGATTTTGGGCCGTTTTCAGCCATTTTTAGTAATTTTTTTTAGCATATTTTTCGAAATTTGACCAATTTCATGTGTGCTAAAAAATTGTTGGCCAGCACACTCATCCTTTCGTTGGGAAAGCTTGATTTTTTGGTGCAAGAAAGGTATTTTTATCTCAATCCTAAGGATTGTTTTCTCTGAAATTATATATATGTATATATATCTGAAAAATCGTTAAACTCTAGGATTCGTTTCAGAATGTCTAAAAACGGATTTCAATAGTGAAATTTTTCGAAATTTTTGAATTTAAAAATTCACGAGCTATTGCAATAGCTTCATTTTTTACGAAAATTTGCTAATAATGATAAGAAAAAATACAATTATCAAAGCTTTTATCTCTGCGCAATTGGTGTTTAAAGAGTTTTTTTTTCTTGTTGGAATTGGACATGCCGATTATTCAATTTAGCCCAAAGTTGTACCCCACCACATCTTCTAAGTCAAGATTCTCAACAAGCTCTTTTTTTGCATTGTAATTTGAGCAATGGACATAGGCACTTGTCAGTCATTGTAGTTGTAACTATTTTACATATGGTTCAAACCACTGAATGTTCTTCATTAAACTATCGGTGCGAAAAGTGTTTTTTAGGTTGAAAGACCGAAAATGGAGTAAAATGCCGTCAAGCGCCATTTTCTATCTTAATCCGTTTTTGAGATATAAAATAATGCTTAAATGCTGGGAAATTTGAACAAATTTGAACGAAAAGTGCCAGTATCGTGCTCACAATGAAAATAACTCGTATTTCATAAATATCTAGCTCCTACAGTATGAAAATCAGGATTTGATTAGGATTACACTTCCAAATAGATCTCTTCAAATTAAGGGTTTTATTGCCACCTCTCATATTTTCCCAACTTCTCCCGAGTCGGAGCCCCCCTGTCCTCCCCTCTTCATATCTTCCCGTTTAGTGACGCTCCTGCCGAAACATGAAAAGGCCTCCCGTGGTGGGATTACTTAATTTTGAGTAGTGTCTGTCTGTCTACATTATTCCAGAAAAGCCTCGATGGATTGAAAGGTGACAAACATGGTTCTTTTTATAATATACGTATCTACTGACCTTTGTCTTATCCGCACCGGATTGAGGACACCGCTCAATGCTGAAGTTCGTGTTGAAAACCTTGAAAACAACATGCACCCTCACGAATATACTGATGTCCATGAACATGAGCGGTCTTCATTGCACTGCAATTCGAAAACCTAAATAACTTGAAATTATTTTTTCTATAGAGGTCACGAAACGGATATAATACCCAATCAGATTATCATATCAATAGAAAACTTTATATCACAAATCTTAGTATTGTTAACTTTAGAACGAATGAATTTGGTATAATGTATTCTAAAACGACTGAAGTTTAAGGCGAAGCCCTCATAACCCATTCGCCATCAATAGGTGTGGAGAAGAAGACCTTTCCGCACCTTCACTTCATGTCTATCTACCTACCTACTCAATAAATCAAGCCGTCATGTTGATGAACATACTCTCATCCAGATATTACCTGTTTTCCTGACAACAAGACTGGTTATTAAAACATTTACTCACTTCTTTGAAAACTCTCATCTAAAACAGCTAATTACGAATATACAACACTTTTCCATAAAACACTAATTGCGTGTGATGTATCTATGGAAAATACTACCAGAAAGAACGATAAGTATTGATCATACTGCCATAAATGTAAGTAGCCTCACTTATATTTCATTGATGCAGTCAGGGTTGATTTCCTGTATTACGATTTTCTGAAAATGGAATGGAGAACTCAGCAATATTAATAGAGCAGAGGGTCATCGCTCTGATTAAACATTGTTTGTGAATTAATGTGGAGAAATCTGGAATTCATTTTCCGGCGTTCCAAGTTGGAGTCATCAAATATTTGCTTTAAAAGTATCGAGATCGGCTATTGACCTTAGTAAGCGCGATATCTGACAGTGAGCCGTCACATTTTTATTGCTAAACTTATGTTCATACTTCACAGGTATATCTACAAATGAGAACAATCTGTCTATCAATTGAATCGGCTTGTTTGTAGGCTCAAAATAGACCGAACAGAATGGATATCATGAATAAATCAAAATATTAGTGACGACCTTAGTATAATCTTCCGGGGGGCGCACTTTTTAAATAACACAAACAGGCGCGTAGCAGCAGCTGCTACTGTTGGTTGAGTGCAGCTTCGACAAAGTCAGCTTTTCCGCTCAACGAAGTCATATTAGGAGAAGAGAAGATTGAGACAACGATAATTATTGTTGGCGACATTATTTAGTAAACTTTCATTTTGAAAGAAATAGCTCGCAACATTTCGATACAGCCAATGTCACAGAATTAAAATCAAACGTATCATATTTGACCTTTATGATGGATGCTACAATGACAGAAAATAATGATATCTTTTGCCTTCCAAGACGACGGAAAAAAAACTATAATCATTTCCGTCACATAAATATTTTCAGTGCTACCAAGGGCCCACCGCTACGCTAATCACATTTGTATGCAGTTGTACGGCCTTACTTCAATTCCTTAGTCAACTTTTTACTGCCTCCAACAACAGAAACGTTTCTGACGGCATTTCCTCAATCCCTCGGAATCACCGCGAGAAGCGCCGGGAGTACGAAGGAATGAAACAGAAAGCGGAAGGGAAAGGTGCGGTAGAAACCAACTACTTTCTCTTTCTCTTTTTTTTTAAAGTACCCCTCGAGGTAATTGGAGCCACTCTACAACATTACCATCCCCTTGGAGGGAGGCTCATCCCAGAGTCTTCACAGGAAGGTGCTTTATTTCTCAGTTCATCCAACCGGAGGGAAAAAGGAAGAACGAGAGATGGGGGCGGAGAAGACCTCCTTTGGAACTTTGAAACACAACGCTGTCTTTCTCGCTGCAGCTAAAAGTTTCTGCCACATCTGAAACGGTAATTGTTATATTCGACCCAGCCACTTGAGCGCAGGCTGCACGTTTCTTCGAAAGGAAAAAAAATGTACAAAGAGAAGAAAAAAGTCGAGTTCACTTTCACGACCTTTCTCCCTCCCTCTTCCTTTTATTTTACACTTTTGAACTTGTGATACCAATCTGTTTTCGAAGATGAAGTTAGCTTCTTTAAAGATGAAGATATCGCACTCTTCCACGACGTTAATCTGAAGAAGTTTTCTCGTAGCTTGAGACTGCTTGCGCAGCACATTAGCAATAATAGAATCTTCTTTTTCTTCATCTATTTGTTTTACTCCAGGCTTACAACAAAGTAAGTAAGCCATGTCTAGTCGAAATTATTACACTTATTCATTTACTTTACAATGTCTAACTCTTTTTGACAATACTATTGGGACGTAGTACCGGGAAGGCTAGGTAAGCGCTGCATGTCTACTTCCCTCTACCGAATCAGATCAGAAATAGAAATTACTGATAAGGATCAGTAATTTCTATCGATTAGATGTTTGGAAGGCGAGTTCAAGCCTCAAGTATGAGAATGTATTATGAGACAAGGCAAGGTATTATAAAATAAGTGAAAAAAAGTCTACTAAGTTGGGTGTGGCACTTAGCTTCCTCGTTTACATTATCATGAATGTATAGATCATTGAATAATATTAAATAATCTTGAAAAAATCCATTTCGGAAAATAGTAAATCAAGAAGTAACGTGAAATTTCATAATTGGTCAATTAAGAAACGAAAAACTGATACTCAATGTAATTTACGTTTGCGCATGCGCAAAATGAACTGATGAGTTGAGAACAATGAAATAGGTATGGGACCATCTACAACCTAACCCGCGATTTCAAATACAATTTCATCAAAATCGGATGAAAACTGGACATTAAGGTCGTTACAAGTATTTCACATTAGCACTTGCGCAGAAGCTATTAATGATAAAGTCATGCTGAAATTGATATAGGGTAACCAAATTGTCTTCTCTCCACTATCATCCAAATTTAGAGGTAATCGAACGACTTGGGTGTAAAAAATAGAGCATGATAACTGTAGTAATAGAAGATGATAACTGTAGTAATTTAGGTCGTTATAAGAATTTCACATTGGAGCATCCGCAGTAGCTATCAATGATACACTCATGTTAAAATTGATGAGATGATCAATTTCTGATCCCTCAACTATCATCCGAATTGAAGCGAGATAGGACGCATAAGAAAAGCTTAATAGAATTTACGTTTGCGCATGCGCGAAGTGGAGTATTGAGTCAGAAAAAATGAAAACTCTTAGGGGACCGTATACACCCTAGCCCACACACACCCTGAAAATTTCATCCAGATCGGATGAAAACTGTGGGAAATAAGCTTGTTACAAGGATTTGCGGGCAGAAGAAAGACACACACATACCTATATATAAACAGACAGATAGAGAGAAAGACAGACAGATCCGGAACTAAAGTTGTTCAGAATGGTCTAAAACGTAAAATGCGAGTGGAACTTTTGATTTTGGAGACCAAACAATTTTTTTTCTCTCGAAAGTGAAAACAATGCTTCCGCTATCCATAGGTAGACTCGGAAGCAAAATATAAGTGTACCTATAAAATCACCTTAAGATATTTTCTATGTCAACACCTCACGAATCGATAGAGGTTAATCGACTTTGATCTCTTCATCTTTCTTTCGAATGTATTGGTTGACAACCGGCATCTGACATTGCGTGCACTATAATTTTAGAATATTTCATTTGTGGTTGGTTCTCGTTAAGTGTTTAACTTTGAGTTTCTTAGGCATGGAAGGCCAATGCGATTGTGTGAATTTTCAAGAAAATCCTTCGGCTTTTACGAGAGATATTACAAGAAAATGCTTGCAGGATGATCGTGTGAGCGAATTTTCGTAAGTTATAGCAAGTAATACGAGTATATTATGCTACGTGTCTTGAAATTTTAGCATTTCGATTGTTCACCTTCAATTTCGTGACCGGATTTTTTGCTTTCATTTTCAGTATGATTATTTTTTAGCAAATATTCGTCATTGATAAACTTCTTTTGACTAAAATCCTACTAAAAAATATAAATTGAACGAATTTTAGCCGTTTCTGGCCGTTGTTAGTGATTGTTTTGCACATTTTTTGTAAATTGACCAATTTATTGTAGGTACTCAAAATGAGCCATCGAACTCATCCTTTCATTTGGAAAGCTTGATTTTTTGGTGCAAGAACGCAGTTTTTATCTCAATCCTAAAGAGAGTTATCCTTAGGAATGACAAATATACACACATTTTTTATTATTGATGTTATTATATCTACATCTATAAAAATCAGATTAAATATGTTTATTTGTTTGTATGTCCTTTTTGCGCCACCAGAATCATGAACCAATTTTGATGCTGTTTTTTTTTTTTTTTTTTTTTTTTTTTTTTTACATGCCCTTCTAACACCAGAGAGAAAGGTAGGCTAGATAGAAATGTCGCAACTCTCCCCTTTCAGTCTTCAAATCAACATTTTATTGAAAAACCGCGTGTACTCTGGCCTCATTTTAAATGCTACTCTTCAAAAATAACTGATTCACTTCGACAATTTCATTAGACCGAAGCAACAATAACTTTTTTTAATAAACAAATTAAATAGCATCATGGTGGGTTTTAGGTAAAGGACTTTCGATAAAAAATTCAACGATACGAAAACAATTTTGGTGATGGGTTGAGCCGAGCATTTTCAATTCTTAAAAGCAATCTTGGTCGGGAAGAGATAAAAGAAAAAAAAGAGCCTCTCTGGGACATAGAGATACGAATAAAATTGTGGTCTCTTTCCATGAACCAACACTTACAAGATCCAACGTATCTTTCAACGTCTCCGAAAAGTTGGACAATGCATTAGCAGAAACTACTCGTAATTCAATTACGCCTCCTACAAGTAACCTAATAGCGGCTGTTGAAAGGGAATCGGAAGAAACAGAAAAGCAAGAGAAACAGCTTAGGATTAAGAGTTATTGCTTACAAAATGGATTGCTCCATTATGAATCAATCGTAATCCCTTACAAACTCGTATTCACTTTTTGACGTGCTATTCTATAAATCTAGGGATCGTCTCAGAATTAGAGGTGGGTCCAAGTAACTGTAATCGCTACTTTGTAACTGGTACTTGCCTCTCAAAAAGTAATCGGTTACTCTAGGCGTCGAGTACCAGTTACAAAGTAATCACTTCCCGACCGAACGCGGGAAGTGATTACTTTGCTACTGCTACTTTCAAGCAGTACCAGTTCGGTCGGTCAGGGTGAGTTTTCGTGATTACTTCTGTCAATCTACAGGAGATTACTTGGTACTTGTATTAGTAATCGAGCCGAACTATACTTTGATGGTACTACTGAGTAAATTGCACGGCCAGCGAGTACAAAATATTTGATAGTCTCTACTATGTGTACTCAATTATATGAGAATCGAGTATTTAAATTAATCATTTGAGACATCTTATTATCTCGATATTAAAACAAAAATGTAATCATGACAGGATTAAATGTTTAAGGTCAGGCATTAAAAATAATACTGGTTCATCATATTACTGAACTTACTGAATGCCAAACAAAACGTGTGAGTTTTACATTTGCTACTTACAGTAGATAAAACGTTATGGTAAACAAATTGTGACTCAGTAATGTTAAAGTCAGGTTCATAAAAAAAACTCCAATTATGGCGTATTCGTTTTATTTATTCAACTGACATAATAAAAATGTTTTAGAGGTGTTGTCATTTTTTATAGTACTACAGTGACATACAAAAAAATTACAGTGACATAAACAAATGAATCATTTTTAGGATTCCTGATATTACAAGTAAGTCTTTACAGCCTTGCCTATCTGGAAATTAAAACTAAATATATAACAAAAGGAATCTCTTTTTAAAATCAAATATATTCCTTCCTTGCATAGGAAGTAAAAAGTAACTATAAGCCTTTTCTATCTGGTGCAACTTACCGTATTGCAAATAAGAACAACAAAATCTCCATTTAATTTGTAATAAATAGCCACTCACTGCACTCTACTTTTAGATAACTTTATTTTGTATTTTAACTATGTAGTAGTCTTATTTCCCTACATTAGGAGTCGTTAATATATTCGTGTTATAGAACTGTAATCAGGAATCGATAGTGTACATGGGTTACAGGAAGTAATCGTATTCGTTAGAACAGGCAGACAAAAACAGTTACCTGGTACTCGAGTCTACGATAGGAGCTGTGTCCGCAAATGTAATCGCGATTACAAAGTAATCACTAAAAGTAACTGGTACCAAGCTGTAATCGTAACCGTTGTAACCGGTACGGCAAAGTAATCATTTAGCACATCTCTACTCAGAATGTCTAGAAACGAATTTCAATAATGAACATTTTGATCTTAAAATTTTTGGGGCCATTGCAACGGCGTCATTTCTAACAAAAATTCGCTAAAAATACATCCAGTTTCAATGAATTTAAACCGCACTTGCTTAGTCTGCTTAGAATAAGACATTTTTAGCAAATTTCCAAAGAGAAAAAGCTATTGCGGCGACTCCGAACTGGAACTCCTTAGACACATGTTTTTAAAAAGTTGATTTCAAAAAGTTCGGACCTATTGTAATAACTTCATTTTTCAACCAAAATTCGCTCAAATAAAGTGGAAAATTCGCGAACAGTTCTTTTTCTAGTGTATTAATCAACAAAATAGATTAGCTGAACATTACAAATAACATAAAGGAATAGACCGTAGTTAAAATGACGATTGAATATGATGATCATGCTGAACGACTGGAATCGTTTTCTCCGTTTCAGTATAGTTACTATACGAGCAATTCCTAAATTCTTAACTATCCCAATTAAACTGATGTAGTGCAGTACATCTTCGGTAAACGGAATTCCAATAGTGCACATGGAATCTGCATATCTGCTGTAGATTACTTTGATGGACGATATGTGGGTCTGTCGCCGTTCACTGGGTGTGAGGCAACGATAAAACTTTTGCGAACAGGTTGAAGGAACCAACTACCCCACGTTAGGAGTCCCGGCTGTTGAATGCGTGCCATAAAGGAAACAGATGAACTGATATGCCTAACCGCAAAACCTCTCGCCAACTTGGGGCGGCCGTTTATCTTGACTAACTGCTTCGCAAAAGTTTCATCAACTACCTCCGCTAGATCGAGTCGTTCCAGATTAAAGTGGCCCGTTTTTACTTCCAACTTTCTCCCTTACGGTCGCACAACAGTAGTTTTTCCCTTTTCCTTGGAACACCGACAGAGTGGTCAGGGGTAGTTGTAATGACAGTTGGGCTACGTTGTTCAAACTAGGAATGACCTTTCGGGTCTACTCGACGTTAAATGATCAATGGCAATCCATAATAGTTTTGCACATCTTTCCAACAAGACGAAGAAAAAAGTGGACGAATCCGTATAAAAAACATATTGGTAAGTAATACATGCATTACCTACAGGGACGTCCATGTGAATGGATTGTATATAATTTTCGTGCGAATTAAAATAAGAGAAAAAAAGTATCATGAATTCTCCCCCCCCCCCCCACTGGGGATGAAAATCCCACCCTCCTCCCCTCCCACTATTTTATTCCTTCACGGAGAGTAAATTTGGAACTTCCAAGATTTCATCACAGAACTAAACTCTGGATCGAACAAACAATAAAAACAGTCACGAAAAGTCTGATAAATGTGATAAAAATATCACGATTTATCGTTATAACCCCCTCCATTCACCCTCTACCATAATTAAATTTGAAACTCCTTTTACATTTTTCAAAAAAAAGACCAAATCCAAACTTGAACAAACAAAAAAATCACCGAAATTGAACGAAAATAGTTAAATCATCATGATTTCCGAGTATCTGTATTACCCCTCCATTCACCGACTCTGTTGATGAAATTTGAAAATCCTGACATACTTTCCAAAACTATATCGAATTCGTAATGGGACAAAACAAGAATCACAAAAATCGGTAGAGATTAGTAGCTTGGACAGCGCTTGAAAAAATCGATAATTATCCCCTCCACCCCCCACCTCGACAGCAAATCCAAAATTTGGAGATTTGATGCACAACTAGAGTGAAATTGAAATCGAACCAAATGATAATCATTTATTATTGAGACGATGCTGGACACGATTTCATCCTTTCATTTGGAGTGAATACTTCTCAATTCTAAGGAGAGATATCGTCTAGAATGATATATTTATACACACATTTATACATATATTTACAGACGCACACACAATATAAATATATATGAATTATGGAATCACTTTTCCTTGTAGACGCCAAAGACCCCAGATCAATCGGACAAAGTTCATATTATTTCGCATGATTAGGTTCCTAATGAAGATGGGCTGCACCCTATTGTTTTTGTTTAGTCTCAGACAGGGAGAAAGACTAGCGATATCAAGCTCCGACTTGTGCCAAAATAGGCCCGACAGCGTAAAAAAGAATACACGTGTAACTTAGGTGTTATCGGAATGGCGAGGGAGAGTATATCTACGACGGTCTGATGTCTCATGAATTGGTCCCTATCTAGTAAGGTTTTCTTTTTTCTATTCTTGCTTATAAATGTTTTGGAATTAGTCGGGATGCGGCACAAGGAAAATAAATGAAATTGTTTCATTTATTGTTTTATTTGATAACGTTTCGTCCTCTTACTGAGGACATCTCACCAAGATCTGAAGATGTCCTCAGTAAGAGGACGAAACGTTATTAAATAAAACAATAAATGAAATAATTTCATTTATTTTCCGTGGGCAGCATCCTGAAAAATGCCAAAACATTAAGTACTTACGGCCGACCAAACTACCAACATTGCATATAAATGGTTGATCTCGAGTTACGCGGACAGGTTATGCGGTTTTCCCATTTGCTTTTAGTAAATGCTTCCACCGCTAATAAATATTTATTTCAATTTTCATAGAAATGGAGTGAATTTTTATCGAAGAATAATTTAATCTTCCTAAGAAGGAAGTCGAGGAAGTCATTTCTTGTTGAACAACATGTCTGCTGATGTGTTGGCCGTCCGCTTTGGGACTCAAGTTAACAAACTTGGCAACGGGAAAACCTCGCTGCCAATCTCAACTTTGAGCCGATAACGTCTTTCGTCCCCGTCTTAGCTTTTTCCTTTTTTCCAAACTCATTCACTATCTCTCTTCCTCACTCGGGTTCCGACTCCCAGGGGCGCCCCTGATCGAACGAGGTGCTGTTTGGACGCAAAACTTGTACACTTCATTCCCTCCGCCGTCAGGCATCAATACGATTTCAATGCTATTCTATGGGAGCAGTAATACAAAGGGCGTCCGAGCTAAAGTCCACCAAAGTCCCAGCTGAGAGACTTTATTTATTCATATATTTATTGCAGGACAAATCCCGGTTCCCTCCAGGCAAAAATATCAATTACATAAATGAAAATTGCAAAAAGAAAATGATATTTACATTTTGACATCTATAAATAATAGGTAGGAGGCAAAAATACAACAAGACGTCCAATTAATGAAAGTAAAAAACACCTTCACAACAGACAAACAATTGGAAACAACAATTTAGAAACAATTAGACATATATTTATAGATTTAACTTTAAGTGCCAATCCATGTAGCATGATCATATGACCAAATATTATTCAAAAATCTTTTCTTTTTTCTTACTTTAATTTTTGCTGTGAAATTTATATTCAACTATTTAACAACTTCTGTACACACGAATAACTCAACCTTTAAATAAATTCAACATAAAGAATACGATAAATTACGAAATTTCGCTCGTATGATCCTAATGAATGGCTGGATTGTTTTTTCCATTAATTATTTCACCTGAATATTTTAATGTAGTTTCCATATTTGTGAGAGAACAATTTTAGAATTTCGTATTTCTATCATTTTTAGTAGGTACTCATATTTTGGAGTGTGCATAAAAAATATCAGCTCCATAAATTGTTCTAATAACTCATTTAGTTGGTCGGAAACATTTGTTAAATAAATATTTGGTGAAATAATAGCTGGTTCTTTCATTAGGTGTTATCAAGGTCCCATTTCGATTGTACTCCAATAAATTAATTTAATTGGTTACTTTAATTTGCCGCTTAGTGCCATATCATTTCACTTAATCACAATAATGGCCGGGCAGGATTTCCAAATGTACGGCGAACCACTCAGAAAACGCAGTACGTAGATAATGTATTTCCAATATAGGTGAATGATTATAACCAATAAATAATTTCATTATTTTAGTTCATTACGTATGAAGTTCTGTGATCCATTGTATTTCAATTACTCAACCACCACTCATAACACCGTGGGAAAAAATTGCCTACATTGTGTAGCTATCTACTTATTTATAGAAGTTCAAATCAGAACAAATAAAGTATTGGTTCAAAGAGAAATTGATAAATATGGGTTCAAATTGATGGAGATTGACAAAGAAGAATAATATGAGGGCAAAGATATGTAGTAACTGCACGTTAGAGACGGTGATAGCTTTTTAATTGCACTTAAGATTTTAGCGAATGTTTGTAGAAACATTGCAATTGCTCTAAAAATTTAAAAATGAAAATTTTTCATAATTTTCCCCGTGGAAATCCACTTTGAGGAATTCTGAAGCGATTTCTGAAGTGGAACGTTTTTTCATCTATTATATTTATATATACCTGCCCCATACCCCCCCCCCCCCCCCCCTATGGGTAATCCAAGCTTGGATTTTTTTCTTATTATTGTTAACTACCTGCTTTCAGGAACTCACAGCGGCGTACCTAAATGATGAATTTCCATTTTCTCATATTGTCCATATTCAGTACCTATAATCTAAATTTTCGATGTATAGATATAACCTCAATAATTGGAATTATCGCATCCATTTTTTACCCTATAGAAATTGTTTGAAAAAACCATTGTTGTTCTGGATGACTCCATTTAAGACTTATATCACATTACAACTAAGATTCCTCTTGCCGATCAAGGAGTCCACCTCACTCCTCTCAATCCGAAAATCGTCAAAAATACACTCTGGAGCTATTTAGTATTCTCAACGAGGTGGCCACGGGAGTAAAGATTGGCCAAGGGAGCCAAAAATATTGAGATGCTTTGGGAAGGAGAGCACGGATTGAGATTTATTCGATCGAGGTTACAAGAGGAGAACACCCCTTAAAATTAACAACAGCAACAATGGCGGGAGGTCGCAGTATTTCACCGCCGCATATGTGTGAACAGCGCTCCTAGCGGAGAAACCGTGTTGTTCAGCGTTTTGTTACCCATTTTCGACTATCTTTACAGCCTCAGGGGCCTTCACGGGATTTTCTCTTTAATCTACAAGGAGCGTAGAGAATATGAAGGGGGGAATGCCGTTGTTATCGGGTTTTATAATGATGTGGAGTTCTGCGGGGTCGAATTTAATATTGGCTCTGCCGTAGGACCGCACGGGTGCCTGGTTAGTGAGACGGCTATCATTCGGTGTTTTCCCTGCTCTGGCGAGAACGTAATCCAGAACGGAGCGAGTTTTACAGCCTGCGTCCCTATTGAGAGTAGTTGATAAACCGAGCTGGAGTTGGAATAGCGGGATATGGATTTTGCGGTTTCGGGTTCAAACCGGATTCAGTACCTGCAACTAATGGACCGGAATCGGAAATCGTAACAGCTCGTCATGCATTATAGGAATTTTCGTGCGTACTGCTGTTGCGTAAACCACATGGTTAGATTTAATGATGAATAACACCATTATCCAAGTAAGGTGTTCTATTTCAATACAACGTCACGTCTGCACTACTCACACCCCAAAGACTAGAGAAACCGTTTTAAAGGTAAGGAAGGTAATCAAAAAAGTAATAATAATAGAATTAAATAAATAGAATAAATTTTCTATTTCTTGTATACGAATAAACAAAGGAATTCTATCAAAAGGAGGTCAGGACGCTTAAGAAAAAACATTTATGTTCAAATTTTTAGCAATCCTAAAAACGATTGTTGTAGGATAAGCCAATTGAGGGAATTAGAACTGATAACAACGCCTTTTCAAAGCTTAATGAAATGTTTATACTGGCTGTAGAGACACGAAAGTGTAAAAAATTAGTCAAAGCAAGGACCCGCAATAGGGTTACTATGAGTTCAAAACTTTGATGATTATAGTAATTATACTTATATTACCTACATAAAATGATTATATACAATAAATTATGGGTGTGGTTACTTGATTTAAAATACCTAATCCACTAGCGACAATAATAACGTTGCGAATTATTACGCATTGATTTTTATTATTCCTGTGTTGACTTTCTATGTAGATGAGTGGGCTACAAACATGAACCGGAGATGGTGTCTAACACATGTTTCCATTAGCAAATGTACTCAGGAATTACTCAGTTTACATGAGTAATCGTCTGAAGTATGCGAGACATGTTGCAATTCACGGTAGTGTGGGTCACTTTTTTTATTTTACTTTTTTATTTCAATAACTAACCACTCATGGAGCGCAAACCGTTGGTTGAACAGTGGTCTTGGTAGTCTTATTCGATTTATTTAAACTAATTCTATCAGAATCGAAGAAAGACTGCTGTATTATAGATAAAGTTTTGAGACCATGATTTCATCCACCATTATTTGAATCTCATATCTTGGGAATGATTGATTTCAATCTTTAAATATCTATGTATTGTCTTTCTATCTATCGAAATAGGTTCTGAGAATTTTTATTCAACTTTTCCCCCATCGCCGTCGACTTCGTTCCGTTCGTTACATTTTATGTTAACTATGTGACTAAAGCATTAATTCATAGCTCATGCATGGTATAATCAATCATCTTCGTAATATCCATCATACGACCCGAAATGGTGTAATACTTATAATTATTTTGATTTATAAAGTACAGAAGGGATAATTTCTATACCGCCGGTCAATTAAACACCTGCGGTACAATATTATGTTCTGGTGTGAATAAATTCAAAAACTCAAACACATGGAGAAAATATTATCTGTGAATACCTACTCAATACTTGAATTTCATGCTCGACCACCATTAAACCAGAACCATACAGAAATTATAATTTTTTTGAGAGAGAACATCAAACACCACAGTCTAGGGATCTCTCGAACTCATGTAGACGCCAACTTATTGTTTCCTCGCAGTCGAGTTATGACGGCTGCACAACGTTCCAACAGTCGGAGAAAAAAAATGTACCTACAAGGGATATTGCGAGGATTCCGAACGGTGAAGGTGATAGCTGGAGAGAAGGATTAGAACGTTTTACCGAAGATTTATGTAAGGACGGGGTTGGGGTATTGGTGGGGGTTGGTGCCTTGGGGGTTGCCACGTGTGGGAGCTCCCGCTACCCAAAGGAGTTACCTACCTACCCCCTTACCACTACGAGACAACCCCTTACCTACTACCAACCCCTATCTACTCCTCCCCCCCCCCCCCTCCTGCCTACCAAACTACCCTCGGCCAATTTCACACTTTCCGGTGGACCGTTCAGTTCTTTCGTTTTGTTTCCCTTCGAAAGCATCCACCGAAAAGCCACTTCCTTAGCATGGTCGTTTAGTAAAATTTAGTTTGAAAAACGCTTCAAAAAATCGGACCGATTTATCATTTTCATATTAGTCAATTGTTCTACGTAGTTCACTAGTCTATAGATATTTACTAAACGAAATCTGTTATATACTACATAAATTATACTACATAAACAGACACCTACCTACCAAAAGAAAATTAATGAAAAAAAAAAATATAAATAAATAAAACCCCTACCAGCAATTCACTTTATATTATTAAACTATAATAAACTCGGTTTACTGAAAATTGAATCCCACTGGAACTATATCAGCTGGTCAATTGTGGTTGCTAAGAGGATATTTATTGGTTTATCTTTTCCATACTACATTTTTGTAATCGACCTTTGTAATCGCCTCATAAACTATGGCGATCGTATCAGCTGATATAATTTCAATGGAATTCCCTCTTCACGGCTATAGATGGACTTGGAAAGGAGGTGATTATTTTATCTCGGTGATTTTCAGTTGGTGGGTACCTCGGTCTGTGTCGATATACTTAGATTGAAGGGACTTGTTTAATTCTATTAATTTTCTCTGGTCTGAGCCAATATCTATGTAGACATATTGATGAAAAAGTAATATTGTTTCGCCCGACCACCATGGAATTACGTTATACGAAATCGGTCACGAAGGAGGGAACCGTGAGTCTGATTTCTTTCTTGATCAGTCTAAGGTGCCGAAATGGAAATTGAGAGAAAATAATTCTATTGGTTCTTTTCTGATCAGCTGACTTAGCTAATTCAATTGAGACATTTTCAACTTGAGACACAAAACACATATTTCACAGGGGAAAAATAAGGCATATCCATGTACCGATGTATCTGCATTTAGTGTAGATTTTTCTTTTGATAAGTGACATCGTCCAGTTATATTTCGATATTGCACCTTAGACTCAATTTGGTAGGTTTTTTTTAACCAGTATTCTGCGGTGAAGGGCTATTTAATACAGGTTTACTGAATTTAATCATTCATAGAAATCATTCTAAATAATCGAAAGAAACCACCCAGGTGGCTGTAACTTCATAGGT
Organism: Adelphocoris suturalis; assembly: GCA_030762985.1. Taxonomy (NCBI): domain Eukaryota; kingdom Metazoa; phylum Arthropoda; class Insecta; order Hemiptera; family Miridae; genus Adelphocoris; species Adelphocoris suturalis. The sequence continues at coordinate 48,801,826 of CM061046.1, read as the reverse complement.
TTGCTCTCCTCCTTAACGGCTAGAACTTCAACAGGGAAAAAAATCAACACGGGATGAATTGCAACAGGTGAAACATTGTAAAAATATCCCAATAAACTATGACGATTGTGTCAGCTAATGTAATTCCAAAGGAATTCAGATTATTATAACTTTTGTCACCTACTCGTATAAATGGAGTTGTGAAGCGTAGGTCGTTGATTTATTTTGTATCATTAATTTTCATTTGGTGAGTCTGCTTGTGTTAAATTCAAAAGACTTGTAAAATTCAGGTGTTTTTAATTTAATTTCTCCTCGGTAGGCGACTATGCCTCTGCAGATATATTTGGATAATGAATAATAAACTTCTTTTAACTAAAGGGTTATCTAATACATAAATAATTCAGCGTTCTTTAATTGGAAATCGTAAAACTTGTAAAAATTTCAAGCAAAGTAGGATTATCATCGCGCACACGTAATGAACGCTGCGGTGGGACCGTATCTAGCTGAATATTGAAGATCGACAAGAAAACGGTTCCTGCGGAATGGAACTACAAACTTGGGGGGAAGTTAACAAAAATAATGATCATTGCCAGAGTTGGCGTGCATTAGTATTACTGGTGGGGGTAGAACTCAATTATAAACTTTCTTTCGGCAAATTACAAATCTTTCCGGTTCTGTTTTGCAAAGACTCGGGAAGCATAACGAAACAAACCTCCGAAACCAAGTTGTGGGAGGCTGTAAGACTTAATCAGGGGGCGGTCGTAAAAGTACCTACTCCCTTCAATGCGGTGTGTGAGGAAAGGGGTTTCGGATAGCTCAAAAAACACCCTTCCGCCTCAAAGGTCTTGTTTTAAGAGTCTTTGATGTGGCTGTGCTGTCCGCGTGAGGGGTTCAGCGGACAAGAGAAAAGGGAGAGCCCTAACAACATTTCGTGAACTTTATTGGAGCCCTTAAATCCACTCTTATGACGTAGGCTCGTTGCCGCTAATTATCCGATAACTAGGGCAAAATGGTTGGCCCATCAAATTAAGGGTCGGGAAAAGAAAAGGTTCATTCGGTTAGTGGGGCTTTGTTATTGGGTTAAAAGGTAGTCGGGACATTAGAAGGAGGGTGTAGGAAGGTGAGCTGATCCGCTGATCAGAGGCTATAAATTGATTCCACTTCGCCCAAATAGGTACACTTAGGGTTAGCAAAGAACAAAAGCCAATTCCAGATGGTACACTCAAATCCACCACCAAAACTCGGATACTTCAATAGCAGTTCACTTATTTCTTCAACCATTTAATTATCTATATATGGTTCAATAAAATTTGAATTAATTAAACTTAATAAAGCTATATGATTCTTTTCAATTGCAAAGGCTTGTCATTTGGATTTCAGGAGCTTCTTCTCAGCCAGATTTCCCCTGGCCTCACCGCATCCAAAAATGATTAGAAATGTTAGATGACAACATTTTCGGAAAAAAGGTCTTCGTAAAGGGTAAACTGTACGAAATGATCTCCCTTATGGGGCGACCTCTCAAATCATGGACATTTCGCCAAGAAGGAAAGTTGATATCAAAAGAAGGGAACTCATTTGAATTTTGGTTAAAAATAAAAAAGTCGTTGAATAAGTATAATTTATAAAATATTGTACAGTAATAGGCTAGAAATTAGCTTTAGAAGCCACTCGCATCTTCAAGTATAAGTCCTAAGGAGGCTACATACCAAATTAAAGCTTCGGACGATGTAGGAATTAGCTTCAAGAGTCACTAAGCTGATTGCGGCCCTATTCTGCGTCAAGTATGAACCCTAAGGAGGCTACATGCATAATTACAGCTTCGTATGATAAATAGTTTAGAAGTTCACCTTATCCACTCAGCTATATTCTGAGTAAATTTTCTACTTTGAATCGGTCTGCATTTTTTTGTATGAGTGTATATATTATGTCAATCTGAAAGGCCGCGAGTTTGGTTCCGATTTGTCGCTCAACGATGTCGAGCGAAAAATCACAGAAAACGTGATTATCCCTATGATTAAACCCTATTCAAAGCTTCATTCATCATCCAAAGAACCAAAAGAAGCGGTCAGTCTGTTAGTTTTCTTTTTTGGCAGTTACTCGTTGTGCTCTTCTCCTCCATTCACAGGATTTTTTATTTTTTATTTTTTTGGTTCCTTATCGAATGCAACAAATAGATTCTACTTTATCAAACTTCGTGAGGAACCTGGTTGGTGGACCCCACCAGTTTTGTAGACTGGATTACTCCCGATAACGCTACGTACGTAAGTATAATGCATAGCGTTCCTGTAGTGTTCATGGAACCGTTTCTAAAACCGAATCTAAATTCTGGTTTGGTTTGCCCCCTCTCCAAACCACACTAACTATCGATGAAGCCAATCAAAATCTATCGACTGCAGGAGTCATCTTAATGATCACAATTAGATCTCGATTCTGTTGTATAAGTCATCGAGACTCGCTTCTGTACAAGTTCCTTGCTCTTATTTATTTGTTCGGGTTTGAAATTGAATAATACAGGATCCGTTATCGTACACCCAAAGAACCAAAAGGTTTTGTGCTCCAAAAGAATTATTTAAAGAAAAAGGATTTGTAGCACTATATACCTATTGAGTTAACCTGCCTTCAAACGTTAGGTACTTATGTTCATTCATGTTGTTACAAATTGCTTTAAGTGCGGATGATTTTCATGAAGCACTCGCCCCCGGTACTCGACGTGCTAGTGACGACGGACTCCTCCGATAGGTATGTAAATGATAATTCGGAAGAAACGTTTACAGCTTTATGGATCACACAGCTCATTTGGCTTCCTCCTAATCTCTTCCAGTGGTCTTTCAGCACTCCAGGTTGTACAGAAAAGAAGTTATCTATATATTTGTTCGACGAGCAGCCTGTCTCTCAGCCCTGCTAAGTCCTCGGTAGATCACAGGTAAAATATGAGCGTCGTTACCTCATTGGCGGGACTCCACTGAACCGAGTTACACTCACACGGTATTTGGGTGTTCTCATTGATCAGCTTCTCTCTTTCTCCCCACATGTAAACGCTGTTTGCAACAGGGCTTTGAGAGAGCATTGGGTTGTTTGAAACGCAGCGCTCGTGACTTTAAAGATCCATCTGCAATTATCATTCTTTACAAGGATAAAATCCTACCAATTCTTGAGTACTGCAGCATCGTTTGGTCACCTTACTATGAGGTCTATAGTGATCGTGTAGAACGTGTACAGAGGCGGTTCTTGCGCTATGTTGCTCTTAAGGACTATATTACGCCAAGGAACGTGTTGGACCTCCCTGGTCTCATGGACAGGTACGGTTTGAGATCGCTAGAAGATCGTAAAAGAGAGGGGAGTTCTTCCATCGCCTGGTCAATGGTGACATTACGGCTCCTGCCTTGCTCAGCAACGTCAGTATCGTTGCACCCAGATATCCAACACGATCCCTTCAGTTTTTCATGTCCCGTTTATGGATCGCAATTATCTCTTCCATAGACTTATTCTCCGCCTGCCTCGGTTCGCAAATGAGTTTGCGTTATCTCACGACTTCAATTTCTTTGCTTCTTCACTGTCAGCATTCAAATCCGTTATACGAACGAAACCTGGAATAACTAATAATGTTGTTTTTTACTTCCTTCTACCAGTTTCGCCTGTTTTTTTTTTTTTAATATATATATATAGTGATATTAATTATTTGCATACCTTACTTCCTTTGTTTCAGACTGCTATTTCCAGACTGCTTCTTGCCAGATTTCAGGACTATTGTAGTCAGTCGAACTTTATTCTGATGTGAGATAACAATTTGTTACGGATTTGCGTAACGCTCTATTTGTGACGGGCTTACTAACACAATTTTTTTGTGTCACCTTCCTTCCTTTAAATTAAGCTTGTTTATCAAGATGAAAAAATTGTTTGTAGTACAATTTGATACTTTACAATATTCATAAGATTTGGAAAGGTAGTTTGTTTCTCGTAAATCAGTGAACTCCTGGAAAATAAGACAGGAATTGAACCATCAAGAATGCAGTGCACATATTTATAATATGTTGAAGTACACACATTTATTTTTAATCTTCACACAAATTATAGACTGGTGGGTATCTAGGTTTTTTTATTTGGACAAAATGTAATAATTTAGAGTTCCCCATATTGCCATGCAGTGTCCTATAGTGAATTTCCGTACGAACAAAGTTCAAAAAAGAATTTCCGTTTTTTAATGGTATGTCGTCATGTTGTTTGGACATGAGTTTGTCTGCAGTGTTCATAGCCTCGATCTATTCCTTAGGATAATGGTGGTCGAGTTCGTTGCAGATCGCTCTAAAAATTTACCCAGAAACAAAAATAGTTCTGGGTTGTCTGGCTCTTCTATGAAGTAGGAATGATAAATTTAGTCTGTTTTATTATGAGCAGTAGTAGGAGGAGTAGTGATAAGTGTTCAAGTGACCCACATAACATGACTGACATCGTATACGTTCTGCAGAATTTATTGAGGAGCGTCCTATTAAGTTTTCATTAGCTTTTACTGGGACCTATTGCTTTAAAACGGGGATATTTTATGAGGACAAAATGTGTCTCAAAAGTAGGTAACAAACGCTGCAAATCGTTACACAATGGTTTATTATTTCTTTGTTAGATAGCCCTTCTACGTTGATCATTGATCTATAATTATTAAACCCCGTATGTAATTAACGATCAGAACATGGCGCATTGTGCCTCCGAGAAGGGTTGACACTTTTACAGTTCCAAAACCCCGCAATTCTACGCTTCACAGTAGGTAAAGATGTTTAAAAACCCGGGAAAATTATGCTTGAAGTAATTTACGTTATTCTTTTGTGAAAGGCACGAAGCGCAATATAACTATGGATAACTGGTTTACCAGTGTTCCTTTGTCCCAAACTCTTCTGAAGGAATACCAGCTAACAATGGTTGGTACGGTGAGAAAAAACAAACCAGAACTTCCGCCTGATTTTGTCGCTCCCAAATTCAAAAAGCGCCAACCTGGATCCAGCATCTTCATCCACACTGAGGACATAACAGCAGTTTCGTATGCTCCAAAAGCAAATAAAATTGTGACAGACACTACTGTCAACAATGCACAACGATGAAGCTCTAGCTGAGAGTGGAAAGCCTGAGATAATCAGCTGCTATAACCAAACTAAAGTTGATGCTTTTGATCAGTGTTGTCACAATTCCAATATAATAAGGAGAACAAAGCGTTGGCCTCAATGCTTCTTCTTCAATATGCTAAACATTGCGTGCTACAATTCTTATGTAATTTATTTGCACAATTTTTATAAGAATTCAGCCGTGGGGAACCAGGGGGCTTCCACCTCTAGACGTCGGTCTAAGCCATCGAAACCTCTTTCAAGATTCGAATTCTTGATACAGCTGGGCGACGAGCTGATAAAGCCCTGGATGGGCAGAAGATTGGAGAACAATTTGCCAAAAGATGTCAGAAAAATGATTGAGAACCATTTGCAAATCACACCATCAGTAATAGCTTCAGGTGACAATCACGAGGAAGTTGGAGGTGACCGTGAAACAGTACCTAGAAAATACTGTAGTTTCTGTCCATGCAAGAAGAAGAGAATGTCTAAGATGCGCTGCTCTCTTTGCAAAAAACCCATATGTGGCCAGCACGAAAGGAAACTTTGCATGGAATGTCACCTTCATCACGCTCAAGCTAGTACCTAGCAAGTAAAAGTCCAAGAATTCGTGGTGTTTTCATGCACACTCTTTTGCCAATTCTTGTTCTCATTAGTTTAATATTCTTGTTACCCACCAAAGTTTTTCGTAGTTTCAGTAACTTTTACCAAGTCATTTTATACTTTTGAGTAGTCTATATGTATATATATATATTTTTTTTTTTTTTGAAATACAGGATTTTATGAAGCCTATCACTTTATCATGTTTTTACCTAGTAATATTTCATTTTTGTTGCCAAATAAGCTGATGTGAATTTTTTGCCATAGTTTTCATGAAAGGCCTTTATTGTTGGTATGGGTGGAAGAAAAGTAATGTATACATAATTCGGTACGTTGCCCTCAACCAATTTTTCAAGGGGAATTACCTTGTGAGAGGAGTTACTGATTTTGAATTTCACCTCCCCCTCCCCCATTACTCGTACTTACCAATGTAGGTTTATCGTAACAAGATCATCAATAGATTCACTTCAGTGAAATGCAGTGATAGATACAAAAAATTTCGCCACTTTCTGACTCTAAATGCGGCTTGCGCTCGAGAGGCGTAACACTAGCAATGACCATATACAAATCCACACTAGCAAATAAGGGTTAATGCGATTTTTGGATTTCACGCATCATGAAATGTAAACCAAAAAATTTACAGGGGGTGATAATTGTTTTTTTCTTGGTAGATTACAAAGGTTCATTATTTAAAATGATCAACCAAAACAGTCGCTGTCTGAATTTCTCTTATATAAAAGCAGAAGAGAGCCTGTCTATGGCACTAAGAGATGAAAGAATGATGGGCTCTTTCCTGATCCGATGAGTGAGTTAAATTTTCTTACCGTAGAAAGTTGAAATTTGAGGAGACAGTTAGAGACGAATGACATGACGGGTTCAATCCTGTTCAGCTGAGTGAGCTCACCCAGCCAGCTCTTTTGTTCACCCTAGGGATTCGATATTTGGGAGAAAGCCTCTCAGGTACATAAAAAGACAACTGAAGAACTAAATTCTCTCCTGGGACAAAAGTCGAATGAAATGACGGACTCCATCCTGATCAGCTGAGTAAGCACAATTCTCTCTTTATCACCCTAGGTACTCAAATTTGCTAGGGACTCTCGACTACCGACACCTAAGTAGTTCAACTACTACTCCAGAACTCTTCTACGTTCTTCAGGCTTAAACCGTTGAGCTTTATACGGTACCTAACAAAGGGAGGTTCACGCCCATTGAGACGCGGAACGCCGCGTTTCTTGTAGGATTACATTCCGAAGATGTGTGCCGTTTATCAAATCATGAAGGTTGAAAGTCTTATGTGGGGTGCGCATGTAGGGGGGTTTTATCATGATGTAACCGTGAGGTAACCCTGGGTAACAGAAGTTGTTCAAGTATTTCGTCGTTGAAGTTCTTAAATCGCATCTCATTTTCTCAACTTTATAGGAGATGCTAAAAACTGATTTCTCTTGATACGACAACATTGCATATCTCAAGCCGACATTACAAAGAAGACGTAGTCATCAAAATAGGGATATCTCTATACGTAAATTTTTACTCAGGCTTATCGAACGAGGTGGATAAAGAACAACATACCTATATATTACTAGTTATATGAATAAAATAAGAAAAAAAGGTAGGCCAGAATGCTCGTCCATCAAAAAAGCCATAGCACGCAGTGAGATAATTACCTATAATTTATGTGGTGTTGAATGCAGATTTGAGATATGTGAAGTTGACGAAAACCTCGACTGTGACACTATCGATCTTTGAATCAATGAAAACATATTGCTGCGAACAGGTTGGGCGAGAGAATACGAATCCAACAGTATTCATAACTCAAATTCACATTTTGACGTAAATATGTTCTATCTCTGGGGGTTATTCTAAAAATTATGTTAAACCCGTTCTGTTGCCCAAAATGTTATCGCATTTGTTAAAGATTTTCACCTAAAACCAACTCATTTCTAGGGAAATGTGATTCTGTAGTTTTTATTGCAGAAGAATCATTGTCTGTTCATTGGACAGCTTTGAGTACTGACCTAACCGTATTATGCTAAACACTGCGCAGTACGTGGACAGCAATTTGTGAGCTATGACCGTAGTTACGTGATTACATTGTTGTTTGCATGCAGGTGACCCTTCTCAATTAGTTTTGTAAATATGATTGCAATCACTATTGGGACATTCAGAGACGACTGAAATTATGGGATTTTTCTTGATCAGTTTATTGAGCTAATTTCATCAAATACTTTAGTACGCATCGTCTTCTCCTTGCGATAACGACGTATACCTCCAATGTTAATGATATGAATAATAAAAGTGCCAAAGGACATAGGTATTCATGTCACAATATATCTGCGCTGCGTTAAGCGCTGATATTTATTCTTTTTTTTTTTCAGACCTGGGTTCTTCATACAAGATGTAAATAAATTTGTATTTTCGAGTTAAGGGAAAATTAAGACTTCTGGTGCAGTACAAGACCCCTCTTAAGGGGGGGTCTTTCAGTATCTTCAGGTGGTCAGCTTTTCGCTCATGCTGAGAAAATAAGTTATGCATGAAGAATTGACGGGCTTGATGAAGATTCTGCTTTCTTTTGTGACTCATCGTAAAGACGCAAGGGTCATTCCATGCCAAATCAACACACTTTAAATATAAATTTTACCTCACCATTTTAGATTTTACTCAAATTTGGTATACTCATAGTAGGTGTTGAGACTAAGAAAAATACCAAGTTTTAAATTTTTATCTCAAACCGTTTCTTAAATATGGCTATGTAAAACTTACAAAATCTCGCCAAAAAACCATGAACGGTTGTTATACTATTCGCTCTAGGAACTGTCCTAATTGAGCTAGAGAGCTGGGCGAGGTTTCATTTTGCAGCTTTTTTTATGCTCTTTCCAGTGATATACAACAGGACATAGGTTCTAATAAAAAAATTTTTGTCAAAATACAAAACAAATTTTGATTTAATTTTTTTCCAAAAAGTACATAATTTAAAATTTTCAAAATATTCCTATAAATACTTAGTATTGATGTAAACAATGTGACAAAATATAAATATGGGGTGGTGATGGGTTCATTGTTAAAAAAAAATATTCCTGACACTAGTTTTCCACTAATTGCCCGGTTTTGACTAAATAATAAACATACGTACTTTTACCAAAGAGGTAGGCTATTTAATTAAATATATAAAGTTATACTATGTATAAAGGTTAAAAAATATCAGAAATATTCATTCAAAATACTATCTTGTTAAAACAAAACCAATAACCAATTCTAATAAAAATTAAGTTAATCGCCTATTAATTAGTAAAACAAAAATCGTGAACATTTCTGTAACAATAAATTTGAAAAAGGTATGAAAATAGTCTAAATAGTTATGTAATAATTCTGGTACAAACAGATTAATCAAAATTTACATAATATTATACATATTTATGATGATGAGTAGGTATACGAGTAGGTAAGTAAATGTAACACAATTGGTGCAGTACTAACGATAATGTTTAAACAACTATCTAGATTAAACTAACATGAGGAAAAATTAAGTTTTGAGTTGACAGCAGTTTCCCTAAACATCCTCTCAGAATAGGCTCTAGTCACTGAATGATTGCACAGACAGATAGTGCATTGATGGAGACACACTGTGCTTGTTTCAACTTGAAACCAAACTGCTCAGCCTGTATAGACTGGCTCAAGTCTGTGGAAATGGAATGTTCATTTTGATTAATATGTTACGATGAGACTATTAAAGATATATTACACTTTTTTCTTAGTTTTTTAAAATTTGTAGTTACCGGAACCTTCAATGTTTTTGTTTTACCCATTACTATTAGTTTAAATTGTATAAAAAAGTAACTATCAGTTTGTAAATTTTGATTAATCTGTTTGTACCAGAATTATTACATAACTATTTAGACTATTTCATACCTTCTTCAAATTTATTGTTACAGATATGTTCACGATTTTTGTTTTACTAATTAATAGGCGATTAACTTAATTTTTATTCCTACTATGGTTATTGGTTTTGTTTTTACAAGATAGTATTTTGAATTAATATTTCTGATATTTTTTAACCTTTATACATAGTATACCTTTATATATTTAATTAAATAGCCTACCTCTTTGGTAAAAGTACGTATGTTTATTATTTAGTCAAAACCGGGCAATTAGTGGAAACCTAGTGTCAGGAATATTTTTTTTTAACAATGAACCCATCATCACCCCATATTTATATTATGTCACATTGTTTACAACAGTACTAAGTATTTATAGGAATATTTTGAAAATTTTAAATTATGTACTTTTTGGAAAAAAATTAAATCAAAATTTGTTTTGTATTTTGACAAAATTTTTTCTATTAGAACCTATGTCCTGTTGTATATCACTGGAAAGAGCATAAAAAAAGCTGCAAAATGAAACCTCGCCCAGCTCTCTAGCTCAATTAGGACAGTTCCTAGAGCGAATAGTATAACAACCGTTCATGGTTTTTTGGCGGGATTTTGTAAGTTTTACATAGCCATATTTAAGAAACGGTTTGAGATAAAAATTTAAAACTTGGTATTTTTCTTAGTCTCAACACCTACTATGAGTATACCAAATTTGAGTAAAATCTAAAATGGTGAGGTAAATTGGGTGTGTTAAATTGACATGGAATGACCCGCAACCGTCTGAGGACGAGCCCAATTCTGTATAAAAGAGTGTACGTCGCACAACTGATGATGCTTCAGAGCAAACTTACCGAATTGGAATGAGGAAACGAAATTGAGGCGGTGCATCTTCACATGCGTGATTGATTTGTAGGAACACAGCCCTTGACTTGTACTTATGCACAACATGAATTTCGATGAGTCCAGAGCAATTTGGTAACATGTGCCAGACCATGTACAGCTTCAGTCCCATCCTAAGTTTTGTCAGTTAGTATCAGGAAATTTCAAGAGGATGTGCGTAATCCATTATTTCATTGCGTTAGACAAAGAGCTCAAACGTAGAAACAAAAGGGAAAGTTCTGCGAGAACTACCTGTAAGAGATGCAACTTCGAACTGCGTTTCGTGCTTTGCTTCCCACCCATAGTCAGTAATTTGTGGTGATATGTTGTATTTTTATAGCGTCGTTGTAATGTCCTCGAAATAAACAAAAAATAAATAAATTGATAAAAAATGAAATAAGTGAGATTAAATGGTTTGCAAAGTAAAATGAGGTATTTTCACGAAGAATCTGGAATTCAAAGAAATGAGTGCCCATGGTCAAAATCAAATTACGTCGATTTTCATAATCATGGTATCTTAATCATATTATGCATTTCAAAAATTATGAGGTTATAGACCCTAGCTTAGAGAGTTTAGTAAATAAACCCCCTTCTTTATGATTTAGAATCAGGATTTCAAATTGTTTGCAATTTGTTAGCTACATAGGTAGTCAAGAATATTTCAATGAGCCAGTTTTTTGAAATTCAAGTTAGTCGAAAAATTTTCAAAACAAATTTTCATTTCAACTTAAGAAATAAATACCTATCATTATTATTATTTTATTATTTATTTATTTATTTATTTTCTTCTTCTTCTTTAATTCTTGTGATATAGTCATCAGACGACCCAACATTTAGTGCATATTTAGTCATTTTTTTCAAACAGTACAGAACCAAATCGAAAATAAAACCACTTTTTCTGATGATTTGGTACAGTACTTTCCAACGAAAAGTACAAATTTTATCCCAAATTGTTGAGCATCTGTACTTTAGAGTAGAGTTGAAGTCAGCTTCTCCAACGGGAGCCCGTGCCAGAAATCTGACCTGTAATACGTATGTTGGCTATCGTACCTAAGGGTGGGAGGATGGTGCACACTCGAAATCGGCCAATCTATCCCATTTCTATTCCATCTTTATTCCATTGCTCGGTGGAATCAGCTAATCTACCTTCTCCAAACTGCTCCAAGAGTGAGTAGGCAAAGTTGTCCTCAATCCCATGCCAACCTTCGATTTTAGAGCCTTTATAGCGCTTTATTATGTTAATTTGGAAGTGAAAAAACAAAACACTCCCTAGCACCAAAAACATACTTGTATAAACCATACTTAACCAGCTGCGAAAAACCTCCAGAACTCACTGCAACTCAGACGTTCTCCCTTATGGTGGACTCAGACGTTCTCTCCTTCTCAAATAGTTCCTTGGCATAGTTCCTGAGCACTTCAGCCTTCAGGATGTGCTCTGGGTGTAGCGATTTATCTCATTGAAGGGGTAACTACTCCATTCCCATTATCTCCTTTTCATATGTTAGCCGAGTTTTCTTTCGAACCACCCCGATATAACATAGCCTTCATAATCACTAGCAGAAGGGAGGATTCAAATAACCAGAAATCTGGAAATTATTAAGACCGAGGCACATTTGTGATATCGTGAATCAGTGACAATAAGACCGACCCTAAGGGATGAAACACCAATGTACACGTGACATTGTCTAGTTTCTCTCCATGATTGGATATGAATAATATTATTTTAATGTAGGTTTTATATAACATTATCATAACATTAGGTATACAACATTATTGTAGTGTAATGGGAACTGTATGTAGTAAATGATGTTACCCGTGAGGGGTGTTTTGTTATAATCGAACAAAACAAAACAAAAATTTTTGAACAAAAATGTATTTTTCGGTCCTCCTTCAGGATTTTAAGTAAGTTCCTTAGTGATTTTACCAAATAAAAAACCCATGAAAAATTGTTCTGCGTAGAACGTGGTAAGGTTGAGACTCGGCTTTGGTAATAACTTCATTTATTTTAATATTCTTAAAGTTATACAGTTTAGATATGACCACTCGGGTGTCATCTTACATGTATCCGAGGGTACCTAGTAAGTAGTGTGTAGGTGGGTGCCTAGTGGAGATGCGGAGCGCGCGAACTTCGTAGAAGTGACGTTGATGGCTGAGCATTCTAGCGGCGGATGGTCCAACTTGTCGAGGGGTTGAAGAGTGCGAGAGCTCCACGCTAGAGGCCACAGCTTTGTCCAGCTCCAGCCCTCTTTACTGAGAAGGGTAGTTTCCCTTAGCTGCCTCAAGAGTTCCCTAGTGTGACCCCCCTTACATCCCCCCCCCCCCCTCAAGCAACCGTGGTTTTCAACTTTCAACGTTGATGCATTCAAAGTTGAAACATCTCGAATGAGTAGGTAGTTAACATTATTTCTCTCTCTGTTACTTCGTAGTAGAGAGAGGAAAACACGTTAAATTGAGTCAAGCAAAGACCAAAACGTACATTTTAAAGAGCTTTTTCCAAAATTGTTTAGGGCTATGTTTGAGGTTTTGCTATGTTTTCAAAAATTCAAGTGCATTATCCTCCTAGGAAATTTATTTCTGATTTTGAAAATATGGCCAAAAATAAAACTAGTGGGTCTGCTGACCAGAACCGCTCACGCTGTAGGTAAAACCTACTTAATATGTAGGTAAGTATTAACTTATAGGAATTAACACATCTTGTTACACATACTTTACACAGGTAATAATTTATTAGGAAGGTAGGATTTACACATATAAACATGCATTGAATAGATGTATTCAATACCTAGCTACTAATCAACATAACACCAAATTTGCTGGAAATTTACTTCTCTAGATGTTAGGTACTTTGGTCCCAAACAAAAAAAGAAAAAAAAATTGATAGAAATTTATACGTTTGAAGATTATTCATCGCATTATTTGAACGTCTGCAAGTACCTTGGAAACAATTCATCCAACAAAAAACTGATGAGGACCAAAGTTGTAGGAAATTGTGTTCTGTTTTAGGTGAGTCACAATGTTCGAAAAACTTATACATTAGGAGTTAGGTACCGTCAAAAAATCATATTTTGAGAATGGATTAGGAAGAAAATGGGTGTTGGCTGAGTTTGAACCTGGTGTAGGTATCAATTACTGGAATAATAATAGTGTTATATTTAGTAGAGTTTTAAATGTTTATGCTTCTTTCACATAACCATCTTTCTATTTGAAATTTGGAACTTATTAAAACCTGCACATAAAATGAATTAGGCGGTCCCCGACTCTAAACCTGTTAGGATTCTAGAAACGGGTAGGTACCTACATAGGTACCTAAATAATGATCAACAGAATCGCAGTGAATTTGAGGTTGCGAGTCGGACATTTGACGCCTTGGCTGATACAAACCCTATACTTGATAAGGTGGGTTGAGGATGGAAGCTACCTAATCTTATGTTTGTTATTTCCTTTTAAAGAAATTGAATGACAGATCTGAATATTCCTCATCTGTGAACCTCATAAAACATCACCATTTTTGGCTTAAATTACGTGAGGTACTTACTTAATGATATATTTCTTTATTATGTAGTACCTGTAGTATAAAATTCTGTTGAGGGAGAGCAACTCGCTTGCAGCGCTGCACGTTGGGCGAGAAACCTCCATTTCCAGATATAGTTTTCGATCTCTCAATTTTTTGGAAAATCATATGTTTGCTTCCCATTGGTAAAATATAACGCGAAATAAATACCAGATCGTTGAATGAAATTGAAAAATTCGATGAAAATAAAAGCAAAACTATCCATGAACACCTTTAGTACAACGTCGATAATATTTTGAACATTATGACACCGTTTCTTTATTTGGGCAGTTCAAATTTCAACAAGACTTTGCAAAAAAGAGGCCTTTCTATCCTTAAATTTTACACCTAGGATTGGGTATTTCCCAATCAGCTGAGTGAGCTAAAATCTTTCCTGTTCATCATAGGAAGTTGAGATTAGGGAGTTGAGATTTGAATGAAGACCCCCTGGGACTTTAGGAATCGATTTGAATGATTGTTTCATTCTTACTCAGCTGAGTGAGCTGGATTGTCTCCTGTCCATCCTAAGAAGCTGAGGTTTGATAGGGAGACTCTCAGAGACACTAAGAGACGATTGCAATTATTGGCTCTTATCCAATCAGCTGAGTGAGCAAAATTCTCTCCTGTTACCCCTTGGAAGTTGACATTTGATAGGGATACTCTCGGGACACTAAGAGACGATTGCAGTTATTGGCTCTTTCCTAATCAGCTGAGTGAGCTAAAATCTCTCCTATTAATCCTAGTAAGTTGAGATTTGATTTTGAGACTCTCTGGGACACGATTGGCTGACTGAACTAATTTAATTGAGACATTTTTAACTTGAGACACGAAACACATATTTCACCGAGGGAAAAATAAGGCATATCCCTGTACCGATGTGCTTTATTAATCTCCAACGTTTCTTTCCAGGAAATGGAGCTTCTTCAGGGAGACAAAATTCAAAATATCAAATTCAAAATTAGTAAAATAAATACTTATTGTTTTATTAACATGGAATCATGTTTTAGCGATGGATCCCCCGCCGAAAAGTGAGATGAAAGTAGCGCCAATAATTGTGATGATTTCCGCTTACAGCCGAGTCGTTGCTAGGGATATGATACTTCGTCGTTTTTCAACCCACAAAATTCGTTGACCATTCGTTCGAAAGCTCTCGATTTATCCAACCACACTATATTAACTACTGCGAAGTGCGTGGCCAACAAGCTGAGTTATGAGCATGGTTATATGAATAATTGTTTACACACAGGTGATCATTCTCAATTATTGATATTGTGAACATGATTGCAACCGCTTGTTAATTTCTGATGATTTCATTGAGCTGGTGTTTCGATTATGTGATTCATAGCAGGTGATCCGAATATTGCGAGAACGGTTTGATTTGTGAAGCGGTGGTTAAATCATTTTAATAGATAATTTCTTTAATTTCTATACGAAGCTGTAATTTCGTATGTAGCCTCTTTAGCCTCTTTCTATAATAAAGAGAATGTTTACTCGCGAGTTTCTATTAGGAGATCATCATCTCACAAGAGCTCAATCGTCGGGGTCAATTCTATAATAAAGTGAGAGCGATGAGCTAAAACATGATTCCATGATTTTTAACATTCTAGCAGTCAGGCTCAAAGTAATAACATCCGGGGGGGGTCCAGGGGGGCGAAGCCCCCAGGCGGGGTCAAGGGGCGGAGCCCCTTGCAGGCCCGAAGGGCCGAGTTTTTGTGATAAAAAATCGAATTCAGATTTATCGGTTATCGAAGCCAGAGTTATGTAAAGTCTCATTATAACACCAATCACATTCAAAATCACAATTAAAATGTTACAATTCTTCCGCAATATTTCAGTTGCGCTTACCTCCCTGCTACCTCCCACCCCCCTCCCCCATTCATTCTAATCTGTATAATCATAGAACACAATCTAATTATTGTAGAAACGTAGGTTCTACATAATCATATCAATAAAAGTTATCATTCAGATTACGGTACAAATTCCTTATGCGAATTTATGAAGATGTAACAGCATGTCATATAGAAACACATTTCCTCTTTGTATTTTTGGTGGCGATCGATTTTTTCAGCGCAATAAAGGCACAGCACTCGATCACTAACTGGCCGAAATTGACTGTGTGAAAAATTAGCTTCCAGCCGTCGACCTCTCCCAATGTTGACATTTAGAACTGACCTTTCTGGGTCGGAAAGGTCCCTTTGGAAGTAGCTATATTACCCTCAACACTAGACCCTCTTTGTGCTTTCTCGAGGGAGCAGGGTAAGTGATGTTGTATCTACTCAATTCTAAAATAGCAACTTTTCACTGACAGCTGCAGTATGGATAAAATGTCGTAAGTTCATCGATTATATATAAGGTTCTTCAGAATTGGTCAATAATTGATTTAAAAAAATCTCGTTTTAATTTCATAAACTTCCTCTGGTCTATACTGAGGTAGAGACACGGAATATTTTTACTAAATCAGCTTCTTCTTGTTAATAAATACATCACCAACGCCATTATAATTTATAGTTATAACAGCCAAAAAACAAGATGAATAGATAGTACCCCCTCCACCCTCTGAACTTTAAAATTTATTTGTTGGTATTGCCAGTTATCTATCCTGAAACTTACAACCCCCCCAGAAACGACCTTAACGATTATTAAGATATAATGTCACTAACTATGTACCCCTACTTCACTACAAACGATTTAGGGAGGAACACAGCACCTTGATGTTTCATTATTACAATGACAGGAAACTATCAGGTCTCACAGGAACTCAGGAAACATCACGTGAAGATAACGATGCTTGATGTCAGTATAAAACTGAAAAATGTAGACATCCTGTGCAAATCGTACGGTGCAGAGTTGTGCTCCTGCCTATATGCAGTGAGCAAGGTCAGGTAATGGCCACCACACGCCACTCATGGACTCTGAGACACTCATCACAGAGACTAGACACAGTTCTCTGGCAAAGTAATAGCTATAAATTGTAAATAGAATAATATGTCGGTATTGAAGATGGAGTAATCACGCCATAGGTATAAATAGTTCCCAACACTAACTGACTGGAGGTGGCATAGCAGGGGTGTATAGAGGATAGGTGGGTTTGGGGCAGCTCAATTAGGGCAGTTCCCAGAACGAATTAAGAAGAGTAAGTTTGTTTTTTTGGCCGACTTTTTGAAAACTTTAGATAGGTGCAATTCAATAATGGGTAGAGATATTTGGATGACAATTGGTACATTTCCAGGTTTAGATAAATAGATCATTATGTAATATTTCATCAAAATCAGAGAAGGTGAGGTAAATTGGGTGTGTTGGCCTGACATGGAATGACACCGGATGTTTATTCCTTCTTCTCCTTTAAATTCGTTAATAGACTGATTTTAGTTGCTTCATTGAGTTGGCGAGTTTTGGTATGTTATGTCTATGCAGTTATTATTATCAACACCGCTGGATGGTTGCCGAAGAGAGTAGGTACCTATCCAATTTTTAGTATCTGGTAGCAACCTGTGATTCCTAGCTTGATCGGTTGGTCTCCGAGTAGGTATAGTGATATTTTCACTGTAGTATAGGTACTCTACTCTGAGTAAGTTTTTTTAGCTACGAGGTCTGATTGTTACTCATGAGTATTTTCACGTGTTTATCTTTATTTATTATCATATATGAATTCGCCACTATTCCACTGGTTGAGTTTGTTATATTGTACATTATAGGTCCTGGAGATGACAATAAATTTATCGAAAGCTTGGCGAAAGAGGAAGGATTAGTTGGACCCATTCCTAACAATTCCACGATCGATCTTTTATCTATCAAAGTACTTTTGCCATTCCACTACACTTTGGAGGCAAATGACGGAGCGAGGAATCAACATAGGTACTTATAGCATTTGACAAGTCAATAGATAATGTTGATATACAGAATCATCGAAATTTTAAGTCAATGAACTATTCTGGGCCTCTATCTTCTGTAGCAGGTTTTTCCGTTCCATTGAACGGATCACCGTAACAGTCTTTGGTAACTGTTACAGGTTTCACCATCTAAGAGCTAAAATGGGGGATAACAAACTTTTGGAGTTAAGAGAATTAAGTTAACTCCTTGAGGTAAGATCGTTTGTGTTTCATCATGCACATCAAGGAGGGAGTTAGTTAGTCTTTGGTAAGCCTCGAGGTTATTGTCCCAAGACATGTTTTCCCGCTGATAAAGCTGATGAGTTTTAATATTTGGGTGATTTGTTTAGGTTTGGAACGGTGTAGGTTTCAAAATAGGTGTTCTGTAGAGAAAGATGAAAAGAGAAAAATACAGCTGATTTTTACAAAGGCGGGGAAGGAATTGTTGTTTGAGGTTATGATGAAGAGGGAAGGAGTGATAGAAAATACGGGGCAGACGCACTGATAGGGGAATACAAGGGACGTAGTTGGGCGGAAGTTTTTTTTTTTTTTTTTTTTTTTTTTTTTTTTTTTTTTTTTTTTTTGTCCGATCGTTTGTGACGCGATGAAGGCAACAGATTTGGACCTATCGACTAGAGATTTTGAAGGTATACCTACTCCTCCTCATATAGCCAAAATTTGCTGCATTGTTTTTAGTGCCGATGAAATAGGACACTGCGGCGTCAGAACTGTTAACGTGGCGTGAACTCCACACATTTTTTCAGTATTTCACATGTAACTTCTAAAACTTGAGTTTTTCAAGGATTTTGTTGGCAACATGACATCTACAGAATCAGATTTCCTACAAATTCTACTCCCATAAGTTTTCTTGTAGGAAAAATACATTCCGACTAACAGCTCCTCGATTTAGAGGAAGAAACACATAATAGAAAATGCACTACATGGGAGAAATATCGGTGAAGCCGATAAGCACTAATCATAGGGAACTCAGGTTAATAACAGTAGTTAAATATACGCGCCCTTCGCTTATGAGGCTCAGTGCGATCAGAATGTATTGATAAGCGCGACGATTTTAAGGTAGGATGATCAAATTATAAACATCTTTCTGATCTATTTGTCCTACTAATATATATTTTAGGATTTTATTTTTGTTATTATTGTTTTTTTTTTTTTTTTTTTTATTCATTCATTTTTTTTTTTAATTTGAGATGCAAGCTTATGAGTATCCAGACCACAAAATGATACACATAATTCTGATCTATAAGTCTAATCTAACTGCATTTCGCTGAGAATTGATTTAGGATGTTTTTCATTTTTGAGATGCTTGTGAGCATCCAGGCCTCCAAACTATCCACATCACTTGACATGCATCCATGGGAATGGGAATGAGTCAATGAAACCCGTAAACAAGTTGCGCTTTTCCTTACTGAATTCGATCTTATTTTTCATTACTTACTCGTACCTTTCGTTCATGGATTTCTAACAGCTGTCGGACTTTTACAACTAGACATTCAGAATGACAGGAAAAATAATGTAGTACCTACGAATTACGGAACGTTAGAGTTTTACTCCTAACTTACATTTTTGAACCTTTCCTAGCATTTTTTATGTTGGGAAATATTGTATACTTCCTATCAACGCATGTCGATTATGTTCCCACAAAAAGTTGCGTGAAGCTTCTGGTCAGCCTACTCACTACTTTACAAGAACCTTCGTAATCAAGCAATTGCCGTTATCACCAATGTTGAATTGAAATACATATGCTGTTTTAATTAATGCGCAAAATGAACAATCAAGAATTAACTCAGGCATTATAATCAAACACAGCAATCTCTCAAACCAAGACGAATTTGTAGTGATAAAACAACATGGCCTCCGTTTCATTGCAACAACTGTGGTAGCTTTTGGAGTTCGTACTTACCTGGATGAAGTAGGGAATAAAATTTGGGAGCTAACGTAGCCGTTAACCCAGGGGTCACGATTATCTCGGAGTGGAGAAACACATTGCATGATGCCATCTCTAGGTTATCGGTAAACCGAACACTAACACGAGATGGTGAAACCCGCCCAAGTGGATCTAATTTTTTGTTTTGTAGCCAAAACTTCAAACTGCGTATCGTAGATTTATTTTAATTAGGAGCTGGTTTCAAGCTAGTGCAAAATCCAAGAAGCTCTGTCTACTTCTTGCTACATTACTCGTATTACGCCGGAGTGTTTACTTCTCGTATGTTGGACCTGCCACCCCCGCCCCTCCAATCGGAGCAATTAAGGGAGATTTAGCGTCCGGCTCCCTAACCTCACAACACATAAATAACCTGCTGAAAAGGGAAGAAGGAGGGAGACAAACTGAAAATTACGTGAGAAAACGGGTAGAGGGAGCTGGAGGGGGAGACAGAGAAGTAATCGTGATTAAGACATTGGGAGATAAGGCGTTTAGTTGTGGGTTTTCGGGCGGCTACAAGCCATTGACCAATGAGAGCGTGATAAAAGCTCTTATCAGCTGCCCCACACAACATTTACTTTGGAGCGCACCGTCGCTCGGTCACCGAGGAAACAAGATAAGTCCGGGGGAGGGCGATGAAGTCGAAATCCGCCACACAAATCTTCTTTTGCACCGCCTCCTGGAGGGATATTTTTTACGATGAAAGGAGAACATGGAAGTTTTGGTTTTGTTTACTGTCCTTCTCATTTTCTCAAAGCATCAAATATCTGAAATTTCGGGCACCTCGGTTTACATACAGTATTATGTTTATTGGGAAAAAAAGTAACACACCTACATAACCTACTACTTAACACGAGTTGACCTACATATCCTACTACTTAACCCGAGTTGACCCACCAACTGAAAATTAATTATATAAAATATTTATATCACCTACCTAAACTTCAGAAGTCCACCTACATGCAAAAATTATGATAAATCCTGCTACGAGAAGAGAAAATTATATTGGAATTACATCAGCTGAAACGAGCGTCGTAGATACAAGGCAATTTTTGCTTTGTTCCGCCACTTATGATTTTTTCCTGCTAAAGTTCTAGCCCTTAGGGAAAGCAAATGAACGAACGTACAGCGACCCGGGTGATTTGATTCGATTCTTCAAAATTATGTCTATGAATGTGACCCCAAAAAAAATTATATTGTTACCTTGAAACTTTTTGAGATCTCGATTTTTCTATGTATCATACCATAATTACTACCCTTTAGCTTTGATAAAAATTAATGCCTATGTTACTGGCACATCCTCGGCCAATGGGTAGTTTTTGAGCCAAATTTCATAAAGTTTGGTTCTTTAGTTTCGGAGAAAAGCTGCGTACGGCCGACAGCCAAATTTTTTTTCGTTTTTGAATTTTACGAAAGATTAAAAAATTAAAGAAATAATTTTTGATGGGTGGGCGTGGGGGAGGGGTTTACTTTTTTTCATGGTTGATTGCAAAGTTTCATTATTGAAAATATTAAACCAAAATATTGGAGCCTGTGAAATTATAACGGCTAAAATTATTGAACTTGGAGTATGCTTTAGCCTCAAACATCACTCAGCTGATGACTTTAATATTATACTTCCCGTTTCCAACCTGCCGACCAGTCAAAAGGGGGCTGTGTTTTGGAATTTAGGATTTCAAGTAGGTAAAATAGGTAAATTTATGATCTAGAAAAAATTACAATCAATCTTGATTAGCAAATCTGAAAATGGATGATGATGATAGTTTTAGGGCAACATGAAGAGGAAATTCAAGCCGCCGAAAACGATTGTCTAGTTGCTAACAAAAACAAAAAAAATTTTTTTTGTTTAAACGAGTTGAAACTCAACGAGCTATTTATTTCGGAGTTTACCGCTGTCTCCCGCCAATCAAACTCCAACCAAATTAACCTAGCTGATCTCAGCCGTCATATATTTATGGCCGCGTTGCTATTGTCCTTTTTGTGTGCGGTTTATGTGAATTATACATATAAAAATGAAACCGTGCGAGCTGGAATCGGGCATAGAATTTGACTCGTCAGTCGGAAAGGGAAGATTTACCATGAAACGAGAAGACCATGTTGAAAATGGCATAGGTAATTAATGAAATGTTATGAAATATGTTGATAATTAATGTTTGAAAACTAGATGGAATATATTCAATATGTTCGCTCACCATAATGCCATCCCTGGAATCCCCAGGAATAATCTTTCTCCGTAAACAATCCTCGTCGTAGTAAAATATTAATAAGCTTTGGATGAAGTAGAAATAGCCTCATCACAGATCACTTTTCCGCTAATCTCGAGCCCACAGACACATAGGTATATTCTGACACACAGCAGCAGCCAATCACATAAAATGATAGGAAAATGACGTAAATTGGATACAATAACAATGATGATAGGCTCGTGAGTAGCATACGTGAGTAGCATACCACGCAGGTATATATATTATATGGGTTATACAATAGGTTGTTTTGTAGAAACGATGAGAAACTCCTAAATTTCATGCATAAAATGTTTACTGATTTTCTTGAAATTCTGAATTTGGTTATCAAAATGGAAGTGGAAATCGAATTCAGCTGGACGGTGGATGTTGACATGTCACGACACGATACCTTGTCCAACTTTTGCTTCGGCAGTTTGCTCACTCCGTTCGACAAGTTCATTATTAAAAACTGAGAAGGTATAACCGATATTTGGGTTGATGAAATTTCAGGTTTAAATAAGCCCCTAGATTAACTGTAATGGAGTATGGTCAACATCTGGTAAACAATTTCTGGTAGGAGTAGCCCTAAGGTGGCCTAGATATTTCTAAGGGCTGGACAAATCAGCATGAGTTGAATAATAATAAAAATGGATATGATGGATATAATTTAAGTGTAATTCAAATGGAATTCTCTTTTCAAGGAGGCAAGCTTATGTAAGGTTTACGTTTTACCAGGTACCTACAGATGGACTACTGCAGTGTAGGTACCTAAGTGTTTTATTCCATTCCAATAATTCATTTATTTATTCATTCCATCAATTTTCATTTACACTTAGATAGTGCTGTGCCATATTTGGGCTCCGCTTAATAATAACTATCTATATACCAATTAGAAAATAAAACCTATCTGGTACCGAAACAAAACGTTTTGTAATTACTTGCAGAGTTTTATGGTCCTGTAAATGATGAATATGATTCAGAAACTGGGTAGACAGCAAACTAGAGCGACTCATATTATGAAGTGACTTCTTTCTAAATACCGGTACTAACTGAAATGAAGCTCCGGCGAGCACAACCGTCGTCTTAGTTGTGAGCTGGCATCCGCCGCAGGACCATGAGGAAGACGTTGAGGCTAAAACACAATAGAGATAATGGGAAAGTCAAGACGAACCAGAACATCTCGGCCTAGCGGGAGGTGCGATACGGCTTTTGTTATGCAAATGCCGAAGAAACGTTGTCGAGACGCAGTTGCAGGTGTCTTATGCTGTCCTCCTTCCTAAATGGTCTCAAAGTTTTACGTTCGCCTCCCGAGGTCTCCCTGTTAATAATCCTTCTTATCTTGTAGACCAAGTTAAAACCCAGCGACCGCACCCAGTCTATATGAGACATCCAATTTTGATCCAACTATTACCCTCCTTTTGATTCATTATTTTTCTACCCCATGTGTACCGTGGCAAATCAATCATACCTCATGCGTCCCGGTCAAAGTAACTAAATACCTACTCATTTCGTCCCCAGTTCGTTTTGCGATGCCTAGGATAAACTGAGTGATTACAAAACAACCGCACCCCTACGATTTTGTTTTCGACGTCAACATTTTGATATTATGCCAGCCAAATTGGAACTTTCGCGGGTTACCCCTAATGGAACTGGCATCTCTTTCCGCTGTACAAGTTTCACTTAGGTCCGACAAAAAATATTGCTGTTTTTGAAGCCCTCGATCTTACATCGAATGAAACGAGCTTTCGGTGGGTACATCCTTCACATAAGTTTGATCGGTGAAGATATCTTGATGTCTGTATCTAATTGTACGGAGCTATAAAGCTCGTGTTTTAACACTCCAGTACTATGATGCTTTTAGGCGGTCATAATGTTCAGTCCTTCCCGTAATTTCCCTTGCAAGACTAGCCGTGTAAATATTCGAATTTTATGATCCGTTGATGAGTCTTTGGGTTTGAATTTTAGTTTTGTATCGCACCTCTCGACCTCATGTAGCAGCTCATCATATTTTCCCTCAATCCACATATCCATCCGCTTTCCCAAGAGTCTTCTTATCTGTACCGGCTAGTATCCCCTTTTCACGTTGGAGCACTGTCGAGCGAAATATTAGTATTTTTTTCTGACGAGATTTCTTTGTTGTCAACAGTTCGTATTTCCTTCTCCAAAATTTCGACAAATCGTCTTCTAATGGCTCCATGAGGCAGAGTGTACTGTTTTCCTTGGAACGTCACTGCCTTCCTCCATCTTAAAAACCAGATCGATTGTTCGTTGCCTTCCGTTAAATTTATTAAGGAAGCTCCGACTCCTCGCCTGAACAGCTTTAGGATGTAATCGGGGATTTGAGAGTTTGCAACGTTTTCATTGGGTACATTTGAAATTGTTTCAGTGTTTAACGAATCTGAAACCCGTGGCAAAGGGTGATCTGGATGGGTTACTTGGATATGGTTGATTAACTACCGAATGTTACATCTTCTCTCCTAATTGCTTAACAGAACGGGCAGTTCACTCGATCTATAGCCACTCCACTTGTATTGATAGACTCGTCCATCGTTGTCAACAAGTATCCGTCGTGATCCGTCACTCTTCGCTACATCAATAACAACAATTTTCTAAAACTCAAAAAAATGTTTTCATTTTGAATTCTCAAAATGCTGCTCTTAATTGGTGTATATCATGTAAACCGAACGATCAAAAAGAAGGACCGACTCCCAAGAGCACTTGTAACAACCTATTTTCAACAAATTATCACAATATACCACTAAACACAAACAAAAACTGAGAGCTCAGAATCACTCTTCCCGTAATCAACGTAGTCTATACGTGGAGTATACATTGATGTATACATCATGTATACATGATGTATACATCATATATGTATGATGTATACATATGGAAAAGCGTTAAAGTCCATGAATCGTTTCAGAATGCCACAAAACGTATTTCAAAGAAGACATTTCGGCATATTTTTATTTCCATATATTTATTATTTACTAAAATTGCTAAAAGAGTAGATATGGAAGACATTAGGACATAACCGTATTCGTGATCACCATCGTGTCGAGAAAGGGTGAGGAAACGGGTACATGGAATTTTGACTGAGAACTGAACAATCCCAAATACTTGGGGAAGGCAGATCGCCAGATCAAAATGGATCCAATCAAAAGCAGGTTGTGCAAATGTTTAGTTGGTATTTCCAGAAACTTAAAACTGGAGAACCCAACACTCCAAGAAACACAGGAATGTAATCATAAACTTCATGGCAAACAACCCGTAAATTCGTTTTCACCAAACTATTTAGTTTTAACAATTTCTACTAAACGATAATTATTGATTTTTTTAGTACACATGGAATTATGATAATGATAGATATGTTAAAACACACAATTTTTTCTGAACAAATATAACTATTAATCCGAGTTCGTTGGAACCGTTTGAAGGACACCATGAAAAACATCCCCCGAACGAAAAATGGAAAAACCATTAAAAGATAATATTTTCAAGCTACATCAAGTTGAGACGAAAGCGAATGTAAAGGAGTTCCGTTCACGATGGTGGAAAAATCGCAGCCAAGAATTGAAAAAGTTCTTCAGCAGGAAGCCCGATTCTGATTCACAGACGGTTAACCCGATCACGATAAGAATATGTTGGTAGGGAGGGTAAATGAAAAAAAAAAAAGGGTTGAAAACTATACTGAAAGGCAGTTGAGGGAAGAACTAACTATCTGAGGCCTAATTAAATGGGAAAAGTTTCTCGGAGATGAGATGATGTAGAGTGTTGGGGCCTCGTTGACAGAAAGATAATGAGACTGAGAAAATATTGTGGCGTTTCAAAGTTTATGTCTCACGCTGAGCCGTTTCTGTAAGAACCATCGTTCCCGAAGGTTTCAACTGATTACGTTGGCTGACGCTTTAAACGTAGTTTAAATGTTGCTGTGCTCCACAATCGGTTTAAAATTCTCAAATTTCGAAGATGTTTTTCATTACAATTTGTTGTGATGCATTTGTTTCACACGAGTTCCTGCTTTTAGCAATTTTCGTAGAAAATGAACTATTGCAATGGCGCGTAAAATTCTAAAATAAAAATTAATGAAAAATTTTCTCATTGAAATCCGTTTTGAGGCATTCAGAAACTATTTCTAAAGTGTGCACTTTTTCATAATTAAAAACTGGGAAAAATTGTTTACAATTCTAAAATTGTTTGATCAATAGAATATTATTATGAAATATTTTGATTGCCATGAATCAACAGTTATTGTACTCACAGTGCAAGATTAAAATAACAATAATATTTCTCGCAATTATAATATGCAAACAGTTACAAAAAAGTTCCAGTCATGCAGTATGATTGAATAAACGAATTTTCGTAAATTACCGTATTGTATAATGTTAAATTGTTTTGAAATTTGAGCTTTTTGGAAACAAAGAAATTATCAACTATTATTTTATGGCATAAAACGTATTCTAAATAATAATCTGCTGTTCTAAAAGTGATTTTGGATTTTTAGCTTTTTTTGCAGTTTTTAACGATTTATTAGCAAATTTCAATGAAATTTAAGTATATTTTTCAGCATAATTTTGTACATAAATTTTTGAATGGCATATTTTATAGTTAATTAACTTTATTTGAGTAATATTCTCCTAAAAAATGCGAGCATATATTTAACAATTTTTAACAGTTTTTAGTGATTTTTTCAGCACATTTTTTTTTTAATTTCACCAATTCAATGTGCTCAAAAAACGCTGGCCAACTAACTCGTCCTTTCTTTGGGCGAAAGAACGGAATTTTTATCTCAATCCTAAGGAGAGTTATTGTCTGGAATGACACACACACACACGCATATATAATTATATATATGAGAAAGCGTTTAACTCTAGGATTCGTTTCAGAATGTCTCAAAATGGATTTCAATGAACACTTGTTTCGAAAATTTTGATTTTACAATTTTCGGTTCTACGAATATTCGCTAAAATGAAGCCCATCGCATTTCGAAGAAGTCGAAAGAGGTGCCATAAAACTAGAATATCGTCCCACTGAAGAGATGACAGCTGACTTATTCACAACACCGCTCGTAGGGCCAAAATTCATTATTTCGAGAAAAACTTGGCCATAGCAGTTTCGTGAAAGGGAGCATTGGAACTAACTCTCCAGTGAATTGCAGATCTAATTAAGAACATTTGGTTGTACCTACGTTATTTTGGTACCAAGTGTCCAGTTCAAAGTTAGCTCTTGTTCAAGCAGTTTGTATTTTGTATTTTTTTATTTATTCTATTTTTTTAATTATAAAGGTTTTTCTCAACTATAATTTTCAATGCGTAACTACTATACATGGATATAATACATTCATGACTACAACCGTATATAACTCACGCAGTAGTGGATTGAGTCGATTCCATTGCACAATACTCGAGAAACGAATGATCCAATGGAAACCCCCCAGAGAGGACAGTGAAGGAAGGGCATTGCATGTGGTGAACTGCAGTTTAATAAATCAAAACTAATGAACTAAAAAAAGCGAGGGGGTCGAGGGGGCCCCAGAAACTGTTCATCACACTGAGTACCACAAGAAGAAGAACAGGACAGGCGCTCCCTGTTTCCATTCATCATTTCGTACTATCAAGTCTGGGGCTAATTTCAGTGAGATGGGGAGGGGTTGTGTGTTTATGAATGGATAATTTGATGCGGCTCTTCAACGAAACTCAGCACGCCAGTTCCAACCAGCGTATTGCCGTCTTATTTCAACGGAAAAGTTAAAGTTTCGTACTTAAAACTTGGAAAGAAGGCGCATTTTACGAGTATTTATGGAAAGAACGCAGCGTTTGTTGAATCTTATTTATCACGATATCTAGGTTCGTGCCATATTCCGGTGGAAAAAGTTCAGTATGAATATGAATCTTGGAATATTCTCTAAAAGGAGCTTTATTCTACTAAAGTCTCAATGTCCGAGAAGCACGCCCAGTGTTTAAATTTGTGATTATGTGAACAATATTTTTAATGTAGAGATGGTGCAGCAGAAAAATTTATATCAGCCCGGAAGTCTATTCGCTTAACTTTGAGGAAAGAAGTTTTCTAGTTGAATCGATTAGATTCGTAGTTACCAATTGATCTGAAAATTCAGAGATCGCCCTAGATTGATCTGAAAATGTAGGGATCGCCAATGATTGATCTAAAAATTAAGGAATTCGCCATCCTTCAAGCTCTGGACTATACCCTTTCCAATACACAGGCAATGGAAAACAAAATTGTTATGTTTTCTGACTTCTTGAGTACCGTAAACTTGTAAAGGGAGGTGGTCCACGAAGGGCAAGAAATCCACGCATTGGTGTCATTCTTACAAAATTATTGCATATCGCACAGGGGATATCAGTTGACTTCATCTGGGTAAAGGTGCTCAGCAGTATTCGGTATAATGAAAAGGTAGACCGTTTAGCGAAGCTTGGAGCATTGAACAATACGTACCTTGAAATTAGAGTTCCAAAGGATGACTATAAGCCTATTATCAACAGTCATTATAAATCCCTGTGGGGTAGAGATTACGTTGAAACAGAGAAGGGGAGTATTTATAAGATAATTCATTTATCTCCTTCGTTTTCAGGGTTTACACCCTACAGAGCATCAAATGTGACCATGTGTAGATCACGAGCCAATCATGGTTTATTTACAGCATACAAGCATAGGTTTTTGACTCCAGACTGCTCATCACAGTGTCAAGCTTGTAAGAATGGTGGAGGAATATTAGGACATAATATGTTGATGATATGTCCAGCATACGAGTACATAGCGATGAGAGAGATATTTTATTTGAAAGCATTACTCCAGTATTAACTTTACCCTTCCATTATGTACAATTGCTCTTAGAAAAAGTAATCTTCTATTTTATCTTTGCATTTTTCACAAGTTTAGATCTATCAATTTGATTTGGTAAAATTGTCCATGTGTATTTTATTATTTTACAACATTTGATACGCCATTGCATGACTGTATGTATATTACAAAGCCAGTGATAAAATAAATAAATAAATAAAATAAAAATATAAATTCAGGGAAAACTATAATAGTTACAGTCATGATTTCATTTCCTCCCAATCCGTATGTCAGTTTGGGTAAAAGCTCACCACCACCATATACAATAGAGAACGAAAATATTGATTTATTAGCCTATAAGGAGCTGTGGAGGAACGAACTGTGGATCAACGTATATGTGAGGGGGGTGGGAAAGGATATTTAATGCCAAAGCTAAGAAAAGAATCGTATATACTAATTCTACCTATTAATGTTTCAACTGAGAGGAGTTCTGCTCTGATTTGTCTTGGAAACGTTGATTACCTCACAGAACTCTGTAACTAAAATAGCTCTAGAGTATTTATTTATTTATTAACGGGCAAGCCCAATTCACAACAGCATAACAAAAGTTGCAATTCAGTGTAAACAAGAATTTTCAAATTTGAGAAAAACAACATGAAAAAGAACAATTACCAGAAACAGCAATAATATAAAGTATAAGCAGGTATAAGCAGGAGATTTCCCATAATATTATGCAATAGTATAAGCAGGAGATATCCCACAAATTTATTAATAAGTTCAATGTTCTTTACATTCTTCAGATTTTAAAATCATATCTGCTTTTCTATATCAAAAATAACCGCACTTTTTTTCCACGAACATCAATTCATTACTACGATACCGTTTTCCTGGAAATCTCATAAAATTAGATTTTTTTCCCCCATTGCGGTAAAATACCATTTCAAAAATAGTAAGGAAATACAAAATAAATCCTTAGGGGGAATAAATAAGAGCATTTAGTATTTGTGCAATTGTAGGAAAATGTGGAATGATATACACAAAAATATTTTTTAAATTACTCAGCTGATCAAAGTGGCCCATGTATGGCCCAATGTATGTAATTAATTTATTCTATTGGACCCTGAAAAGCTCTTGCTCAAATTTCAGCATCGAAGTCGATTAGGAAAGTAATTACCATCACAGTTCACTCAGTTGATCAGTGATTACCGTTTTAATTCTCTCCATAGGCCTCTCCGAGTCTTTGAGGTTCTGTTTCAAATTTCAGCAACGTAGGGATATTTGGAGAGAAATCAGCCACAAAGCTCACTCATCTGATCAGAATGGTTCGTAAAGTTGAAAACTCTATTCTATTCCTCCTAGAGAACTCCGGGTGAAATTCGTCGTTGGTCGATTAGAAAATAATAATTATCCATATCATTCATCAGAAAAATTATCATTTTTTGAAACGCCAAACTTTTATTAATGCAATAGCCATGACTTTTTTTTACATATATTGTCCCAAAAAACCGCTTTCAGCGTTTGAAGATTTCAAGTAGAGTTTAAAGCCTTCATCATCCTCGATTTTAAAGTTTCTAATTCGCGTTCTGCCGGCTCATCAGCCTTGACCAGATGGTGAGTCCAACATACCCAGAATCAGCTTGTTGAAAAGTATGACATCTGCCGAACAGCGTCTGATCTTCGGACGTTGTGTGCAGAACTTCTCTTCAAAAACGTCGACCATTCGAACCGGTCGAACTGAATCCTGGGGAATAAGCTATTTAGCGTAAAAATCTTCCGTAAACTCACTTCAACAGGTTTTGTGACTCCACAAAACTGGTCTATAGTGAGGAGTCCGAACAATTGAGGATACCCCAAGATTGGATAAATGAGAGACTTGTTATAATCAAATTATAACATTACGCTTGATGAATCCTACTCGCGTAGCCCGAATGGGGATAGCAGATACATGTTCATCGATGGAGCTGTTAGTCAAGATGAACCTTTAAATCTCTCAGTGAAGGAACGTGCTAAGACTATAAGACTTAAGCGAGTATTCCACAAGGTACGGATACAGTAAGCGTTGAAATATCATCACTTACGTGAGTTGGCCAAGCTGCTCCCGGGACACCATCGAAGCAAAGTCAAGGCGATTCTGCAAGGCAACATAATCTGATGGAGACTGAATCTTACGAATTACTAGAACTAATACTAATTGGGTACTTACTTGACGTGATGATGCTGTGGCCCTTACGATTTCTTTTTTTGCAAGAAATTGCAGAGTAGCAGAAGCGTGGCAAAATACATATGGGCACCATAGTATTACCAAAGCATCTCGCGAGGGAGTCCGAAAGGAATTAGACAGCAATACACTCATTTGCGAGGATCTCTTCCTATCATAGTAATTCATCACACCTCTTCAATATGAACAGTTTTAGGATGTGTGGAAAGAGAAGTTAGAATGTGGGGTCATTTGGAGTCAGCTCTCTCATTTTCCGTGTAGAAACGCAAAATAGGTTCCACAATGACATGTCGCACGACCGCCACGCTTCCTTCATTTGTATCGGGACCTCTGAGTCATATTGGCGTCACGGTTCAGAGCCTGCGGTATTGTGCGGTAGCCGGCAGCCTCTCGTCCTCTTCATAAATAAAAGTTAATCTTACACGTAATTGGGCCAACTGTCGGGGGCGCAGGGCACGCGCCGCTCAGCCTATTTTCTGTGACCTTCGCATATGTCGTGGCCGCGGGGAGGCGTCTTGATTGGAACGGAATGAATTATTGATTGGTTTTCATCGTCAATCTCAAGCCGTTGAACCATTGAACAGGGCAACTACCTTATCCCTACCCTATTACCTTACCAGCTAACCCCATCTTTCTACACCAATCCTTACCTTAACACCATATTACCTGTATTTAGTACGTTACTCCTTCCCATATATGTATACACCTGAATACCCAGCTTCTATACAAAACAACTTTCGTTCAACAGTATCTACTTGGTTCAACTGTTAATGACTAATCTGTTCGTAGTTAGTGACCTCTCCATTGGTGGAAATTTTCAAAACAATAAATTCTAATTTCCCCAACTTTTTAATTGTATATGTTAACATTAGGCTATGAGTCGGTTTTGCCACTCAACTTATCGGGTCAACCTGGATAAAACCCATAGCGGTGGGTCACTTCTTGAATCCGCAGTTATGTGCCCAGGTATATGAATTATCTATGCTACTTATTCACTTACTATCATACCTTTTTGAGTGTGCCAACTACTCGACAAGTCTTGATTGAATATTTTGAGGAATGGATGCGAATAATACGTTGGTGACACTGTTATACCCGGACGAAAATTGGTTTTTGATTTTTTCTGTATTTTGGTGGGGGGGAGAGAGGGAAGTAAACTATATTTTGAGAATATGGCACGGAGCTACTAGATCTTGTATACATGCTCAAATGTTTTGAGATCCAAAAAGTGGTAAATGAGACGTATGTACTCATGAGCAATGTGACAAACCCTCTAGCACTGCGTCCCTGGGTAAAAATTACCGTGAGAAAAGGGGGCTTGTAGGGACGTACTTGCAACGTAACGAAAAATTGTTTCAGCTCTCAATTTTACTGTTTTAAGTCAATCTCATAGTGTGTTTAGATACAGCACCTTATTTCTTGCGCAAATTTTTGGAGTGGCGAACATCTGAATCAGGGAATCACATAGGACTCCCATTAAATTTTACTTACTTATCCTGACTCTCGTTGAATTGTAGCATAATACCTATTTTCTATTGAAGTTAGCGTATTTTGCTTCTCCTGGGAGCATAAGAGGGCCATCATACAACTATTGAAAACTACTGGCATCCTCTTTTCTCAGAAGCGGTTCAAAGAAAGAGGGATTCGTAAATGATAGTAAGGGGAACATCATGCAAATTAAGAAAAGTTGGTTCTGGAAACTAAATTTGAAAAATCGTTAAAATGGAAGTTTTCGGTCTAAAAAACTGACGAATATTACAAAATGCCGTCATATCCTATTCAAAACGGGAGACCAACCAGACCTTCAATATCAAACAAACAAAAGTGAGCCTCGCTGCGTCCTTCAATTCGTATCTCATTTGTCTCTTGTTACTGCTGTTCTTTGGGTAAAATAGTTCCTCCCACATTAATTTTGTATTTTGGAACAAAAAATTATTCCATCTTCGTTTGATACATCGATACATTTCTTTTGTCATTTCTAGCCATTAAATTTCATTAGATCTCAAACCTGTGAAGCTATGTGAAGGATTCGCCTTCAGCTTAATTTCGTTTCCGCAGAACCCTGCAAAGCTGATACTTGGAATGGTGCCTCCCTACAAATGTGCGGATTGGGGTGCAGATGGTCCCATATTAGTTTCATTGCTCACAAATCAATAGTTCATTCTGCGCATGCGCGTGTAAAAAATCCATTAAACGTCTCTTTCAGAGTGCATATTTGTCTGATCTCGCTCGAATTCGGAGGGCAGTTGAGCGAAGACAATTTGATCATTGCATATCAATTTCACCACAATCGTATCATTAGCAGCAAACTGCGCACGCTCAATCCTCAAATTGTAGTTACAGCTATTGGTTCTCCATTTTTCATCTGATTTTTATTAAATTTGAATGGACCAAATGGTTTATTTTTCCAGAAATTTTAAAACATTTCAATGATCAAGATATTCGTGTTATGGTTCCGAGGAAGCTATGTACCACACCCAATTTTTTTACTCCTCAATAGGTGATTACGTTTACTCTCGGATGCTACAGCATGATGGCTGTAAAAATATCAGTTAATAATTGGAGTATACCTAAAATTCCCACATTTAATTTGCAAACAAAAATGTATTATGCTTATCATGCATGGATACTTATTGTTGTTTCCATGATCAGTCATTTTCTCAACGCAATATTGAGCAGTATTGATGGGGTAATGAAGGAAAAGTAATGAAGTATTTTATGGAGATGAAGTGAATGTTCATTCTTCGCATACTGTTCAGGGAGCTTTCAATCGGAACCGAATCTACTTTCATCTTTACTAAATTAAGTTCGTTATGTTATAAAACGGGTCAGATTAGCATTTCATATTGAAAAGAATATTTGTCATATAACGGGGAAGATGAGTCATTGTAACGATATTAGTCGAGCTCATATTCAAAGAAAGTCGAGCTCAATGGGGTTTGTTTCTTCATGTTCTATTCAGCTAATTGAGTTCGGCTGCAGGCCTCCCTCAGGTTCCTTCCGAGCTTCAACCAAATCAAATATTCATATGCGTGGAATCGGCAAAGGGTGGGGAAAGAGGGAGAGGAAAGTTGCTAAGTGATGCGCGGGATGAGAACAGAAAGCTCCGTCCTTAGCAACGTGTAGCGGGCGTAGCAACGTGGCAACAACCCCACGGCCGCAGGGTCCCCTGGGTTCCCTTCATTAGTGCCTTCGGGCTCCCGCAAGACGAGGACTTCCTACTCGTCCTTCGTGAAAAGGGGAGCGGGATGGAAAGATTGATTGAGGGAGGCCAATCACGTGACTAATTCTAATGAAAGACTCCGACGTTCCCTTGTCACAGATGGAACTTTGTTCCAATACCAATAAAATGTCCACTCCACATCTTCAGTCCAACATGTCATAATACTGCCTTACAAAGTCTCATAATTTGAAGGGTACAAGGGGAAACGCTGCAAATTATCACATAATGTTTTATTATTTCTGTGCTCAATAGGCCTTCTCCGCAGGACACTGGCGCATAGGTAATTATCATTATAATTATTATTAATTACTAATCTAGGGCACAGAATCTAAATATTACAGTCTATAACTAGACGTTGGTCAACCAAACAAAGAAAAGGGTGTATACTAATCTTAGGTTCTCGCCAAAGCAAACGAGAAAATGTGTGGAAAAAATGATCTGAAAATGATCTGAAAAATAAAAATATAAAGAACGATTTACAGTCCAGTATGTGGTGAGGGTATTTGGCAAATTAGAACGAAAGTGCACTATATGATGTTAATGGGCATGAGGACATTGTCACTGACATGAAGCCTGGCTGCGATGGGCCGGGTATGTGAAGAAAATGTCATACAGCAGGACTTGTACTAAAGTGTATTAATTCAAGCCTGAAAGAAGACGATGGAGAGATAATGTGGAGGAGGATATTAAAAGATGGGATTCAGGAATTGGAAAAAAAAAGCAGTGAATAGGTTGGAGTAGAAGTAGGCTATTCGGGAGGTTTGTGTTCTTCATGAGCTGTAGTGCTACGGAGTATGTCGGGAATGGGGTCAGAACTAATAAAGCCTCTATCGCCATGGATCTAATATGGCGATAGAGGTGCTTTATTAGTTCTGACCCCATTCCCGATTGTTGACATTCATTATTCATCGTGGGTCGATCTTGACATCATTTGGAACTACGGAGTATGTAGTATATTATATACAGTATATACTTTGGTATCTTGCTTCAGTCTTATCTCAAAGTATACAATGTACACATCTTCGTGCAAAAAAAAGTGAGGCACGTAGCTTCTTCGTGTCCGTAACATGAAATTTCCAAACTTTCCTAGGAAATTCCATAGTGATTCCAATGGTTGGGGGAAATAATGAATTAAGAATCTAGGGTTCGCATATGCGCATCAGTTACTAATCATACGATTATGATGAAACTCACATAGAGTAAATAAATCGTAATTTCCCAACTACCATCAAAATTTGAACGAGATCAGACGAATAGGCAATAAAAAAATTACGTTTGACGGATTTGCGTTAGCGCATGCGCAGTGACAACTACTAATTTTTTGTAATAGGGGATCATTTACATTCTAACCTGCACATTCACTGGAAATTTAATAAAATCGGATGAAAACTGTGGGAATTAAGCTTAAGACAAGGATTTGCAGGCACGACACCAAAGAAAGATACGATACCAAATTTGTTTAGAATGGTCTAAAACGTAAAATGTGACTGGAAATTTCGGAAGAAAATTAGGCTCCCGAAAGTGTAAACAGTTCTTTGGTCACTACTATTCGGAAGTAACTACATAATTAATTAATATGCACTAATAGATATTAGCTGGAAAGAGTATCCATCGCTCAAATGAAACAAAAGTGCTAATCCCCGTATTTCAAGAGTTCCGATGGATCTTTTGTGAGTTAGGCCGCTGAACACCAAATATTGGATATTTTTTATGGATTTAAACTTTTAAAAAAATGTAACTGGGGGAGTTTTAAGCAAGCGTATTGCACTAATAAGAGGATTGCACACTGAGTGTGTAGTGCTGCTAGATTATTCAAATTTGATTAAAAGATTCAAGAGAGTCTCCTTAGAGATTCGTTAGTACCGTTCATTTCGCCATTCCCCCTAAACTACGTTCAAATACTTCCCGGAGTTACACCAGGAGATTATTATTGTTTGAACGAAATTCAAATTCACTGAGCCGGACTGCGCTACGGCCGTCCTGCGCCTAATAATAAACATACCGAAGTCACCCGACCGTATTTTCTGCGTGTATTGTTGAGGGTGCGGCCAAACAAATTAACTTTCTGCCCGATCCGAGAAAGGGGATTGGGATGAACCGAATGGCCATAGCGTAACGCAGTCGACCCAAAGCTTTGATAACGTAGCGGGAAGGATGTTCCAGGATTAACTAACTCGTGTAACAACGGGAAAACAAATAGCGGCCGCCCGCCCGGAAGAATTTAACTAGCCTTCATTTTTCCTCTCTTATTCCAATCTTCTAGCTACATTCATCTCTTTTTTCAACGATCTTGGAATAATAAGGATGTAGGTATATTGTACAAATGTCTACAATGACTACGTTGTTTTCAAATTAAACTACCTTTTAGTCTATGATTTCTATTATTAAAAAAAAAAATGGACCGTAGACCTACGGTTCTACAGTCAGATCATTTCATAATGATCAATGTTACACATTATTAGTTCATTATGGTTACTTAGCAATATTATTTTATAACTGAACGTAATAAATCAGCTTTTCTTGACACTACAGAGGCTTAGGGATTATGAGATGCTGTGATAAAATGAGAGCATTCCAAAAAGTGGCTAACGATTTTCCTGCTATGAAAACTAAGGGAGTTACACTTCTCTAGTAACGCATTGGTTGTACGTGAAAATCAGTAGAAAACCCCACCGTGACCTGACGCTCGTGACGAGACAAAAACAAATGGAAACGTCCTGTTAATCATTATTAAATTATAAAACTGTTACCTACTGTGAGAAATTCGGTGGGCGGATAGAATGGCACAAGAAAAAATGGCACAGTTTTGGTAGTTTGATAGAGTTCCTGTATTTTTATATTGAAAAAAATCACGTCGTGTTGTCGGTGCAGACAAATATTCCAACCCACTCCTCGAATTCCCATCCATAAACAGCGTGTCAGCTTCCGATAACGGCTTTAGGCTTTCGAGTGAGCTGAATATCAGGATGCGATTTGGGTTGAGGATGAGGACCTATTGTGATGGTTTTCGGAGAGTTCGCTTGCATGTCTCCGCATTTGGCATCATCGTCCGAACATCATCATGACACTGACTCATATTCATCATTCCGTCTGCGAATATTTGGGCACAGTTTTGGTAGTTTGAGAGAGTACCTGTATTTTTATATTGAGAAACATCACGTCGTGTTGTCGGTGCAGACAAATATCCCAACCCACTCCTCGAATTCCCATCCATAAACTGCGTGTCAGCTTCCGAAAACAGCTTTAAGCTTTCGAGTGAGCTGAATATTAGGATGCGATTTGGGTTGAGGATGAGGACCTATTGTGATGGTTTTCCTAGAGTTCGCTTGCATGTCACCGCATTTGGCATCATCGTCCAAACATCATCATGACACTGACTCTCATATTCATCATTTCGTCAGCGAATATTTGGGCCTGCGTATCACGCGTCTGAGCCACTCAGGCCTTCATCATCATTCTTATCTTAGTACACTCCGCAGCATAATCACTGGGGGCATGATTGTGGCATTCTTGGGCTGCACAAATGTGGGAAGTGAACAGAGATTAAACATTGAAGTTAAGGATCCGTTATACGGAGCGCTATGTGTTGATAGGGCAAAATTTAACCATGAGTTAGAAAATATTATTAGCTTCATAGGTGAAATGGCAAAGATATTAGCTCAGTATCACAAAAGTGTGCCATTCTTTACGGTGCCATTTTTACCGTATCATTTTTTCCTGTGCTACTTTTTCTTGTGCCATTTTTTCCGTGATTCAGAAATGTAACGGACCTTTTCTTTCCTTCTTATCATTAAAATTGAGCCTAATTGAATCTGCAAATCGAGTGAAAATTGTTTTAATAGTTTGCCGTGATTTTATCAAATAACTACGGTGTAACTAATCATAGTAGATACAAACAATATGAACTTGCAAACTCAAAAGCAAAAATCAAAATAAGCACTAAATCTTGACAGAACATGGAACAAATTTCTAGGGAGAACAGGAGAGAATTTGGGTCACTCAGCAGATTAGGAAAGTTCCCACCATTTCAATCCTCTCATAATATCCCAGAGTGTCAGTCTTTCTTACAAACTTCAGCTTTCTTGTTTCTTTCCAGTCTAGTAGTAGGACAGTGGTTTAATTATTCCTTGTTAATTTCAACATAACTGAATCGTTATTAGCTCCTTCGCATAAATGAAAGTGCACTCCCCGGAAAAAGTTCTAGTTTTCATCAGATTTTTATTACATTTTCTGGTAATTTGTGGGTTATGCGTTGGTCCCTACCAATTTCATTTTTCTGTATTCATTTCTCCATTCTACGCATACGCTATCGTGTATTATTTCAAGCATAATTTCCCCGTTTTGTTAAACATCTTACTGTGAAGCGTAAAATTTCGGGGTCTTGGAACTGTAAAAGTGTGAACTCTTCTTGGAGGCACAATGCGCCATGTTCTGATCCCAAATTACATACCTACGGGGTTTAATAATTATAGACCAACGATCTGCGTAGAAGGGCTATCTAACACAGAAATAATAAACCGTTCTGTAATAATTTGCAGCGTTTTTTATTCAATTCTTGATTCTACACATCTTGAAATGTAAACCAAACAATTTTCAGGGGGTGGGAGGAGGGTTACAATTTTTTTTTTCTCCCAAAGGTTCATTATTGAAAATGATAAACTTAAAGGTACATAACAGCACTTGGAGGCTCCGGAAACAACTGTGTCATGTCCTCTATCACTGCCGAGAGTCAACCGAGGAAGTTGTGGACCAAAAGTCTCCTTAATGCATTAGGGGCAAATTTGGTGGTAAAAAAGTGAAACAGGTGTTTCGTTTGCAGTACTCATTCTTTAGCATTCAGCCCAAAATTTCTTGCACTTTGTTGACATGGGAACAGATCATTGCTTAGCATCTTGGTTCCTATGTTAGAAAATGAAAGATCAAGATGAAGAAGAATGTTTTATGTTTAGAATGTGTATGGCGTTCTTAAACGGTGCATGGCGGTCTTAAGAAACAGCCGTGAAGATATCCATAGGTTTTACTGAGTTTTCACCACCTTTCCGGTATACTTCCAACTCCAAATTTTCAGAATATTGTTCACTAATTCATGTAGAATAAAAATATTCAAAAAACATGAAATCTGTTTTTTGAAGGTTTTAGGTTCCGATTCCGTATAAGGAATCAGCAGATCATATGTACTCTTCATTTACAGCCATCGAAATTCACCTGAATAATAGTGGGTTTGAATAATAATTAATATTGGTGTGTTTAGGCCTTTTCTGGATGAAATTATACGAAAGGATTCCTTGGGTTCACTCTGGAGACCTCGATGTGATGAGGGTAAATCTTCACTAAGCCCTGGAGTCTCGGCGTACTGGACCGTGTAATAAATATTTAAGCGATATATTTCACTTGCATATTGAATACGTAACTACGACAAGTGCTGAGTAAAGATTTAATAGATATACGTTTATACCTGTTGATGAATACAAAAATAAATAAATAAATAATGAGTTTGCCAAGTTCAGTGTTGCACATAACTTATACTCGTATCCGTCACATTCATGTATAGATCGTTAAAATGTTTCAATCTTAAATGATTCCATACAGGTTCCCTTTGGAGTTAAAGCAAAATCGATGAATTGGGGATAGAGATAATGATGCTTGATGGATGATTCGTCTGCGCATGCGTAAAAGCTGGTGCCAAAAAATCAAGCACTCCAAACGAAAGGATGAGTTTGCTGGCCAACAATTTTTGAGCACATTCAATTGGTCAAATTTCGAAAAATATACTCTAAAGATCACTAAACATTTCCAAAAACGGCAAAATTTTTTTAAATTTATAATTTTTAGCAGAATTTCAGTCAAAAAAATAAATTTTCAACTACCAGCTGGGACACTTCACAATTTTCGCTCAAAATTATGCTGAAAACGTACTTAAATGTCATCAATATTTGCTAAAACATCTATAAAACTGAAAACAAATTTAAAAATCTAAAATCATAAAGGCATAAAATTGGTTTCTAACAATTTCTTTCTATTGAAATTGCTCCAATTTCAATACAGTTCAACATAATATAATATGATAAATAGTTATAAAAAAATTCGCTCGTAAGATCATGCTGCATGACTAAAACTTTTTTTTTTTTAAGACCATTAGTTATTAATAGTACTGAAGCGACATTTGTGCAAGGTGCTAGTAGCCAACTCGCTGCTGAGCTACGTACACACCACTACCAACCACCAACTTCATAATCGTTGAAAAAATCAAGTAATTTGTACGTTTTTTTAACTATTGTCAAGTTGGTACCGCGAGGCAATATCGTTTCAACCATTAACAGGAAAAGTTCTCTCCATCAACCAAATAGGGCGACGTAGACGCATTAAGAAGAAAAAACTTTCTGATAGCCTCCATAAAATTCGAGCTCAGTGAATGGAATTATATTACGGAGTGTCGTTCTTCAATTACACGACGAGCGGGCGGATTGTGCCCAAAGACATTAAATTCCGCCGGCTGGGCGTAATGAAAAAAGCGCTTTGAAATGGAGACGAAAACTTCATTTTATCACTGTAATAAAAAAGTGGAGATTATCGTGAAAATTACGATCAAGTTTCACTGTGGGGTGAGGGTTGTCCGCGTGCCCTTTTAAGCCCCCAAGTTGGGCCATCAGAGCTTCTAAACGGTCCAGTTTTTTAACGATTGTCGTTTCATCACTGTCGCCATTGCATTTTGGGCGATTCTCTCGTCTTGGGGATGGATCTTGGAAAACATCCTGTAATCAAGAGATTATGAACAACGTGCCAGCTGCAATAAAAGAACATCAATCATGAATTAATTACAATTAAATTTTCTCAGGGAAAATCCTGAAAGTGGTACATTGTTCTGCATTCGACATTGAAGATAAGTAGGAGCTTGATGGAATGCTGTTTGTCGAGTTTTTCATGAATCTGAAACCAAATTCATGTAAAATAAGTTTTTCAATGCTTTTTGGGGAACTTTATAATAAATTCAAAGCTCATTGCATACCTACACTCTCTTCGTTATTCGTTGTGCCGCCACATTTTATTGCGAATGCTTCAGAGTGGTATAGAAGTTTGTTATGGTTTCATTCAAATAATGCTTGGTAGACTGTTAAATTATGCGGACATCTCTATTATCAATAATGTAATATAATTTATAATAATTAAAATACAGCCCGATTTATATCTATAGAAATCAAGTATTCACGCATATATTTAAAAAATTCACATTATCTCATCTTTATCGCGTACTTACCTTTTTAAAATTTGGAACTCAACAAACTGAGTCATCATCGAAACGACCAAAAACTGTTAATTATAATTGATTTCAAGATTGATATGGGTTTTTCTTTCATTTCAACCAACATTTGCTGAAGACGTGACAAAAACTCAAAAAATAAATTTTCCGCAAATTTCTGAACACATTTTATTATTGTGTAAGTCATATGGTGAGTCCGCAAATCATTGTAACTCATTCAACTCTCTTGTAAAATTTGGAAGAATGTAGAAGAATGTTGAACATTCCTCAAGACTTGAATTCACTTTTGTCTAAACAGACTCCACCGAACCTAGTAGATGTATGGGTTCAACTCTATCTGTAACTCGCAGGGCTTCTGTTTTGGTACAATTTTCGAATTCAATTCAGTATTTCACGATTTCTGCTCTACCTTATAAAAATTCTATTCAACTCTAAGCCAGAAGAACGTGTGAGGAAAGTGGCTGATTTATCAGGAGCTAAGTTGCAAGTAACAAGTAGTAGTTGGTGGGATGTATGAATTTACCAATAACCTTATCGACACCTGTACTAATTCAATGTCTACTGAGTGATCATAATCTCTTCCGTTCTGCTATGCCAACAAATACTTCTGTTTGGAACGCTAATTAACCTTCTGAGGGTTTTCAGACTAGGATATGTGAACCTGTGAATCTGTGAATAGGGTAATTCTGGGAAACTGTGAATAGGGCTATTCTAAAAATTCTGCTACCCAAAATGTTGCCACTTTACCTGATGATTGATGATTTTCACTCACTAACAACGCCGTTTCTCGTTTTCTATTCGTCGGAAAGCCCTTAGCTTACCTAATCGTATTACGTTAACCACTGAGCAGTGCATGGCCAACAATCTGAGGTAAGCCCGTGGTTGAGTGAATAAATTGTTTACATACAGGTTATCCTTCTTAATTAATTGTGTAAACATAGTTGCAACCACTGTTACTTTGGGAAATAATGGGACTTTATAGTTTGAATCGACATAATTATAATCAAATGCTTTTCCCAGTAAGGGAAAAGTTTGCGATTCATTGGAAGTTTTTTCTTTTTTCGTCTTCTTTTTCCGAGTCCATTCTCTAGTAAAGATGGAAAAAAATTTGACCAAATCAAAATTTCCTCTTGCATTTTCCATTTTAGACCATTCTGAACGACATTGACTTCGTGTCCTTGTAACCAGGTTAATTAGGTATTATAGATTCCATCAGATTTTGCCCAAATTTCCGGAGTAGGTTTGTGCGAGTTGAACTGCAAATGGTCTCCGGTCAGTTTCATTACTCACAAATCAATATCCCGCGCATGCGCAAACGTAAATTCCATCAGCCGTCATTTTCTAATGGCCTATTTGTTTGATTTAGCTAAAATTCGGGAATATTTGTGAATAGACGATTCGATTGCCTCATATATGTTTCATCGTGATTGCATCTTTAGTAGCTGCTACACACGTTTGTAGCTTAAATTCTTCAATTTCTTTGCCTTCAGACCTCAAATTTCATATCAATGTAACAAATATAATAAGATAATTTACGAAAATTGGCTCATACGATCATACTGCATGACTAGAACGTTTTAATATATAGGAACCCTTCTTGTGTTATTATTGTGTTCTTCAAAGATTCAATCGTGATCCACCTGGAGTTTAGAGAACCTAGTTAATATTATGTAGTGACATGATCGTTTAAATATTACGAAAGTGGACATGTGTTGCGTCGCATCGTTTATCGGTCAAATCTTGTTGGCCCTTCAGACAAAGATACAAACGCCGCAGGAAGCAAGTCGTGCCTCCTGTGAGTGATTCTTCTCTTCAGACAGGACCATTGTTAGCTCGTTTTCTTCGGATGATCGAGTGTCGATCGAGCGTGATGATAGCTGGGGAGATGGATGAGATGTTTTAACACGAATGCGTTACGATTCCAATCACTATACCTACCTACCTACCTGATAATAACTGCGTTATCACTACGTTCGAACTCTAAGTAGTCAATGAGCCGGCCATTATAATTTAAAACAGTAGTTTTACGAATATGTGCTAAGCATTCGTTTCTTATCTACCAATTAGGTATCCAAAGATGAATCGTCTGT
This sequence comes from Adelphocoris suturalis, assembly GCA_030762985.1. Taxonomy (NCBI): domain Eukaryota; kingdom Metazoa; phylum Arthropoda; class Insecta; order Hemiptera; family Miridae; genus Adelphocoris; species Adelphocoris suturalis. The sequence goes on along the minus strand of CM061046.1, from coordinate 48,758,236 downwards.
TCATGCAAAATAGATTAGATAGATTGCACAAGAAATGACGAAATAAGAATTTCGGGGGGATCTCCAACGCTTGAACGGAGAAATTAGCTGACTCAGCTGTGGGGAGGTTTGGCAAGTTAAAATCCTATTCTAGCTGTCTCACTGAGATTCCATTCCAAATTCCAGGGTCGTAGGATGAATAGCATAGAAACTAGTATTAAGAGCTCACTCAGCTGTTTGGTAAGTTAAAATCTTATTCTACCTGTATCACAGAGGTTCTGTTACGAATTTTAGCGTCGTAGGATAAATAGCATTGAAATTGGATTTTTGAATCACGAAATTAGCTAACGCTGCAGATATTAATGACGATGATTTTTACATTCATTATTTAGCTTATTACCGTCCTTAGGGCATCTTCTTGGTCATGACGTGTATCGAATATCATTTATATCCATAAGAAAAGTAACGTCTGTGAATTTCATCAATATCCTTCGAGCCGTATTGAAGGAAAGACCAAAAAGGTGCAAAAAACTGCGTTTTTTAACGTATTTTTTGGAAGTATTCTCTAATTACCTTCCTTAGAGTATTTTCCCAACCATGAGGGGTGTCTAATATCGTTTTTATCCACAAGAAGAGTAACTCCGGTGAATCTTATCAAAATCCCTCGAGCCATTTTGGAGAAAATGCAAGAAAGTGCTAAAAACGACGTTTTTTCGCCTATTCTGATTTTTTTAACACAATAAAATTGATCATTTAAGGTAGTTTCTCTACAGTAGCTAGCTCTTGGGTATAGAAACCCAACTCCGAAATTGGAATTTTTATGTTGTACCGTAAGGTCGTAATCGTGCACACGAGTTACATACACATACATACATTTTCATGAAACGTATAGACATGGCTTCAGGTTGAACAAAATACCCATGCGGTTCGAAAATTTTCAGGGTGATTGCAAGACATTCCCTTCACCTTTCCAGTTAACTAAGGGAAGTTAAAATTGATTAAAGTGCTTTACAGTTCGAAAAGTTCTAAAGCTCACTAGCATCGTCCTCCTTGCAAGCAAAACAGTCCAAGTTTAAAACGGATTATGTCTCAAATACCTTAATCTGTTTTGATCTATTCCTCTCGCTATGGTAGAACGCTGTACGAAAACTCCATACTGCTGATATTCTGCTTCCTTTAAAAAAATATAAATATTTAATCAACAGAGCAATAAATTCGCTTGCCATTCCTTCCTTCCTAACGGTTATTGTTTTATGTTTCAGGTAAGCTCACGATACGTTTGCTCCGGTTACCAGGAACGTCGTTAGCTGATCATCTAGGTAAGTACTTACGTATGCCCGGCCAGTTTTCCAATATCCATTTTTTTCCCCAAAGTTGTGACAATTTCAGAAAATGTGACATCTAACATAGTTGACCTGACACAAAATATTTATATGCCAGCTAATATGCGTGGGGTCCGACTTGTATTGTACACATGTGGGCGTTCCCTGACAACTTGGAGCTTCTCATACGAGTGAAGTACGAGCCGTGAAATCGCCATTGATGCGATCCCCGAATGTGGCAACCAACCTCACCATCTCAGCCCCTTGAAAGTCTTCACAGATTTCACGCCGCCTTCACGCCGTTTAGTGGCTCATCAGTCATTTTTAAGGTTGGAGGCATTTGAAACGGTCTTTGCAGGCGCTTCACAATTTTTCATACGCTGAACAATGTTTACGGTTTGTTTTCGTTATCTAATTTATCATTGCCATGGAATTTGTTTCAGCTATCAACTCTCGGCCAAAAAGGTCACGACATTAAGTGAGTTACGAAAGTGGAGCAGTAATTTTCCAAAGTAGTGCAGGTGTTTTCTTTTCAGGAATGACGGTAGACAGCCAGTTTTATGATTTATTTATTGTAGCAACGTTGAGGCCCTCCTAGTCATGACTATAAAAGTAGAGTACTAGAAATTATCTAGGTAGGTAATAAGCTCTAGTGAAAAATGTTAACAAACGGGCTTAGTACTTATGACTCATAACATAACTTGAAATGATTGATGGTTGGAGGGAGGGGTAGAGAACGCATGCACATAGTTGTTCAAACTACACAATTTTATTTTTAATTATGTTAACGTTATAAGTTTACTTAGTCATGGAAATAGGTTTTATTAAAATTTGGTTATTTGAGTTTATTACCCTCAAAGGGTATCTCAACGTTACTAAATCTATTGAATCTAAGGGTACCTATCTGAATCTCGCATATGCAACAAGACTACAGACCTGATAAAGTACGTTACCAGTCAGAGAATTGAACCCGGAATTCCTTGCACCGAATGATTTCAGGCAAGAACACTCCGCCATAAAGGAGGCTGAAAAAGGTTTAATTTATTTATTTTATTTTATTTATTATTATTATTATTTTTTAAATATACGTACTTCGCAGTTCCTGCCCTCTAAAAATCTTTTTCCACTAATCTGGTACCATTCCAGTTATCACACTCATAATCTGATGCTTCAAACCCTTTTCATGTCACTCTAATCCATAAAATCATAATTTATACCATCAAAACTAGTTGATTACTAAACAGTACTGACAACTTAAATTTCATTCCACCCTATAGTGCTCAAGTTCGAAATTTATAAAAACCGCAATGTACGGAACCTGAAACGCAGAAAGAGATTGAGCTGTTCAAACCCTTACTCAGGAGGTTTTCATCGTATATAAAATTTTATGTGGTAGACTAATTCCCACATTAGAAAGCTTGACTAGCTCGATTTCGTGTGTAGTTAACATAGTTTTCATTTGATGGGGAGGAGACGATTAATGGGATGTACCATTATTTTTCAATATTAATTAGCTGATAATCTTACGTTGAAATTCTTAACTCTGTTCGTGTTGTTAACCTAAATTAATACCTTCCTTTTCAATCTTATATACTTGATTTTGTCCTCTACTTATTGGACTGCAGTCCAAGATTCTGTTTTGTATTATTTTCACATTGGGATTTTATCTCGTTTTCTTGAAATAGATTAATGCATCTCTTGATAGATTTCGATAATATAAGTTGTTCTCTTTTTAGGAATACTCCAACAAAAACTAGTCTTGTTGAGACTGAAAGTGATCTCTCATAGCATAGACCTGTTCTTTACAAGTACCTACCCGAAGTAAACATCTAAATACTTGCAGGAAACAATCTCGCTGTAAATTCGATTGATTCGTCTGAAGATCTTGAAGGACGGGTCAGCAGCAAATATTTCAGTCCTACGCATGATATTCGACCCAACCAACTCTTTCCCGTCATTATCAATATTCATGAAAAGCCTTCAAATTCATCAGGGGCGGAAGCCGGTGAGGGACTGCCCAGAACCATTAGACTTCCATTAGTGACGACTGCGACTCTGGGAACGGCGACACCGGAACATACTTGAGTGGTCTGCGCCGGGTTCGTTCCAGCTGCTAACGTGACGATCGCAATCATTCAACCACCCCTCCCCTCCTCCCCACCGTACCACCACCTTCCCCTCTAAATACTCACCCGCTCTTCATCGCTACCCTTTTCCAATGACTAAACACCTCATCGAACCCTTTCTACGAACCTGAATAATTCACTGACGGTTCATTTAGGCCGAGAAAATGGTCCCAGAGTGTAGGGGGGAACACATCGTTTTTCAAGGCCGAATCGCACATATTGGAGTTTGAAATCGAATCTACAGAAACAATGTGTAACTACTATTTTGTTATGGTATTCCCAGTTTACTAGATAAGGAGTAGGATTGTGGTAAATTCTCATAGCCTATGATCGTCCCGGGAGTGCGAGAAATGAATTGGAAAAACTGTCTTTCCAATCTGACGCATAAAAGGACAAGAAGCATACATTCGTTTTTAAGTAAATATAGATTAGAAGGTTTGAGAATTAACCTATCTCTATATACAAAATATAAGTTCCAGTCATGCCGCATGATCGTATAAGCGAATTTTCGTAAATTATAGTATTATACTATGTTGCATTGCTCTGAAATTTGAGCACGTTGAGTGCAAAGAATTGTTAACTACTTTTTTTTTTTCAAAAATGAGGTTTACCTTGTTTGCGGTTTTTCCATCGATTTTTTTAGAAAATTTTGATAAAAGTTATGTACAATTCTCCGCATAATTTTTTGCGTACATTTTAAATTGTCCTATTTCGTTGCTGATAAATTTCTCTTGACTTACATTTGGCCAAAACTATAAATGTAACTGTTTTAAGCCATTCTTCGTGATTTTTTATAACGCAATTTTTGAAAATTTGACCAACTGTATTCTAAAATTTTGGCCAAAGAACGCATTTTTTCATTTGGAGAACTTGATTTTTTTTTTCCGCACGAGCTCATCTTTTATCTCAATTATAAGGAGAGAGAAGGAGAAGTAGGGAGGGTTGAACGAAGGGGGAGAGAGAGAGAGAGAGAGAGAGAGAGAGAGAAAGAGAGAGGGAGAGAGAGAGAGAGAGAGAGAGAGAGAGAGAGAGAGAGAGAGAGAGAGAGAGAGAGAGAGAGAGAGAGTATATTATGTGAAAAAGCGTCATGGGTTCGTTTCAGAATGCCTCAAACGGATTTCAATGAAGAAAATTTATGAAAAATTTTATTTTAAAATCTTTGTATATATGATTTTAAAATACTGAGAGATTTGTTTTCTTTTCCATCAACAAACAATGGAACTTAAAATAATTACCGTTCACACAAAACTACTTGTCACAAAATTAATAGCATAACTCGGACGAAATTAGTATCACTAATTGTATTGTATCAATACTAATTTAATTCAAGTTATGCTGTTGATTTTGTGAGAAGTAGTTTTTGTAAAAGGAATTCTTTCAAGTACCTTCATACATCAACTCTGAAGGGAATGACCACTTTTCACACTAGGATTGTGAGAGATCTGTCTCCATCCGAGATCAAAATGATATAGTCTGCAGAAATACAATTTCTCAATCCCTGAAGAAGAAATATAGATATTTCGAAACGTCGGCCTAGAAAGAAATCTTAGGCAGTGACTGGCTCCCCAACGATTTTTATTTTCGGAACTTCCGCTACAGCGGCGCCTCAATTTTTATCAATCTACGACCGCTGCTAAAATATAGATTAGTGGGACAGATAGATCAGAATGATTTGTGTAGTTTGGTGGTCTGGATGCTCGCAAGCTCGCATCTCAAAAGTACATAACATCAAGTTGTCAATCCTTAAGTGAAAATTAAGATTAGTTGGACGAATAGCTCACCAACTGAAGCGCCACAATTGCGGAAGTTTTGAAAACTAAAAATTGTTGGGGAGCTAGTCACTACCGAAATCTTATAATTTGACAAACTCTCGAAAGTCCAAATATCTTTCAGTTACTAACGATAGCTAAAACGACCATCAATCTTGGTAGAGTGGTATAGTTTGTAGTTATCACACTATGGCAAAGACAAAGTTCACCATTGATCTTCATTGTATAATGATAGCTAGAAGATGACGCAGCTAGACTCAGCTCCTTAAAATAATTTATAACTTTAGGGCGAATCTCACATTCTATCTCACATTCAATATTTGCTTATAGATCAAGAATCATTGCATGTTTAATTACCCTGTTAATTCAAGGTTTAAGAAGCAGTGATGGACATCTCGCTCTTGGCTAATTTTTTGCAAAGTTACTTACAGTTCATCCGTTGAATAATTTAAAAGCTAAAGAAGAAATATTACCCGAAATAGCGAATAACAGATCTTATATCTCTAGAAAAGGATGAAATTCGTAATTCCATAAAATGTTCTCGTGAATTGGATCATGAATTAATTACTGAAGATACTTCCTAATTTTAACATTCTTGTTAAGTTCCCCAGAGAGAGTGATGTAGAACTTTTTTTTCATCAATAAACACGGACTGAAGTGGAGAAGATTCTAAGGAAAATTAGCTTTATGGTTTAAACATCCTCCCAACCTTCATCTCAGTTTTGTGTAGTTCGCGGAATTCTGTTGCGTTGAAATTTAGGGTAGGTGGATTATTGTTTATTAGAAGTTTTGTAGACAGAGTTTTGAGCTAAAAGATGCCACGGAATTCCTCACCAATACACTTATGAGTAACCTAGGAAAAGTTGCCGTCAGACAAAATGAGAACATGACAATGTATGTATGGTTATCAGTTTTTTGGAAAATCTAATTTTGATGACGTTCTTACATGTAGCAAATTTCAATATAGCTTTGGGAGAATTGAAGTGGTTTGATAAGGTTGTTGAGGTTTCCTTGGAAACTGCTACATACGTAATCATTTGAGTCATGCATTCCAAAAGCTAGGGGTTTTGACTGTTTTTCAGTGATATCTTCAGTAAGTGAAATGGAAAGATCAATTCTTGCATCATGGTTGTGTGTACAAATTCAGATCCTACACGAATACTACATAGTTGTAGATCGTAATTTTAGGTAGGTAATGAAAGGTTTAGAGAACATTAACATGAAGTGCCACTGGAAAAAAAAATATATATATATATATAACTACTTACGCAGTTTGCATAAGCAGAACCAACTTTTCGAATCGGTCAGCTGGAGGTCAGGGTGGAGCCCGTCGTCCCTTGATGTTCTAGAGAGGCTACCAAATTTCGTTGTAATCAGACATACGACATAACTTTTAGCACATTCAGCTGATCAAGATGGAGCCTGTAAGGTCATTCGTCTCTTGTTATCCCAGAGGGGCTCCCTATCAATCAACGTCCTACGGTGAACTGGAGAGATTTTAACTCATTCAGCTGATCAAGGTAGCTCTCCTCACTTTGCCCGTCTCTTTTTAGTAAGAGATTTGAGCACGATTTTGCCATCATTATTATTCATATTACGGCTCGTGGTCAACTGACCCTCACCAAAGTAAGCGCGGCACAAGTTCAGACATGGTAATACATTATATCGAAATTTTGGGAGTAGTGAGCACAACATTTTGTCCATAAATAAATATGAAATAGTATCTGAAAATTAATTACTATTGTCAACGTGTTCTACACCCTTTGAGACGAAAAGAAAATGCATCTCCACCCCCATGTGCTATATGAAAAGTTAGGTAAGACCTCACTGAATCACGATATTTTTTGCTGTCACTAACAAGGGACACGACGCATAAGTATGGTTACAACGGGGTTTTGCTGCTAGGATTTTATGCCTACTGCTAGTAGTAACCTTATATGATGTAGATAGTAATTTTAGATAGTGAAAGCTTTAGATAACAATGACAGAAAGCGGTATTTTGCACGATGCTGAATCAGCAAGACTTCTGAAGTGAACTCGCCCACACTTGCTTGACGTTGGATCCATGCGTCGACTTCGTACTATCCTGGACTTTAATTACAGGATTTTTATAGTGCATCCCAGAATCTAATCCGTCCTTTTTGCCGTACGAGGGAATATTGACTGACCACTGATTGATTTATTCAAAGGGAGATCGAATCCGACCGAATCACAGAAAAGAAAGCATGCGTCCTCAAAAGCGGTTTAGAAAATTTGAAATATCTCCCTTAATAAATCATGGATAAGTGTGTCCTATTTTTAGCATTACTTAAGAGAGAGATCAGTTGGTATCTTGCTGCCGAATATCAATAGTAAAATAAACCAGAGTCCGAGAAAAGAGAAATACGCCTTTTAACCGGTTGTAGTTATAATTCAAAACTTATGATTGTTGATTACATGGCAAATTAATAACACATGTTTTATGATGTAGGGAGTTAAAGGAGGGATGATTTGACAGCGTGATGTTTTCAGGTAAGAGAGCTATCCAACGAGAGGTGAACGTTTTTTGTGGAACGAAAACTTCCATAGTAACGGAACGGTTGTACGCGAAGACCTGGGGTGTTACTTTTTTGGTGTGAAAAAATTAGTCTATATTTGATGGTTGAAATCCCCTCCTCCCCTATCCCCTTGTGATCACATCAAAACACTACTCCTCAACTGAGCGTACGAGTAGTAGAAAAATATTTAAGTTACCGCTTATTGAAGATGAATTGGTTTCCATGTCATTGAGAATAAAAATGTGGGTTTTAGCAGTATTTCAGTAGAATTGGCCAACTAGTGAGGGACGTTTTTTCTTTCCTATTGAATACCTATTTTAGAAGGTGGAATAAAACATTTTGAAATGTAAATTATAGATTGTTGACCTCGGTCCTTTATAATGTAGATGCCTACTGCTAATAGTGTATTAATGTGTACCTATGCAGATCGTAATCGTAGATACTGAAACCTTTAGAGGACAATGGCAGAAAGCCGTATTTACACAAAGCTGAATCCAGCAGAGCCATAACCTCGGAAACCGCTCAGACCGTCATCAACGACCTCCCTCAACCCTGTAAACTCGCTCGCACTTGCTGGTCGCTCCGAACAAGGAAGTCGCTCTGTCCCGAACCAAAATCCCCGGATTTACGCCCGGCACTTAATCTCCGCTGCACCTATTTTCCATTATAGCGCACCCATTGAGCCCTCGCGGAGAAACGCTGACTGACAATAGGTCGGTCCCCTTGGGTCACGTGACTAAACACCCCTCCGGCCGAAAGGGCCATTGTCAAAAGGGAATTCCGTGGGGTGTACGTTTCAATCGAAAACTATTCATTCGAAACAGAGACCGGGGTTGAGTATTGATTCACGCAGGGAGGTGTAAATGGGTGCCGAGCGCAATAGTTTGTTTTAAAAGGGGGAGGACCCTCCGACTGTGGATATGGGTGAGCGAATCTCGATTTAAATGTAATCCACACCTGCAAACAATCCCCAGTTCCCTACCGCTAGTCTGGGGTTCAATCACCGAATTCACTGGAAAAGTGGTTTTCACTGTACTTTGAGCAAGAACCGAGCACAGGTTTGATTAGGCAAATCAGATTAGAGTTGAAACACTACTTGATACGTCAGTCAGCCCTTTCCTATCGCCGAAAATAACACATCTCATGGAAAAAGCAAGTGGAACGTGTGATTTTGGAAAACAAATAATTCTGCTCTTGTGCCTGCTAATCACCCGAGTCTACTGGACACTCTCGAATGCTTCCACAGCGACGCAAGCCTTATTTCTACCGTCCACTGTGTTTCAATTTGCCACTGGGCTTTAGAACATTCAAATAGAGACGTACATGCTTGAGAAATCGATATACCAACCTCTACGCAGCATAGTGACCGATTTTCCCGATCTAGGTGGACAAAATTGAAGTCAAAACACCGTGATGTTTTTTACCTTTACTTATTGTTCACAACATAAAAGGTCAGAAAACTTGAGGATTTTTCACCTTTACTCTGTTCAAAAGGGGGTATGAAGTGGTGTTCGAACAAGTGTTTCTGGTTTCCTTGACGAATTCGTCATTATCACTCAGTCGCAGTTTGCTGGTGTTCAGAGGAAGGTAAAGCCTTCACAATGTGTATGTATAAATTATGATGCAGTACTACTCTCGGCTGCAAGAAAATCCCCAAGTTTTATATATATATATATATATATATATATATATATATATATATATATATATATATATATATATATATATATATATATATATTGAAAGACGGATGTTAAAAAAATCGTTGCCTAATTCCACAGTAATGCAGTTAAATCTATTTCGACGGTTAGATAATCGCCGGTAGTAAAAAATAACGCAATAAGTTATTGATTATTACTGTTAATCAATAATACACTTTACCGTTGAAATTGGTCTAACAGTGTAACTCTTTATTTTCGTGGAATCTGACAAATTTCTTCTTTAACTTCCGTTTCTCATTGATAGGGGTTTCGAAAAATTCGTTGTGACTGAATTAGTTTTTTCCAAAGATTTGTGAAAATCTCCAGTTTTCCAAACTACCAACAGTCAGAGTATTTCTGCATAAAGTCTCATTTTTTCCACTTGTGCATGTAAAGAAATATCAATTTTAAAGGCGTCAAAACTGTTCCCAAGTCCACTTAACCGTATCGAAATTCCTATCCCATCTTCTTGATATGATTATTAATGTATTGTGAACATTTCTAGACGATTTTGTGGATTCAGCGGATACGGGAAAAGATTTGGAATCCCTGAAAAAAAAAATTGCTTTGATTATGCGGTAAAAATGAGGTTAGGTGGTAGGTGGAACAATACGCAAAAATTGATTGGTTTTGAAAATTTGAGACTCTTACCTTAATTGAAGAATCAAATCTCTTGGAAATTTCTTGGGAATCTAAACTTTTTCCTCCTAGTTCTAGAAACTGGCCGCCGTGCGCGGGCCAAACATACCTATAGCAATTCGACGTTGGGTTCACATTACTACTTGTCGCTTCTAGGTTTTCTCAAATAGAAGAATCACGAGTTTGGAGCTGGCAAAGAGACTGAGTACGTCAAATCTTCCCAAATCAAATTGGTGTATTGCGCATCAAATGAATTCAGGGATTTTCTATCAGCATTTTACCGGGACACAATTGTCTGCGTTTTATTGTACGAAACCACCTCCGGCGATCTCAACGGATTTAGTTGCAAGCATTTGGCCTACTCCCAGAACCGTGTTGTTTAAACAGGATGACGGCGAAAGGCCAAGAGTACGATCCTTAGGCTAAACGGTCCTCCGTCAGTGCCGGATGATACGTGTACTGACTCAGTTATATCATCTGCGATGGCGTTATCAACAAAGCTAAGCTACAGTAGCGGGAAGAAAAGGACGAATTACCTGGATGTCTTCGATCGGCAATACCCGTTTCTTCCTTTTGCTACTGAAACAGTTGGAGCATGCTATGTGAAAGCAATTTTTTTTCCCCCGTGAAAATAGAAAAAAAGCTGATTTATTGGGGAAAGTATTATTCCATCTGGTATTATCCCTGCTTCATCATTAATGAAAGAATTTTTTACTTTGCTATATGTTAGTTACTATTGTTATTCTTATTTTTCATGATATTATTTCTTCAATAATTTTGTTTTTGTGATGGCATAGGTTTGTTAGTATCATCATTATTCCTTCAAGTTTTATTTTGTTAGAGTTACTGTACGTCGACATCCGACCAAAAAGGGTTGTTCATTATGACGTTTTATTAGTTAGGAGGTTAATAGACTCTCATAACTTTGTCATAGGAGTCAATTTCACAGCTAACCACAAGTTCGTCTCATACGCAACCATACAACAATGCCTAATATCAACGCTTTAGAGCTAAGCTACTGTTTCATTTTAAAGGAATTCCCCTCATTTTTTCTCGTATCCTCACATTCAACCCCCTTCTGGAAGCCTTCCTTCACCCTCCCCCTCACCGTCAACATTGAATCAATAATAGTGCAACTTAACCATGTACCCTCCCCTTGGAAACTACCGCCCGATAAAAGAGGGGAGGTTTTTTGACGTGAATATGAACGTGATCAGAATATCGTTTTCATCCCTTTTCCTTCCTGCGGTTCCCGAGGTGCGGTCGTAATAAAACAATGAGGCAACGAGCTGGGGGAGCTCGTTTTCATGAATTTTATCTCAATCCGCGCTCGCAGCTCTTATCGCCGTGCGGTAGAGGGAAAAAACTCCTTCCTCTAGTCAATGGACTTACATTCCATTTATTCCCGTGTTATAAAGAGGGTGCTATAAACAAAGTTATTTGATATGATGATTCTATAAAAACTAGTAACAACCACAATCTGGCCATGACATTTTTTACTGTTGAAAAATATTAGTGCAGGATTGAAATCGCTTTCTAAGACAGAATTACTGTGGACTCATAAATCAAAATTTTGATTGACTCGCTTGTTTGCGCAATTTAGAAACAGAGGATAAATCCAACAATCTATACTATTAATAAGAATGAAACTCCGTTTGTCTGTCTGTTTATTTGTTTGTTTGTCGTGTCTATGCACGGCCAAACGGCTGAGTGGGGGGAGTCTACGAGTGGGGGGATCTTCTTGGGATTTTCCGAAAGGGGGAGCGAGCGAATTTAAAATTTTCTAATCCCACCCGAACCATGGGCCGTAGGGCGGGAGGGGGGTCGAAGTAAGAATTAATGTGCGCTTTTTGGACTTCCCCGCTTCCCCTACCCCTCTAAACGGCCGTTGACAATTCCGGAAAAATACGGGTTTCGTAGGTTTTTGAACGAGGAAGACGACGGCGCGATCGGATCGCGAAAAAAGTATCGGGAAATGCGTTAAAAAAATGCGAGAATACGGACCCGTTTTCTCGAAAAGTCCGCCGAAAAACTTGGTTTTTTCCGATTAAAATATACCCCATAAAGGTACGTTTTTCGGAACGGTTTTCGCGGGCGAAATACAGCTTTGGGTCCGCCGAATCTGAATCCGAAATCGGATATCGAAAAAAGTGACGAGAACTCGGTCAAATTGCGAGCAGAAGCGAGCAAAGCGATTAAAATGATTCTGCCGTGGACGAGAGAAGGCTCAAGAATTGACGTGAAGGGTTCGATGTCACAACATTGCGAGGCGAGCAGGTATGCCTACATAGGTACCTACCTTGCGAGCGAAGCGAGAGCCATTTCAAATAATAAATACGGACTTTGTCCTACACATATACAGGTATACCTTGCGAGCGAAGCGAGCAACATCCCCGAATAAACTTTTCGTGGTTCCACGTAGTATCATAAGATTTAATTTGTTTGTAATAATTCCCAACTGAAAAAAACGTCTGCCAAGTTGGGTGGGCAGTATAACTTCCTCAAGCGAGCGAAGCGAGCAGCATCCCCTACAGAAGTTAAGCCTACCCTTAGAGATCTACCGTTTGCGAGCGAAGCGAGCAGCATCCCCTACAGAAGTTAAACCTACCCTTAGAGATCTACCGTTTGCGAGCGAACCGAGCAACATCCCCTAAATGCCATACTTTGCGAGCGAAGCGAGCAACATTTTCTACATGCCAGACTTTGCGAGCGAAGCGAGCAACATATCCTACATGCCAGACTTTGCGAGCGAAGCGAGCAATATTCCCTACATGCCACACGTTGCGAGCGAAGCGAGCAACTTAATGGGGGGTCCGGGGGGCTTGCCCCCCGGCTGGACGTGGAGGCGAGCGTAGCGAGCCGGAGCGGCTAGTTACTAATAAAACAAAATTAAACTAGGTACTTGATTCTATAATCCTCTACTGAATTAGGTTCATTGATATAAAAGTGGAAAGAGCAACTTTCATGCTTTGGAATTCTTCTTTTCTGATCTAAGAAGAGGATTTTGCACCTTTTGAAACTCTCTAATTCAAATTTTCAGCTCGAAACTTCAAATAATTTTAAAAAACCCCAATAGAGAGCACTGATTCCTTCCCTGGTGACTGCGATCATGAAGACACCTCTATTTCGTCATTCAGCTTCCTTCACGCTGCCGTTTGACCACCTCCAATCATCCGATTACATACATACAAAGTTAACATTGACCATTATATACTTGAATGTAGTTGGCGTGTCCAACTGATAACCTGGTCCAAATCTTGAAAAAACTGGACGCACCTAATGTTAGACCCAATCTTCAAGACTCCGGTACGATGAACATCAGACTCTGAAGCTCTCGAGTGATCTGGCGATTCAAAGTGACTCATTATAGTTTCTGTTGTTATGTTTGTTTCATTATCCGTTCTCAAACTCACTTCTCCTTTTCTTCTTGATCAATTCTTTTCTGTTTCCATTCCATTCACCTAAATATGATCAAGATATTTAAAGAACAAGACTCGCTTGTCTCCTATTAGTATACCTATCAGATAAATGAGGAAAAGTCTTCAACTCAAAATGTTCGTGGGAGTGATGGACATCCTCAGTTTTATACCTGCAAAACCAATATTGCGTCCATGCCTAAACGTTTGTATGCAGCCTGTTCTATGTGTACTTGGTAATTTTGATAGATAAATATGTAATAATTATTGCTTGTTACAAACCGATTTCAATTCGCATAGGTCCACTTCCTATCTTCCTATGTAGGAACTGTTTCAAATTCTACACAGTAAGTGCCATGATTTAAAATCAGCTTTTCACTATCCTGGGTTTTGAATACCGTGTTGCAGTACTTTGGCGTTGATGGGGTAGGCATTATAATGAATGGCTCAACATTTTCACTCAATGTAACTACCACCTAGATAATGTTGAAATTCAGATTATAATTTCCACATCACGAAGTTCGAACAAAGTTTTTTTGCGGATTCTACAGAAAAAATGTACTTGGCACCATAGACTTGACTCAATTTCCTGGTAAGATTTCAGAGGATGTCAAACTCAAAAACTGGGAAAACTATTCGGAAGTTAAATGCCAGTACCCACTTTTAATCTCATCGCTTATTTCGTTTGCAGTTTTTTTTAGCTACTACGAACATTCACTACTGTATCTGAGTGTTTTCAAAATTTTGCAATAATGAGAATGACAATGAAATCGTCGGTATGAAACCATTTTACTCTACCAAAAACGATTATAAGTAGCAACAGAATTAGATGAAGCAACTCAGCGCTAAGTATCCAGCGTTGCTAATTGTTATAAAGTTTCAAAATCTTATTGAGCACCTATTATAAAAAGCAAAGCTACATATAAAACTGGGTTTAAAGTTTAAGGCAATTGGAATGAACTTATTATTGAGTGACTCTCGGCGAAGTTGAAGGGAAATGAAATAGCGTTATCTTATACGAAAGTATGGATTACACACGGTTGTTATGGTAGATCTACTTCTTCAACTCGTGGGTTTGAGTAGGAGTTCAATTCTAAAAACCAATATCTTTTGAATCCTTCATATTATCTTTGTTGGTTGTAGTTGCAGCTGTAACTTCTTAAGGAGTTCCTGTCAGTTCTGGACCACTAAGCACCCACTGATGGGTGAAGGGGCAGGTGGCGCGCCAAGAAGTTGCTCCTGGAAACTTGGATACCATTGATTGCTCGAGTCCGAAGGTGAAGCATTGCCTCCTCCCTGAGTTAACAGCCCATGCATCAAGGGGCCCCCGTGTGGGGAAGCGAGATTTCTCAAGACTCGCGCCAAGACTATTAACTAAGGGGGTGGCTTAGAACACCCCCCTTACTCTCTTGGCCTTAAGTTTCCCCAGCCATTACTTTAGCCGAGCACCTATTTAGTTCCACGGGAGACAAAGCACTTGCGTTCGTCAAACCGACGATTAACATGGCTGCTGCGCTGGGCAAATGGCAAATCTAGGGGGAAAAAGTAATTTTCGCAAAAGTTTAGTCTAGTAGTCATCATGTAAATACAAAAAGTTCCTTATCTTAATTATAACAGCCGAAGAAAAAAATCAAATCGAAGTTCTGTCAGAGTAACCGGATTCGAATATTTGGACAGGTGCAGGCGGTCTCCAGCACAAATTGAAGCGAAATGAGATCACAATTTTTCAGTGCCTCTCTCGTAAATAGTTGTGTGATTCTTCTTTGGTTCTTCATTGTGGGACCCCACGATAAGTAGAATATACAAAATAGAACACTTTGGTCAGCCATAGCATCGTTAGGTACTGGAAATACCACCAAAATGTGAAATTTCATTCAGAGTTTTAGTTATTGGACAACAAAGTTACGGGCACTTACCACATATTATAATTAGGGTTTTCTCCGTGACAGTGAAGGGCTTCTCTACTTGTTTAAATGTATTTAGGGTTCATCTCAATCTCTTTCTTTTTGTTTTCTCTCTCTCTCTCTCTCTCTCTCTCTCTCTCTCTCTCTCTCTCTCTCTCTCTCTCTCTCTCTCGCTGTCTCGCTCTCTCTCTCTCTCTCTCTAGTGAAAGAATGCAGTGTCGTATAGTATTATGATGATTCGTAGTGAGATGCCAGTTTCGGGATTATCATGTTCTATAGGAAATCAATCATTTACACCATCTTTAGTAAAATATAAGACTTATAACCAGACTGAAAGGCTTTCCTGTGAAAAGATACGCATTTACGATTTTTGGTAACTTTACGGTTTGAACAGTTGCAGAATATACTGGACAGTGGGCGTATTATATATACATTGTACTGTTTACCCCAAGAGCATTATTTACAAATTTATGTAGAAAACAATTATAATAATAAATAAAATAAAATGAATAAATAAATGAATGAAAAAGGTAATAATAGTAAAATAAAAAAGAAATATCTGATTGAAAACTCGTTCAAAACTCTTTATGCGGAGGGACACAAATCTCTTTGAGCTTGGAACATGATCATGAAACATACCAGAGCTTGTTTAGTACAAAATAATGCATCAGGAACTACCAAGCTATTGAGGCGGCATGAGAGCTACATTTGAAATCTGCTAAGAGAGTCTAGCGAAATTTGATGAATTCGTGCTAAGTGAGTCTAGCAAAATTTTATGAACTAGTGCTAGTTGAGTCTAG
Source organism: Adelphocoris suturalis (assembly GCA_030762985.1). Taxonomy (NCBI): domain Eukaryota; kingdom Metazoa; phylum Arthropoda; class Insecta; order Hemiptera; family Miridae; genus Adelphocoris; species Adelphocoris suturalis. The sequence continues at coordinate 48,742,044 of CM061046.1, read as the reverse complement.
CGAATTGAAAAGTGGAATAAATTGCTCGTATTGAACCCTGGACTGATAAGGTGAATATTAGTCAGCAGTTTTGGACACCGTCGGGAAATGTTCAGATCGAGGATAAGTACCTATCAAGCCAAAGTCTATGACACCAACGCATCCATAAATGAACGGATGAGAAGCCGGAGTCTAGTACACGGTTCACTCTAAAGGTAGGTATGTAAGTAGGTAGGTAGGTTGAGGTTGAAAACTAGATGAAGTTGAGTGCAAGAGTGATATGTGGCCGACAGCTTCTTCCCTATTTATACTGTTGTGTTTGTGGTAGGGCTCTTCCCGCAACAGGGTAGCCGTGCGACCCACCGTTTTTGTTTTTGGTTTTTAAAGGAAAAAATGGTTCAGCCCATATCTTTTTACCGGTGAAACTATGTCATTTACAAGTCAGGCACGATACTATAAATAAGATACATTTTAGCTATAAGACACCAAACCTCTAATAACCTTTTTCATAACGAAGGTTCTCCTAAATTTTGTTGTGTTCCGAACTTTGACATTGATGCTCACAATATTGTTTTCACCGTAGTTCAAAGTATTGCATAGTCCGATGTATGGCCAGTGATCTGTTGGGCCACAATATATTTGCCTGGGATATATTATCGGCACGAATGTCTCAGCCCGCTTGTGGCCCATTTCAACACCCAGGCTGCTGGTATCTACAATTCAGTATCATGAGGTTAGTTACAACGATTAGTCAATTTGACTGTATAGAAATCATTACAATAACTTCTATCTTTTTTTTTTTTTTTTACGAAAATTCAAAAACAATATATTTAACAAATTAAGGATTTGGCAACAGCAAAAAATGGTCTTCTGGTTAACGGCGTTTTGTGTTTCATGGTTAAAAAAAGAAGTTAAAAAAAACTTCTATTGCCTGCAAATAAGCCTACGAATTAATGTTTCAGTTCGGAACCTGAATATTTTTAAAATGAAAAAGGTAATTATGAATGCGCGTGATAAATTACAAAATAATAAAATTGATTTACGTAAAGAACAAAAAGAGAAAGAATCGTTCTCAATAAAGAATCTGTCGAGATGATGACAATTAGCAGCATTTCCTTCTTGAATAGGTACAAGTTTACAAGTTAATTCAGCTGAAATCGAATGTTTGGGTGATTCAGTCAAACATGATATTCCGCTCTTCGACGGGTCAACACACTGGAAAAAGAGATCAGGGAGTTAACAATAAAGCAACAAACCACTAACTCTCATGAGGGCAACCGCTGGGGGCCGCACGTCGTGGATGATCGATGGCGAAAAGATGATGTTCTCAGAATGAAATCGTTCAAAAGATGATGCGGGCAGGTTATTGAGCGACCGACTCACGAGCTAGCTCGACCAGCTCCGTACTGTCAGTTTATTGGGATCTATTCTACCCATGCATATAATCTATCAGCTGGAAATCATTCATGTTTATGTTCTGCAAAGCGACACATCATCTCTTGATCTAAACATTAGGGATTCGTTCTCTGTGAAATTGCACAAGTTCCGACCGGACTCGCGCAAGCGTTGTTGACTTTTGTCGTCATATATTCATACATATACTCATATATATAACTACATTCATACATATGTTTATACCTACCGAGCATAGATAGATGACTGCTGGGCATAGTCCCGTCTTTCCGCTCGGGAGTTCTCCATGCCCCTGGGGCGCTAGAACGCTTGATAACAACTTGCTAATAAACGGATTCACAAGTTTCATCTACTTATTAAGAAGCTTAAAAGTACTTGAATCCTTTCAAATGTTTTACTATTATAATGCCTTCGATCACAGCATAGTAATGCCATCAAACTTAAAAAATACATTTAAACAGCGGAAGTGAAATAGAAAGATATATCAGTATACCTTTATATCTCGCTACTGACGTTGTCCCGTTCTTTGCACAAGTTTTGGTTGTTGCCAGACCCATCAAATCGTTATTCTTTAGTGATATGTCGGAATGAAGGCCGATAAAATTATTAGGATTAAGATTAGTGCCAGTCGTTTCTCCCGTTCGCTATATCATCTTGTCCTCAGTGATATAGAACAGTTTGGGGATTCAAGGCTGCTGTTCTGTAGGGTTTTGAAAGCAATATTTTCTGGAACTGTTGGAACTTGAACACGAGGGTGTTGTTTCATAGTGTTTTGAGATCACTTGCAACACTGAAATCGTGCCAATAGTTCGCAAACAATTCGTGTTAGATCATAAAAGATCCGAAAATCGTCCGTTGTCACAGAGAACGAACCCTCAACATCTACCGCGAGACTTCTCATGAATTCTCAACCGAAATCGGGATGCTTCCGGTTTGTATTCATAAAAGAACCTCCATTTGTAACGTGTTAGTACGACAACACTAAACTATTTTTTTGTATTATTGTTAGATGTGTTAAATTGTTTTGAAATTTTAGCACTTAACATTAACGTAAGTTACACCCATCTTTTTAAAATTCGATCTTTGGAACCGACGTGTCTAGTATCAAACTTTGACAAGGGTTAATAACTTATATTTTTACTACAATGGTTCATTATCTGAAATAATAATCCAAAAAAAAAAAATACAAAAGATGTAACTTGAATAGTTCTGCCAACTGAATCATTCAGAATCAGCAATTTATTGATGAGTTTTTCCTAGGTTATTTTATTAACCATTGGCGCCTAACTCATTTGAGTAGAGCGCTACTGATATTGTTTCAAGATAAACATGCACATTAAGAATTTTGCTTCCTTTATAATATTTTCCCGTATACCTGTTATTCTCATTTCCATACCTTTCATGTCCTCTTTCATGATGATTGCCGACTTCCTTGCACCTGGGTATCTTTTTTTGTTTGTTTGAAATTTCTAGCGTGAGAATGATGGATAATAAATTACATGTAACGATATAAAAAGGTGACCTGTTTGATTCCCACTGGCTCAATCTGCTTTATGTATATTCTGTCAAGAAGTTGTATCCATTGTTTATGTTAATTGTTTTGGCCATCTTGTTAGTGGGGCATTCTGAGTTAGTTTTTCGAACAAAATTTAACCGTGAGGGACCTATGCAGTAAAATCACGTCCCTTCCTCGACCCCTTTCTGGCGTATTTCCTTCTTCCGATATGAGGGCTGCTGCGCCGTTAATCCCAATTAAAACTTCTTCCTCGTCGTAAAATCGGAAGGGCCCTGTGTTCGAAGGCACCGTCCGTGACGTGCTACAATACCAGTAGGTAGGTACTATATCTTCATCATATATTTAACTACCAGTAATCTTCCCTTTTAACCCTTTAACCATCCCCGCCGACAAAAGGGGTAGTCCTTCACTTGGCGCCGGAATGAAGTTTTCGACGCACAAAAGCGACCCCTCCAGGCACAATGACTCACTGACCTCAGATGAAAGCGGAATTGCTATCGTGCTGTGTAACACGAGCTGATGCTGGTAGATAGTTACCGTCTGGGGCCGTCATTAAAAAACTATCCGCCAGAGAGGGGGAGAGGGACCGCCCTTCACAAGAATGTGCTCTGAGATTGTTTGATTATTAAAACCCGATAGTGCCCCCTTCCCCTCGGAAGATGAAGCTTCTTGAACAATCACCCAGCGATTGTTTGCCAGACGTCGATGAAAAGGAAGTTATGTGTTCGTATTATCAAGAACGCGTCCTCGGGCTATCAAACGCACAAAACCATTTTTAAAGCAGCATTCGAAAGAGTGCACAGATCCGTGATTACTTTGTGGAACATTTTCACGTATGGGAAGTTTTCCATCAAGTCTGCCAACTTGAATGTGCATTCATAGTTGCATCTGAAAAGTTTTTCCTTATAGAATTACGAAAGTTTTCCCAAAATTACGGAAAAATTGACCGAAGGGTGCTTGCACATCAAGGTCTTTCAGCAGGTCTTTTTGAGTTTAGTTACAAAATAAGCCATCAACTTGACACCATCCTTCTACTGTGTACCTGTTTATTTTAGAGTTAATTAGATCATAAGAATCAAGTATTCCGTAAAAATCCACTTTAGCGCTTAAAACAACTTAGTTATTTGTCCGAAGCCGATAAGACGTAGAGGGGAGTTCTTAGAAGCTAATCAATACAACCTTGAGAATTTAACGGAATAGTTCGTTTGACAACGGATTTCAAGTTTGCGCATGCGCATTGCTTATCTAATCATGATGAAATTCCTGATTATTTAGGTGGTTCCTGCATATTCCAATGAATATTATAGAATAATGAACATAACAGAATTATTATATTGAGGTGCAGTACTATGCCGGAAAACATATTTACTTAAGTTTTGTTAATATTTACGGAATAATCTGAAAAACTTTCAAAAAATAAATCTATAAACCCTTTTTTTTTTTCTTTTTTTTTGAGTTTGCCGAATTTTATTTAGTTGCGTCTTTGCCATAAATCGATTTTTAACCGTTTGTTCTACTCAAATTGCTCAAATTTCAGTACAGTTCAGCATAATATAATACGATGGGTACTTTAAGAAAATTCGCTCATACGATCAAGCAGCATGACTGGAACTTTTGCACTTTCAAGTGGCATAGTGGTCTTGAATTTCTCTCGGAGTTTTATTTCCATTCAATTCTCCTACTTATTGATGTGCATCTTTTCATATTTATTACTGTTCGCAGGCATACTTTGCAATTTTATGTAAATGGGCTGGGTATTACCTAATTTATAATAAATAAATAGTCCCAACTTTGCTGGTAATTAATTGAACGTTTCTTTATTTGGACAGTTCAAATTATGACAAGTCTTTACAAAAAAATTACTTTCTGTCCTTAAATTTTATTTCTATTTTTCTTCAACGTATCCCCCAAAGAACTGGGGCTTCTCCTGGGAGACAAAAATTATTTTCAAAATATCAAATTTAAAATTTAAAAATATATTTGTGGTTACAAACATCGAATTTAAATGGTTCCTGGAAATACCAATTTATGGGCAGAAAGGCCTTTTTTGTAAAGTCTTGTAATTAATTGAACGTAGCTCGAAAGCTGTGGATGGATCGATATTCAAATAACGTACGTGTTATAGTTGGCCATATATCACCACGCCTCGCCGTTATTGTTCCCCTGTCCACCGCCACTGGCAGTCTGCTCTGGCGGATTTTAAGCACTGATTTACGGGTGTCTGCTGGAAAACTTTCTCTGTGTTTTATAGTTGCGGTGATTCAAGGCTCCCGTCTCTTCTAATCACATGCTATACCGAAAGGTGCCGCCCACTTAATGGCCTCCGCCAACTGTTCGACTCCTCGATGTGACGAGTTAACTGCACTGGCGATGGGGCGGGCTTGGAGGCGGTAAATCACCCGGTCAGCGCGTTCCCTCCTGTTGGGGTCGTGAACGGGAGAAACCTAATGTTAAGGCTACTAGATCAGTGTTCCTACAAGATCGATAGGTGATCCCGGCCTCGTATGTTGAAGGCTTACACATCTTTGGTTCAAGGGTAACTATGGCAATCCACCGAAAGCAACTAATCGAACCTCCTTTCCTCAGTTTCTATTATTTTATTAATTTCAACTTGAACGTTTTTTCTGGCCAAGTTTCAGCCAAATCTCCATCGAGTAAACCATATTAACCATGTCGGTCCATTGTTTTAATCATTAACACCTCATCGACAACACCCGTGGAAACGCATGTCTATTGCACGCATGCACGCAATAACGCTTGCTATTCTGGCTTGGGACACGAGAAATCTTTCAAAATGATCGATATGAATGAAGGTAAGCAATAATTATTGATTAGGTAGATTGGTATTACATTCAGCATGAAAATAAGTAAATTTGTTGGCTGTTTATTAGTCTAGAGTCCTGGACACTCAGAGTCACTCAAATCAGGAACCAGGAATACATAGGTGTGGTGCATAGAAAAAGAATCAGATTAAAATAGTTTGCCTCTTTTTGCCTTGAGTAAGGTTATGTGTTATTTCGTTTGTGAAGAAAACATGATTTCATATCTTCGCACTTATCTTCGCAAAAGAGTCAGACGTGTGTTTCCAATACCCAGAAAACAAAGTACTTAGCTGTGCTATATCTTATTTAAAACTCATATTTGCATCTAGAATACACTAATGTTTGTTCTAATTCACGCCTGACTTAGTTATCTCAGAATTCAAAAGAAACCCTCCTACATTTTGAAAAATGGGCAAAAGTTGTTCTCTTATTGTTACGTATGGAGGCTTCATTTGTGACCCATCATGTGGCATAGATCCGTTCAGCGTTAATTTTATCCTTCATAATTAACTTCTTTCTTTCTTTTTTTTATAGAAAAGTTGGGAATTGCGTGATTTTTCCACAATTCACAAAAACTGTTGCAGATACTGGAAAATTAGTTTCAGAATTGCATTCAACACCCTGGAAAAACCCCAGAACCAGTGTTCTTTCTTTTGCTACGACGAAACTTAATTTTTACTAGTTAGATATTGAGTTTTTGAACCACTGTGCAACGGTTGATCGGATATCAGCTTTGAACTTCCTTGTTGAAATCCAATATTGCGGACGATCGTCGTTTAATGTTCGAACCGCGTTTTGAACTCTGATCAAAACCTTGGTGATGCCGGCCCTAAATCACGACCTCTCGACACCACTTGTGGAGTGGCGGAATTGGAGGCGGTTGTTCACCTGGTTAGCTCGTTCCCTTTTGGGACCGTGAAAGAGAGAAACCTAATTTTAAGGCTACTAAATCTGTGTTCATAAAAAATCTCGTTTCCTTCGTTTGCTATTTTCACTTTTCCATTAGGGGAAGTTGTTCGTTAAATTGTGGAGCCAGACGGGCATCATGAATTGACTTCCCTATAAACAAAGTTATAAATAAAGCATACAAAAAATATATTAGTTTAGGTTAGCTACTTACTTAAACATACTAAAAACAGGTGAATTCTAACCAAGGAAGCTTATGATTCACGAATAAGAAGAGGCTTTGTTTTTTGAATTTCCATCCTCCTATGAATTTATGGGTTCCAAAGCACTTAGCGTCAACCGACCATATCAAATTACTCTCATGGCTTGTGATTGCAGATTCAAATTTTTCGATTATTTGTTGAGTTTTGACTTCAATGTGTGTTTCAGTTGATTCTCCATAATATTTTCATGGATTACACCATATCGACCATGGTTTGACTTGCCACCTCGTTGACAAGACATGCAGAACCGCATATATCCCAATCTTCAATGGAATTTCGCTCTACAGTATGAACATTGTATCAATTCGAAAACATTCTATCTTATTATCTTCTCGAGCAAATAGGAGCTCATGAAAATTGCTCTCAACTGCTGGTCAACTCCTCGACTCTACTTAAGATAAGCGGGCTCGGAGCTGGTAAATTTCCAGGTCGGGCCTGGTCAGCTGCGTCCCTCTTTGTTAAGGCCGTGATCTTTAAATGTTGTTAGTGGTAGGTAAGAAACTGGTTGTGTGCTAAATGCATAGGTAGGTTCATATCTACGTTGATAGGTAACAGTATCAACTCGTGTATGGCAACTGTTCAGTAATTATCATTGTTTTTTAGTCTTCAATACAGGTGTGTTGTCATCCATTTTTTAAGTTCATAATTTGTATTCCCTGCTTGAGATACAGAATTTTAGATTACGGTACGAAAGCTGAAAATAAGAGCGAGGCCCAATTTAACAACAAAGCTTCAAAATTTAGGGAATAGCAAAAATTCTTCTGACTGTCATTTTATTGATCCTAAACCAGACCTTTTTCATTCATCCTTTGTTCTGGACTTGGATCTGTCGTAATCTTGGACATCTCAAAAGTTCTCAGATCACTGAAGATCCCTAAGTTTTCAATCTCGCTGTCAAGACATCGGCGAATTTATTGACCCTGTTGATGAATACAAATGCCTACTTCGGAATAACCCTAAGGTTATTTAATATCGCTTTTTTACATGTACAAATTTTAGCAAATGTTCGTAGAAAATGTTGCAATGGCTCGAAACATTTTAAAATCAAAATTTTTGAAACATTTCTTCATTGAAATCCGGTTTTGAGGCATTCTGAGACGAATCCTAGAGTTTACCGCTTTATATATATATATATATATATATATATATATATATATATATATATATATATATATCCTCGGCGCTACGCGCCTCGCCGGATCTTTTCTCTTTTCTACTGTGTAGAAAACGAGGATAATTTGCTATGCAATTCGTCTCACGAGAAAAAAAAAAAAAAAAAAATTCAAGCCTGGCTGGGATTTGAACCCACAACCTTCGTCTCACGAGAAAAAAAAATTTTTTTTTTCAAGCCTGGCTGGGATTCGAACCCACGACCTCGCGGGTTCTAGTGGCGGGACAAAAAAAAATTATTGGGGGTCAGCCTAAGAATTGCATAGCAATTAATATATATGTCCAGACGATAACTCACCTTAAGATTGAGATAAAAATTCCGTTCTTGCGCCAAATAATCAACCTTTCTGAACGAAAGGACGAGATTGTTGGCCAGCATTCTTTAAGTATAATAAATAGGTCGAATTTCAAAAAAAAAAAAAGTGCTGAAAAAGTCACTAAAAATAGCAAAAACGGCTAAAAATCGTTAAATTTATATATTTTTTAGCACAATATTGCTCAAATAAAGTTTATTAACTTTAAAATAGAACATTAAAAAACGTATGTGCAAAATTATGCTGAAAAATGTACTTGAATTTCATTAAAATGAGTTAAAAAATCGATAAAAACTCCACAAAAGTTGATAATTCAAAATCTCCTCTTGAATTACTGAATATTATTCAGAAGGAGATTTTTTTTTGCCTTGAATTGGTAGTTAACAATTTATTTTCCCACAAAGTCTTTCATTTTCAAAACAATGTAACATAATATAGTATGATTATTTACGGAAATTCGCTCATACGATCATGCTGCATGACTGGAACTATTATCCGTAGAACAAATTGTTGATAACTCCTGGTAATTGGCAACATGTCACGTAACATGTAGAAATGAGTAATAGCATGCTTGAGTGGAAATATATGACCAATTAAAGTTTCAAATTATTGCCATTCCCATAGCCTCGTCCATTCTCTATATAATTTTAGGCACATTTAACTGCCCGTAAAATGGTGATTTATGTTGAGAAATGTTTAGTTATGAGAAGCAACAAACGTAACTGGCTGCCATTATGTCCGTGAACTCATGTGACTGATTATGGAGCACTGTCGTATCGATCCGGAGTTAATATCGTCTGCCGAACATCTTATCGGGGGAGCCCGTAAACGGCACATGTTGGGTTGCCCTAATACAAAAGTCATCGTCAAAATATTCTTTTAATATCCTGTAATTTACGACGAAACGGGAGGAAAAGACCTAATAAAGCCCTGTGGGAACAAAGAGTCCCGATATGCGTTTTAACTGGGGCGACCAGTGTGAGGCGGTGAGGTCACAATGTCAGTGATGACGATGGCTTGGGTGGTGAAGGAGAGGGGGAGCCATAAACGCGGTTAATGTTTATGGAAGCCTATTCGGTTAACAAACACTGACGTCATAAACTGCGTCCTTTCACGAGATCAATGTGCTCGTAGGCGTTTATGTTGAGGCCAAGGACTGATGAAAGGAACTAATTCTGGGAGAGAATCCTCTTCGCTCTAATTATTAACTGAATTTTGCTGTTTATATGTCGTTTGAAAGGCTTTTCACCAGGATTTCAATCACCGTAAAACTTTTATTGCAGGAAGACCAAGTGATGGCAATGAGCCTCACCTAAACAGTCATTCCTCGTTGAAATATTTATGTCTCCACAAAGGTATGAACTGCTTGAAACATAGTCGGCTTACAAGTGAAATTCAGTAAGTCATATACTGAAATTTCGAGAAAATCAAATTTCAAATATTTAGTTTTAGGTGAGACTCATTTCGAGGTGGAGAAATTGGATTAGAGGGTGAAAATTTGGTTTGCAGCTGCTTTACGATAGTTACTTCCACTTGCGCCTTAAACGGTTTGCACAACTGCAAATAACTTAAAAAGGTACTTGTCGTACGAATAGACCTGACTTGAAAACCTAGTGAATTTCACCTGACTTAAGTGACTTAATGATTTTAACTCGACAAACATTTCTTCTAGCGTGATGGTCCAATGGATTTTTCTATGAATCCATCCCTACATTTCGATCGCATTAATTGGGGGGAAAGAGATTGTACCTACCTAAAAGGGTTGGGGTTGAATGATAAATCGTAAATAAAAGATACGTTTTTCTTTACTATGAATCTAGGCTGTAAAGGTACATTGATTTACACTTTAGGTATCCAAGTCCATTTCAAATCTGAAATTTTACTTAAATAAATTTTGTTTTGGAACATCGTAGCGAAAGAAAAAGGTTCATATGCAAAACTCTCTGCCAGAATCATGTGAAATTGTTGGTTGAGCAGGGCTGCCAACTATTGTGTTACATCGTTACCATGTCGTTGACGACATTTATAAAAAATCAAACCAGTCATCGTCGGATAAACAAGTGGTGTCGGAATTCTCAGAAAAAAACTACTCTCATTTAAAAATAGTAAATGTAAATTTTTTAGACTATTGGGTAATCCAGATTGAATGGAGACAAGTAAACTAATGTGTGGGAAGGTGAACAACGAATCGTTTCTACGTAGTATTTTCATCTTGGATTCACACGAAATGAGCAAAAATTATTCCACTCAAGTGAATTAGTGAATTTTACATGTTGTGACATAATTTTATTATGATTCAAGGAGAGAGTGCAGCTTAAAAAAAATTAATTCTGAATTTGTTGGGGGCGTGATATGGCTTGAAACATTTATCGTACGATCCCACGGTGCAATTGGTGCACAACATTTTTGAGTGTGGGGAACAATTGGGGAAAAATAACACCTGGGGATCAATTTATTGAGATGAGAGATTATGGGGCCATAATGCATTTAGAGGCACATCTTGGCGTTATTTTTTGTTCCTAGATGTTTTCCAGTAACTGGGATATACGCTGTTCCAGCCGTAATTTAAAATTTTTTTTCCAGACTGGAACAGCGAATGTCCTGTACGTTCTGAAAGAGTTCCATCTGGAATGTTTCACTGGCATAACCTCTGAGGAGATCTCAGGGAATGGACATTTTCATGGTTTCACTCAGAAGAGAACTAGTGTTTATTCCGGAAAGAAAATAATGCGATGCTTCATACAAGATATATTTTATCTCTTGTTTATTAATCTCATCCTAATCGCGGAAAACTCGCTTACTAGGAAACCACTAGAGACTTCTAACTGTCTCCTCGTCCATCTGAAATTAAAACAGATTACGAACTACAAAATCCCGCTGATCCGAATATAATCCGACCAGCTGCATCCCACGCTAATATCAAAAACACAGTGATCTATCAAAATAATTCTCCCCTTCACGGTTACATAACGACTCCCAGCACCCAAGAGATTCAAGTTCCTGACTACTCATATACTGGAGTCCCCCGTATAGACCGGTATCTTGTTTAATCAAATTAATTCAAATATCATCCTCCTAACAAACTGATGTGTTTTTTCGACGCAAAGAAAAAAAATACCGGTCCTCCGCTAAACCTCATTCCCCCTGATTAAAATAACCCTCAGTTTAATTGAAACAGCGGTATCTAATTTATTAGCACGAGATGGGAGGCCGCGAGGTAGTAGAGGGCTTAATTCCTCACAAGGGAATCATCACGATTAGAACTCAACTTTTCCCTACAATAGAGCTCGAGCTTGCGGGCATTCACCGCTCTAATATTTTCAAGGCTTATCATTAGCGCTTTTAATTATACTGGTTGTGGGTGATACAAAGTGCCAATCCATTTCACAACGGCGTTTATAGCTTTTGTGTTGGAAAAAGTCTGCCAGTTTGTGAGAGCTTTGTAGCTTTCTCACTTATTGTAACGAGGACATGTGTAATTATCTAGTTGGTAATAGGGTGAAAAAAAGAACGATTGAGTTTATAATGGTTAATATACTCGTATATTACCCTAGTCGGCTGACAGGTTACCCTCGTTCAATTTTTCATGTTTGGGTTATGCAGTTTTTTCCCAACTAACTCAACCGTTTTCACAATGAGTTCAACCTTTTTCACATAGAGTAGAATCTTTTTCTTCTTATAGTGATTGGGAAAAAGGTGGTATTCAATATGAAAAAGGTTAAATTCATCATGAAAAAGGTTGAAGAAAGGTGGGAAAATACTACAGATTAAGCACTGCTCATTTTAAAAATTCATAAAATATCCCATTAAAGTGTGCAGAAAAGTAATTTAAGGTGTTTTTTAATGATGTAAGATAGGCTGCTTTCGGTATAAAAGGGAGACCACATGAGGAGAGCAAAGGGTCTTTTAGTAGGTAGGTTGGTTGGTAGCTGGATGAGTCTGAAGGTTTTTTCGTAATGATAACAAAAATGACAAAATTACGCGTTGCGCAAACGTGCGCAATTGACATCAACTTCGTTATTTTAAATGGGAACCCGCATTTTTATCGCAGATTTGAATTTTTCGTGGAATTTTATGAACAAATGACCCATCACTTGATTTTTTAAGTGCGAGCAAATATGCGGAATCCCGCTCCAAAAGTGCAATAAATGTGAAATACTGAGTTTTTGAAGATACTCAATTGCCACGTCCCTTTTCTTACTGAGGCGAGCAGCGCCGAATATATAAAATTTATATTTGAATGTATGGGACTGACATATACGTAAATGGCAACTCAACATAATTACTGCAGTTCTACATAACCCTACATTTAATCCTTTACGGCTCACTTGGATATTAAGGTGGAGGAACAATTTATTGAGAAATTCAACGAGACTTGGCTGTAAGGGATTTTTGAAATTTACCTAGCGCTTCTCTTCTGTGAAGACATTGGTTGATTGTTTTTACCTTAATATCAATTCCTATGGACATTTTCTTATAGATTAATATTATTAGAATCCATTATTATTCCAAAATAGTTGTTTATATTTTTGTGAACTATGTTTGGTGTGTTCTGGAATTTTATTTCTCAAGTAACTCTTTGAAATTCCTCGGGGAACTGATTGATGGCCCTCTTCGTTTTTGTATATGGGGAAGTGACAACCCAGACGGTTTTATCAGCTTGTTAAAAAGCTATTAGTGTTTCTGGAAGTTTTTAAGTGAATATTTGTTTCCTCTTCTGAACTATCCATCAATCTGTTCCCATACGATAAGAACTCTCGTTGTAAACGTTATGGAATGAATACATGCAATATGGTTTATTTGATGGGATAATTCATGGTATTAATCTGTAAACACACTTTCAATCAATGATCAGCTATGAAGGAAATATCCTGTAACATTCTCTCTATGGCAGTTTCTGTAGCGCCTACCTATAACTAAAACTGCATTCATTCCAACGGTGTTTTTAACCTGTGGCGCAAGTGGGGCATAGAAAAACCTAAAAAATACGAAAATTAATCTTGAAGTAAAAAACCGAACATTTAGGAAGGCATAATGGAATGTGCAAAGAACGCAACCTATCTAAAATTATAATATTTGATACAAGATTATTAGATTCACAGATTTTTATCTTTTAGCGAATTTTTTATAGAAAATGAACTATTGCAATGGCTTGGAAAATTTTAAAATCAAAATGCTTGACAAATCTTCATTGAAATCCGTTTTAAGGCGCATTCTTAAACGAATCCTAGAGTTCAACGCATTTTTTAATGTATATATATATATATATGGATATATATATATATATATATATATATACACATACATACATATATATGTGTGTGTGTGTGTGTGTGTGTGTGTGTGTGTTTGTGTGTGTGTGTTTGTGTGTGTGTGTGTGTGTGTGTGTGTGTGTGTGTGTGTGTGTGTGTGTGTGTGTGTGTGTCATTCCAGTCGATAACTCTCCTTGATATTGAGATTAAAACTCCGTTCTTGCGCCAAAAAACCAAGCTTTCCAAACGAAAGGATGAGTTTGTTGGTCAGATCTTTTGAACACATTAAATTCGTCAAATTTCAAATAATGTATTCAAAAAATCACTAAAAAATGGCTAAAAATTGTTAAATTCGGATTTTTTGGTAAAATGTACTCAAATAAGGTTTATTAACTATAAAATAAAACATTAAAAATTTTATGTACTTACAAAATTATGCTGAAAAATGTACTTGAAACTCATTAAAAATTGCTACAAAACCAATAAAAACTGCAAAAAAGCTAAAAATCCAAAACCTTTATTTGAATAGGAGATTATTATGTAGAATACGTTTTTTGCCAAAAAATTAATTGTTAACAATTTCCTTACACTCAAAAAGCTTAAATTTCAAAACTATTTCCCATTATACAAAACTATAATTTACGAAAATTCGCTCATACGATCATGCTGCATGCCTGCAACTTTACCTAAATGGTTCAAGCCCCACCACAACTAGAAGGGTGATTAGCGGTATTGAACAGGGTGTCTAAAGGGGCACTGCAAGTGACACGATTCTAAGGAGAGCTGTCTCCCTCCATTTCCAAACGGAGTGCAATTATGAACTCCAATGGCAAATTGGAGGGAGGAAAAATGAGGGGTACAGTTATGACCGCACTGTTTAGCCTCTAAAATGAATAAAGAAACAAGATTATAAAACTATGATTAGATGAAGAATAGGCCTATATAACTAAACACATGTTACCGTATGTATATAATCAGCAAAGTGAAATGAAACTATGACTAGATTGTACATAAATAGATCTCAGATCAGATATCACAGTTCGTAGTAGAACTCAGCGCCTCTCATGTACTACAATTGGGATTGGACCTTGTCTGGTCTAGAAAAAACGTCAACCCACTGAGGGGGCCGATGCTGGGCTCGGGGTCCAATTCACAGTTATTCATACTTAAGTTATCATCCGAGCCGGTTATCGTATGATTGTCCTTTTGTCTGATTACTTTGAAATGCAAACATAATTCAAAATTTACAACATTATTGTTAAAGTTATAAACAAATATTGTTCTGCTGCTACATAATATAATCAGTAAGGAAACAAAAATATCTGCTTGTTTAAACCGAAAACCCGATGGAAATACGACACGACTCAAGACGGAGTTACAGCATCATGAATTCCATTTAATAATTAATTCTGATGGTCTTGCGGACGTACACCTTTTACCTCTCGTTCAAATTCAAATGGGTTAAAAATATACAAATTTATTGATCATTTTAATTTTTGGTCCCTTTTGATCAATTGTTTAACTTTGTTGAGCTGTCTAGGATTAGGTAGGTCGCAATCACCGAAAGGATGTGAACTACAGCATGGTCGTTGCTACTGCGCTTGCGCAAACAAAAATAAGGGCTGGTAAGGTTAGTTATTGGTATTCCCTATAAAAAAATATTGTTATCAATCCTCTACGCATACCCAAATAAAAAACGCTGCAAATTATTTCACAAAGGTTTATTATTTTTTCAATTGAGCTTGATCGTAGTTTTAGTTGGCTTGCGTACATCATAAGGCCCGTCCAGACTCCTCGGCGTGTCCTATTTCGAGTTGCCACAACCTACACTTCTATAATTATATACGCATGTTTATATTTCTCGATTTGGCTCCTATCTATTCAAATAGTTATTGCCTTAATAATATCATTATCTAAGTACGTACGAAAAGTCGAGAGGATATGTTATTAAATATGCGTAGGAAAAGCATTGGTATTCACACACAAATATGACCTAGAAAAACATATATTCATGCCTCGAAGGAACGCTGTACCCACCTCATGGTGCCGCGGTGTATTATATGGGTATAACACGTAAATGTAATAAATATCCATTCTCCTACACCCCTCTGCTACGCCCCTGCAAGGTGCCGCGGTGCCTCCTCTCACTCCACCCCCCGCTCACCCAACTCACCACCCACCGAGACCCCCTGCCAAGCGTGCCAGGCGTGCGTCTAACACGTATAACACTCAAAGCTCGAAAAAGACACTTTTTCGCCCGTTTTTGGCCCATAGCATCTATGTCTATGCGAGTAAAGCGATCGGGATGGTTAAACGTTAAGACCAACTAGACCCCAAATGGAGTCAATGTGCGAAAGAACGGGGTTTTTAAGTAAATTCTTAGGCCTTTTATGGTCCGGACGGCGGACGGAGAACGGCGGACGGCGAACGGCGGACGGACATTTCAAATTTGGATTCTACGCACTTTGAAACGTAAAGTGACAAAGCTTGAGGGGGGTTATAACAATTTTTTGCTACACAATCACATAGGCTTATTATTGGAAATAATAAACCAAAATCCTGAACAAAAACTGATCTACTTTCAAGATAATAACTAATGTGTCATATTTACACGTTTTCTTCAAGTTGAACTCATCCTAATAATATTTCAACCAATATATTTTAAATTCTTCTCATCAGTTATTATTTAAATTCCAATAACCAATACAGTCTATTTTTTTTTTTATTTTTTTTTTTTTTTTTTCGGGGCGTAGGAGGAGGGCGACTCCCAGTGGTCCCCTTGATACTCCTGAGGCAAGGGCCAACCCGGGACTGTTTAACACATTACTTCGGGTTGGCCCCTCTCTCTCTTCGGCTTTTCGCCTCTTCTCTCTTGACTTTTCGCCCTCAGCATTTGCTCCGTCTTAGACAAGATTTACCGATCTTCTTCTCCTTACGTCCCCCCAGTGGGAGGTTCAGGAGTGCCTTCATTCATCTTCCTCGTCTTCTTCCTCTTCTTCATTGTTTTCATCCACCGATGTCCAGCTGCTATCCAAGTTACTTATTCCCACGTCTTGATCGTCTCTGTTGTCTGGATTCGGTCTTGAGTCCACAAAAGCCTTCTTTCTCCGTAGTACGTCTTGCACATATTGGGCAACGGTTTTCCACTTCGAGCTGTTTTCCAGCATAATATTCATCACTGTTGTGGGCGTGAAAACTCCTATCTCGTGGAACAAACTCTCTCGGTTACTCGAGTGGCCATCGCACCAGAAGAACGTGTGTTCAGCGTCGTCCCAGTCGGAGTCCCCATATGGGCACTCGGGGCTCTGTGCCCTACTCACTCTGAACAAGGTCTGCGAAGGTCTTTTTTTCACCTGGGTTGATGAGGAGCGCATTCCGCCTTTCTCTTCTCCTCCGCTTTTTTGCCGTTCTCCATTGGACCTCGCCCACTGGGGGAAGAGGAACGGCGAGGCCGGGAGCAGCTTTTCCCTGCCCCAGTCCCACCTTCCTTCCTTTCGTGGAAGGAGTTCTCAATACATTCGCGTATAGCGATTTGTCTGCTAACATTGGGGACTCCTTTCGTGGCCGCTTTCTGCCAGTGTTTGGGGTCTGATCACTATCTGCTGGTGTGGAGGGCTGCCTGACGACCTCTCCAGCAACTTGTTTGCTGTCAGCAGCAAACACGTGTTTCTTCTGGAGGCTCAGCCTCTTCGCATGGATGCGAGTCAGCCCCTCCAATGCGACCTCTAATTTTAGGAGGCCCATCTTGATGCCCATGTTTGTGTTCTTGTGGGTTTTAGTCACGCTCGTCATGGCCTTGTACTGTGCCATGCATTCCTTTAGGAGAGCTGATGTTTCAGTATCATAAGCCTCCAATCGCTCCAAGTAATCTGTATCACCGTAGAGTATCTTTGCTCCCTCCTGGACATCCATTGGGACCTCTTTCTGCTTTATCATCCCGGGCTTTGATCCACTACTTGGCGTACCTGCCCCTTCTGGTCTGCTGGTGGGAGGCTCTCCTTGTTTCTTCACTGTTGTTGTTGTTGTTGGTGGTGGTGTTCTCTGCATCTTAGATTTATCCCTTACCCCGCTCGGCTCATCCCCCAGGGGGTTTCCCTGAGGGACTATGCCACCGCCACTTACACCGGAAATTTCAACGGATGGGCGGTGACTCAAGGCCCCTACCCGAGTTCAGGGCTCCCACGGCTCCGACCCCGTGGGTACCGAGCGAGGCGCTTGCCAGGCCGGGGCCCCTCAGGACGGTTGGCGACGATCTTGGGGCGAGATCCCCGTTGCCCGCCTGGGCGGCAGCTCTGTGCGTCATGTTCTAGTCGTATCCAAAAGCAAGCAGGTCCGATCCATTCTGTGAGTCAAGAAGTATCCCCATTTTCTTGACCCACCCAGCTCCGTGACCCCGAGCTTGGGAGCCTAACAGGGTACTGTCAGTCGGCCACCTGATCCCTGGTTTTTTAACGAGGTTATTACTCCTCCCCCTCCTCGCTTTTTCATCCTGGCTTGGGACAGGCATCGGCGGAGTTAATACAGTCTATTGGCACGAAAAAGCACGCCACACCGAACTTGCAGAAATGTTTCCATTGCATCAGAGCTCTCACGATAATTAGGTAAGGTGCCGATGAAATTGTTATTAAAAGATTTTCAAAGGTTCCAATTACGGTGATGTAACGCATGAAATTCACTAAGAACGCAGTTACCGTATCAGCCCTAAATCCAACTGTTCCATTCTATTCATTCGTTCCACGAAGAACTTCTCCAGAGTGATATTAATTCTCCTCGCCAAATCATGTATACTAACCTATTAATCATTCTAACTGACGAATAGCTATGAACTAATCGCATGTACCACCACGTCAGGGCCAAGCTGAATAATATATGAAAACCTTATACACCAACCTGATAAACTATTCTCGGTCTGAGAAGCAGCTCCTCCGCTCCAGCGCGGGTTAGGCATCCGTATTTACACTGCATCATTGTTTCCAACCCCTCCGGAGTCTGAATAGAAGATGGGAATACTGGAACCTTCCACCTCAATATTGGATGAGCGTGTCTCAAGGTTGATCCCGTCTCCCACTAGAACGTCATGTGATCTGAATGAAGCGTCTCTCACTCACGATGGATTAACTCAGTAAACGTGCCCTGTTTAATTATTTACTCCGTGTTCAACTTTTCAACAGGTTCCCTCAGGAACTTCACTGAGCGGATGGAAAAGAAGCAGAAAATTCCTCATCAGGAGTTCATTAATCAGGTTATAAATAGTCCTTATTGGGAAATCTCCAGGCATTCTGAAACGAATCCTAGAGTTTAACGCTTTTTCATATATATACATATATATAAATTTTCAACATTTTTTATTTTAGAAATTTTGGAGCCATTGCAGCAGCTCCATTTTGTATGGAAATTTGCTATTCGTAGAAACCGGTCCCAAACTCGTACTTTCTTAGCGGGTAGTTTCTAAAAAAAAACCTCGATATCGTGGGAATAACCATGTTTTTCAACATACAAACAAACTTTTCTCCCCCAATTAGCAATGTAAAAGTAAAATTGACTAAACCTTGCGAAAGGTGAGAGTTTGAAATAGTTTTTCCAGTAACGCGCGCGAGAATTCCGTGGGATTATCCATGCCGTCTGGCGGGTTAAAAAAATACGTAGTTTTTCATTTTTTGACGATTTTTTCAATTTGGGGTAGATTCCTGACAATTTACCTGCATAAGCTAGCACTTAAGGTGGCCTATCCAAAAAGAAATTAGACGCTCTGTCCAACGGTATCCCCTTTTTTTGTACTTTGAAAATTTAGGTAGTTATGACCATTTTAGTAACTTTAGGTCAGAAACACAAAAAAATCCTAAAAATTGAATAATTTAAAAACAAACGTATACAAAATCTCTTGCAGGAAATTTTGATCAGAAATCACTTGTAGAATCGACCCCTCAGAGGTTCTAGACCAAAAGTGTAAACACCCTCTATATTATTATACTACGATTATTTACACTATAATAAACCCTACTAATAGATAATATATTATAATGGCTAACACCCGTGATGGGAACATTCTAGTAAGTTGTTTATCGGAACGTTTGAGCATCCTATTTCTAACATTCCAATCAAAATCCCAACTTTTACACCCGTGGGATGGATGGATCGGTTTAGACTTCACTATATTTCGGAGACCAGGTAAACGAGAGATGAGTATGGCGAAGTTAACGTACCTAAATCTTTTTATGATACTGCTGTTGCCCACATCATCGACAGATACCAAAAATATTGTACCTTCTTGGAAAGCTCTTGTTGACTTTGTTCAAAATGAGTTCAAACTTCAATATTAAGTCAATTGTGGCTACTTGATGAGAAGTGTTCTATTAAAATCAAGTTTGTAATTCACAACTTTATCGTAATTTTGGAATTTTTGAATGAAATTCATATCTTCATTTCCAATGATATCATCTTAAATCCATTTTTTATGCTGCTTTTCGTTGAGAGCCTGAGAGTTTGGAGGACCCTTGGTCAAGAAAGAGCATAATAGCTCTCTCATAAGTAAAATTCCAAATGGAACCACTTCCACTGCTCCACGCACATTTATCAACTCCATTGTTTCAAAAGGGGGAAAACATCTCCAGACATTAAGCCCTGAGTGAAATCTCTGGTTGGAATTACGTCACAAGATTTCCAAAGCCATTTCGGTCATTGGGAGGACCGCATCTGCTCTCCGCATTTGAAGGATATCTCTTTTACAAGGGCCATTACAACCCTTTGCGAGAGAGGCAGGAGGGAAACCAAGGGGTTAATGCGTGCGCTGAGCTAACGTCATTACTCGTCGAGCCCTCCGGAGAGCCGTTTCCAATGTTCGGAGGGAAAGGGTTACGGAGACCTGCTCTGCATTAAGAAATTAGAGATGCATGATTTAGCGGTTGATCTCCTCTTAGATATGCAAATCCTTCAAGGCCGCCACCCGCAGATATCATTAGCCAAGCTCCTCTATTCATGAGCCGGCTTCTCAGTTTTGAGTGTTAACGCTAGTCTTTTTGGATGTTATGTGGGCTTCCAGGTTGCGAGTAACTGCGAGAGCTTTCTGAAGCTACTTTAAAAACCACTTTGTAGTGTAAGTACCTCTTACAGGTGAATTTAAACTTTGGCTCTTTAACATGGAGAATTCAATACTGAAAATTTAATTTTGCATGGTTCTGTAGCTATATGGCAGAGGGATTCCTATTCTCTATAGCTCATACGGGAGTACAACTTTCTTCATGGTAAACCAGCGGTTCCACAATTTCAATGTGATATTCCGATCACGCAAGGCAGTGAAATATAAAGTGTTCATACAAGTGGGCACAACGACTTTGTTGCACGACATAAAGTTATCATCCAGTCACTCATGTTGCAATCTCTGATTATGTATTAGTCAGTAATCCGAAATTCAAAAGCTCGAATCCAGCATTGTTGTTTGTTTTTGTACCAAGAATTTTGACGTGGTGACTTAATTTAAATAAGGTAGGTATGTGTATCCTGAAAATCAGAAATACCTTATTAGCGATTGATAGAATCTTTTACATGGGTATGCAAATTCATCATGTAGTATTATTATCTAAGTTCCTACAACTATGAGGCACTGATTATCAGTTCGAGCGCTCGTTGGTCGTTGCGTACTGTGTGTCTCTGTGCGAGAGCTGGAGAAACTTAGAAAACAAACCTTTGGGGTTAGGTACCTCTCATGGGTGAATTCAAAATTTAACTTAGAAAAATGCTGTAATACAATGCTGAAAATCTAGTTTGACATGGGTGTGGTAGTACAGAAAATAGCGGTATTTTATCCGCAATAGAAAATGCTGGAGTACCTGAAGGTTACAACTGGCAGTGGGTAAGAAGGGGTATTCATGGAAGGATCAGCAGAAACACTCAATAAAGACAATAAATTAGTGATTCAACAATGTCACTGAGCTTTTCAAAAAAAAAACAAAAAAAAAACAAGTAATTCTCTTGCTGATTAAGTACTAATTTCTGATTTTTAACATGGAACATATTTTCCCCATCATAACCGGGCCAAAAAAGAGACAAAATTACCGTTCTGTGACATTTAGTGCGTTTCGCTCCTATTTTCTAGTGACTATCACTTACAACCTAATCGTTGCTACGGAACTGTATCTTATGTATTTATCATCATACGAAAATCGTTAGCCAGTCGTTACAAAGCTCTCAATTTATCTAACCGTATTATGTCAACCACTGCGCAGTGCGTGGCCAAAAATTTGAGGTAAGAGCGTGGTTGTCTGAATAATTGTTTACATACTGGTGATCCTTCTCAGTTAATTTCGTAAACATGATTGCAACCATTATTAGACTAGAAAGAAACTTGGAAATTGAATTTTGATAGGAAAACTCTCTGGGACATTAAGGGCCGATTGAAACCCCTAATCCCAAATACTTGAAATCCTAATCAGCTGAGTGACCTGAATTCTCTCCTGTTCTCCCAAGGAACATATTCCATGTACTGTCAAGATTTGGTGCTTAGGGCTAAATTTGTTTCTTGTAAAAAATTCACAAGAATAGGAATGTAAATCTGAATTTTTTCCGGATAATAGAAAATGTTAATTTAGAATATGGAAACCATAGTTCTTAAAACCAACTTGTTTTATACGCCCCAGTTTCCATTTCCAACCATTATCTTGAGCATTTGATGTTTTTGCACTCATATTTGAGAATATCATCAACCCACAACAGCCTATAAGTTTGAACTGGTTGGTTGGACTGGTTTTCCATCTTCACGACAACACTTGTGAAAGCAGACACGAGTCAATCTCCCTGTTGTTATTTTGAAAGCATCACAGACAAACACCTGCAGGAGGGGTCCGTTTCAGCTGTCTGTCTGCCCCCATTACCTGGACCCGCTCCGATGGGCAGGAGCCTACAGGTTTTATTTATTTATGGCCTTAGTGATAAATTTAATCGACATATTGATACGGATAGGGAAGGACTCGTATAAGACAAGCAAACTTGAGAATTAAAAAACTCAAAATTTCTAGATGTGCTTAGTTGCAACTGTAGAGAAAGGTTTTATAGCATATTAAACGTGACAATCAGCATATATCTTAAACAATATAATACACAATGTTGGTAATTATGTTATGTAAATTACTGTGGGGAAATTATTCACACTTCGATATTATCCAATAAAAAATTATTTATCAACTACCGTTTTAATAATGCTCACGCGATCCAGTCTAGCAGTGAGGAATTACCAAGCATTAATATACCACTACTTTAATAATATGGTGATAGGAACCTTGTGAGGGTCAAGTAAGGTGGTATATAGTGTGTAGGTTGTTCCCAGAAAAGTGTGGTAATGGGGTAGGGTTAGTATTGAACATTGAATCTGAACGAGTGAGCTGACCGATCCACCGTTTCGTTTTCAATCCTAAGAAATAAATGTTAATTTTCGTTGTATTCGAGCAGGCGCTACTTCGTCGGCCTGCCCGATAAACCATAATGATATTACCTTAATAATATTACGATAAGACCATAATGATTTACATAGTACGCGTCGTAACCGAGTTATGTATAGTGATGTTGGAAGGAGGGAGGTTGGCAGACGAGGGTCAGAGGGGGAGCGATATATATATATATACAAACGCGCAGCGGTATAAAAGGCTTTTGATTCTTTCAGTGTAGTATTTTCAGCATCCAAAATCATACCCAACAATGCGATGCCATAACACTGCACCTGTCGTTTAGACATTTGTGCACTTAATGAGAATGGATTTTTTGTCTTAGAGACATGTGTTCCATTAATAGAGGTACAATTCGCGTGAGTGTTAAACATTTGTTCCGTTAAAAGAGGTGAAATTTTATTAGGCATATATTCTGGTAGGAGTGCTCAATTGTTTCCTGCCTAAAACTCAGATAACCTGCTAAGGCCGTAAATAATGTTTCTTTGAAGGAATTTAAGACTGTCTGTACTATTCCTGTGTTGTCCTGTGAGTTGGTTAGAGACCTGTCTTATAGAAAATATGATTCGGAAACCTCGTCTAAGAGACAAGTGTACCGCCAAGTGTTCAGTTTGTACACCTGGCTATCAGAAAGGTGTTCTGCAAAAAGCGAATTGAATACATGTTCCTT
Source organism: Adelphocoris suturalis (assembly GCA_030762985.1). NCBI lineage: Eukaryota > Metazoa > Arthropoda > Insecta > Hemiptera > Miridae > Adelphocoris > Adelphocoris suturalis. Next base: position 48,718,305 of record CM061046.1, on the reverse strand, counting down.
CTGTAGTGTTACCAAGAGTGAAGTAACCGTTGATCCTCCTGACACAGAGAAGGCGAATCTCTGAATAAAAATCGTACACCAAGAAAATTGCTTCATTTAGTTGAGTCCTCACCCAAATACGGAAAAGTGGAATTAAATGTGGCCATCGCTCATATGAAAAATTCAAGACCTAATTTGGGGTGAGTGTTCGTCCGCGGGTGAAGGCGCAAAGAAGCAAAGAAGATCTCTCTGGGAATGAATAGTTGACGAGGTTCTCGACATGTTGGCTTTGCCGGTTAGCGCTCATTCTCATCTCTCACCGCAGTCGAAAACTTTTTTTGTGTGTCACAGTTCCCCGTCAAATGTCGCGAATGATGACCATCACAGTTATTTATAGCCACCTCATTACGGCCTCGCGTTTTGTAATCTTTGACGAAATGTGTTAACTTCCCGTGGACTGAATGATCTGTGATGTTGATTAATGGAGCACGCTTATTATGCAATGGCAACTCCAACTCATGTGATAGGAGAAAATACAAGAATTTATATTATATAACAATTTCAAAGAAATTTGCATATAACATGCTAGATGACTGAATTCGCTTTTGATTTTCAAGTTTTCCCAAGTAGAATACATATTTTTGGAGGAATTTAGAATTTATTGCCACCAGTTAAACGAATTTTCTCTGAACCCATTGGATATTTATCTGATAATATATAAGGGATGGGCTGTAGATATGTGCAACATAGCTCTGAGATACTTTTTAAAAAAGTCTGCCAGGTGGCACATGGTTTCTCGCAACCATGACATCAATATATGAATCATTGAAATGTTTTGAATAATATTGAAAGATTCCATTACAGGTTCATATGGGTGGAGAAAATATTAAATTAAGATAGACCGTAAAAAGCCAAAATCGGTTGATCAGGCAATGCGAAACCGATTGATGATACGCATCTCGAAGAAGCTACCGGTTGATCGGGAGCTATAGAGTTCATTAGAGACCATATACAAACTATGGTTGTTAAAAGGTTTTGAAGGTTGAGCGTAATCAAAATAATGGTTTTATCAAATCGTCGTTTCCCAAATACCTTTCGACTTTGGCCAAAAAGTTGACGCCTGGGGGATTTTACCTTTGCACATGTGCAGTAAAAACTATAAATGTATGTGAAATAAAATTGGCAGAGGACCATCCTCATCCTAATTTGGATATGCTATGAAAATGTCATCGAAATCGAATAAAACTGGAGAAGTAATGCTTGTTACAAAACGTTAACATTTTCGCATGCACAGCAACTACTAATGATTCGATCTTGTTGAAATTGATGAGGGATGTGTCAATCACTTCTTCCACCTACCCTCCAAATTCGAGCGAGATCGAACAACATGGCTGAGAAAATTATGTTTGATAGGATTTACTTTTGCTCCTGCGCAGAGTGAAGTGATGATTTGTGGACAATGAAACAGATGAGGGGCCACTATCGAGCATTTCCTGGTTAATACTTTTTTTTGGAAACTGGTATAAATTGGTTTTGGCACAGGCAAACACAATGCTAAAGTCGCTCAGAATGGTCTAAAGCGTAAAGTGCGAAATTTTGATTTTTGAAACAGAGGGTATCCTCCAAGAGTGAAAACAATACGTCATTATTGATAAATCTGCATAAAGTATGGATTAAAAATCCCATATGGGCAGATGTTGTTAATGTATCCTCAGCATCGCTTACGATCAACCATTAAGCAGGTGTAAAATGTAAGAGTTGGAATATTAAAAAGTTCCAGTCATGCAGGATGATCGCATGAGCGAATTTTTGTAGAATATAGTACTATAGGTATTATGTTACATTGTTTTGAAATATTTAGGGCAAAGAATAGTTAACCACCAACTTCATGGCAAATAAACTGGTTCTAATATTCCATTATTCGAAATAAATATTGTATTTTTTAGAAATTTTTCATTATTTAAATAAATTTTTCTGAAACTATTAATGAAATTCAAGTAGGTACATTATTCTGCAAATTTTTTGTATAAATTTTATAGAAGTCCAGTTTGTTGTTGATTAACTATTATAGACTAAATATTTACTAAATATTTAACGATTTCTGGCAGATTTTGGTCGGTTTAAGCCATTTTTAGTAATTTTTTAGTACAATTTTTTAAAATTTTACCAATTTAATGTAGTCAAAAAGTGTTGGCCAACAAACTCATCCTTTTGTTAGGAAAGCTTGATTTTTTGGCGCAAGAACGGAATTCTTATCTCAATCCTAAGGGGAGTTAGTTGGCAATGACTCACACACACACACACACACACACACACACACACACACACACACACACACACACACACACACACACACACACACACACACACACACACACACACACACACACACACACACACACACACACACACACACACACACACACACACACACACACACACACACACACACACACACACACACACACACACACACACACACACACACACACACACACACACACACACACACACACACACACACACACACACACACACACACACACACACACACACACACACACACACACACACACACACACACACACACACACACACACACACACACACACACACACACACACACACACACACACACACACACACACACACACACACACACACACACACACACACACACACACACACACACACACACACACACACACACACACACACACACACACACACACACACACACACACACACACACACACACACACACACACACACACACACACACACACACACACACACACACACACACACACACACACACACACACACACACACACACACACACACACACACACACACACACACACACACACACACACACACACACACACACACACACACACACACACACACACACACACACACACACACACACACACACACACACACACACACACACACACACACACACACACACACACACACACACACACACACACACACACACACACACACACACACACACACACACACACACACACACACACACACACACACACACACACACACACACACACACACACACACACACACACACACACACACACACACACACACACACACACACACACACACACACACACACACACACACACACACACACACACACACACACACACACACACACACACACACACACACACACACACACACACACACACACACACACACACACACACACACACACACACACACACACACACACACACACACACACACACACACACACACACACACACACACACACACACACACACACACACACACACACACACACACACACACACACACACACACACACACACACACACACACACACACACACACACACACACACACACACACACACACACACACACACACACACACACACACACACACACACACACACACACACACACACACACACACACACACACACACACACACACACACACACACACACACACACACACACACACACACACACACACACACACACACACACACACACACACACACACACACACACACACACACACACACACACACACACACACACACACACACACACACACACACACACACACACACACACACACACACACACACACACACACACACACACACACACACACACACACACACACACACACACACACACACACACACACACACACACACACACACACACACACACACACACACACACACACACACACACACACACACACACACACACACACACACACACACACACACACACACACACACACACACACACACACACACACACACACACACACACACACACACACACACACACACACACACACACACACACACACACATATATATATATATATATATATATATATATATATATATATATATATATATATATATATGACAAAATTTTCGTTTCGGAATGCCCCAAGACGGATTTCAATGAAGAAAATTTTCGAAATTTTCAATTTTAAATTTTTTGGAGCAATTGCAATAGCTTCATTTTCTACAAAAATTCGCTAAAAACCAGGACCTCGAAAACTTTCAAAATAAGAATAATGTGTTTTTGTTGGTTATGTATAAGTTTCATTCCAATGAATCGAACGGATTGATCGTCTTCAAAGCTGTATAAGTGATCCTTAAAAATTGACCGCTAGTATCAATTTTAGGATTGGGAAAAAAAAAAAAAACTAACGTACATTTCTTGTTTTTTATTTTTCCTACAAAATTAGATGTAGGTAAAAAGAAAACTGGACTATTTTCAACTTCACGAGGAATCTTGTCAGTGGCTGTAACAGTTATAACTCGGCGTTTCTTGAATCTACACTAGTAAAACTAAGGTAGGTAGAGGTTTTATTTTATTTCAATAATTTTCTACAAGTGGGAGGTTCATCAACACAACTTACAAAATACTACGTACTCTAATGAGTCCGTCAATATCTATACTATCGTAATACGTGGATTACGTTTTACCATAGGCTTTGCTTAATAGTCATCTATAGACCAGCGATCTGCACAGAAATAATAAACCATTGTGTAATACTTTGCTGCACTTCAAACCCCTATGTTTATTATTGACCTATTCAATTCGCAATATTGAATAACGTATTTAGAACAAGCGTAATATTCGCAGGTTCAAGAGATCGTGACGACTAGGCCGGTAATTTTAATAAGACGATTTATAGGCAGCCGACTGAGCTTCTGGAGAAAACGAGGCAGCTCTGCTGACAAGGGCAAAAGAGCGGAGGTCCTAATGAATTTCTTCTCATGAGCAGGCCGTAAACCAGGAGCCGCTGGCAGCCTGGGCATTCCTCATTGCGGTCACGTGCGTCCTTATTATGAATGCTAACTACCCTAACAACACCCCATAACGCCGTCCTGGCCCAATAGATTATGTAGTAAGCTCTGGGAAGGCTCTCGTATCCCCAGTCCCGGCCGTTTCCCGGAGGAGACGCTCTGGGTCGCTAGTTTGCGGTGATTTACGGACGGATCGCCTAAATTATCGAGGTGAATCAAAGCACGTTGCTCAGGACCCCTTTCCTGAGGGCGGCCCCTTCCGGGCAGACTCCCAGGCACATCCTGTTGACCCACAAACTCGCGGATTCCGCCAACTTGAGCGGCAGTTTGGGATGTGCCCCTCGGCTGTGCGACCGACCTCAACTATCGCTTAGTTAAACTTCGGATAGAAGGCAGAATCAGAGATTCCGTTAACTTTGGATGGGAGGAAGAGGGTGACTTTTCAATTTAAACTATGTCTAGCGGAAGGAGCACTTTGAATATCGATTCTAAAATCTTAATTGTGGTCAAAACCGAAACCGCCAATCTGTTGTAGGTACATCGTTATTGGTATAGATAGGTATGTCTAATAGTCAGTAAGAAAATCGCATTACAATATATATATATATATATATATATATATATATATATATATATAATATTCCAAATTTATTAGAAACATGATATAACAACTGACATTGGCCCATCTAGTTGATTTATTTCAATACAATATTCAACTGGGTTTTAAAAGGGTTTAGTCCAATAGCAACTTCTCCAGGAAGTTACGTTCACAAATCACTTGTCCCATTATCACGTAACAATGTCGAGAGATTTGTCTTAAGATTTATAAAGGAGAAAATAGGAATAGTTCAATTAAGGTAATTTTTGGTTGTCCGTTAATTTTTATTTTGAGAATTGCGTTTTTGACCGAGCTTTGCTTTTGCTTCTGTCCGGGTCATAATGACCCGAAGAGCAGATCAATGGACATCAACTGATGTAGCAGTGGCAAGAGGGGCTTGAGGATTTCTATTGCAGTAGATGATGATGGCACCATTATTAAAGGTGTGTGGCCTTGGCAACTGTGACAATAGTGAGAGTAGTAGCAAGAGTGTTGCCAGGTTCCGGAGGGAGCCCAGGGGACCTTTAGAGGGAAAAACGGGGGACTTTCTCAAACAAAAAGGCGAACTTTCTGGGGTCCTTTTCACTGCTAGAAACACGGTTTAACCCTATATATATATATATATATATATATATATATATATATATATATATATATATATATATATATGTACATACGCACACAACAAACACATACGCACTCAGTTCATAATTGAATCGTTTATTTCAGAAACCACCTAAGTGCGCATTTTTCAACTTTTGGAAAACTAAAAAAGACTGTTTTGCAGCTTAAGCTTAAGTATAGGTAGTAGGGGGCGACGATAATGAGTTTGGGGGAATCGAGAGTGAAAGTTGGCTAGCGGAGCGCTGCGTTTGGGTTAAAGGTGAGCGATGTGTTTGGGTTAAAGGTGAGCGATGTGTTTGGGTGACTATCTCAGGGGCTCCGTGCGGGCCTCCTCGTGCGTTATCTCGTCAGTTGAAAAGTGCGTTGCGATGGATCTCGACATTCAAACCAAATTTTTTAGCCGACGCGAAAAGCTCGTTATAGTTGTGAACAATTTCAAGTTTTCGGAATACCGTACGATGGTAGATGGGTCAAAAACTTTCAGGTGCTGCAACCGAAAATGCAATGTCACGGTAAATACTGACCACAACGTTTCGCGAGTTCTGTCATCAAGGCATGATCATATGCACGAACAGCCGGCAACAGAAGACATCGAACGTGAAAGGGTACGTAGTGCAGTAAAACGCAAAGCGCAAGAAAATTTATTTCATAAACCAAATAAGTTGATTCGGGAAGAGCTGGATGAACATCAAGATGTTGACGTTGTCGTTGGTCAAATTACATTTTAAATGTTCAACTTTTCACCTTGATTTTGAAAAAGCGGCTCACAACGCGGTGCTGGAATGTTTCCCGAGTGCGAAAATTTATGGTTGCACTTTCCATCTATGTCAAGCATGGTACCGTAGAATAAAACGCAATAACGTTCTACGAACGCATTTCGAGAAAAAAACTGAGGTTGGGATGTGGTTAAAAAATTTTTTTGCCTTATGCTTCCTTCCGCCTGACGTTGTTTACAACGCATTTACAAGTTTAATGGCAAATGCACCCTTAGAGGCAATGGACTTCACGTATTACATCTTAACAACTTACATAGAAAACGAGTGTTCTTTCCCACCGCACATTTGGGCTGCTGCTCCACCTAACAGCTCATTGAGGACAACAAACGGAGCCGAGGCTTTCCACACCGATTATAACAAGCAGTTTTATAGCCCGCAACCAAATATTCATTTAGTCATCGGAGTTTTGAAAGAAATCCAGGCGGAAGTGAACTTGAAGCATACCAGCATACGAAAAGGTAAATAACACATAGGTAATAATAATTATTATATAATAATACGAGTAAATTACACAAACAATTTTAAATAACACAAATACAGCACAATAATTACACACAATGCTTACAACAAAAATAACACAAACAATAAAATTGTAAATAACACTTATCACTACATAATTTTATTAAACTTAAAAATTTCAGGAGCCACAAATGTGTTGAAGAAGGCCACTAGTGACAGGCTTCAGCTGCTGGATAAACTTTGGGCTGAGCACGGTACCGGCAAAAACATTTTAATTTACCTGGAAGCTGTGAGTAACCGCTATAACACCGATTCCAACATCCATGATATTACTGACAAGTACAACGCGAACGGTGAAGATAGTTAGGTTACGACTCAAATTCAGAACTTTGACAAAGAATTTTTCAATTCAATATTACCTTACCTTAACTATTCAATATTACGTTACCTTACGTAACTACTTTTAAAAATTATTATTATTTATGACTACATGTTACGTATCTATTTTTATAAGTATAAGTATCACTGATTGCAAGCATCTTCGATTTTTCTTCGTTTTCTGCGTTAACCCAAACTCATCACGATTCCATCGTTAGGTTAACCCAAACGCATCGCTATTTTAACCCAAAGTCACTGCGTTTTTCCGTCATTCCCCCAAACTCAACGACGCCTAGGGGGCTTAGGGTAAGTAGGGGCTTATAGTATCCTTCAAATATTTTTTTACCAAGTCAAGAACATGCTATTGGAATTATCTATTTTGTTTATCTATTTTGTTAATTTTTTTTTTTTTTTTTCTTCAAGTTTTTGAGTTATAAATTTTTGTAAATTTTGCACTTAGGTGGTTTCTGCAATACATGAATAAATCCAAAGTGATTTTTTAAAAATTATTATTGAAATTAAGTCAAACGATTAATTTTTATCTGTTTTGGTATCAAAAGTAAGTAAGAGACACCCTTAAGTATAAACAAGAGTGGTTTTTACTATTCATTAAACGGAAAATGCTTGTTCAAGTAGACCACACGCTTCAGTGCGCTTGGGCTACAGCGACGGCGTTTGGGTTCTTTCTGAAATAAACGGATTCTTTTCAAGGCTGTCAAATAGCATTGGTGATATGGAACATTGGTTATTTCGGCACTAAGCGATGTATTCACCTCTGAAAAGAACAGTACCACCAAAACAAATTTTTTTTTAAATTTTTGTCGCTTAGGTGGTTTCTGAAGTAAACGATTCAATTATTTTCGCTGTCTTGAGTCATAAGGATTTGACAAAATTATCAGATCAGACAGTTATATCTTGATAACTGATAATGGGGAACTGTTGTTGTTGTCGGTGACCGGTAACTATACTGAGTGACTAGAAATGGTTGGTGACACTAATCTAGCAAATTTTACTTCATGCTTTCAGTTTTCGGGTTAAAGGGGGGACCTTTCAATAAAAAGGGGGAAATATTGAGGTACCCCGGAGGCCTTCAGGGATCGGGGTAACGGCAGACTGAAAAGGGGAAAATTCCCCCTTTTGGGGTACCATTGGCAACACTGAGTAGCAAGAGAAAATGTGGTGTCATTGGAGAGTTTTTGTATTTCCCGTATTGGTATTTTTGGTAAACACGGAAACAAGCTGTTGGAGCGAGCACGATGAATGCTAATATTTTTGCATCGATTTCTCGCAGCGTTTTCGTAAGCCCGAGAGAAAGAGAACTCTTATAGAGACGTTAACGTGACTCTTGTAGTGGATCACTGCTCAAAACTCAATTGTCACAGTAGAAAATTTTCAAAATATAACATGAATTAAGAAACAACGACCACTTACCTCTACATCATTCAAAAAATATTCAGCCATGAAGAATACGAATCTTTAAAACGTGTAAAATGAACCTTGAAATGAAATCTTGAGAATAAAAAAAGCTGAAATCTTCGATAAAACGTCGAAAGCAAGAAAGAAATGCCGCTAATGACCCTTCTAGTTGGAGTGCGGGGAAGAAACACGAAAGGGAGACAAATACAAAGGTTAAACCAACAACAAAAGACGGCAAGGGGAAAATTCAAGTGTGTGTGTGTCCATGCCAACTGCATGATAGTTGCTAAATTATTCTAGAGTGTTATCCTAGAGAGAGGTCAAGTTGTCGTCTCGTAATTACGATTCCGAAAAAGCTGAGCACGAGTAAAGCTGACTCTACCCGTTCCGAAAAGCGCTTCTACGTTACGAAAATCTCTTCTCGTTTCGGAAAGGCCATTTTCGTATTCGAGAAAATGAATACGAAAAGTACAAAAACTCTCTATTTACAGGTGTCAACGTAGGTTTTATGTGTCTGCTTGTACAATCTACAGTTTACGTTCAATAATTTCAGTCTAATCAAAGTGGCTTTCTACAAATTTCAATCTATCTAGAACAGAAATAAATATTCTTGGGGTTCCTGAGTCTTAAAATCTATCCCTACCGTAGAACGACAGAGGAAGTCGTGAACTATTTGATATTTACGTGAAAATATTAATGATAAAGTGTAACTTATTAAAATTGAGAAAAATGGATTTTTTTAAATAGCTGTATTTTTGGAAAATATGACGTTAGGAGTATTTTTTCCTAAATATTCAAGCTCACCAATAAATACCAATAAATATGAGTTAGGTAAAAAAAAACTGAGCATAGGATACACGTCCCTGAGTTTCACAGTGTAGATCAAGGGTTAAATATACGTATACAGACATGAAACAGGAATTTTTCATGTCATTCCAGGGGCTGGAATGCCTCTGTCTAGTTATACCATAATATTAGCAGGGGTCCATCCTTTGGCAGACATTAGTTTTTTCACTTTCCTGAATCGAATTATGGATCGATTTTGATGAAATCTTTAATTATCGTGTAGAAAAACCTGTAGACAATTTTCGTACATGCAAACATGAATTTATTATAGCCCTATTTAGCATTATATCATGTATAAACATGTATTAGATTTCTTGTATTTCGCATTCCATCATTTCGACTAGTACTTTGTTCTTCAACTAATTCTATTCGTCCACGCTACAATATGTGAGGAAGCTATACTGCCCACTGGCCAACTTTGTAGACTTTTTTTTTTGTTGCAGTTCAGACCTATGCATCCGAGGATTTGAACAATTTTTCTGGCTGTTCACGTAACTTACTTTGAACCTTTGGGGGCGTTGGGAAAGTTTGAAGCCACAACGTCATGCCGAGAGGGAAGGGAGTCATTTATTCGTTACCTTGTTCATTCCACGTCAATTGAGTCGAACCCTCCAACCTCTCTCAATTGACTCTGAGGTAACTTGGGGCGACTAACGACGCAATATAGATGTCGCCAAAGGTGGTTTGCCTGCTGCTCGAGTGGCCATTCGGATCCCAACCCCGAAATCGGCCCGTATATCTACCTGAGGCCCATTGTGGGGACTTGACAAGCGACAGACGGCGAGATCGTGTAGGTCTCTACGAGCTACGAAGCGCCCGATCATAGATAAAGACCTTTTCATGGGGTTTTTCTCCCCAACGCGTTCTCCTGCCCTTGTTGTTCGACAGGACCGCAGCGGAAACAATCCTGTGCCTGAGGGTTGGAGAACATTGGTGGCCACTTGAGAAAGGGGTCGGCTCTCTAAAGCTCATTCGATACCTTCGTTGAATGTTCACTGCACTCGTTGAATAGGTTTAGACGGTGTCAATTGTCAGCAAGAGGGTCTCTTACGATCAACGTAACTTCATATCATATGCATGTATACCATCAGTACAATGTGAAATAGAAACCCTACAAATTATTACACACAGGTTTATTGTTCCTTTATTAGATAGTTTTTCAAAGCAGATTACTGAGCTGTAGATAATTATTAAAACAAGTCTACTGAACATTACTTAATTACAGGTTACTATTAAGACGTTGACGAAAAATGAGCATTTAAACAAATACTAGGAATTTACATCAGCAAAAAAATCACCCTTTTAATCCAAAAGTGGTGGCCGATGGAAAAAGACGCAGAGATTATAGGCATATCCCCAGTCAACACATGATTTTTGGGCCCAATTTTGAAAACATTAGTCCAATAGGTTCAGAGGGAAACTTATTACAGGATATTATTGATTTTTTCCCTCAATTTATGGGATCTGCATGTCATGAAAAAATGTAAGCCAATAAGAGGGGTTTACACGTATTGAAGAGGGGGTGGGGGGTCATTTATTCTTTCTTTCGTGTGTCAAATACAATGTTTTATTAATGAAAATAATAAACCAGGATTATTAATCACACGTAACTTGATCTATTCAACAAAACTATATCATCTTTCATGTAGACTATGTCTATCGGTCCCAGATTCAGATACTTGGTCGATATGCTAAATACCTCGAAATTTCGATCTACCGATTCGAAGTTGTTAGACATGAACCTATCTATATGAAGTTCAGTTGCTCAGTATGATATCAACCTACTCAAATGTCTGCTGAGTGTTGGTGTTCCCTTTCTTTCCCTAGATCTCTTCAATGTGTGGCACGGGGAAGACAACTCTCCTTGATTGTCTCCCTGTTGGTGTTTTTCGCAAATTTAATTTAAATAAGTGTTTAAAAAGAAATCTTTAGGAGAAATTTCCGATTAGAAATGAGCTCTAGAATCGACCCCTGAAATACTAACCACCTTCTGCGGGACATCCTGTACAATATGTATTGTAGTTCTGGCGACGCTACTCACATCTTCTCCAGGGTTGCCAGGTCGTATGGTATGGGTAAAAAAACCGGACACTATGATCAGCAGACGTACTAATTAAAACATCAAACGGTCATGATAAGCCATACTGCACAGTTATTGATAAGCATTTTCTTATTACTATATATTATTTTATTTTTTATTTGGGTCCCGCCAAAGGGGGCTCAGTGTTCATATTATCTAAACGTTCCAATAAATATCACTTTCCGACTATAATGGGTGGATTCATATATTTCAAACTAATTTTTAGTTAAACTAGATTGAAAATGTGGTAGAACACCGTCATTTTCTATCTCAAACCTCAATTATATTCGAGAGAGAAAGAGTTTTTCCGAGAAACCACTTTCGTTTTGCATTAAAACCATGTTTCTCTCTACTTCAGCACAACAAAATTTGATTTTCGAGCATTATTCGAAATTAGCGCTGAATTTTCTAATAGAATTGTGTCTTTTGATTCTCGAAAACTACCATCGAAATAGCAGCCCACCAGCTGAAACACGAACTGTTTTGAAGAATAAATATTTATGTAAATCCATGAAACTTCAAGTTTTACTTGTGTGAAAAAATCCTGAAGAAAGTCTAATCTCAACTGCCTCAATTAATAGGTTTTTGAATTGGTAGGTTAAAATTGGGATTTCGTTTCAATTTGGTAGATACATTTTAGCTGGATTTTGAAAAAACGTGGTCTCAGTAGTTGTGTCAAGGGGGGTAAAGAAGTGTTAAGATCGCACACATTTCCAGGTTGACGAATGCAGTCGACGTAACGTCCCAATAAGGAGCGTGGTTAAAAAACCTTTACAAAACGGTCATTTTTCGCTCTTCCGAAGAAAACCGGACATTTAGCGTTCAGAGCGTTCGTCCGGACACCTTGGTAAAAAACCGGACTGTCCGGGCCAAAACCGGACAAACCTTATCTCCTCACTTTCTATAATATGAATAAAGCTAACCATGGAGACGTTTATGGGCTCATCTCCCTTTTGGTCCTAGAAGGGGGACGAGGGCCCAGGAGGGAGCCGAAGACATTTCGCCCGCCAGAGCTCTCTCTCGCCGCCGCCCGATCGTCAGTTCGGTCCCGCGACCCGACCAGTTCAGTAGTGAAGGAGTTTCGCTTCTCCGCCGCTTGTTCGTTCGCGATGTGTTTTCAGTGAACTGTCGACTGTCTAATTTCAGAATGGTGGACACCAACACAATCATCGAAGGCTCCGTCAAATTCAGGGATGGCAAGAAGGTAATTATCACGTTCAAATTACGTCTTAACGTAATCATAGTACTAACTTATTAACAACATCACGTGATGAGCAATCGTAGGTTTCCCTTAAAACTCTTGGAAATGAAAAAAATATGTTTATATAATAATATTTATACAACGAATCCATCGAAAAAACTTTGTAATTATTGGCTAATTTGCGTTAAAAATTTAATAACCTAAGCAAGGTATATAAAAAGCAGTGATTAACTTTTATGGTATTTTTCATTTATTTATTTTTTCAGTTTAAAAAAAAAACCAAATTTAACACTTTTCCAAATATGAAGAATTTAGGTACCTATATACGTCGCTGTACAATATTGGACAATTATCGCATGAAAAAATGCGATGGAAAATTGCTAAAAGTGGCGAAAAAGGCCAGTACTCAAATGTAGTGTATTATAAATGTTATTTAAATAAATGCTAAATATTATTAATGTGAAATTTTTGCTTCACCATTATGATCGTTACGAATTTTGTGTACGAAAATGTGGTGTAGGTATAATCAATCCAAAAGTCTTCAAAATCTATTAAACGCTGAATAAGACCAAAAGATGATTTGTTTGAAATAGGTACCTCATTGATCACCTCGAAATTTTATTGTCTAAAAAGATAGTCAAAATAAAGAAGAAAATGCTTTAAACTATCACTAGAAACGGCACAAATCAGCCATCAACTCAAGGATTAATAATTAGTTTTAATACCAACTAACACATGGGGTCCATACCATTTTTTATTGTTATGTTTAAACCATGATCAAAATGTAGTTGCTTCGAGTAACATGAAATTCTTGATTCAGACCACATGGGATTATCTTAGGAACATAACTGAAAATAGTTAAATACATAGATAAAGAATACCTTCCTGTAAATATTTTGGTAAATTTGGAGAAAAAAAAAAAAAAAATTGGAAACCTGACACTATCAGTGTCTAGTTTATAACCAAACCTGGTATTGATTTCAATAGGCAGGTATGTACCTACCACCTAGGAACCTCCTACTTAATTATCAACCTTCAATATTAAAAATTACCTTTCTTATGATTTTTTCATATTTTGCACAATCATTCACTTGTTACCCAAAAATAAATTGATACTTTCTGTAACGTTACTGAAATGTAGTACAATGTGTTTTATAAATTTAGAAGGTAGCTAATGACATAATCAGAAAATAATTCCAATAATATAATATCTATTCCTACCTACATGGTCGTTATATATATATTTGATTCATTTAGCCTCTTAGGACTCTACTTTTACCTCACCTACCTACCCAACTATTCTGTTGCGTTATCTTCTTCTCCTACCTGTGAAACACTCATTAGCATCTACCTGCACGCTTGCTCATTGTTGCATGTACAGTCCTGTTTCTGCCTGCCGTTCGTTTTTTCTTTGCCGTCCAAAACTGCAAAAGGATGTGTAGTTTGTATGCTTTACACTTTGCAACATGGTAATAAATGTTAACTGTGTACAACAAACTTATGTGCATGGTGACCAATATTACTACTCGTATTTGGATTTTTAATTTAAATTTCTTCACAATCATAATTCTACAGCATGATTTAAGTAGGTAATAGAGTTCCGAATGTATTGCACTTGTGTTATTGTCATTTGGGCCCTTCTCACGAAAACGTCGGATTAGAGGTTCAGATTTCAAAAGGTTTTTATTCATTCGTCCCATTAAAATTCATGCTACTTCCTGATTGTATTTACAGTGAATTGAGATAGCCAAGCTCAAACTCTCATATTTTTTATATAATCAATAAAAATAACAACTGCCACTGGCAGGGGCTGATGGCCACGGCAGGGACTGACTTAATTGTGGTCAGAAACTGACGATTGGTAATTCATGTACCAGTTCAACAGGTCTATCACTGTTTTATTCTACTATTACTAAATTTTGTTAAGCAGGTACCATCTAGTTTTCATTAATGTGCCTACGAAGCTGACGTTAGATAAGTTACTGTTATCCAAGCGTTCCAGCGTTCAAAGCGTTCCTTTTTATATTTTTCCACACAGTTTCCCGATACGTGCGACGGGCTTAGGTAGAGGGATTTCATAGAGTGGTATGTGCAGGATACCGGATGATTGGAAGGGCCACAGCCAAAAAACCTAAATTTGCAACAAAATTTATTAATTAAAACCGCAAAAAATATATTTGAAGAAATGATCACGAAAATCTGACGAGATTAGTTAAAACATCATGATTTATCAATGTTACCCTCTCCATTCACTCCCTCCCATGATGAAATTTGAAACTCCTGATATACGTTTCAAATCTATATTGGATTTGTTGTGGAACAAATATGAATCAGGAAAATCGGTCGATATTTGTAGCTTGGGCAGCGTTTGGAAGAATCCCCCCATCCGACAGCTACTGCGAAATTCCCAAGGTTTGAAATTGAAATCGAACCAACTAAGAATCATGAGAATCAGTTAAGAATTGTACCCTGGGTAGATTCGACAAAATTTGTTGAACAAAAAAATAAAACACGTTTTTCCGGCTTCCCCCCCCCCCCCCCCCCATTTCCCCTCTTCCATGGCGGAATTAAAAATTTCTGATGTTTGTTGCACGACTAGACTGAAATTGGGATAGAAAAAAAAGAAAAGTTTTCGAAAATTGGTTGAGAATTTTGGCCTGGGCTGCGTCGAAAAATTTGTCACACACACACACACACACATTTACACCAATGGTTTTTTCGCACAGATTAGGTCTTAGAATGGTCTGAAACGGATTTGTATGATGCGGTTATTTTTTTCCCTCATGCTACGGTTGCCCCCACTCCCCAGGATCAATTTCACTAGGCGTCCTTCTTAGTAACGAAGTCTTGCCTATAAGACATAGTTTCAGAGGGACGTCCTAAAAATTGAAGTACGAGCTTCAGTGAAATTGATAATTTTTGTGGACACAGCGTGGTCAAATATCAAGACAATTTGAAATTAAAACTCTCGATAATTAGCTCATAAGGTCATACTGCAAGATTGGAAATTTTCTTTAAAATTATCAAGTATCGCGTTTCGTCTTCGTCAAATATTCCACCGTATTTATACTTGCGTGTCTAAAAGCCTGAAATTCCTCCTCAAATTTGCGTTCCCTCTCGGATAAACTCGAATCCCTCTGGGCCTTCTCATAACCGGGAGCACAATACCCCCAAACACGCCCTAGAAAATTTCCCCGCCTTTCATCGCGGGTTTTATTTGTTTTCGAACTGCTCTCCGCCGTTTTCGGACCACTTTGAGGAAGTATCTTTCAAAATCAAACTCCGTCGTTTTTTGGGGGGCCTTCGAAGGCTCAAATATGTACGACGAGTCCCGTCCCCATTCTTCGCCCTTTCAGCTCACTCCGCTCCGGTATTTGAAATCTAATATTCCTTCTTACGTCCTCCTTTTGGGAGGGAGCGGAATTTTATTGTGAAAACTTTGAGAGGATTATCATAAAATTATCATACTTTTCGGGAGGATTCGAACTCCCGAATTTCCTCTGGAGTTTGTCGAAGCTTTGACCGAGTCTAGGCGCATAAATATTTCATTTTCCCTGTTGCTTCCCGTCATTTCTTAAACTTATTTCGATGAATATGGATGTCAGCTGAACTCCATTCATGCTTCTAATTGATTCAAGTGTGTTCTAAAGAAAGTTTTTCCTTTTCCGCTCTAACAAAAAACGCCTTAAATACAGCACATTGATCATTATCGACCATTCTCTTTCTATCGAACCATAAATATTCCGAAAATGATTTATAAGATTATAATTATAATACAGAAAACGCTGCAAGTTAATACACACAATAATGCAATTATTTTATCTTTTGAATTTAATTCCCCATACGAACTTGAAGAACGAACCGAAAACCAAACTTCTAGACCAACCTCCATTCCAACTTTTTTTTATTGATTAAGGAATCTATTCATAGCAACAAATTGATTCGATAGATAGACGGTTTTAGCATTTCTTATTTTTGACCAAAAGGAAGAACGATGAATATACTTGAAAATTTCAAATTATGGAAAGTAATGGGCCGAGTAAAGTCCAATGAGGATACCTCTGAAACATTTAAAAATTAATGCTCAAGACAAATCTGAAAAATGAACTTGAATTTCCTTAAAATAGACTACCTACCTAATAAAAATTAATAAAAACCGCAGAAATAAGAAAAATTCCAATTATGTACCTGCAAACCTTTTTTAGCGAATTTTCGTAGATAATAAAGCTATTTCAATGGTTCTGGAAATTTTAAAATGAAAATTTTTGAAAAAATTTTCAATTGAAATCCGTTTTTAGGCATTCTGAAGCGACTCCTAGAGTTTAACACTTCTTTATATGTACAGGGTGACTTACTTTATATCCGGAAAACTCCACCCGCGTATTCTGCAACTAATTTCCGATCGACAGTTCCTCCCAGAGATTTTCTAAGCGCTTAGTTTTCGAGTTATTCAATTTTTAAGAATTTTTTCGTAATTTCGACCTTAAATCACTACAACGGCCATAACTCCCTTAACTACTTGGGAAAATTCAAATTTGTTTTGAATTAATGAAAGAATTTTACATTTCTCATCTCCCTAATGTACCATTAATGTTTTTCAAGATAGTTCAATTGGTGAAAAATCAATCTGTAAATAGAATTTTGTCAATTCTTCAGAATGACCACTTTTTAAATACCCTGTAGGTCTAATAAAATTCCACATGTCAAGTGTAGCCTGTAGTCCTAAAATATGCGCCAGAATCTCAGCTTTCCAATGGTGTAGTAAAGTTTATTTTTACTTTGCTAATTTATTAGTGGAGAAAACTATGTTTTAATGTTGAAACTTTTTTTTTTTTCCCCTTCAATGAAATTAAGGGTTTTCTTGAAAAATGACCTTTTCTGAAAATACGAGTTTGGGACCGGTTTCTACAAGTTTGTTTTTACAATGAATCGAATGGTAACTCTCTCGCATATCTCGCCAACCCCGTTATAACCAAATTTTACTATTTAACTCAAAAATTTGAGTTCACAAGGTATGACAAATTTTATGTAGTTTTAGGGGTGAAACGTAAACTAATGTGTGCTAGAAAAAAGCGTGGTGCGGTTCGCTTGATGAAAAAGCGTTAAACTCCAGGATTCGTCTAGAATGTCATAAAACGGATTTCAACAAAGAACATTTTTGAAAATTTGAATTTTAAAGTTTTTTAAGCCAAGATATCTTAATTTTTTACGAAAATTCGCTAACAGCCCTTCGTCCGAAAATAGTTAGTAGGTACGCACTTTCTCGAACGATAACTGTCGATCGGTTAACAGTTTCAGCTGATTTGGTCAAGATGTTCCGCCAACATCCATTTTAATCCGTCAATGAGGCCGAAGGGATCCATTTAGTCGGAAACTCGATCCCGGAGGCGAGAAATAAAAACAAAAAACAAAAGGGAACTTGAGGTAAACAATCAGCTCGGAAAGAGTTTAGTTTAACCTCCTAACTCCTCCGCTCGCCGCGCGCTTTTCGAGTAATTCCTTCCGCTCTTATTTGCCGCCTCGACGGGGCCGACCTGGAAATGCTTTTTCCATTAGTTCCCTTGTGCCACAAAGCTGTTCTTCTATTGTGGCAATATCTCGTGATTTCAAGAGCAAAGTTATACATTTTAGAGAGGCTAGGTAACAGGTATTCACGATGTACGCATTCAGTTCATATATCATTTGTCAAAATCTGCCAAGCACACTGAACACATGCCATTTCTTTTAAATCAGGTATTGTCAATTACACCCTAAATTTATTTGGATAGTTTTTCAAACTTTATCCCTCGCTCACTTACAATGATAACATAAATACTGTGGATTGTGACGTCAGAAAAGGAGAACACTGATCATCAAGCAGCTGACGGATCCTTACTAATAAGGTGGTGTTGAAGGTCCCATGTAGAACCAATTGCCTAATTATTGGCTTTGGCCTTTTCGAGCTAAGGTGGGAACTCAATTTTGGTCGGGAATATCTTGATGTGTTGGCACAACTGTTCTAGAAGACCACTACTATTGGACCTAGATCATGGCGTTTCCAAGATGGCTGACCTTTCGTCAGTCAGCTCGATACGTCACGGATAACAGCAATATATATAGAAGTTAGGCGTCGTACTACTTTCATAATGTATGGAACATTTTTTATACATTTTTCATTTGAATCTGTAGAAAATTCCAGTTATATATATAATCATATTTGCCTACAAATCAGTTATCCTGGCCCGTCAATTATTATATCTATAGAATTTTCAATAAAACATTATAGCTATAGCAGTCCCCGTAAGCAACCTGCTAGTGACCGTTGAAGTAGCATGTGTATATCTCGTGATAGGCGCTAGCCCTTGAAATGGCTGGGTACCTCCTCAAGGGGCTCCCTTCCAGTGTAAATAGTGCAAAGGTCTGGTCCAGCTGACCATTCTCACTCTGAAATTTCGACTCCTGAATGCTCTCTATCACTCTCCTCCTTAACCATCGGGACGGGACCTAGATACTGGGTTAAAGCCCTCCAAGTGCTGCACGGAATGACGCAAGTCTGGATACTTTTCACACCTTCGACCGTCCCGACTTCGTTACTGAGTTGAACTTTCCTATGTACTCAACAGGACTTTGCATTCTGGAGTACTCGCCTTTCTTCAGCTGACGGGACGAACGTACAGAGCTGAAGTTTTGATTGTACTCAACGGGTCTGCACGTACCAGGGTTGAATCTCCTCTCCTCTTCCTTCTGCGCCCTAATTTCAACTAGCTTCCGCTAGACTTGAAAAAAATGAAACTCCATTAGTAACACAATGCTTCCTCTTCTTTGGTACAGATAAAACAAATATCCCTATCAAATTTCAACTTATTAGCAGGACCAGAAAGAAGAGAATTTAGCTCACTCGACTAATCAGAAAAGAGTACATCTTTTCAATCGTCTCTTTTTATCCCAGAGAGTCCCCTTACCAAATTTCAACTTCCTAGAGTGAACAGGAAAGAATAAGCTCACAAAGCTGATCAGGAAAGAGCCCATCATTTCGATCGTCTCTGCCCAACCCAACTACACCAAGATAATCTTGCAATTTCAATGAAATAACGTATTGTTTGCGACCTTGGTTTCTACATAACGCTGTTGTTTGTCGATATCGCGGCTTCGGTGCATAAATTTCAGATTGACCCCCGGCCAAAAACATATCCATGCTAAAATATGCTATATTTTCCATTGGGAAGTGGTCCCATGTAGAGAGTTAATACATTCATTCTTATTTTACATAACCGTTGTGCACAAGTAATCAGGTTAAAACATTACAAATAATGTCCATTGATAAGGAATATGTTTATGCAACACAGTCGCAACCCAACGTTACCAATTAATATGCGTCCTATACGAATTTAACTTTTACACGAACTTTCCAGACAGACCTCGTGTAGGCGTAGTGTGTTCATTTTAAATTTAAACATCATCTGTATACACTGTATGAATATGTATGTACTTGGTTAGATTATAATATCTCACAACTTCTATGGCCGACCTGCATGAACTCCACAGTAAATATAGTTGCGATGATCTATGCATTTATATTGATCGATTGCATTTTTTCAGTCAATCGTTGCATAAATCAGAGTTGATAAAGTGTCGGAAGAATGTAAGGCTTCCTGAATGACTAAGTTTCCTGCATGACGTTGACAACGCATTTTGAATGTTAAGTTGATGATTCTTTTCCTGCTTCTTATTCTTCTTCTTCCTCACTCTCTCTCTTTCTATCCTTTCTGCTTCGTTTTTCCATATTGTTTCCCTCTTTCTTTACACCTTAAATGTGACTTTGCAAACACTAAGTGGAATTTTGTTCCTGTTTCTTTTTTCCAGTGGAAGTCCCGGTGGTGCGTGATGAGAAAGCTCTCTCCTGTAGCAGGTAAGATTTCCGACGTCTCAACGACGTCGACTTTTTCTTTCTCTTTTCCCACGCCTCGAAGACGTGGCGCTGACGACCCGACGACGAGGGGGCCCTTGACGACGAAGTAAGTTTGGAAAGTCGTTCTCCTCCGTCGATCCTTCACCAGAAGGGGAAGCCAAGTTGGAGGGATCCAACGTGTTTCTTTTAAGGGTAAAACGACCCGTTGGGTCATTTATATTCATCCGCGACTTGGGGACGTCTCCGATCGATTTGAAGTTGTGACTCGATCCGGATGACACGAGGTGGCTCTAGGGCCTGGATAACTCTCTGGGACACCCCTCCCTCCCCGATAACTCTCAGGATAACTCTTTCCTCTTAAAGCTCGCGACAATACATTTCAGGTCGAGGATCCACCCTCACTGCCTCCGATCATTTTTCAACCCTACCCCTTCGGTTTTACTCGAGTTCGCCTGAGATTTATTTTCACGCCCGTGTCTCTGACGCCGAAAAAACAGTTACGGACACGCGACTGTATCTTCCACTTGTCAAATAAATAAACTCGTAAATTTACTTGAGGACTCTCACTATCCTCATGATTTGCGGCTTACTTCATCAAAGACGTGAAGTCTCCAATGTTTGATATATTAGACAGCAGAGTTTAAATTCAGCAGAGTTCAATAAAGCTGAACTACGCCTAAAGTAAACCCCGTCTATTGAGAATCTCATTTCACCACCTTATACTAAGCCCGAACCTGATTTGGGAGTCTTGATGAATCGAGAACTGTTGTGGCATACTAAATATAATAACTCAAAAAATAAAAACTTCGAACGGATTGCCCGCATAGAAAATAAACTACATAAAATTTCCTACAGTCTACGATCTCACATTTTTTCGCCGGAAACTCACAAATCGCACGTTGAAAATTAGAGATATTCCCTTCGCGTCACTGAAAATCCTTCTCCTACAACCGTCTAGCTTTCTAAGAACGATTATCAAGTAATAAACAAATGGTTCACCTTAGCATTGATATTTCCTTCATTATGAATATATTTCGTAAACATAAAAGTTCCAGGCATGATAATATGAGCGAATTTTCGTAAATTATGGCATTGTTTAATGTTTAATAGTTTTGAAATTTAAGCTTTTTGGGTGCAAGGAAATTGTTAACCATTAATTTTATGGCCAAAAATGTATTCTAAATAATTAGGTACCTGGTATTCAAAAAGTGGTTGTGGAGTTTTAACTTTTTGCAGTTTCTATAATTATTTTAGCTAATTTTAATGAAATTTAAATTCATTGTTCAGCATACTTTTGTAAATAAATTTTTAAATGTTATATTTTATAGTTAATAAAATTTGTTTGGAAATATTTTGCTTAACAACAATAAATTTAACGATTTTTAGCCGGTTTTAGCCATATTTAGTGATTTTTAAGCACATTTTTTGAAATTTGACCAATTTAATGTGCTTAAAAAGTGCTAGCCAATAAACTCATCCATTCGTGATAATGAAGAATAGTTATGGATTTTTAGGGTTATAGCAATTCCAGACCAAATACAACCTTTTCCAGACCAACTTAAACTTTTTCCACACCAAATTAAACCTTTTCCAAACCCAATTAAACTTTTTTCCAAACCGAATTGAACCTTTTCCAAACCAAATTAAACTTTTTCCAAACCAAATTAAACTTTTTTCAAACCAAATTAAACATTTTTTTCAAACCTAATTCGGTTAGTAAAATGTTTAATTTGGCTTGGAATAAGTTTAATAATAAGTTTTTTGGTTTGGAAAAAGTTTAATTTGGTCTGGAAAAGGTTGTATTTGGTCTGGAACTGATATATAAGCGAAACACTGTCAACGCTTTGGCCGTAATTCGTGGTTCCGGCCATTTTAAAGTATACCTACGCCTCCTAGGATTAGGATTCAGCACTGCAAAATACTTGGTAATCCGCTCAGAACATCTACTCCACGATATGTTTCTATTTTACGATTTTACGGTCCATATGACTGTTACTAATAGTACTCCGAGTAATTATAGGTAGGTACTGTTCGTTCAACATCATTTGCATTAAACTTCAATTCATTCGTTTCTCTAGGGATACTAATTATGAATGCTCTCCTGTAAAAGATTGCACGAGCTTCGTGAACTAAATTGTTTGCTGTCTTTTCCCTTCAAAGAAGTAGAAGTGGCTGTTGACACACTTTCTTTCATTAGGGACCTCATGAATATTCTTCAATGGATTCACTCCTAGTGATGAGCTTAAACTAAATGCCACCTGCTCCACACTTTTTTAGCGGCAACAGTAAATAAGTAAACTCTGACAATATCGACGTTGTCAATGAGTTTCCTCTTTTTAATACTTACCTAATACTATCTCGTTTTTGAGTAAATTTTATATAAATAGTCATGTTTTCATACATGTTGGATCCAAGCAACATACTTGAGCTTTGAGTAAATCCTAGATTAAAAAGATTACTTTCAAAATATCCGTGTAAAGAGAAAGGAGAATGATATCGAACATTTCCATGGATTTTTCCTCACTGACAACACCTGGGAGCGAAACTTCACGCTACTAGCCCCTAAAAAGAAGTTTTGCTCTGTTTAAATATTAAAACTGCGGTTTTCTACGATATTAGATAACTTAAAGGGAAAATAAGCCTTTCCGTTTTCATTGTTTAGTAGTATGGCTTTCACGCTCGCTCAGGTTGGAATCTATAGATGCGATGAGGTGTTACTGTTGAGTCCATCCTGAATCCGTAGGAAAAATCCCTTTGAATTCCGACGTGTTTAGACGCAAAAACATATTGTTAAGTAATGCATGCATTACAGGGATATCCCTGTGAATTGATTGTAGGTAATATATCAATATGGTGAGAAGTAAAATAAGAGAAAAAACAAAAGTACCACAATTTCTTGGAATCCCCCCCCCCCCTCCCACCATTTCACCCCTTCACCGACGGTAAATTTGAAATTTCCGATACATAACTGGACTGAAATTTGGATCAAACAAACAATAAAAACAATCACGAAAATTCTGATGAAAATAATAAAAATATCACGATTTATCGCTATTACTCCTCCATTCACTCCCTTCCATTACGAAATTAAAGACTCCTGTGGCATATTCCAAAACTAGGCCAAATTCAACAACAAAAGAAGAACCAATTGTACAAAAGAAAAGAATCTGACGAGGATAGTTGAAACATGAAAATTTATCACAATTAACCCCACCTTTCATCCCTGTCTCGATGAAATTTGAAAATACTGACAAACTTTCAAAAACTATATCGAATTCATAATGGAAAAAAAGTAAGAATCACGAAAATCAGTAAAGATTTGTAGCTTGGGCAGCTCAGTTAATTATCTTTCCCCCCCTCACACCGATAGAAAATCCGAAATTTCCTAGGTCTGTTGCACAAGTAGACTGAAATTGGAATCGAACAAAATGAGAATCACGAAAATCAGTTGAGCATTGCATCCTAGTTAGCGTCGACAAAATTTACCGAAAAAACCACGTTTACCCCCCTTCATTCCCTCTCTTCCATCTTGAATTTCAAAATGTTCGAGGTTTGTTACACAACTAGACAAAAATTGGGATCAAACAATGAATGAATCTCGAAAATCGGTTGAGAATTGTGGTTTGGGCAGCGTCGATAAAATTTGTGTAACACGCACACGCACATACGCACGCATTCACGCAAGCAAGCACGCACGCATGCACGCACGCACACACGCGCGCACACACACGTGCGCGCGCGCACACACACACACACAAACAGACAGACAGACACGGAACCAAAGTTGTTCAGAATACAGTCTACCTGCTCCCCGAGCCTCAATACTTCAGACTTCAAATCCCCAAGAAGACCGGAGGTCTCGGGGGCGGATTGCTGAACGGCGGGCTGTTGACCCACGCCTGTCCGAGACGCAGGATTGCATCCTGGACTAGCTGCTTATAGTGGGGCCTCAGGCGAAGAGATTGGATGGCAGAAAGCGCGGGCATGGGATAACGTGCTTGCAAGAATACATTAATAAAACACACACACACACACACACACACACACACACCTATGTTTTTTTCACGGATTCGGTCTCAGAAAAGTCTGAAACGGATTTGTATGCGGTTAATTTTTTTCTTATGCTTCGGTTGTCCCCCCCCCTGGATTAATTCCAATCGGCGACCCTCTTATTAACGAAGGCTTATAAGACTAACTTCATAGGGACGTCCTAAAAACACGCATTAAACGACAGTCCCCCCCTCCGACCACCTTCAGTACTGCAAAGTCATTGCCTAACCTCAACAAACTGAACCCACCCCCTCCAGCCCACAGTTTGGGTGCGGGTTTTAAATTTTTAAATTTGCTTATGAACCCTTTCGAGCAAACCCAAGCAGATCCGCCTACTCTTAAACGGGCATAGACGTGTCGTTTGGCCGTGCATAGAGTGGACAGAAACTGACGGAGTTTTATTCCCATTAATATACTAGCTTCGCTCGCTTGGTTGCCATTGGATCAATAGTAGTCATTAATGTGTTATATCGTCGACTTATCAATAATTTAGACTCGAACTTTGTTCTTCAAGTATATTCTATACGTCCATGTAAATATGTGAGGATATCCCCCCCCCCCCCCCCTTTGTGACCTTGTGATTTGTTTGTGATCTTCCATGTGATTCTATCATCGTCCTCATTTTGAATAATTTTAATGTCCAAAAATCGTTCCATCCTTAATATGTTGCTCTTCGAATTCACTTCCATTTTACAATAAGTGAAGAAGTTACATTGCCCACCCAACTTTGTAGGCGTTTTTTTTTTTTTTCCCCTCCATTCGACATTTCCAAAGTTCCAGAGAGATATATTTTTTTAATGCTGAACCAGAGGCTGAATGGTCCGACCGGCATCCGCTGTAAGCGATGCCCGTCGTACTTTCCGAACAAACGAGACTTGATTCGCTTAAAACGAACCAACTGTCCCGCAGTCCAATTCCCGGTTAATTCACTCCGATTAAACGAAATAAAACGCCGCCCTCGAAACGACCCCGAATCTACTCAACTCAAAAGTTGACGAACGGCCCAGCGATCATCATTATCCCCACTGAATTAACAAACTTGATCCCGTCGACTTCGTCAATCTTAATAAATGGTGAACGATTTGAGGACAAACGATTTAATTTTTTTTTTTCGGCTTGTCGTCTATGTGAAAGGAGAGAGAGGGAGAGGAGCACAAAAAATAGAGGGCATTCGTTGATTGGTTGTTTGTACGAGCCTTTTTATATTTATGTGGTCTCCCCGCGATATTAACGGGGGCCTTCCAATAAATCACGGAGATAACGCGGCGGGCTTGATGGGGAAGTGAATGGATAATGCCGACATCAAATTGAAATCCATTCATCACCCGATCAGATAATGCGCACAACACACGGCGATCGTACGAAGAGCACGTTGTATTCAAATTCAAATTCGGATAGAATTTACATGCTCATTTGTCTAATAAATAATTTGCTGTTGATGGGTTGATAATATTATTTAAAAACGCTGCGAATTATTACACAATGGTTTATTATTTCCGTGTTAGATAGCCCTTCTACGCAGATCATTGGTCTATAATTATTAAACCCCTTATGTAATATATGATCAGAACATGGCGCATCGTGCCTCTGAGCAGATTGCACACTTTTACAGTTCCAATTGATGCACTGATATTGAATTCTTGATGTTACAAAGGGGGTCAATTTCAAATCGCCGATCCAAAAGTGGACATCAATATGCCTGCATAGATATAGGCACCTGCTGAGGGAAAATCAATGCAGTTGATTGAAACATGTACATTTTACTAGTCCCACTGATCTCAGTATAACGATATTCAAGTAAGTTGGTGCCTACCAATTGAAAATAACATTAATGTTATAGTGTTACAGTTCATTGAAATGGTTTCAATAACCATTAAAAACTCCATAGCGGAATAGTCAATCAAGATTTAGCTAACGTACAACTTCGAGATCTCATTTAGGAAACGAGTAAATGGTACTTGAAGAATTTACGTTAGCTTGCGCAGAATGGAGTAATGATTCGAGAAAAATGAAATTGGTATCGAGCAATCTACAGCCTAACCCACAAATTCCCAGAAATTGTAATCATAATCTGATGAAATCTGATTAAATTACATGGCCAGACAACGATATCATTTATACACGTAAATTTCAACTTATTGCTTATCAATATTTGTGACCCGTCCTAGGAAAAGGGACTGTACCTTACCGGATGTCGAATTTGAGGTATTGCCATTTCTGGATTCTTGGGATCCTGCTAAAAACGCTGGTATTTTCAAAAAATTCTATCTTTATTATTCCCAAAGATTTGATCTTTCAAACTCTGGTCTCCTGGAACCTCACTTTGAGAAAAACGCGTTCAAAGATTGAGCAACATTCGGAGGTGAATTGTGGCCTTTCTACCAGCGATATGATCTTGATTTTTTTTTTTTTTTTTTTTTTTTTTGCAAAGATTTGTGCGTGTTGGGTTAATTTCACCATCACTGCAGATAATTTTGGATGTGATAAAAAAAAATTTCAATTTGAAAATTTGAATAACAAAAATTTAAAAAAATGTGTTTACTGAAGAGAAATCACAAATCGAACATATGCCAAACAATAAATTGAAAAAACAGCGCAACTTATAACTATTTCTGAAAGAGCAAGTCGTGTTAAAACATTAATAAGTAAGATCATTCACAATAAAAAGAATGTCTGCCAAGTTGGGTGTGGCACATGGCTTCCACGTTTACCTATCATCTTCTTCCAACTATAATCCAAATTTAAGCGATCCCGAACGGCTAGGGAGTGATAAGATAGAACATGATGAAATATACGTTTGCGCATGCGCAGAATGAAGTATTGATTTTGCAACAATGAAACTGATTGGGGACCATCTTCAACCTAACCCGCGCATGCTCTAACAATTTCATCGAAATCGGATGAAAACAGTAATGACACAATCTTGTTGAAATTGATATGGGATAATCAAATCGTCATCCCCCGACTATCATCCAACTTTGAGCGAGATCCGACGACTAGGGCGTAAAAAAATGGAGCATAATGGAATTTACGTTTGCACATGCGCAGTGAGGAGTATTGATTCGCAACAATGAACCTGATAGGGGACCATCTGCACCCTAGCCCGCACATTCCCTAAAAATTTCATCCAGATCGGATGAAAACTGTGGAAAATAAGCTTGTTACAAGTATTTCATATTGGCGCATGAGCAGTAGTTATTAATGATACAATCATGTAGAAATTGATAGAAGATGATCAAATTGTCTTGCTTCAACTATCATCTAAATCCGAGCGAGATCAAACGACTACGGTATGCGAAAATGATGCTGGGTAGAATTTACGTTTGCGCATGCGCAGAGTGAGGTATTGAGTCAAAAAGGATGAGACTGATAGGCGATCGTCTACCTCCTAGCCCGCACATTCCCTGAAAATTTCCGAATCGGAAGAAAAAATGTGGAAAATAAGCTTGTTATAAGGATTACTGCGTCGTTTCGGTGGCGTAGGAGTGGGGTGTTCTTCTTCAGACATCTCACCTACACAGTCCACTTGGTACTCCAAAAGTTCTCCATAATCATTGTTTTATCCTGCAGGATTGGGGCACATAATGTCTCAAGTTGCATCAGTGTAATACGTTCTTACTTTTTTACGGTCCATTTGACATGAGAGTTGGGTAAGATAAGGTCCTTTTTGTATAATCGCAACTACTTCTCGTTTTTCAATATCACAATGCTATAAATCGATATGTGACTTTTATACTGTTTAATGGGATAGTTATTATTTCAGAATGTATAAAAACCTAAAAATGATATTTTTGACCATTTTATCGAAAAACGCTCTCCTGACAATTTTGCCAAAGAGCGAAGATAAGGCCCCTTTTCCTAGGACGGGCCACATTTATACTTCTAGCAGATCAATTTGAACTATCATCAGTAAATACAATTTACAGTTTTACTTAATCAATTAACTAATCCCTGTAAGAGCTACGTAGGGCGGGCACAATCCGGATTTCAAGTCTCGTCCCGAAACCATTTTTTAATGGAAATCGCAGGCTCTTCGTATTTCATTCCAATTCGTCACGGTCACGTATGAATTTTGGCGAATGATTGTATCAAATGACGCTTGCAATGACTGCAAGAACTTAAAAATGAATCAGCGATTTTCCATAGGAAATTAAGCTATTGCGATGGCTCCAAAAATTTAATAAAACATTTTGAAAAATCTCTATCTTCTTTTTTCTTCGAGTTGTTCAATGTAAGTCCAAAATAGTGCAACAAACAGTAATGGGGTTCGCGTTCCAGTTCAGTGAAGTTCAAATTTTTTACTGAGGTAAGGGAAGTGAATTTACGAGTAAAATCGAAAACGTTGAATTTAAACTGGAAAAGCTAGAATGAGGTGTGGAAAAAATTGAATTTGACTTGAAAAAAAAAGTTTGAAATTGACTTGGGAATGCCTTATTTATAACCTACCCGTACGTAGTCCCCAGGAATTAATTGAGCAATGCGATTCGGTTGTGAACTCTCAGAAAAAAATTGAATAACTTGTGGCAAACATTGTTTTCAGAATTTGTTGTGTGCAGTTTGAAGCGTAATGAAACAAATTATAATGGGGTTAGTTAGTTAGTGTCCTCGTAGTAACTAGAGTTTTTTCTATTACTGAACCATTTATCGACATTTACTAAATGAAATTTGATCGATTTAGAGTTTTCACAAATACTGAACAACAATGGGGGGAGATAACGAATCGAATGAAAATGCGCCTTTAATAAGGAGGGAAGATCAATTTTAAAGAAACGTTCTGTCTATTCCAGGAGCTCATTAAGTGCAGCAAACTGAAAAGGAGATTTTGTCCCGAGGGTGGTGGATGAGAGGGGTTTTCCGTGATCCCCTTTTCACTCCTGCATAGCGCCTTTTACTACCCCCTTCCCTTCATTCCATCATTCACTCCTGTATTCTTCCTACCCCTCTTCATCGACTGCTGTACACCACACCACCCTTCCTTCATTCGCTCCTGTGCACTTCCCCTCCCCCTTCCTTTCATTTACTCCTGTGCACCTCCCTCCCCTCTAGACGTTATTCCTGGGCTTCCAGTCGCCCAGTAATCGTTTTACACTTCGCCTCATTATTTTTAGTGAACGGACAGGAGGTGGTATGGGGAAGGGGAGAGTCTCTTCCGACACGCCACCCTCCCGCAAGAGAATCTCTCAACGGGGAAACAATAAGTGACACAGAATGAGCTGTCAGATGGTTTTCTATTTTGTTATGTAATAACTAATAACTGATGGCTTCACTGTCGTCCCAAGCGGTCCAAAACAATTTCAGAGTGGAAAAAAATAATTGAATTTTCAGTTTGATTGGGAGTTTTACTATCTAAATCAACTTGAACCTTAACGAGCTTGGTGAAATAGAAACAGGATGTCAACATCAGCTGGAACCTCAAAGAGCTTGGTACAATAGCAGCAGAGATGTCAATGTCAACTGGAACCCCAAAGAGCTTGGTACAATAGCAACAGAGATATAAGCATCAGCTGGCACCCCAAATAACTTGTTACAGTAGCAACATAATTGTCAATATCAGCTTGAACCCCAAAGAGTTGGTACAACAGCAACTCAGATATCAACCTCAGCTTGAACCCCAAAACCTTGGTACAACAGCAACAAAGATATCAACCTCAGCTTGAACCCCCAAGAGCTTGGTACAATAGCAATAGAGATTTCAATATCAGCTTGAAACCCAAACCCTAGTGCGACAGCAACAAAGATATCAACATCAGCTTGAACCCCAAAGAGCTGGTACAACAGCAACAGAGATGTCAACATCAGCTTGAACCCCAAAACCTTGGTATAACAGCGACAGAGATGAACTATTTGTTTATGTTAGAATATTTCACCACTGAATTCATGAATTCAGTGCTGTTATTTAATCCGGGGACGACCTCTTGGACGTGTGACTCAATTCTGGGGTCTGGGAACAGTCAAGGACTCTGGGTTATTTGTTCCTCGCTTTATAGTGATTTCGTTAAACGCTCATCGGACACTGGGAGCTCTCTGGAGAGCATGCAAGAATGTCACGCATGGAGAGATTTCAAAAATATGCAGAATTTCCACTTGTTATAACTACATGACTCTAGTGCGACCAATTTTATTGAAGAAATCCCTGCTCTAATTTGGTGACCGTACTGCCTGGAACATAGTAAGGCCATCGAGAACGTTCAGCGCAATGTTCTGAGCTTTGCTTAATTCAAGTCTCATCTTAATAGGGCCTTTGTATCTGACAATTATGTCTTATGAGGATATTCCGAAGGATATGGGGTTCAAATCATAAAGCAGAGAAGGAGAGTTTCGAAAATGACGTTTCTCTACAAGTAAATTTACGGAACTATTGACGCACCAGAGTTTTTCGCAAATCGCAAGGCTGGACATCCATGTACCATCTAGAGCCTTGCGAATTGTCAGCTGGTTTATGATGTGAGACGAACTACGCCTTTCTTCCGCCTATCCCTATGCATCTATTACTATTATGTAAAAATCTAATGGTGTCTATGTGTATGTATGTGTTACTTAATCTCGTAAAAGCTACTGGACATATTGAGCTGAATTCGCACATGGACATTCTTAGGGTCTCTGGTTGACATATAGGCTATATTACAATCCTCCAGACTTACTCTTTCGTCAAGAACTCAGCTTTCTCTTACGACGACGGCTTTCCCTAATAGATGTTCTAAAATTTATGTTCAAAACGCCTTATTATTATAACGCCTATACTCATTACTATTTAGCCTTTAACAGCAAGATGTTTCATGAATTCATTTTAGTTTATCAAAGCGAGGTTTTTGCAACTTCACTGTGAGTGATTTAGTCCGTTTTATAAATTTCATCGAAATGTAGGAAACTATCCGTGAAATGTGTCACAGTTGATTAGTTTTTGCGAAGGTAAGTTCACGGCTCAAAAACGTATCGTCGTTAAAAACCATTATCAAAACCTTATCGTCGACGACGAACAGCGGAGGGGAAAAAACCTCTGTAACGACCAACTAAAGAAAACTAATTTCCTGGTAGATTACTTTCGGGGGTAAGGGGAGACGCCATAAAACCTCGGTTTACTTACTGGTATCTTTATTCCAGTTGTTTAACAGCCTTGAAGTTGCCGGGAGTCATAAAACCCGCAGAGAAATCCGAGTTCCGAAGCGACTCGCGAGTCTTCCGATAAGGAGGAAAAACTCGATTCGAGTGCCTCGTGTTCCCTGAAAGTCGTCAGCCATGAAAATTATACGGACGTAAAAGGTTATTTTCACCTCAAATATTATCAATAACGGCTCCAAATGTCGCACCGAAGGTGTTGGGAAGTTACTTTAGCAACCATTTTCTTTCCAATCATGATTTAATGAAATATAATGTCTGAACAATGTATACAGTCTTACTTGAAAGACGAATACTACCAAGATATGCACTTGATATATCTGGAGACATTTGAATTCAAATATCATTTTTGTAATTAATGTAATGCTACGTTTATTTAATGTAGCGTTATTTTGTAACCAATCCATATTTAGCTTAACAATAAAATTAATTTGGTACTTTTCCGTTATACCCCCCCCCCCCCCCCCAGTCAATATGTCTTCAACACGCCCGCCCGATGTTTCTAGGGATTACTTCTTACTTAGATTATGTTATGTAACGTTATGAATTTTTGTGATGCGAGCCATTTCGCATTTTTTGCGAGGTCATTCTGACCTACATTTCCAATTAATCTGTATTTTTACTTGGGGATTGACTACTTGACGTTATGTAATTTTGAGATGTGAGCTTGCGAGCATCCAGACCACAAACCTATACACAGCATTCTGATCTACATATTTGTGCAAATTCATGTGCATTCTGATATATTTGTGCGAATTCATTTGCATTCTACTCGTGCGAATTCATGAGGAGGCAATCAAACCAAAACCACGCCAATTCGTTTCAACAAATCCTCACCGACATCGGCAACTTCTGAAAACACTATAATTCTTTTTTTCCTTCTTTTGGTTTATCATTTCCAATAATAAGCCTATGTGATCGTATAGCCAAAAATTTTTGTAACCCCCCCTCAAACTTTGTCACTTTACGTTTCAAGGTGCGTAGAATCCAAATTTGAAATGTCCGTCCGCCGTTCGCCGTCCGGGCCATAAAAGGCCTTAGAATTGACATCTGCTCTTTCGCACATAGACTCCACTTGGGGTCTAATTGGTCCTAACTTCTCGCCAGCTCGATCGCTCCACACCCATGGGTGCTATGAGCCAAAAATAGGTGAAAAAGTTTTTTTTTTTTTTTTTTTTTTTTTTTTTTTTTGTATATTTCAAGTTGTATAGAAATTGGAGATTTATGAGTGAAAAGAAAATGTTAGCTAAATGAAAAAAAAAGTATTCTAAATGATACTCTTCTATTCAAAAAGAGATTTTGGATTTTAGGCTATTTTTTGCAATTTTATAGATTTTTTAAAACAAAATTAATAGAGTTCAAGTTTTTAGCATAATTTCGTACATAAATTGTTGAATGTACTATTTCATAGTTGATAAACTTTATTTGACCAATCTTATGCTAAAAAATATCAATTTAACGATTCTTAGCCATTTTCAGTGATTTTGTCAGCACATTTTTTGAAATTTGACCAATTATATTATATTAATATACAGTATAAGTAACACTTTTATGTGTTGGAAAGATGACTTGGTAATAAATTGTTTTGTTTATCAACTATATTAAAAAGCGTAAAATTGTGAGATTCCGCTGCTGTAATGGATTGAACCCATTTGTGAGGTCCGAAGCTCCGAGTTCCGATACTAAATATATGTACTATAAGCGGCGTTTATTAATTATGGACCAGAGATCTACGTAGAAGGGCTGTCTAATTCATAAATAATAAACCTTTGTGTAATAATTTGCAGCGTTTTTTTAATAATATAATTTCTTCCCACAGCTTGAAATTGTCACCAATTCTACGTAAATATATAATCTAAGTAAGAAGGAATGCATAGAAACATCGGGCGGGCGGGCGTGTTGAAGACAAATTGACTGGGGGGGGGGGGGGGGGGGGTATAACGGAAAAGTACCATTAGTTTAAGTGTAGGTAATTATTCAAGGTAATCTATGTACCTATAGAAAAACTTATCAAAATCTCTCCTTCATGGAAGAATAATTAAGTTTGCATAGATCCCTAATTGTGTTAATTGAAAACATTGATTGCGCATTGTTGTAAATAATAACACGTGAGACACCCTGTATATACATATTAAAAAGCGTTAAACTCCAAGATTTGCTCCAGAATGCCTCAAAACGGATTTCAATGAAGAATATTTTGGAAAATTATTATAATGAAATTTTTGGAGCCATCGCAACACGAAAATTTGCTAAAAATGCTTGCTGGGAAACTCAGGCCTCTGTCGAAGGATTTTGGCTATTCCAATTCAACTTTGCTGAAGGGTAACTTAACCATTGTTAAAACGCCAAACGCCAATTGACTGCATAGAACTTTTCCTTGAAATTTTCATGTAATCTGCTTAAAATCAATATATTGAACAAGAGCAAAACAAAGAATCGGATTCTTTCCCTTGAGATTCCCCGTAGACACGCATTAAACATCATACAACGTTTCCAAAATGCTGTGCTGCTCGGATCAGCAGTCTGCGAGCCGCTCATACTTTCGTACTTCACACTATCAGGAAACCCTCCTTACGCTGCACAGAACCAGGGTAACTTACCAGATTTATTACGAGTATTGATAATACATATGAGTGACGAAGTCAAATAATTATAATTTTTACGGGCTGAACCATTACTCCCAAATGGCAGCTGAAAATTATGGCCGTGTATGTGACATTATTCTACTTGAGAGAATGCGTTCCAATGAATCCGACGCATGTGATCACACAACTTGTGGCTACGGATTAGCTTAAGTTAAGTTATGCATGTGATGAGGTGGGAGTGGGTAATGTAGGTGCGCTAAACGCCTGTATCCCAGAACGTTACAGTCTCCTGCTCGTCTGTAACATTATACTATTGATGTATCTGCGCGGTTGGTACAGACTATGTAATTACAGTTTGGGATGGGCATTGATTAGTCGAAATAATTGACATTTGTCTTAATAATCGATGTCATCTACGTTTGATTCACTAGTAATCAAATAATTTCGGGCGGTCCGGGTTTGGGCCCGCACGTATGAAATCACGACTGGTTTGGGCGCGTTGGGTTTTGAAGGCGCAACTGGTTTGGGCCCCTCGGAAAACCATACTTTAATTGCATCACATGAGTGTATTTTATCAATACTTAAGATAAATATAAGTTGTTGATACATGTATATATCATAGTCGTATGTATGTAGTCGTATGGCGGTAGGAGAGTCTGTATGTATGTACATACAAATTGTACATGGCAAACGAATCCTCCGTAGCTTTCCGCTTTAAAGTACTCCGTAACTAAGAAGAAAAAAAGGACAAACGTACATTTTCATTTCAATTACCCTTCGTATTTGAAACGCTCTTTCCTACGGTATCCTCAAATTTATAGTGATTTATAGTGATTACCTTTTCGCGTTCAAGGGCTTCAAGTGACTCAGGCTCGTGTTGGTGATCATTAACCGTTGAAATCACTCGTATTACGCTTGCATCGGTAAAAACCGAGGCCCGACACTGACGGTTGCAACACCGAAACCTCACACTTCCGTCACTTACCGTGAGGTATTCGGAAAACTTGTAATTCTATCACAATGACATTTTTACCACGCCTAATGGAAAACCTGTCTGAAATGACCAAATCCATTGTGAAATGCAAGAAGGCAAATACGCGACTACTGCACGGCCGACGGAATCCATATCGCAGGTTCACAGGACACGCGTATCTCATCAAAACACACGAGCCCAAAAGCGAGACGGTTCACGGGCCGAACCCCGTTGCCATTTCGAGGGCCTTTCACCCTCTGCGGGCCCAAACCCGCGACGCCCATAAATTCGTACAATACTAAAGATTTTTGACATTTTATATCTTTACTTTAGCACATAGAAGCAAAAAGTGTGACGTTACATTACGTTACCGAAAAGTTTTACTTTTCATTTTCTGATGATTATCGCTTACAGCCAAATCGTTGCTACGGAACTGTATCTTAGGCATTTATCGTCGTACAAAAATCGTTCGCCAGTCCTTTGAAAGCTCTCGATTTACCTAACCGTATTATGTTAACCACTGCGCAGTGCATGGCCAACAATCTGAGGTATGAGCGTGGTTATCTGAATAATTGTCTACATATAGGTGATCCTTCTAAATTAATTTTGTAAACATGATTGCAACCACTATTAAACTAGGAAGTGAAGACATAAAATTAATAATGTATCAATGTCTTGCAGAATTGGAAAGACGCTTCTTTTGTGATTCCGCTCTTTAAATGATTGGAGTCCAACGTCTCTAGCCGATCTATAGAATTTTTCCTAAGTTTCAGGCTTAAAAAAGTCTAAAGTTTAGTGTGGCACTTGGCTTTTTCGTGTCGAACATGAAAAACGTATAGATCATTGAAATGTTTCAAATAATCTTGATATGTTCCTCATCATGGAGGGTTCCTTTGAAGTTAGAGCAAATCCTTTCAATCAGTCATATTCTTCGAAAATTCGCAAAAACGAGTGACAGGAGCTGTAGATCTAAATCTAACTTCACAATTTAACTATGCGCAGTAATAAAGGGGACATATTAAGAGACATTGGAAATAGTAAGGGACGAGGGAATTTTGTTTGAGTAGGTAGTCTTTACGTGATTGAAGTATTGAATTACCAAAGGCCCTGCCAAAAATATTGGATGGTAGTACCCAGCAACGCAATGTAAATCTGCCACGCTCTGCTACCATATAATGGACTTGGTTGGAGGGTGGGGCTTGTCCAGCATCAGGTACGCCATTAATATCGCTATATAAGTGTGACAAGTTCGATTCAACCTCATCCCAGCATCATTTTGCGACAATTAGGAGTTCTATTATTCAATAAATTATCAGTCTGATCCTAATTACTGCAACTAAAATTGTCAGGAATAGCGATAGACCTTACTGTTCTGAGAGTTGCTGTCACCAGTTACATCTTCTGACATGCCATTATCTGTTTTTAAAGGGCTGGTACGAGGAAGAATCACATGAACGGGCTCTTTTCGGTAACTACATACTATACCAATCGGAGGTGTAGTGCAACCATTGGTCTTCGTGATAATCATCATCTGGTTTCACCATTGAATAGTGCTAAAAAAAAAGAGGTCATAGCATTTAATATTGGACATGTAAAGGGAAAATTTAAAAAAAATAATTTGGGCTGATTAGTTTTTACTTGATTGATTTATTGAACTACCGAAACCCCGTTAAAAATATTGGATTATAATATTCACATTGCATTGTAAATCTGCCATACCACTCGATTATGTATCACTTCGAGATTTTCCCAATCACTGCAGTTAAAATTGTCGAGAGCAGCGTTCGACCTTGCAGTAGGCGCATTCCGGAATTTCTGACAGGAACTATAATCAGTTACATCACCTTACTAGCCATTATCTGTTTGTAAAGTGCAGCTGCAAGAAACAATTAAGTTAACCGGTTCTTTTTCGAAACTACCTACTACCAATAGGAGCTGACCGCTGTTGGGCGGACATTGCGACCGAGATTCCTCCGCCAGAAAAAGGAATTCTCTCGATTCCCCCCATTGATTGCTCCTTCCGATGGAATTCCCTCTCTTCTGTATTCCATTCCTCGCCTCTTTTTTGTCTTTTTTTCTCTTCCCAGCTCAACTTTGTTTATTAAGGGTCGGTTTCCCTCTATAGCCCTACAACACTTTGTTGGAGTCGATCGTAACCATAACGCTTAGCTCGGGCATTTTGTGGGATCGTAGCTCCTTTCATGTTATTTCTCTGAAGGCGTGAATGTATAGGCTTAGTCCTTTCTAAGGGATCTTTATGTATGTTAACTCCATTCCATAAAAAATATCCCGAATACTGTGTGAATTATTATTGGCAATGATTTTACTTTTACTGAACATCAACAAAATAATGTATTTTCCTCAGTTGCTAAGGCTCAAATCTCACGTTTATTCAAATGAGAATCCCATTTTGTATCGTAATTTCGGAACCTAAATGCCATTTTGTTTCTAAAATAACCTATCACGAATTTTTGATCGCTCAAAAACGACGCAGTCACGCGAAAAGTGTCTCAAAATACAAAATATCAAGTTGTGGAGATATTCAATTGCCCTTGAGATGCTTGATATTGGGGTATTTTTTCACGCCGTATCAAGTAATTATATTTATTATTTGAAGTTACGCATGGCAACTTGAGAAAACTCGGAAAAAACGAAATTTTAGTAGGTACTCGTTGCGCTATAAGACGGCGGACGGGAGGATTTTTTAATATTTTAAATTTATTTACTTTATTTTATTATTATTTTTATTATTATTATTATTATTTGTCTTCAATTCTATATTTGGAATCCTTGTATCTTAGGGAGGGGGGGGGGGGGGTTAAAAATATTTTTTCTTGGTCGACTACAAAGGCTCAATATTGAAAATAATAAACCAAAATTAATCGTGACATCTTCTCAAATGAAAAAGTGAAGAGTGGAGGGGACACCCTGTTTATAAGAGATGCTAATTTGTCTTCCATTACCATTTTAAATATTTTATTTATTTCGTTACTTGTGCTTGTCCGTTTCATTTTGTTATTTGCTTGTTAGTCCTGGAGCCGAGGCCGAAAATAGGTAGTAATTTGCGGAGAAGGTTTGGGATTAGATTTTGAAAATTTAGTCCGTTCTGAGTGAGATAATCATGGTCTGCCATCTCAAAATTGGTGGAATACGAAATGGCGGCCTCTTAAAGATGGCTTTATTTGTCCATTTTAAAGTTTTTCTCTAATAATTCCTAAACCGTACATCCCACAGAAATTTATATAGGTACCTAACAAAGTTGTAGAGCATGAAAAACGAAACGATTCGATCCCTAAACTCAGAATTATCTCTTTAAAAAAGCAGAGTGCAATTAATTGAAAATTAGGCTAATTTTGGGTCAGTCCTCTCCTCCCACCGTTTAGACTTTTGCTCTTTAAAATCACTAGCGGCGGTAAAATTGGTCTGATTTCAGTCTGCCAAAGCTCATTCCACTCAAGATTAAATACTTTCCAAAGTTCACATCGAGCATATTTTAACTGAGGCCTTTCTCCATTGGCTTACAGGATAACTCACGAATTTTATGTCATTTTACGCATAATGTTAGCAGAAACGGCGTTTCACTTTGTACTTTAATGGTAAACGGTCTGAGTACAAACTCGCTCGATCTGAACTATGGAAAGTATTTGTACTTGATTCGAATGAGGTTTGGCAGACCTGGAACAGACCAATATAAGGCCGCTAGGTGATATTGAAGGGCACAAGTCTAAGCGGGGAGAAGAGGACAATCCTAAAATTAGTCCGCTTTTCGATTGTCATTAATTCACTTATTTTGAAAGATAATTCATAGTTTTTGGGTAGATTCGCTTTGGTTTTTTATGCTCTACTTCATCGCTAAGTACACACATTTCTGTAGGACGTAACGTTTAGAATAATTAGAGAGAAACTTTAAAATGGTCAAATTAATTCATCTTTATGAGGCTGCCATTTTGTATTCCACCAATTCCGACATGGTAGACAAAGGTTTTCTCACTTAGAACGGACTAAATTTTCAAAATCCAACATCAAACCTTCTCCTGAAATTACTAGGTATTTAATTTCGGCCTTGGCTTTTGGACTGTGTTACTGGTTGGTGTAGTTGGGGGTGACAGTAATACTTGAGCGTATCTGAATGCTGACGCGCGGTTACCGAGAGATCCACGCAGTTACCAAGCGCTCCCCCGCGTGTTGTCAAGGGCTGACGAAGCTGAGCCCAAGTGCCCCACATCCCGCACTTCTGAAAGCGACTCCCTCACCCAAGTGCTTCACCCAAGAGCCGCCCCGGGCCTAAACACTTCCTCCTCCTCGGCTCCCTTTCAGTATTCAACATTCCGTTAGTCGCACCCTTTTCCCTCTCATTCATAGTTGCACTGCACCAGTGAGCTGCTTTCACGATTTATTTTCATAGCAGAAAAACTTTAAAATTCTGAGGGCATTAAAAGCCCTTGTCTGAAGTATGAAGCAATAAAGTTCAGGGAAATAATAAAATTTATTGCATTTGAAAATGTAAAAACACCTACGTAATTTACTAAGAATTGGTAGGTCTACTTGGTTCACTCTTAGTTTCACTTATATAATTTTCACAATGAAATAAAAGGCAATAACTAACCAATGGCCAAATACGATTTATGTTATAATGGAATGGTAACAATCAGATAAAATCATTAGAAATTCTCCATCATCAAAAACAAAAAACAAAAAAATCATTTATATCACGAAATATAGGCATACCTAAACTAAAATTTGATCTAAATACCTTTGATGATTACAAATTTGAGAGTAATGCAAATATTTATCGTGTAAAATTAAGATACATATATCTTACCACAATCTTAGTAACATAGGTACCTAACTGAGGGAACTTTCTTGGTCTATATCCACATGCTGATTATCTTTTTGACTAGATGCAGTCTTTGCATATTAGAATTACGTGGCCTAAACACAAGTACTTTCCTAAAATAGGACAAGAATATTTGGTGTTTTTTCATTGCTTGTTGAGCTGACAGGAGTCAAACTATTTTCTGTATCTATTGATGTCTTCCTCTGCGTTAGTATTGGTGAGGGGCATACGAACTAAATCACTTACGGCAAAGTTCTGGAAAACCATTTCAAAACGGGAGTAAGTGAAAAAACATTGTCTATTTCCTCGAAAAATAAAGAGTTATAATGTTAAATCGATTTCGACGGTTAGGCCATCATTAGTAACGAACAATAACTATAGTTATATAGCTATAGTTATAACAATAGTTATTGTTTATTACTGATGATTGTCTAACCGTCGAAATTGATTTAACATTATAACTTTTTATTTTTCGTAGAAATAGACATTTTTTCACTAACTTCCGTTTTGGTGAGAGGTGCGTTCTTGAGGCTGCTTCGTTACTTACTAAAGTCCTCAGTTGCAATAACTTTCATGAATAGTCCTGTGGATCTCAGGAGTGATTAGGTCTGTAACGCCTCTGATGTGGTAGAGACCGCAGCCGTGTTTGCACTGGCCACGAGAAAAACGGATGTTAGAAGGCTAGGCG
Source organism: Adelphocoris suturalis (assembly GCA_030762985.1). Classification (NCBI taxonomy): domain Eukaryota; kingdom Metazoa; phylum Arthropoda; class Insecta; order Hemiptera; family Miridae; genus Adelphocoris; species Adelphocoris suturalis. The sequence continues at coordinate 48,676,972 of CM061046.1, read as the reverse complement.
AGAGGGAAGGGGAGCAAACTACTCCGCAAGACTGTAGCGCCAAAAAATAAGAATATCATGCACCTGTGAGGTGCACGCGACTAGCTCCAGAGCTGTGTACCTGTTGTGTGCGGTGAGTAATACACGTTTAGGTGTGATACACTTTGTGTATGACAAGCGTCAATGTTCAACGCAGGCCAATTATTATAAAGCCTCCTCTGAACCCCGAGTACCTGCTAGCCTCTCATTTCATGCATTCGTTGAATATTTTCAAAAGACGATGATCACCTGGTCGCAAAGAAAAATAAATTTGGTTAAAAAAATCGTTTTTTTTTTTTTTTTTTTTTCTTGTCCACCGTCTACAACAATTTGTTTGTTTGTTGTTGCCATTTCTTTGCTTAATATATTGGTATAATGGGTCAAAGAGGGGGGTGGGGAAGAACACTGATTCCTCTGAAAATTACGTCTGAATAGTTTCGGCTTTGGGTCTTTTTCATTATACGACGACCGCTTACGGTCTTTTCTGTTAATACAACCACAAAACAATTTTCTGTATAAACAGAAACGCTTGATATATGTTCTAATGATCTAAAAAACTGTTCCCCAATAATTTTAACGTCCACTTTGGTAAAATTGATCAGGATGCTGTGTATAGTTTGGTAGTCTGGATGCTTCGCAAGCTCTCATCTCAAAATTGTCTTGTTGCATCAAATTTGTAGTTAACTATTTTTTCGTACTCAAAATGATCAAATTTCAATGCAAGGTAACATAATATAATAATATAATTTATGGAAATTCGCCCAAACGATCATGCTGCATGACTGGAACTTTTTTGCTCAATCGAAAGATCAAAGTGAGAGCTTTAAAAAAATGTGCTAATGATGGGTATCTGACCAGGAATAATGATCTAGAAATGTATTTGCAAGATGGCGTCATGGCCCCCGCCAGCCTGGGAGGAAGCCTCAGTTCTCTATCCCCAGTACGTCACGAGTGATCTTTCTTTATACGTTTATTGGATAAGGTAAACGATATTTTAAGCTGAAAATTGCTACTTGAGTGTTTTCAAGAGCACTGAATCCTAATCTGGAGTCAATGAAATTCCAACACATGAAAGTTCCCCATTGCAACGCTTCTGATATCTTGTATAACTGACATTATAATTTATTGGTTTCATTAGATCTTGATAGATTTAATTATAAGTGAACTTGTAGTCGCTGTTCCCCATCGCACTTGTCTAGGATTTTTCTCCCTCATACGTCCTCGTCTGGGTGTTGACAGAAGCGGTGAAATGTGAAAAATCCGTTGTCACAGGAGGTTCGTCACATCGCATAACCACTCAACCCCAGGAAGTGCTCCGCTCGCACTAGTTTACGAGGGTTTTAAAAGTCAAATGCGACGCTCTCTCTGCGATTCCGGACTGTGTTTGTCAAATGCACTACGTCATTGTCATTCACGGAGCCATCCGAGAGATTCACCTCGTAGAGTCGCTCTCGTTCTGAATCGCAGTATAAAGTTGAAAATATCTAGAAATACTCATCTTATAATTCCTCATCTGAGAAGAATTAATTAGGTAACTAAATATTAGTGTTTAACTTCCAGTACCTAATGAATCTTTCTAATCAAACATGAAAAAAGTATGTAACCCACCTGAAAAATTTATTGGCTTACGTTTCAACGTGGATAAGAAAAAAATTCGATATCAAACCAAAAAAAAAAAAAAAATAAAATAAAATAAAAATTGTTTTGAAATTTGAGCTTTTTGGATTTTGAGCATATTGGCAAATAACGTATTCTAAATAATAATCTGCTATTCAAAAAGTGATTTTGGATTTTTAGCTTTTTTTCAGTTTTTAACGATTTTTTAGCAATTTTTGATGAAATTCAAGTACCTACATTTTCCAGCAAGATGTTGTACATAAATTTTATAATGTTCTATTTTGTATTTAATAAACTTTATTTGACTAATAACGATTTTTAGCCGTTTTTAGCCATTTTTGGTGATTTTTTTAATCACTTTTTTCTTTAATTTGACCAATTTAATGTACTCAAAAAGTGCTGGCCAACGAACTCATCCTTTCGTGTGGGAAGCTTGATTTTTTGGCGCAAGAACGGAATTTTTGTCTCAATCCGAAGGAGAGTTATCGTTTGTAATATATATATATATATATATATTATATATATATATATATATATATATATATATATATATATATATATATATATATATATATACTCTTGGATTCGTTTCAGAATGTCTCCAACGGATCTCAATGAAGAAATTTTTCCATAATTTGGTTTTAAAATTTTTGGAGCCATTGCATTAGCTTCATTTTCTACAAAAATTCGCTAAAAATTAAAAAATAAAACTGCTAAGTTGGGTAGGCAGTATATAGCTTCCTCACATATTGTAACATGGACGTATAGAATTAGTTGAAGTACAAATTAGGAGTTTAAATGATTGAATGCAAAATATAACAGTATCTAATACGTGAGTATACATGCTAGAATACAAATTTAGGCTACAATTCATGCACAAGCCTTGAAAATTTCATAAAAATCGGCCCATTCGTCTTGGAGTTTTGTAAGCTTAAATATTGTTGTGAACAACAATTTTTAGCATGGAACATGCTTTAGCCATCACCTAACTGGTCAAAAGTGTCACGTTTTCATGTCAAGAAAAACTGTCACACAAATGTTTCTATGAGTTCAACCAAGCCGTTGGTACTAAAATGGAACTTACGCAGTGTTATTTGCACAAAAATCGTTCACCATTGTTAGAAAGCTTTCGTTTTACTGAAGATTTGTAAGATATTTATGTCGTAGTTTTATATTTATTTACAAGATATTAATCCAATAATGCAATGTTATAAATGGTTAGTAAACATGTTATTGTGCCGCTTGTAAGCCTTGTTTTGTTGTCATTTGGTTGAGGTGGTAATCTTGATTATAGTTGTGCTGCTTGGTGGCGGCTAATTAGTTTGGCAACACCATAAATGTAAGAAAACCAAATAAAATGCGAACCTGAATTAGCGAGAAGGGAGAGTTTTTGAATTGCTCGTATTGGTATTTCTCGTAAACACGAAAACATGTTAGAGCAAGCACTATGAATGCTAACCTTTTCGCGTTGATTTCTCCTAGCGTTTTCGTAAGCCCGAGAGAAAGAGATCTCTTATAGAAACGTTAACGTGACTCTTATAATGAATCCCTGCTCGAAACCCAATTGTCACATTAGACTATTTCCAAAATATTAATTGAAATAAGAAACAACGACCACTTACCTCTTAATCATTCAAAAAGATTCAGCCACGAAGAACACGAATCTTTAAAACGTGTAAAATGAACCTTGAAATAAAATGTTGAGAATGAAAAAGCTGAAATCGTCGATAAAACGTCGAAATCAAGAACAAAATGCCGCTAATGGCCCTTCTGATTGAGGTGCGGGAAAAAAACGCGAGAGAAAGACAAATACATAGGTTTAACCAACAACAAAAGACGGCACGGGGAAAATTCAGGCGATTCTGTCGGGTGTGTGTGTGTCCATGCCATCTGCATGATAGTCGCAAAGTTATTCTAGAGTGTTATCCTGGAGAAAGGTCAAGTTGTCGTCTTGTAATTACGATTCCGAAAAAGCCAAGTACGAGTAAAGCTTCCCGATCCGAAAAGCGTTTCAGCGTAACGAAAACCTCTTCTCGTTTCGGAAAGGCCATTCTCGTGTACGAGAAAATGAATACGAGAAGTACTAAAAGTCTCTAAGAACAAACATGCAACCCCGAATCAGCGGGAAGTAAGCATGTTTCATGATTAGCATTTTAGCCTCAGGCTCAAAGCGGAAAGCAACCGGGGGTTCCAGGGGGGCGAAGCGAGTTATGATTTTAAATAATAAAATACCGTCCAATACAAGCAAGTTTAGTACATGTTGTGAAATTAGTGTGAAGCTTCACCTATCTGTTTGTTTAGGTTTCCAACTAGAGTAATCAAGCTCTATGTTCATGTTCTTAACTGAACAGCAGCTTTGCTCGTCCGCTGCCGGATCCAATGTCAGACAGGTAGTTTTAACTGGTTTCTTTGATTTGGAATTCTCCTTGTATAACTCCACAGTTAGCATAACATGAAGCGAGCGGACTCCCGGGGGTAATTCAATTCCTAAGATTACTTCCCTCCAGCCTCGGATCAATATTTAGTGAGAGCAGCCAAGCGTATAAATTACCGAATTGTTTCTTATAAAATTAAGAAAGCTTAAAATATCCCAGAGATCCACCTCTGGATGAGGGCTATAGGAGTACAATCGGCTATAATTGCATTTGCTATTCTCCTTGAGTACTTCAAGCTCATTCTTATTCCTCGAGGTATTTTAAGGTCGTTACCAGAAATAGCCGGCGATTCAATCAACTTTCTTTTAGAGTTACCCTTCGGCTGTTTCCCTACACTGGCGCTCTCTTTCTCTTACCTTTGCCTCTCCTTTAATCAGCTTCTTCCTTCTTTCTCTTTCCTTCTGCGGGGTTTGTGTTGGAGATTGACCTCAAGGATTCAGTGTTGGGTCAAGATTCCTTTAAAAACGCAAAAAACCTGCTTTCCGAGGCTCTTAAATGGACCTTCAAATGTTCTGCAGGTTGTTTCTCCTTGAACCTAGATATCTAGTAAAGCTAATTGGGAACATCCAAAGCCCCATATTACCTTTACTATCCCCTCTTCAAGTTTAAGGATAAACTTAAACTGAGACACGTGTTATCTGTAACCATATGGCCTGGGATTTTTAATTTCTCAATGGAATTCTTTAAATTGTGCAAAAGTATTTTTTAATCTATGTGATATTGGGCGGGCTCAATAACATTTACTACAAAATTATGTGAAATAATACATAAGAGAAACACACATTCCAAATTTATAGGAGTAATGAGAAAAAATAGAATACAAAATTAAGACAAGACAAGTTATCAGTGAACAATCATTTAACGAGTTTGGTAGTGATTTTATTGTGGTTGAAGAAGAGTGGAATATCAAAATCGGGGTTGAGAGAGTTTGACGCTTTTAGGGATTTGATGTAGCGTTTGGTTTTTTAATTAGTTCGTTGGAGGAGAACGCAGTAAATTATTACAGAACGGTTTATTATTTCTATCTTAGAAAGCTCTTCTATGCACGCATACACTCATCTAGTTATCAATGTATGATACATTTCCTAAATATAACTGCATTACAAAGACTTCTACCGAGGAGAAATTAAATAAATTGATTAAAGCACTTACACTTTACTATTCCCTCTATATATAACACGACCTGACATCTAAGTGTTTAGTACATCACCATCTATATTATTGACGTTGACTTAGGCAAGCACCAACTGAAAATTAACTAAATAAATCAAAAAATCTTACACGTATGCTTCACTACCCCATCTATAGAAGACAAAAGTAATAATAAATAGTAAATAAATAAATAATGAAGTAATAATGAATTCGGTTTTGGGAAGTGAGAATCCTACTAAAATTATATCGGCTGACATGACCGTCATAATACGATCGTATATAAGGTGACCTTTTCTATGTTCCGCCAGTTTTGATTTGCTAGGATGTTGATGATTTTTTCCTGTCAAAGTTCTAAGCCTTAGGGAGAGCGAACAGATGAACGTATTGCGATCCTGGTGGTTTCATTGATTCTATGAGATGCTATCTATAAATGATAATGAAACACTTCTACCCATTAGGGTTAGAAGTGATGCCGATTTTACTGGCTAACAACTATGATTTTTCATAACGTTTGATCCATTAGATTAGAATAAAAGGTTCAGGCGGCAAACGGACCTTTTTTTCTAAATTTATGATTTGGATTTTACACACCTTAAGACATAAACTAAAAAATTTTAATGGGGGAGGGTGGTTCACCTTTTCTTTATCCTGGTCAACTGCAAACATTCATCTCGCTTATAACAGGAGCTAGGAGATTTATTTTTGAGAGAGATGGTGGACAGTCGATGTTTTTGAAGAAGTATGAGGCCTGCTGAGACTTTTCTTTTGTCGAAAGTTTTGAGGCGACATCTCTTTCGAAAAAAATAGAAATTCATATTGGCCAGAGCAATACGGAACATGAATGCCTCATACCTTAAGAACTTATTTTTGATTTACATATTCTAGCCGATGCACCGCTAACGAAGGTGGCCATTTGAGCTAGAATAGAGAGAACCGGGGTTTGTAAGGCATGAAGATAGCTGTGAAGTTTGTAAACGCTCTGGTATTCATTTTCAGGAACCCCAGAGTGCGCATAGCTCTACTCAAAAGCTCCCCAATATGTTTAGAGAAGTTTAGCTGTACATCACAGAACTTCCGAGTCACTCAGCTCCTCCAAGAGAGTGTTCAAATATTAATGACTGGGTCGTTTATAAGTAAAATCGAGTTTCTACCTCTTTCAAAGAGATGAGGGTTGCTTTACACTTGAGGAACCCTGAGATAGGTTATCAGAAGCAACATTCGGATGAGTCTACATCGGGTTATCGATTCCGTAAATTGAACCTTCATGTATCGGCGAAACCATGGTTTGCACAGTTTGAGATCAACACAGCAGAAGCAAGATTGATTTCCAGACTACCCTCAAACCATGGATTTTGCGAAGCTTTTGTGCGAACCTCGTACTCGTACTCTGCATGGTGGAATATGACACACTAAAGCGCATTCTTATGATACGATCAGCGTCAGCGAACACCTACAGTCTCTGATCAACTACGCAATAATAAATTGATGCACCGTCAATCACTACCAGCGTGTTTATTTATTCAACAAGTGAATGTTAAAATTATAATTTCCTGAGTTTCTAATGTAGAGCAGTTGGGTTACAACTAGAACTAGGAGTTGTCTGACTTTTTACAGCAATGAACTAAAGTACAGTAGTCCTAGAGTAAACTCAGGCTTCGTAGAAAACTAGTGTTTTGGGCAACAAGTATACGTCTTGTCCGAAACTTAATCTCTTCTAATTAAAATATACGACATGCAATGTTCTATAGCCAAATGAATGGTGAGAGGCAATATCACAAATTACATGAAAGAAAACAATGAAGTAATAGTTATCTAGAAAATGAAGTGGATTAGATTTGTTCAATCAACATTCAAACCAATGCATTGTGCTATCAGTATTTTCGGTAGGTAACAAATAATCGCAAGATTCTTGCTTGAATATTGCCAAAGGCTTAGCAATTCCCATTGTTAATGGTGCTAGTTCAAATCGCGAGAGGCAAGCCAAGATATTATCTGCCATGAATAACCCCACCCCTCGGATCAGCCAGTGAAGTCACTGATGGCATCGTTCAGTGACACAGAATCGTACCACCTGTGTTGTCCACTTAGACACCCTGTTCAATGCCACTGATGGCTCACCTGGTTGAGGTGCTGCTTAAATAACTATTTAAGCATTTAAATTTAATTCTAATTTATTTAAATTTAAATTCTAATTTCTAGAGTTAGAAATTAGAATAAGAAAAGAGAAAATTACTTTTAAAAAAAATGTATGGATTCTTGAAATACCTATATAATAATTTAAATACGATTTCACGGTGTTTATAGAGATACCGTGTTTTTTTGTTAAAGTATATCAAATCGTAATGATCTCTTTAAGATTGTTGGAAATCTCAATTAAAAATAAACAGAAAGGGGAAATTACAGCGCCATTTCAATTTTGTGCTGACGGACAATAGGCCCGTAGCGCTCGAGGGCACTCGGGAAGCTTTTGTGGGCGCCGGCTCTTCAGTTTGGGCACAAGGATGGGGCTGATGTTCCAATTAAGAGCGTATTTCAAGAGCCCCACCTACCGCTTCTGAACCCTTTGGCGCGTAAAAATACGTTTCGGAGTAAATGGCGTCAGGGCTTCCCGGGGGTCCGTGTTTTAGGCGGTGTTGATGAGCCGGTTCAGTGCCTTATGAATATGAAATGGTCGTTCGAAACGCGAAACGAAATTGGCGAGCTGGTTGCCGGAGAAGACGCATTAGGAAGTTTCTAAACAGATGCGGAGAGGAAGATGAGTTGCCTTATCTCACGAACCAGTCAACTGCTCATGCGCAATTGGATCAGTGGGATCAGTTGATTTCTATATCAAATATTGGACAGATGCTTTCGCTCTCTCTCTCTCTCTCTCTCTCTCTCTCTCTCTCTCTCTCTCTCTCTCTCTCTCTCTCTCTCTCTCTCTCTGCCAGTCTGTCACGGTCCCCGCTCTTCCACCCTCTCGTACTGTCAATTACAACCTGGCATCACGGATTTTTCCGGTAATTACTCACGATCAAATTTTTCCCGTTTTTCCGTGCTGTGATCAGCAGTACTACAGTTTCGAGTAGAGTAATCGTAATAGTCCAGGGGCCAACCGGAAACTAATGGAGCTAACCCATATTTCCCTAGGAACGGCTCCGTTGTAAGGTGAAACCATTGGAGTTTTAGGTTTTTTAAATCTTTTTTTCGTGTTTTCGTACTTCTGTCTGTAAAAGTAAAATTGTTTAAACCGTTAGAAAGTTGAGATCTCGGCGCAGTTTTGATCGTTCTTGCATCCTAAAAAAATATTGGTTCGCATGGTTCAATTTCCAATTGAAAAAAACACGAGGTTTACTGAATTCGGAAACGTTTGCTTTTCAGAGGGCTTTTTCATGTCTCAAACCTTAATTCCTAAAAATCGTCAGGCATCTATCCTGTAGGAAATTCATTGTTCTTTCCAACGGTATCCTTAAAAATCAAAATACGCAGCGAATTGAAAGTTATGTTCGTTTTAATGACAAATGGCCAAAAACACGGGCAAAATCTTAAAAAATAAATTACTAAAAAACTAAGGGTTTATAAAAACCTCTACGAGGAAATTTTGATCAGAAATAAGCTCTAGAATGAACTCCTGCAGTTTGACAGACCTGTTTTGTGTACACCCTTTATATACAGCAATATTATTATTAAATACATTGTGTAAATTTAATTTTTTTTGCGTCTCGCAAATTTTTTAAAGACCTCCAGCCCTAAGACTTTTCTATGTCAAAAGCAATGTTTTGAAATTATAGTTTTCGGGTCCCCTCAAGACTTGGAACTTTAAAAACTCGTAGCCCAAGTTGCAGGACGTTTATAGTTACCTAGAAGGGATGTAACGTTAACGTGTACGCAATATTTTCTTGATACTTAGCTGAAAGGTAATTTCAATTTTACGGTTGCCTTAAAAGGTCAATGAATTTCAAAGAGACATTTAGAGAAGAGATTTTTGATTATTTTCCCCTGTTGGACAAAATAATAAAATCTGACTCTTCCCTGTAAGTAGCTATTTATAAGCCCTAGTTCACAAATTAATTACTTTCTCCTACCGGAAAATTGAACGAGCACAAAACGGGTTGCGTACTGGTTTGGTTCGTAGTTAAACATCTTTTGACAAAGAGAAAGAGCCGTAAAGAGGAAGGTAGAAATATCTCGCTAACGGAGTTTTCTTTCATTCTTTATTTTTCTCTGAATTAACTACTCCGAGCTTTTTTGTATCACGGGAAACGGAGAGTTGGAGCGAGACAGAGAAATTAAAAGAGCTCAGCTGCTCGCCCTTTTTATTAACTGGCGGCCAGGGGAAAATGAAAATAAAAACCCGAGCGCGCCTAAATTTGAAAATTAAAAACTTTCAATTAAGTGGCTAGTACGCATGGGATGTTCAGTTAATGGCCACCGCAATTGTGAGTCTCATCCACAATGGTAATCCTGAAAGAGGAAACCGCAATCGTAACCTTATTGTTACACACGAATTCATTAAATTTACGGAGTAATATTTTAATTGTTGGTCTGAAGTACATATAAATAACTCTGATTGATTGATTTGCTCGATTAAGTAATGTTAATATTGATTAGTTACAAAAGAAATTCAGTAAACACAGTAAGTAAGCCTTTGCATTAGCAGCCGTCAAGTTCATTGGCAGCCTAAATAAAATGGATAATTATCTTTTTATTAGAAATTCTGGTCTTAAATAATACACAATATTATTTGTACATATGAGGAAAAGAATGTAAATCTATATAAAACGCTACTAACACTTTTCAGAAGGTTACGAATAAGTACATAGCATTTCACAATCAAAAATACTTAAATGATGAATCAACATATTTCTCAGTTTAATAGAAAATAATGCGACGTTTTAGTAAAATGAAATTTAATTTTTTTTTTTTTTTGCACCAATAATCATTTTTTTATAATGCACAATTACCTTACGAATTTAATAACTCTGCAATGGTTATCTTCAAAGCTTTCGGTAATCTGCTTTGCATTTATACCTATTGCTCGTTGGATTTTGTGCTGATTTTTATCTCATAAATCAAGATCAAGCCTTCAAGAGATTTTGGATTGAGGTGTTCAGATTTTGATGAAGAGCTCTTCTGCCATCACGGTGTCTAGTACCTTCAGAAGTTGATCCTGCACCAAAAATCTTCTCTTGAATGATCATGTCCATAAGATGCTGGAAACAAGGTCGTACCTTGGCCAATTTAAATACGATTTAAAACTGAAAATTATGGAGAAAGTGAGTTAGTTGAAGATGTTGAAGTGAAGAGATGCGAATTTATGCCGAAATTTATTAGGTACCGTTATCTCCACCGTATCACTGCCAATAATAATGTTTTTCATGAAATTGCTATTTGTTTGCGACCTTGGTTTCTACGGAACACTGTTCTTTTATTTGTTTCACGCTATCGATGTCGCAAATTTCAGACCCTCAGCGCCTCAGCCCAAAAACATATCCATGTTTCAACGGAGAATCTAAAAAAGGTTGGTCGGTGCCTTATATGATGCATATGTATATGAATGCATTCGAATATTTAAAGGCATTCTCTTTTATTTTTCATTTGGTAAGTGAAACACGTAGTAAGCCAGCCTTTGTTACTACCGAGTCACGTTATTATACATCGAGGATTGTTTACAACTTAATTAATGACTTTGCGTAAAGCTCAACTGCTTTCATTTTTTTCAGGGTTTAAGCAACCTAAGATGTCAGCTTAAATTAAGATCTTTCCACGGGTGGTGAACCATTTCGGTCGAATGTAAACTGACCAAGTTACCCACAATTGTAAGCGGAAATCATGACTGACCCCCCTGTATTTTAGACTGACCCCCAAAATCATATCCGTGTTAAAAATATTGGATTTATTCCTTTTCTCCTGAAGAGATGCCGACGTCCAAAAGTTCCTCCAGGGGTGAGAACTGTTCTAGCCTATCTTCTGCCAAATAGGGTTGAGAATTGTCGTCCTTCTGCAAATGGGGTATTCCATTACTTATGGCAGCCACTGCCCAAGCAGAATGATCATACGGCGGAGTAAATTAAGCCAACTTCCTTTCTTCCATTTTCAAATTGGCATCCTCTTTCGCATTTGCAGCAAATTAGGTGTAAGTGATTGCTTGGTGCAGGAGACTTGGCGATGAGAGGCGGAACGTCATTCTTCAGTTCCCAACCCCACTTATGCTCAGGGTTCAAGTTTCCTCTCCATTACTGAACCTGGTGGTAAACTCGCAATAATTGTTGGTGCACACCAATCAAAATAAAATTGAAAACAAAATGATCTCAACATATACGAAAAATGTTTGATTATTTCTGCAGGACGAAACTCATGGTACGATGAGCTAGGAGGCCTAAGCTTGTAATATGTGATGTAGTAACTCAGTACTTGTTCTGAAGAGGAAAAACAGTACTGAATCATTTCGAAAGGAAGTTTAGTAATCTCCAAGTTTGTACTTACTCATATTTTCTAAAAAGTTTATAGTTTCCGAGGTAAACGCAAAATTATTACAAACACGCATTTTTTACAGAATTCACCCTACTCGTCCCCCTTTCAGCCCCCTAGATTCTTATAGACTTTTATTATGTTACTTAGGAAGGTTTAAAAAACATTTCTACCAATTTTCAGGAAGTTATGAATTTGTTCCACTGATTAGCTGTTTTTGGGCCTACTTTTCTTAGACTAATAAGGCACTCATTTGTTTATGGCTGGAATATGAATGGTCGTATCGGAACTGCGACACTGGGACATTTTGTGGCTCATCTTCTTGGACCAATCAGGATCCGAGGGAACTGTGGGAAGCAATTCTCATCTGATTGGAGACAGGAAACGAAAACTGCCGTGTAAGAGTTGTGAACGAGATACTTTACAGTTCTTCAAGTAAACTTTATTTCCCATCAGTAGGTAGTATGTATGAATCAGGCCGCCATATAAAACACTGAATAATTCATTGTGGCTTAGAAGACAGGAGCGATGACGTCTGTAGATCTTCGTCTAAAGAAATAAGCAATTCAATTAGCAGACTGCGAGCAAAAGCGCTAATATTATCTCCCGGCAGCCCATTGCAGCAACTCCGAGAAATTTACTTGGAAAGAGAAGTGTGAAGGCGGGAAGAACGTACAAGAAATATCGAGTTTGCGAAGGACTGACGGTAACTAGGTTTGTCCTTTTCGAAAAGGCGAGATGGAGGAGGCCAAGTTTTTAGCGGGATCGACGTGCCTGTAGCCCCATCACTACTTCCTCTCGCGGTTTCCCCATGAAATATTCAGAGTAGCTTTCCGCGTTGAGTTCCCTCCAATGAAATATCCAATGAAATATGACCTTCTCCAGGAGAACACGGAGGCTTGGTTTTCTTTTTTGCGATACCGAATGGATTGATATGAATGGAGAGGAAAAAATATGGTGACGTCCCACAAACCCAAGGTATGTACTACGACCGAGTTCCTTGATCATAATAATTGATATAATCAAATCATTTGTCTGCTCAGAATGTACAGCCATTAAAATAGAATATTTTAATTAGTTGGTGAGTCACCAAAGGCCTCACCAAATCAATGTCCCTGGGGGAAATATAAATATCTACATACTCAAATTATGTACATTTTCAAGCTATAGTAATATTCTGCTGGAAAAATGTAAATTTAATTATCATTAACTTTTCTCCTTATTCTTAGTGATTTTTTAAATACGTTTCCTGTAAATTACCCAATTCATCTTTTGGAACGCTTGGTCTTTTGGCGGAAGATCGGTTTTCTAAGGAGTTATCTTTTGGAATGACACATACATATTAAATTATGTTAAACTCCAAGAACGCCTCTACGTTTCAGAATGCCTCAAAACAGATTTCCATGAAGAAAAGTTTAGGATTTATATTCGAAAATTTTTGGAACGTAATTTTTTCGAAAATTTGCTAACACGTGTTGGCTCCACTTTCAATTAACTTCAACAAGTAGGTGTCTAAACCTTCGTGATTAATAAGGGCTCTAGTGTTGCAATAAGATAAGTCATCAACTTGATTCTGAATCGCAAAGCCATTTTCTCAACATTTTCATTGTGGAAGAGATTCCACGTGCCTATTCTGTTTTGCTGGACTTAGTGAGGTAAATACAGAAAAGTATTTGTGAATGGCAGACTCACAAGTGTAAACTATCTAAGTAAAAGTGAAGTACACAATCATTCCAGGTTGGAGCTTTTCGTCCGACTGCCTCGGGTGTCACGGACTTCAACTGTCCTCCAAATGGAGGATCAGAATTCGTTCTGATGATTTTGATTAAAGCTAATCATTGCCTCGCCCCCTTGAGTGGAGAGGGGTTCGCCGTACAGAAGCGTGAATACTTGGACGGGGGATCATCACCTGGGCGGTCACCCATCCCAGTACTCACCACGCTCGACGTAATTTATCTTCGCTAATCCCATGAGAAACGGTTCATTGCAACGCCTAACTTAAACTATCTACTGTAAAAGTATCGGGATCTTGCAAAGATGGAAGATAGAGAAGAGGCCTGATATATTTGGAATGTTTAACTGCTCAGGAAAATATAAATAAATACCTAATGTGCCTTTGTGTAATAGTTGAATTTTTTTCAACTTTATCGTCTGCCCGCATCTGTGATGAAGGTTTAGTTGTACGTTCTGGTTCGGTGACCGTCAGTAAACTCATCACGAGAAACAGCCCGAACGATCGAGAGACGCGGAGCGTGACAGATGACGGACTTGTCTATCAACCCAACTTTAATCCCAAATTGTCGGGTCAAGTTTCGAGAGGAAGCCCGAAAATCGAGTCGGTCTTATCGATCCATCAGTTATTACGCGGACCACTTCCGGTTTCCCGAAGGCCACGCCTACGATACTCCGGTAATTACGGGCTCCCTACCTGAGACTTGGGACAACAATGGGCCACCAAGTCATCAGGGAGGAAAAATGGGCCACTAACCCGCACCTCCGTTATGGGGAAATTTTCATTGTGCCTCTGATAAGTCGATAAGTCATTAATAGCCTTCTCTTCATTTGCCTACACAAAGAGGCTTGTGGATTTTTTTCTCTTTTTTTCTATTTTTTCAATTCTTCTCGCGCCTAAAGCTATAGAGCCCGAAAAAAAAAAAAAAAAATGATTGGGCTCGGAAAAAGTTGATTGATTGTTTCGCGCTAATAGTCCGTTTAGAGTGCACTGTTAGGGAGGGGAGGAAGCCGCTTTACTCGCTCCATCAGTAAAACAAATAACAGAATGAAGTCAATGGATTTTTTTTCCCTGCTGTTCTTTTCATTGCTGTACTATGAGGATCGACCAAAGCCGTTTAGGATCCTTGTTGGTCGGAGATTTGTTTTTCTTGTTTGAAAACAGCGATGGTGATACTCAAACGACTCGCGATCACATTGAAGTCTAGTGAAAGATGAATAGAAGAAGGTCATCTATCTTCGTATTGATCTATACCGATTCATATGATCACGACAGAGCAAGGTTTCGATAGTTGAAGATCCGTATACTCTAACTGTGAAAATAGTTTTGGTATTTTAGCTGAACGCAATCTTTATCCAGCATGAAACTACTAGGAGTCCTGAACACGCTAGATTCCTGACCAAAATGATTTGAGAGTAACAATGAGCTGTACTATACTCCTCCTGATATCAATTGGTGGCATGAGGTCATAATTAAGTACTCTAAATACATGCTTACAATCACTATGCCTAGTAGGAACTATATTTTCGCTTGATAAGACTTCAATAGGAACCTCGTATTCACTCACTGGATATAAGAAACTACTGTTTTCTTCAGCCTGAAGAGCTATACTGATACATATAGTGAATACAAGCTATGAGCATGCCGCGAATTCCAGTAATTTTCACATCACTCATATCCGCATCAGACAATTGCAATCACTTTGAAGGGAATACTGGTATCTTCCGTTGGTGCACTAGTAGTTAATGACACGGAATTCACAGCTTACAAAGGAATTCTTAAAAAGTCATATGTTGACCTTCCTGACGACTACTATGCCTGACTAGCCCGCCAATGGCGCACCCTGGCTGAAGTATATGCGCTAGAGTGGACCTCTGGCTGTATTCCTTGGTATTGAGTACCAGTAGTATTCCTCCGCAATTGACATTTCATTAATGTTAAGAATAAATGTAAGAATATATTGAATTCACTTGCATCGACAGATTATGTGAATACAATTTTTCAATATACTGCTTTGTTTGCGGCCCCCTTTAGTGACCCACTATATAAAACAGAAAACAAATAATAACATTTCAATATTTCGTGAATTGATAGACTTATTTAAACGAAATAATTTATAGCTGTGAGATCAAGGCACCAACTGTGATTTCGTTAATATAATGATGAATTTCCATTTGCAAATTGTTTCAGTTGATATTATAACAGTTTCATATCCAAGTTATGTGAATGATTAATTGACATGAAAAAAATAAAATAATAATAAATATTAGTCAAATTGGAACAAAACCATGAAATATGCCAATCAGATAAAATAGGTGAACTATGTAGTATGACAATCAAGCAATAATAGGAAGCAATCTTATATGGAATGTAAATCAAATATTATTATATAATACCTAGTAGATCATACCAGGAATCTACTATTATGCTATTAATATGGAAACATCCGTTTAGATCTTCATACTTCAAGAATTTAATGCCGCCACATTGTTTTACAAAGCAGGTTCAAGATACGTGTCTCTGAAAATATGGACATCAGTGTAAAGTTGAAGTGAATGTTTCCTTTTACCTTTTGTGAACTTACCCGTTGCGAATTTTCCTTATTCACTCTTTCCACGTTGCAAAGTTCCTGGTTATCTTGAATGTATCTCGCCGTCTTATCGGGCTCAGTGACGCGGTGAGTAGTAATTTTCTTCATGGAGGGCTGAGTTGTTCGGGTTCAGCGATTCGCGTCGACAGCGCTTGCGTACCAACGCAACGTGACAAGAACTCTGTTACCAATCTGCCTTGCAGAATTCTTTCTTCTTTCGTTTCTTCCTCTACCGCATTCCTCAATAAACGATCACTATCGGTACGGCCTACTGAATCATACCCATGATTCTATTGTGATACCGCTTAAAGTATTTTTCGTTTATAGGTAAAAAGTCTCGTCCGACGTATTCGTAAGGTTTCATGGCTTCATGGCTTCAAGTATGCTAAATAAGTGCACCTATTACAATCGCATGATGGTGCAACCAATTATTTGATCACTGAGATGATGTAAATAGATTACTTTACCTTGGTACTTATATCATGGCTGTATACTTCAGCTAGTAGGTACAGAAGCACTTCAACTAGTAAGCATTTCACTTTATCGCTAGGGCTGCCGCGAGAGCCCCACCTAATTTCGAGCTGATTGTAAGATGCAAATTGTTAAAAATTGCCACAAATCTACTAGAACTAAATCTCACTTGGTTTTTTTGACACTCTAACCTTTTTGAAGTTCGAAAATACGGTCTAAAATTGTATCTTTCCGATTGCGAATTACCTACTTTCTACTCAGATAACAACAGTATTTGATTTTAATGATATGTTCTTGTAGGACGCTACTAGAAACAAATCTCACTATATGATGCCCTTTTCTAATCATAAATATAGGAAATATAGTAGAAGCATCTCTTTCTTTTATTTATGCGGAAGACGAAACTCGTTTAGTTCTTTACATCTCACGCAAGATTCCTTACTATCCGTTTTTTATTTCGCACTATTACTTCGATAATTCTGTATTATGTTGATGAAAATTAATTAATTCGCATCTATACTATACTATGACAGTCTTTTCTAGGTGATGTAAGTAGGCCGGAACTAATGTTAACCTAGAGTAATAGAGAAGTTGTGTTTGTCAGTATATTCCCTATACCGCTCCCATCTTGGTAAAATATTTTGTAGCCTTATAAGAGTTCTCAACTTTATAAGCTGCTCTCTGACAGTGGGTATACTGATTGCTTTGTCCATCCCTCTTGGGGGTACGCAGATCGATTTCATCATTCTCACAAATTACTATTCTCACGGAGCACAGTTTTCAGTTGAAAACAATTATGAACAGTTGATGTTACAAGTTACAACTTTGAATAAAACATTTACCTATCGTCTCACTAGCAAATTCAGCATATGGAATGAGATGAGAGGGGATCGCCACACATAAGCGTGAAAACTTCTTGGACGGAAGTTGACCTCATCTTTGTCAGCATAGTGGTGGATTTGAATAAAAACACCATTGATTGAATAATATAAATTGTGATGATGATATAGAAAACAATAATATATGTAACTAAGTCTGACTATCTGAAGGATAATCATAACGTGACTGATATCCAGTAGGGAACTACGTTTGTATTCCGTCTCCAAGGAGGTCTGTGTTGTAGCTACCTCTTGACATCCTGCTAGCATCGGACGCTACTTTGATTGTGCAAGAGACGTTAGCAATTGTTGTTATCAACCATCTTGACCTGACGAGGCGTCTCGGCTCAGAAGTCTGCGGCCTTACTTCAGAATCTGGTGATGCCAGACTATACTCTTGATAGGGCAGTCGAGGGAGTTGTGCTTGGTGGTGTACCACTATGGAAATCATTTATGAGACATGTTGAGGGATAAACTACCAAATGATGAACGATGTCATATCAAGTGATATAGCTAGAAAGGGGCATACGAATGCGACTGATGATGTTAAGAAAGAAGACTCCCTAATTAAGGACCCCCTTAATATTCTACGATCCTTACTTGGAATGCTTCATATGCCTGTCCAGGGTTGAAGCTGGAGCTGTGGATACCCAAAAAACTGTTTCTTATATTTTACTTGATTTATTTAAAGTTCCTGCTTTAATTTCTGTATATTTTATCCAATATTGGTTCAACGCCAAACACGTACTCGTACTCGTACTCGATGATCCATTGATGTTCGTTATGTCCGTTTAACTTCAACGCTGAATAATTTCGCCTCTAATAACTCAACGACAGCGGTACGTTGAATCACGACGGAATCCTCATTGAGCTTCCAAACATACCGCACTACACAGGTTTACCGCTGTTGAATGTTATTCGGAACGCCGCTCTTGGAACGCACCCGAGAGGCGGTTACCCGAGTGGTTATGTTTGCCAGGGCGCTTAGCCTTCCCGCCCCCGCCTGGTAAAAGGTGATGGATTACCCCGCTCTTATGAGAAACTTCTCCCTTCAAAAAGCGACGGAAACGCTCTCCGCAACCGCCTTTTGCTCGTAGCCCAACTCCACAAACGCAACTCTACAACGTATCTCCCTTCATTCGCGAGGGGAAGCAACGCATACGAAAACAGGTGCGGACCTCAGACCCGGGTGTTTATAAAGACGCCCGAACGCGAACAATATTTACACTGGGCCGACACCAACACCCTCAGAACGAGAGATGTAAACGGATGTTTTTTCTCTCCCTTCCCTTTTTACTCCATAACGAACGAGCCGCATATTTCATAAAGGTTATCTTCCGCCTGTCGTGTTATTATTATGTTACGCCCAACGATGAGCCCTGATTTACAAGCCCTTGAAAACTTTGCTCTCGCCTCGATAGCCCTCTCCATAAACTTCGGAACCTCAGCACTCTTGAATCATGAATGAGGTAATTACCTACTTTTCCCGTTCGTAAAGTTTTAGTTGGATCAAGAGGACTTTTTTTTCATTATTTCATTCTCAAATGCTCCATTGTACTACTGCGATTTATTACCTCCAGTTTTGGTAGCAACCTGTTCACGAAAATTTATGCTCTGTAAAAAATGTAAAAATGATCGGGGGAAAAGTGTTCTTTAACCAAGTATTCTGTGATATAACCATCTGGGAAGAGATAATGTTCTGTTGAGCATTATTGTTTTCGGTCTGCCAAATTTATTTGAAGTGTAGAAAAAGATTTAAGTTTTTCAGTGGTAGAATTATTTTTGTAGATTTATTTATTTTTTCATTTATTTTAGGACTATTTTAGATGTTAACAGAGTGTTGCCTAGTTTGCTCAAGGAATTGCAAGGAAACCAAATCATTAATTACTACATCACATTCATAGATAAATCAATCATCATGGAGGAGAACGAGACAAGCATAAATGGTAGTCAAGAGGGTTGGTCCTAATGCCCAGGTTGCAGGCGCTGCTTTATCAGGCTAAATACTCATTTAACAAGAGGTTCAGGACCTTGCGCCTGACTGCGGGCACAGCACTTCATAAATTCTCTTCCTTTGTCACAAAACCAAAATGAAAATACTTAAAAAACGTCCGTAGCTCAATCACAATCGCTTAGTACGAGCCAAGAGCTGAATCAAGTTGAACAGACTGAAGAGGAACGAAAATTGCAGCACTTAAGGCACCGTGACACAGAGTTTACAGAGAAGTTTTCGGCACGGAATCACGTTCAGTTCCCGGAGGAAGCAGTCCATGAGTTTTAAAGTAATGTATCCACGTCCACAAATTTCTTATACGAAGCTAATGATCAGCTCCCAGTACCTCAGCATCCGGCGGTGAGATATTTCAGGATGAGAAAGCAAGGTCAAGGTGGTGTTCGAAACCAGGGATATACGACATCATCTAATCCCCAGCGGGTAACCCAACGGCAAAGAAATAAGACGAACGAAAAATATTAGTACGATCCAGCTCAATGGCAATTTACGAATCAAAGACGTAGGGTTGCAAGAAAATTGCTCGCTGACGCTATTTCTTTAAAACTGACTGTACATTTTTAAAAGTAGGTATGCCATTAATTGAATCGTATTTTGCCGAGGTGTTTGAAAACTGAAATGAAGCAGTTCGTGAAAATTATGAATAAAGCGAACCACCCGGGGAGCTACTTACGAAGTTAGGAGTCTATAGAGGAAGCAATTCGGAAAATTTCGATTCACACATCCCCTGGGCCAGACGGAGTTCTCGTGCGAACAGTTAGAAAAACACAAGCAGGTGTATACGGAAAGGGGGACGAGAAAGTCCTTAAAAATTCGAGACCCATCACTATATTTAGTGTGCTTCAAAGGATTATTGAGCAATCCCTCGATAAGAAGTTGCAAAGCCTAGTCCAGTTTCATCGTTTTACAGCGAGGATTTGTAACCGGTTTACCTGGCTCTCATGTGAACGCATCTCTAGTGGAAGGGTACCTAAAGATGGCTGAATCTGGCCGAAAGAATTGTTGCATAGTCATGTTGGATCTTGCAGAAGCATACTGTTCTATCGGCCATAATCTTGAATAGGACTACCAATTCCTGAGAATATGCGAATCTTTCTCAAATCATTGGCAGTAGGCAATTCTTTTCAGGTGGAAGTTAATAAAACTAAGTTCAGACCAATTAAGATGAACCGTGGTGTAGCCCAGGGCTCACTACTATCCCTTACTTTGTTCAGTTTGTGCCAACACTTTGTTTTAAAAGAAATTTCAGACCCCGATTTAGCAGCCGTACAGTTTAGTACGGTTGGGATGGTTGTCAGCCCAACGAAGTCCATGAACATAAACTTAGAAAATGGGAGACTGGTAGACAACAACATGGTGCTAACAAGTGGGTCAACCATTCCATTGATTGTGCCAAATGATCAGGTTCGATATTTGGGGGTCACATCATACAATGATAAAAAGGAAATTCGCTGAGGGCATGGAAAAGGACTCGAAAAATTGGATCACCTAACCACTCTTGAGAGGGGACCAGAAGATCAACATATTAAATCAGTTCGTGAACCCTAAGTTGTTCTACGACATGCGAAAAACTCCAGTTGATCTGCATGAACCCATCTTCTTGAATCGGATTGATACGCTGTTTAGGCAAGCGCTGTGTCACCGGGGCTTTGAGCTCAACTTGCTTGCCGAGGGAGTCGAACAAACAGGAATGACAAATGTGTCTACCTGCTGTATCAGAGTGGGTATGATTGTTTCTGGAGCCATTCTGGCCCAATTCAATCATGACACTTCTTAACAAATGCAGCAGTAGTAGATTTCCCTCACTCTTTCTTGGTGATATAGAAGGCCCTCCTGTCTTCTCTGGCATTGTGCCAAGGATGGACCACGTGGACGTGCCAAGTTTTGATTGGATGCGGTACTTGTTATAGACAGGAGTTCAGGACACCTAGGTACTGGCTCACCTCTTCTTATAACTTGAGGTCTTCTCATCATCGGTTGTCATGTTGTTTTTGGTCCATATCATGTTGACAATGACTGAGGCAGAACGAGTACTGAATATCCTCGCATACCTATCGCGTATTCTACCTACATATGGATTCCTGTACTAAAGAATTGCATTAATTGTCACAGATTCGCTCTCGACTACAATACTAAATCACAAACATACAATAAATACAAGCGAATCAAACAGCACGCATATTCATACTTGCCAGTGGAGTAGGGGAAACCCCAACCGGCCTTCTCGAGCCCACCCTTCCTATGGATCGCTTTCCTGGTTCCTGTCCATTAGGATTTCCAGTATTACGGGGCTGGGGCTTAGTCCAGGAAGGTCTACAGCCCTGGAAATGAACATAAAATGAAATCAATAGAATGCCAAACATAAAAAATCATAAAGTTGATCAATAACCAACCGGTTAGCCCCCCCCCCCCCCCCCCCCGACGGTAAGGGCTGGCAGGGTCCTCGTACTCTCATGTTGACATTTACCACACATACTCAACTACTAGGGGAGAGGAATACTACTATAAAATTTCTTCCATCGTCCTCTTTTATCTTTCTAAACATAAAATTACTAAATCTAGTATCACAGTCAGTACCCGAGTGGTTATAACTCTGTCTCTGCCTTGTATGCCTCTCCGCCTCTTATATTGCCCATTCCTTTGCAAATTTCTTATTTGTTGTTCTTGAATTGACCAGAGTGGAAAGGTCTTCCGTGAAGGACGTGCCACCAAATGTATCTACCTACACTCTTCTAGTATTTCATGGCTTAATACTTGTACAATGAAACAAGTATCTTAAGAACCCCCCTACAAAGCATTTCGAAATCCCTAAACATTAAATGTGAGGAACTGAACCTCTTCCTTCCCTCTTCCTTCACAATAAACAACGTTGTTTGAAGAAAATAAAGAAAAAAATATTTCCCTCCATAAAACAACTTAAAGGGCTCAATACAGAAAAAAAGTACAGAAAAACTTCACTTTCTTGTCTCGAAAACAACGACAGTAGACAGCTCTTAATTGCGTGATTGTTGCTCTGAACACCACCACCCGCTCACCTTTTGTGCTGTAATGGCTCAAGCGCCCGAAAGTGATCCGTCCGATACTTTTTTCTTTGTTCCTCAACTCCGACTTTTCTACAAGGGGAAAAAACCGAACACTTCAGTTATTTACTGTTCGCACCCCCCTAAACAGTTCTTCGCCACTTTTCTTTCTGGGACTGGCAGAACGGCTATCGGCGACAGAAAACCACTACGTACAAGTCTTCATCACCCCAACTGTATTAATCGCAAGGACACGCCGTAAAAAAGTGGTAATTAGTAGATGCTCGGAAACTTTCAGCTAACCGCGGCAAAACTGTAAGTTGCGACGATGGAGTTTTGGTTTTTCGAAAGGAATTGGAACGGAGTTTCTGAAGGAAAACTTCTTTCCTTTTAATAAAGAACAGATGAGATGACCGAACTAACTTTTTGAAAGCATTTTGATGAATTATTCAGTATAACAGCTGCAGTTACGGTAGAGAAATTCCGAGCTAGACCCTATTCAAGTTTCTCGACTTTAAGAAAACAACTAATTTCAAGGGAACAGGAGGAAGTTTACGGAGGAGCTCGTCATCATTCTCATATGACGCACGGTGGAAGCAGTTGTCCCTAAACGTTAGTGATAAAAAATTTATTACCAAGTCGAAAAATTTAAATTTTAAGATTAATTTGATCATATCCATTTGATCAATCTTGACAGTTTTGGATTCCATTTGGAAAAGATGGAAAATAAACCGTGATACCTGACTCCTAAATTTGTCCGCTTCTCAGTTGCGGAACTCATTATGACTAAACGATTTTACCGATATTCAATAAGCTTAGAACTTAGAAGCATGAAATATCATTGTTCTTTTGAATGTGCGTTTTATTAAAGAATGTGAAATTTATTGTTTTAAGACTGGTTGACAGTGAAAGTACTGTACGATAAATACGAGAGGGGTTATAAAAACGCTAAGTTAAATCGGATGTTGTGTGGATCACATATGTATGAACGTTTTTTTGCGGGGGAACATCACGGTCTGAATATTTCTTTTTTATGGCCGATGCAAATGCAACGGAGAAACGCATGTAAACATGAAAAACATTAATCATACGAAATGTATTCGCTTGCTTAGTAATTGAGACCCAACTACGTTGCTCAGCGTGGTAGAACAAGGGGGAAAGGTTTGTTTAGTGGTGAATGCAAAATTCTGGGGAAGGTCCCTAATCTTTATTTATGGGCTCAGGGTATGTGCAAGGGGCCAGTGATGTATAGGGGTGCACAGGTAAGGTATGTGAAATTCGGTTTTCCTTACGTATGGAAGGCGAAAAGAAAGAGGCGGCTAGTTAGGAGCGATAAGGCTCTTCTTACACGGGGAAGGAATACCCGAGAATCTTCTCAAGGGCTCACCCCACTCTTCCCCTCGCCCTCGAACTCAAAGTCTTCTCAGTGAGGGGGCCCGCTAAGCTCGTTGTTCTTCCAGGTTTCTTTTAAGGTCCCTTGAAGGGAAAAAGGACCTCCCCTTAAGGAATCCCTTAGCGCTAAGGGGTTCTCTTCCTGCGTTAGTCTCGTTTTAAGCGAAAATGTGGAACCTGGGGAGAGAGGGGTCACGTTATAGCCACATCTAGTTCTCGAAAGGAAACAAACACGGGAGTAAGAGAAAATGTGAATCATCCCCTAGAGGATTAATAAAGCTGGGATTCATTCCTACGGATTATGTTGGACGAGCGGAGGGGTTGGTCTCGAAAGTTGAGCGTTTCCAGGAGGGCCCGACCCGAATGAAAGAGATGGATTATTTACGGAGATTTTGCGCCGATAAAGCCGCTAGGCGATGACTCGGTTTTCTCCACTTTTCCACAAAAGCCCCCGGGGATGTGGAAATCACGAAACGGGACTTGATATTTTTTGAACGATGGAATCCTCTCGAAAAATTCGATAATTCCATCTCAAAAGATATATTTAAAGTTAGAGTAAATACCTGTATTTCAATACAGTAGCGAATCGTATAAGTCTCGACAGGTTTTTGAAACTATCTAATTGGTAATATTGAAGAAAAATATACCTAAATGATCAGGTTTTATACCCTAAATTTTGATTTAATCATTCCACTTGAACTGATATATTTATAGTGAATACAATAAAATGTAAGTGGACAATATCTCTTTTTATGAATACCTACTGGATGAGCCTAATATTGCATTATAAAAAACGTTAAATGTCCTAGATTTCCATTCTAGAATTTGGTATTTTCGTCTGAAAATGGTAACTAATTTGTGATTAACACTGCACGTGGTGTGTCTTATGTGTATTATTCTTATTAATCTGTATATTTAGCTCTGCATCCTCCCCAACTGTTGTTATTCAAAAAGTAGGTATGTAGTTACCTAAATATTTCCTAATGATTTTTTTCGGAATTGAATTTAATTGATTTTTTCAGCATTTTACCTAAATTTGTGACATCATGGCTGTGATGGAGAGGAGGATCGGGTGAACTAGATGTTGAGCTGTTTTCTGGAGAATCCCTTGTAGCGCTGGCGTATCTGTTTTATTTGTGAAACTAATTGAGACAGTTTAAGGTCATCGTTTAGTTTCAATGAAGAATATCTGTTAGGAACCGTAGGTTTGCAACCTAGAGGTATTTTGGCTCTGATTTTGTATGTTTTTGACATCGGTGTTACGAATTCCAATATTATTGAATCATAATTACTGTCATGGTTCGATATTTTCGTCACAACACACAACACAGTGTTTAACTCGACGTAATTTAAGTCGCAGTGCCATCACCTGCTTCATGGTGAAGTGGAATTGTTCAGAGGCCTATTTCACGATCCTTCGATCCTTCACGGCCGAGTGTACAGAGCGATGGCCAATGAAGCCGAGGGTATCAGGTTCGAATCCACTAGCCAAAAGTTTTATTTAGTTATTTAAATCTTTGAAACATATTCTTAAACGAACTTCTTTTCTATTCGTTTAAGTAATCTATATTTTACTGAAAGGATTGATTTAGGGTTTTGTTTTTGAGATACCAGCTTAAGAGCACCCACACCACCAAACTATACACATCATTTCGGTCTATTTGTCCAACTAATCTATATTTCAATGATAAGGCAAATTTAGATTACTTCTTCTTCCCCCTAATCTATTTCATCCGATACAAGATATTGCCGATTATTGGCGTTTTGTAATACTGTAGGTAGGTAATTTTAAGTATATATGTTGTTTAATAGAAACACTGGCTATACCTACTTGTTTGCTTCTTACCAAACAACAGAGAGGATACCCGAACAGGTAATGGCAACAGAAAGCTTACCAGCTTACAACGATTGGCACCCTTGATTAACTTCAGGTTATCCTCTCAAAGTAGTAACAGTTACCCCTTCTAAGGGTTGAGGCGATTAGCCGGCACCACCCAGAGGATGACTTAGAAGCTAAACAACATGCTCCAGGAATAACCTAAGAGCCAGCGGTTTACAAATACAGAAATGGGGGGCTATCCATAGCTATTACATTATTGGGGTGTCTAAGTTGAGGAAAATGCTCGCGATAAAGAGCGTAGGGATAAATAGTTAGTTGTTTTTGGTAATACTGAAAATTTAGCATTTGGAAGCAGTGGTAGAGGTAGGGGCTTCAAGACTGTGAATATTGTTGGAGAGGAGAGGGCAAAAACCACACTTTGCTGTCATGTGATAGAAGATGATGGAATGGAGTAATAACATCTTCCAAGAATTAAAGTAATTAGCCTGCAACACCCGGGGGAAGACCTTAAAGCTAAAATACTCCAGTATAACCTCGAGGGCAGCAGTATCATGAAACGGGAAGGGGGAACTAACCTTAGTCACCAAACATTGCATAATTTTTTACCCGTATTTGCCTAGTTCATACTTCTCAGTTTCTATTAGCTCTATTTCAAAATGCAGATTCGTTGATAAACAGCACATAAATTCAACTGAGGTCTTAGGTATGGAAGTTATATAAGACGATGAGATGAGATACCCATATTTATAGTTTCACATGGAATGATCTTACTTTTTTAATCCAAAAGAATTTTGATTCTAGAGTGCCTAGGGTATTCATGATATTTTCAACAGGCTGAACATTCCATATTCCCGCATAACTTTGAATTTAGGATATTACCTAATGCCTCATTAATGTCTTGATATTTTTAAGTTTAATGAATATGATTCGATGGCGAATTCTCACGTTTAGTAATTTGAATATTTTGCGTTTGTTACAGGTGAGTAAATTACAATCATTCTTCACAGTGGAATATGGGTAAGTGCGAATAGAATCGAATAATCGTTTAGATTCACAAAATAATTACATTCTTAATATTCCTGAAAGTTTTATTGCGTTAGTTTGGTTGTTTTGTGAATAGGGTTTTAGGCATTTTTCAGCATAAAAAATGTGCTACTGGGCTCAACAAACAGCCCCATTCAACAAAAAGCCGGTTATGAGTCGAATTATTTTGATCCTAGTGTAACTAATAATAATATTTTCATAATTCTTTACCATTTTATTTCTAGTAATTTTTCCCAGAATTATCTGCACTTCGTGAGAGGAGACAATTGTTAATGCAAAAATGTGTGGCGAAAATGTAGGTTTCAAAAAATAAAACTCGTCTATCTCGAGAACAATCTGATATATCGATGCGCGGTTGATCCCAATCAGCCCTGCATACAGTATTGCATTAAAAATGATACCCCAAACGGTGAACTAAATCAAACCCAGAAATTTTGCGATTTTAGAGAAGTCTGAAATCGAATTTGTAGTACTCAGTCCGGTCAATTTTGCTGGTATACGAACTCCAGCCACGAAATCTGAAGAAGTAGCTTGTTTGTGCCCAAACCTTCCAAGCGTAAAAGCACGCAACGAATGATTATATATATATAAACGAACTAAATCACTCGCGAACAAGTACGCGAAGTACGACGAACGTAAACCAATATAAGCTAAATCCAAGATTCCTCACGTATTCCATCACGTATCTACAATTTCATGGCGTGGGATTTGGTACATGATTTATGGAAAAAAAATTGATGATGCACTCCTTAATAGAGGTGTTATGATTTCACTCTGTGTCAAATTTAGATGTTTCATTTCTAGTGATATTAGAGCCACTTTCCGCCGTTTGGGGAAACATGAAAATATGTTACACCGTATCTCGAAAGTCATAAAATTGCGAGTCGTGTTACGGCGGGCCGTTATCCTCGAAATTTGCATACACCGGCCATACGAAAACCGGCGTTGCGAAATAGCCTATTTCGGGTGAGGGGGGGGGGGGGGGGTCAGTAGTCAGTGGCGCACCTCGGCGCGTTATGTATATTATCAAACCGCCCGCTCTCATTATCATCCTAATCGCCTCCTCCGGACCCCAAAAACTCGTTATGAGTTCGACAAGAGGCTCGAAATATTCCCGAATAAGGTCAAAATCGAGGCTCTTATTCCTCGTCCCCGCAGGGAGTTTTCCAGTCAATCATATGCGTCAAGAGGTGCTGACAAGGTTTGACAGCGTTGTTTATTATTCATCGAAAAGGCGAGAGGTGATTTTGGGGCGGTTGACGCCTCGAGCCAACATGAGCGGCCGAATGTGTTAGCGGTTTATTAGCGGGGTGTTAAGTATTTCAAAACGAGGGCGTTTCGGAGAACTAACGAAGGTGACTTCGAAATTTCCAGTTTAGCTTGCCATGTGTGAGCAGTTATGTGACAAGCTCGCTGAATAATCTAATTAATGTTGCACATAGCGAGATTATAGTGAACAAAGGCGCAGTTCAAACGTCTGACTTTACTTGACCTTGCGTGCCGCATACAGGGTGTACCACAAACTTATCTAAAAATCGACGTGAATGTTTTTTTTTCCATTATTTTGTGTGAAAAGCCCCTCATACTCAAAGCAGTTACATGAAACAGGAAATTTTCCCTGCTTGTTACAGTCCGAAAATAAATGAGCGTTACCCATGGGTGTGAAAAAGGTATATTAACTATTTTTAAATGGGAGAAGATTTCATCCTAAGAAGTTTGGCGTCACACTCTCTTCGCTGAGTAGTTTTCTATCTAACATTTTTCAAAGTTTCGCACAATGATGACGTCAAAGCACCCCTCCGGTCGTAGGAGAGTGCGGATGGCATCATATTTGTTAGAATGGAATCTATATTCATTCAAAAATATAAAAAGAGTACGTGGGTAACACTTATTGGTTCAACAATCATAAATTCATGTTGTACATGCAGAATTCTTTCCTATTTCTTTGTAAGTGATCAGTACATAAACTTGGGGTTTCATTAGTTTTCTAAGCGGCATCCGGCGTCACATAATAGGGTGTTCAGGCACCTCAACACCAAAACTGGCCTGCAAACTGCCTGAAATCAATGTTTTTATTAATTTTCGATTTGAATTTCTTAATAGAAATGTTTGTTTGAACCACTTATTTTGCTTTCGAGTCCCTCAAGGTAGCGGAAGCTTTTTTTTTTTCACTTTTGTTAGAACAAATAAAATTCTCCTCAAAATCAGTGAAAATTTCCTCTTGCACTATACTCGTACTTACGTTAAGTAAAACACTTTAGATAACTGCGATTTCGCCTCCGTCTGGTGTTTGTCCGCAAATCCTTGTAATAAGCTCAACTTTTACAGTTCTCTTCAGACATCAATGAATATCAGGAAAGTTTGATTTAATTGTCGTTGCTCACAAATCAATGAGCTACTCTGCGCATGCGTAATCTTAAAATTCTAAGCCGCATTTCACCACTTAGATCCGATCCGATTTCACTCTAATTTGAAGTTTAGTTGGAAAAAGTTGATTTAATCATCTCACATTGGTTCAATCACGATTCTATCATTAGTTAGTATCTTTTAGCTACATTAATTATAATTTTCATGCATTATTATAGTTATCATTGGATAGCTGGTTCGCACGTTTAACGTAAAATCCATATAACAATCATTATGTGTACATGTTGCATTGGATTTCGATGAAATTTACTGGGAACGTTCGGGTTAGGCTGTAGGTGGTCATTGACCTTTACCTACATTCCAAGGCTGCACTCATTTCGATAGATTTTTTAAATTTATTTTTTATTTCAAGTTTTGATTTTTTACCATGAAAGTGACCATTTTGTCCTTCTTTTACAGTCCCAAAATAATGTGGTAGTTGGAAAGCTTATCAAATTTCCTTTCAAAATATGCTAACTGAAGTTGTTTTGAAGAGGGAATCACAGATCCATAGCCATCAGAAAATATCAAAATGTAAGTAGGTAGGTATACGTAATGTTGTCATGGTAATCATCAGCATCTTGTTCATTTCTCTTAACTACCATTGATGAAATGAGAATAATATTCGTGGAGTCTTCAATATCCGTTGTAGGCGCCCGATTATTGTTTGTAACGGAAATACAGTTTGTCAGTAACCGGGTTATCGATCACTTAGGTTTGAGTGTCTGATTCAATTATACCTTATCTCACTTATTTTATTTGCGTTGGGGAGCGGCAGATGAAATTCAACATAACCTTGAGTCATCGTCCAAGCCGGTTTCTTCTCTAGATTCCTATCACATGACGTTGCGCGCATTGCGTCTCTGAAGGTGCAAATTATTCAGAAACCACCGATATACCAGCCTGTTCTAAGCATTTGGGTACCTCCACGGCTTGGTATGTGTTCTGCGTACCACTCCACATTGATTGCTCCTACTGATGCCATAGGAAGAACATTCCTAACAGTCTTCATATATTCTCTTTATGAATCTCTTTATGGAGCGTGCACCTTTATCACTAGTATCTACTTTTTGTTTGTCATTTTCAATAATGTATCTTTGTACATCAAGTTCGGTACAAATTGTTATTGGTATACATATTTTGTAAGTATAATATTTGGTCGTTTTTGGTACTTATATATTAATTTATTAGCCTTGGTCGGTATATTAGTTGAAGCCTCTCGGAGCAGGCATGGCAATAGCGAACCAAAAACTTCAGGTCATACTACAAAACTATCTTGGAAAATGGACGTTATTGGTGCACTGAGAATTTTCAACTTTTAATAGCCTCAAATTCCGTTATGACCGTCTTGCACTGAAGACATTGGAAAACACAACAATGTCACAAGGACGATTGTTTCGTTTGTGGTTGAATGGCTGAGTGTACGTTTAACACGGACAATTGCGAATGAAGGCAAAAATTTGAAAATTATCACTCCTCGAGAGGTGGCCTTGCACTAGAACTGCGATATCAGTGTTTGTAGTGTACAGGGTGCCTCACGAGTTATGCACCAGCGGCTTATCACCGTCAGAATACGAGTTCAGAAAAATGATGTGCCCCCATATTTTTTTGCGAGGAATTCAACCACGACATTTTTGCGCACCGCGCAATTAACAACAACTTTTCTTCAATGAGAACCCCCATTTTTCACTGCAGATTTGGATTCTACACAAATTTAATAAAAAGTCCAGTATGATCATATGAGCAAATTTTCTTAAGTTATTATATTGTTATACTTATCATGTTATATTGTTTTGCAATTGAGCTTGTTGAGTGCAAAGAAAATTTTAACCATTATTTTTTAGGGCATAAAACGTATTCTAAATAGTAATGTGCTATTCAAAAAGAGCTTCTGGATTTTTTGCTATTTTTGAAGTTTTTATAGATTGTATAGCAAATTTCAAGGAAATTTAAGCACATTTTTCAGCATAATTTCGTACGTAAA
This sequence comes from Adelphocoris suturalis, assembly GCA_030762985.1. Classification (NCBI taxonomy): domain Eukaryota; kingdom Metazoa; phylum Arthropoda; class Insecta; order Hemiptera; family Miridae; genus Adelphocoris; species Adelphocoris suturalis. The sequence continues at coordinate 48,645,932 of CM061046.1, read as the reverse complement.
TTTTTAAATGTTCTATTTTATATTTGATAAACTTTATTTGAGCAATAGTCTGTTAAAACCAATTAACTTGACTGTATTTTTTCACATTTGACCAATTTAAAGTGCTCAAAATGTGCTGGCTAACGAACCCATCCTTTCGTATGGAAAGCTTGATTTTTTGGCGCAAGAACGGAATTTTATCAATCCTAAGGAGAGTTATATATATATATATATATATATATATATATATATATATATATATATATATATGAAAGATCGCAAACTTGAAGAATAGTTTCACAATGCCTCAAAACGGATTTCAATAAAGAACATTTTCAGAAATTTTGATTTTAAATTTTTCCGACCCATTGCAATAGCTTCATCTTCTACCAAAATTCGCTGAAAAGTGACGTATCACTTGCATTTTTGAGTGAGCACAGCGAGCACTATCACGCGCAAAAAAAGAGCGCAAATTGTGGAATATCGAGTTTTTAAATTTAGTAAACTGCCGCATGTGATTCATGATTTTACTGTAGTTTTTTGCGCTGAATTGTGTAGTGATGTTTATTCATTAATATTCTTAACACCAACTTGGGAAAACATCGAAAAAACGGTCAGAATCATTAGTATTTCCCTACTCATTTTCACACAGCTTAAGCATTTTAAAATTTCGTTTTTTCATTGTTTTTCCAAGTTAGTAATAACTAATATCAATGAATGAACATCACTACGTGATTCAGTGTGAAAAAATACCCCGAAATTATTTATCATATGTGGCAATTTAATATCTTCAAAAACTGGATATTTCACAATATGTGCTCTATTTGCGCGTGATTGTGCTCGTTTTTGCGCACTCAAAAATTCAAGTGATGGGCAATTTCTTATGAACTTTTGCGTAGAATCCAAATCTGCAATGAAAAATAGGGGATCCCCGTAAGAAGAATTTAAAAAATGTTATTGTTAATTGTGCATGGTTGCTTTGGTGCGTGATAATATCTTTATTGAATTCTTTCCAAAAAATCATGGGGATACCATTCTATTCTTTTTTCAACTCGTAAATGACAGAGATAAGCCGCTTGTGCATAACTCGTGAGACGCCCTTTATAACAAGTAATAATAATTTTTGTTATAGACAAAGTGCATATTACGTAACACAGTACCTTCACTTTTGCGTTATTGGTGTTAATCACGATTAATATTGGGTAATGATGCTGAAAGGAAGAATTAGTGCCACCATGAATCGGTTTCATTTCATCCATAACCTTGTTACGATTACTGAAGGAACACAATCAAAACATTTTCAAATAGGCAATTTATAATATTTATTAGCTAAATTTATTTATCTTCAATAAACGTTAAAAATGGTATTATTGAAACCAAATGAAATGGAATACTTCTAAACTTCATAATTGAAAATTTAACGGCTGGAATCGTTTGGAGTTTTTGGAACAACTACCTAGACAGTATTCTCAATGTTCTTTTATCCTTATTTCATCATGTTGCTCCGTTCTCTGTGTAATTTAAAATCAGTGCTGGAGTATGAAGCATTATTACGGAGTCAGATATAAGTACTGTAGCTTTCACAACCTACAAGGTCTTGACAACGATTGAAGGTTGCTGTGTCATAGAGAATTATGTGTTGAGTGGAGAGTAGATGAAGGCCGATCGCAACTTTACAATGGGAAATTGCGCCATCATCAAGATCTTCTTCTGTCAAAAATCACCACATTACCCTTCACGGGCGATTGAGGTCGTTGAGTTGCTTCATTTCTGTCATAAAGATCAGCGAGAGCGGTGAAAATGATCTTCGAGTAAGCCGTCGACAACTTATCCCAGTTACATACGTGGACATTATCCCTGTTCCACTGGGATAATGTGCTGTTGGTTGAGTTATAAATTACACATCGGAGCTTCTCCTTTTCAAGAAACCGGTAAATTGCTGTAAAATGGAAATAAATCCTGAAATAAAATGAGAATAAATCCTAAATAAAATGGGAATAAGTCCTAAATAAAATGGCAATAAGTCCTAAATAAAATAATTGAACTCCTCCCTCCTAACATACAGTGGAGCCTGGATAATTCGAACTTCTTTAATTCAAAATATCCTTTAATTCGAATATTTCTCATGGTCCCTAGCATTTTGTACTTAAACAATGCTAAAAAATCGTGGATAATTCGAATTTTATTTAGGATAATTCGAATTTTCGGCGTGCTAATTAATTTATAAATTTTAAGCTGCGATACGTTTTAGTAACGATATTCGGCAAAAGGTTTGCGTTAGACCAAATGCATGCAAGTCAGTGCCATCGTATAGTCTGATAACTCCCCTTCCCCTCCCGCCCATCAGCAGAAGAAGTACCGGTGCCGAGTGCAGCTGACGCTATGAATCACGTACAAGTACTTAGACGTGTTTTTGAAAGCCGAATTGAAGTAAATGATTCATACTTCAACTCTTTGAAAAACAATAGATTGTTTTTTATGGTTGCAGTTAAATTCAGTACCATTCTAGGTGTCTTTATATTGTTCAATATTCTGTAGGTCAATACAGTATTCAATGTTACTGATTGTACTTTACTTCATATTGTAGTTTGTTAAAATATATTTTATTATAATTTATTAAAAACTTCTTTATTTCGAATTTTTGGTTAATTCGAAATTTTTGACTGGTCCCTTGAGGTTCGAATTATCCAAGTTTCACTGAAATAGGAAAATAACTAGAACTGAACTAGTGAGAAGCGATCAAAATTCTAACCCATAGCTAGAATCTTGTTGGGAGACTGAGACAATAATAGTTGAGAACGGAACAATAATTCTTACCTGAAAAGTGAACAAGAAGTATTCGGAAATTATTTCTGGTGGTATCACGATTCATTTGTCAGTAGAACTAAAAATGCTATGAACTTTGAACTAATAGGCACTACTTAATATCTGGTATTGTAAAAACCTCAACAAAAACACTTTTCCGGTCACATTAATTGTTTGACAATACTGACCTAATTTAAACACTTCTCGTTCTGTGTTACCTAACCATTCAATGAACTGTAAAGCTTTACTTCCATAAATAAATTTGTAATTATTAAAAAAATAGGCGTCTTCTGTGGCCAAGTGTTCAATGACTCGAACTGAAGCCGCTCGAAAGCAGGGGATCCTGGGTTCAATTTCCGGGCTGGTAACGAAATTTACTAGGTCTGTGGTCCTTACGCAAGTGCGAGATATAGTGACATACAAATGGAGATGACCTATTATGGTTAACCTAAAGAAACATAATTTACTTTACTTTTAAATTTTTAATTTGATTATCAAAAGAAATAACACCATTGGAACAGAGATAGAACGTTTTTACAAAATATGTAAGTATATTTAAAAAAAAAAAAGTATAATCAGACTGGAGGCATAACGTGATAAATGCCAGGAAAATCGTGATCATGAACTAGCCTTGCGGAACTATAATGAAATTGTGTGACTACGCACACTACTTTTAGACTTGCCGCGTTTCTCATTGAAACGTGACGCAGTTATTAAATTGGTTGATGAGAGCCATTAGAATCACTTAAGCGATTCACGAGGCGGTTTCTCTTTCAGATCAAGGAGTATGAAGGTCGCCACTAGCTCTCCGCTCTGTCGGACATAATATAAACATTTAGCACAAGTTGAAACAATCTATTTCACGAGGGCAACTCTCAAAATAGTTCATATTGAACCAGGGATCAAAAAAAGGGGGAGGGGTAAGCTCAAAATTTCCCAATTGCTGAGACTAAAAATTCCCAGTACATTTTTTAAGATGGCAAATAAGTATATTTGACCATGAATATCTTCAGTATGGATTCAAACATCATAACCGTAACTACTTTAGTGTATTTCTGGGTTTTCCTGACCGCTGACTGCAGCCATTCACCCGTTAATTCGCTTCTGACCCCTGTTAAAGTAAATGAAACTGTTGAAAGCTCAGCGAAGGATGTAAAAGTTTTCAGCTGGACTCCAATGAAAATCATACATGAAAAACCATGATAATTGCCAAGAAAAATAAAAACAAAGCTAATTCTGATTTGGAAAGGGGGGGGGGGGGGGGGTAGAAGTGTGTTACGCATCAGAGAATGTTAGTTGAGTAAAGACGACCTAGTAAGAATTATCTATCAAACCAACAATACTGTGTTTAGACAAATTAGCAGACAATAAGATTGGTTGAATTTAAATTGAATAAATATAACAAAAAGGACCATGAATCTGCTCCATCATTTTCTCATCTCATTTTTACAACTCTGCCAGTTGTACTTTCAGGTAAAAGATGTCAGAATCATTGAACCTGCCAAAAGCATACTTATTAGGTATAAGGTAACAATTATCCAACAGTCCAAAATATCTAAGATTATCTAAAGTATCTTTTTTTAATCATGATTTTTATTTTATGATATTCCAAGCCTTTGCAATAGCTTCATTTTTTACGAAAATTCGCTAAAAGATAGGCAATATTTTACACTCTCTCATATTGAAAGTTTTCCGTTACTCTTTTAAGATTCGAAGCCTAGCTGAGAGATGAAATGAAAATAATATGGTTGCGAAACATACAGCATGCAATACACAGGAGAAGGGTGAATAGAAATACTTTTGAACTCCTTTGAACAAAACTTCATTGAGTTACGAGGAACATTATTAAAATTCAGGAACCATCGCCTAGCGGCATTTGGAAAGGGGGAGCTTCGGATTGGGATGCAATTTCATACCGGGGGTTTACAAAAATCGATATCAACTTTACCTTTTTTTCTTATCACGGTCGTGAGCATTTTACAAATGCGTCTAAAAGCCCTATTTCACTTGATCGAAACAAGCCTTGCGTAGCGTAGGATTCTATTTCATCCAACCCCACTTCTCATGTGATGCCGCCCTAAGGGATTTCACAAAGGGGATGTGAATAAAAATGCTAGAAATTATGACGATCAATTATCCAAGGTATCCGGTTGATTGATTATACTTCTGTCTAACATTTTGTGACAGTCTGGGGCTAATGAAATTTAGCCTTTAAAGACATGATGGAAATAGAAGGAGCGTAGTCCTGCAATAATGCGTAAACTGAAATACCAGACACATAGGAATCTCGAGAGTTCTGAAAAGTTTCTGCGGCTTTCCATCTTCATTAGTTCTATAGAGGCATACTCGAGTTCGATATAGAACTCGAGTTCTATATCTACGACGTTGGAATTTTTCATAATTTCATCCCGCATGATAAGACATTCTTCTTTCTTATTCACGCTAAAAATAATGATTAGGATAAATACCATACTGTACTAATGATGACAAATTTAGCCTATTTGACGTATGATTCTGCTTCAAGCTAAGAATGTAAATTTATCTAGGTAATATGGTCAGTTTCAGGGCAACTAATTTTTTTTTCTCCTCCCTCACCCCCCCCCCCCCCCCCCTATTAGATTTGTGAATTTATAATCGAAGTTACACGGATTCATCAGCGAAGAACTTTCCTCATAAGCTATTAGACGAAAGTTTAGGAAATCAGGCTCTAAAATCATGTATCGATCAAGGATTTGCCTGAAATCCCACAATCACATCAAATAAACCCAAATAGCAAAAACATCAAGGGTTGAAATTTTTGAAAATTCTTTTCTTTTTTTTCAGTGTTATGCAAAGTTGTTTTGAATTGTATCTACATAGAAACATTATAGATGTTTTTATAATGTTTTTCAACAATTAATATTCGTTGTCACTAATATAAAAGCAGTTTCATTTGTAGTGATATTTCCTCTTGGTTTCTTAATAATTATTGCAGAAAACAATGGGACATAGGATGAACGGCGCGTAGCTGTACAAAGAAGGTAAATTGTTCATCTGATTACTTTACATCGTACATGAAAAGGAGAGAATTTAGCTCACTCAGCAGGTTAACAAAGACACTATCATTTCGTTCGTCTTTTGATATCCCAGAGAGGCTCCCTGTCAAATATCAACATCTTACATTGATAAGGTAGTTATTTGATAGCCTCCTCTCCACATGTTACTACCATGACAACGTTAGCTCGTCTCGCGGTCTTGCAAAAGCGCAGAAACCGCTGCGGAGCACACTCAGATGCTAATAGAAAATTCAATTATTTCAAATTAGGTAATTACTTGGTAGTCTCTCTCTCTCTCTCTCTCTCTCTCTCTCTCTCTCTCTCTCTCTCTCTCTCTCTCTCTCTCTCTCTCTCTCTCTCTCTCTCTCTCTCTCTCTCTCTCTCTCTCTCTCTCTCTCTCTCTCTCTCTCTCTCTCTCTCTCTCTCTCTCTCTCTCTCTCTCTCTCTCTCTCTCTCTCTCTCTCTCTCTCTCTCTCTCTCTCTCTCTCTCTCTCTCTCTCTCTCTCTCTCTCTCTCTCTCTCTCTCTCTCTCTCTCTCTCTCTCTCTCTCTCTCTCTCTCTCTCTCTCTCTCTCTCTCTCTCTCTCTCTCTCTCTCTCTCTCTCTCTCTCTCTCTCTCTCTCTCTCTCTCTCTCTCTCTCTCTCTCTCTCTCTCTCTCTCTCTCTCTCTCTCTCTCTCTCTCTCTCTCTCTCTCTCTCTCTCTCTCTCTCTCTCTCTCTCTCTCTCTCTCTCTCTCTCTCTCTCTCTCTCTCTCTCTCTCTCTCTCTCTCTCTCTCTCTCTCTCTCTCTCTCTCTCTCTCTCTCTCTCTCTCTCTCTCTCTCTCTCTCTCTCTCTCTCTCTCTCTCTCTCTCTCTCTCTCTCTCTCTCTCTCTCTCTCTCTCTCTCTCTCTCTCTCTCTCTCTCTCTCTCTCTCTCTCTCTCTCTCTCTCTCTCTCTCTCTCTCTCTCTCTCTCTCTCTCTCTCTCTCTCTCTCTCTCTCTCTCTCTCTCTCTCTCTCTCTCTCTCTCTCTCTCTCTCTCTCTCTCTCTCTCTCTCTCTCTCTCTCTCTCTCTCTCTCTCTCTCTCTCTCTCTCTCTCTCTCTCTCTCTCTCTCTCTCTCTCTCTCTCTCTCTCTCTCTCTCTCTCTCTCTCTCTCTCTCTCTCTCTCTCTCTCTCTCTCTCTCTCTCTCTCTCTCTCTCTCTCTCTCTCTCTCTCTCTCTCTCTCTCTCTCTCTCTCTCTCTCTCTCTCTCTCTCTCTCTCTCTCTCTCTCTCTCTCTCTCTCTCTCTCTCTCTCTCTCTCTCTCTCTCTCTCTCTCTCTCTCTCTCTCTCTCTCTCTCTCTCTCTCTCTCTCTCTCTCTCTCTCTCTCTCTCTCTCTCTCTCTCTCTCTCTCCTTCCCTATCTCCCCCCCACGATTTTGTACGTAGGTACAAAAATATCCAACCCTCTATGCTGGGAACAAAAACGAGAAATGGATGTACGTGGTTTTAACTAGTGTTTCGGTTTCTTCCAACTTCTAAATATCATTTTCTCAGATTTCGCCTTTTCAATTACCTAAGTAGGAACTATGTATGAAGATTCCCTAAAAATAACAGAAGTTATTTGAGGTCTCCCACTATTTTCCTTTCGATCACAGCGTTTCTACAGCGTTGTGCTTGTTTGTCGCAGAGGGTGTGTTACAGTACCTAGGTGGGACATTTTTGGCATTCTTCTTGGAGCTGGCGATAAATTCATCGTAATCTGCACGTGACTACACGACGAAAAGCCACCCCATATTGAGAGGAGTCGATCAAGTTCAGCCCTGAAAAGAACAAGCAGGAGGAGAAGGAGCACTCTACAAGAAGCAAGGGGAAAGAGGGAGGGGAGAGATAAACTGCATCGAAGAACTCGGAACAATATGTCACAAGAGCGGGTGAGATACCGCGGTTGGATATCGTGGCACACAAACATCCTGTTTCTGTTGTGGTAGGGACCCCTGAAAGCATCAGTTAACGTTTGATACTCCTGGGGGCCGTAACTCTATTCAGTAGTCGAGAGGGGGATCATCAGAGTACATCAGTCAGGAGACGCTATCGCTATCGGCTTCCCTCATCATCACTACTTATCTCCTCTCGATTCACTTACACATCGTACTCGTCGAATGTTTCCCTGAAGGTTATCGAATCCCCGAAAAAATCAACGGTTCGTAGCTATTTGGTTTTACAATTTGTCCATAAAAATACTGAGGAAAATGAAGAAATTTTCTCTTTTGTACCTACTTCAAAACTATATCTGGTATCAATCACCTACCCGTACTCCGATATTATGACAAAAACAAATTTACTTCCGATTCGGAAGTACATTGGTGGTTTTGGGAAGTCATTCAGGTTGCATTGCAAAAATAATCAATCCCAGAACCTTGTAATACTAGTAGGTCCGCTGCCCAGTCTTTACGAAGTTTGAAAGAAATAGAAGCACCCTAGCAATCACATCTTATATTTGTAAGAACCCAACAAGTGAATGTACCTATACATTTTACAACCAAAAAATTTGTACATGGTCAATATTTTTATAATAATGATAGATTGAGCTTTGAACAGGGTCAATTCTTTCAATTCGACTTCCCAAAACGCTGCACATTATTACTCAAAGGTTTATTATTTCTGTATTGGATAGCCCTTCTTCGCAGGACACCTGTCTATAATTATTAAACGAAGTATATTATGCATCTGGTATCCAAACATATCTGCATAGATGTAGACATCTACCAAAGATAAATTAAATAAAAAAACACCCCTACACTTTCCTAGTATTTAACACGAACGGACCCACCAACTTAAAATTAATCAAATTAAATAATCCCCTACCCACGCTTCAGATGTCCTTCTATAGATGACAAAAGTTATAATAAACCTAATTTTGTGAACATTGTATTCCATTAAAATGTAATAGGAATTACAATACATTAGATTAGCCGTATCAGCCATCGTATCAGCCGTAATACGGCCGTATCGTCCTATACGAGCGTCGTAGTTACAAGGCGAATTTGCAATGTTCCATCAGTTACGATTTGCTACCATATTGCTCTCATTTACTCCCCATCTTTGTGAGAGCAAATGGATGTGCGTACAGTGACTTTTCAATATTTCAGCCCTAAATTACTACCTCTTAGGGTTGATGAAAATTGATGCCGATGTTATTGTCCCATCCCTAGCCGATGTATGATTTTTGGGCCAGATTTCATTAAGTTCAGTTCTTAGTTTCGGAGAATAGCTTCGGACAGTGGATGGCGGACGGCGGATGGATGGATGTTTTTTAATTTGATTTTTATATTATACACATTTTGAAAATTAAACCAACAAATTTTGTGAGACGTTAAAACCTTTTGTTTTTCTTGGTCGATTGCAAAGGTTCATTGTTGATAATATAAAAAACCAAAACAACAAAAACTACTATAAACTCGTATTTTTGAGATTTTTCGTTCGATGTTGCAGAAGATTATCTTACATCAGCTTTTTTTATAATTAGGTTTTTGGGTTCACTTAGCCTAAGATAAAGCTCTGGATTAGTTTATCCAAGATTTTATTACTTTTGGTAACAAAAAAGCCAAAAGTAATATTGGCTGTCAAAAATAGGGCTCTCCAAACCCTAGAACGCTTACCTATTGTCTGCTCCAAAACATCCATCAGTACCTTAAACACTGCTCTTATTTATCTTTTTATGTTTTAATCTCATTCTGAAACGATCATTTTGATTTTTTCCTCATAAAATATTACCTGATCAAAGCCTAAAACGTCTTACATGAAATTTCATGACTCAGTTTCAATTCGTTCAAACTTAGTGATGTGGAGATAGGTTAAACAGATCTAACGTAAAAATATAGCATTAATACTTAATTCATCGGAAGAACTGCTACTAGAACTATCAGACAGAGCCCACCCCCCAACTATTCCTTCAAGGTAAGAGCTAATTACTGATGAGCGTATAGTTGATGTGTTATATTGTTCACATTCCTTTATATTTAAATCTAAATTTATATTTGCTACCCTCACCAAGCTCCCGTTTATATACTTTGTGGTATTTTCTTACAATTATTTAAATCGTATTCAAAACCAGTCAATTCCAAAGTATTAGTTAGAAAACTACCTTAGATGTCCTTGGAGGGACGTAATAAAGAAATTATAATAAAATACTCCAACAATTGTATTCTCAGTTCAAAGTATGCCCTTCAACCTATTATTACTATAGACAAATTAATATAAGATAGCAAATTTGAATCTTGACAACACCTTACATCGTCATAAATGCCTTGAGTATTGAGTAATGCTTCGAAAATAGGTGCAAACAGCTATTGCTAAATGACATGAAAAATGAAAATGTCCTATTGCCAAAGGCGCCCTCTTGGTTTGGGTGGGGGGAGTGGGGGGAAGAGGTTTGGTTATTGGAAAGCGATAAAAGCGAGAGATGGTGGGATGGGAGGGAAGGTTAGACTCGGCCATCAAGATGGTTTATCAATAACGGAGGGCATCATCGTAAAACTACCAGCTTAAAGATTCTAACTGTCGTAAAAAAAGAATTCGTGAAAAATAGAACGAGGGCTTGGGTGTGTTGAAATAGTGGTGTTAGCGTTGGGGGGCCCCCTCCTGCCGGAGATGGAGAACAAATTTGCGTAGCCTTGTTTCCTCTATTGCCAGACGCCTTCCAGCATGCCCTGGGTTGTAAAAAGCAGGAGTAGAATCTATTATCGTCGTAAAGTGTTCAAAACTCGCCCTAAGGGCATCACATACTTATTTCTACGTCACATTTCATTTTTATGTGTCCATTGTTATTTATTATGTATGTGATATAGAGAGGTTTGTGATTGTTGGTTTGTGAGTGTATGGGTTCAATTTAATGTTTGTAATGGGTGCGTATTTCGGGTTGGCCCGGAGTGACACCCTTGGTGGCTTTGGTTTATTATTTTCAATAATGAATCTTTGTAATCAGAAAAAAGTTGTCCCCCCCCCCCCCCCCTTCAAAATTATTGTCCGTCCTCTCTGCTCCTTCCATCGTATGCCGTCCAAAGGTTTTCTCCGAAACTACTGGACCAAACTTCATGAAATTTAGCTCAAAAATCATACGCCAGTAACATCGGAATCATTTTCTATCGACCCTCAAGAGTAGAATTTAAGGGCTGATTTATAAATGAAAATTAGGCCTCAGAAACTTTCAAATTAACCCTTTTCTTTGTGTAATTTATGTATTTCATGCCAAAGAATTGAATGAAACCACCACTGGTTTGCTCTCCTTAAGAGCTAGAACATTGGAAGGAAAAAAGAACTGCCTTGTATGACAAATAGATTCAGTGAACTGTCGATTTTAGCCCTCAAAATTTTTTTCCGAGGAATGACTCTTTGGTCGTGAACTTTTCTAGTTCAGCGTCATTCATTTTGTCACATTCATTGACACAGCAGTCAGGAAATATATTCGCTCGGTGATGACATCTAATCAAATGTATTTGACAAAAATGATTTATTGAACACTATGTCGTCGTTCCCTCACCGCCCAAATACAAGTTAACCGTTTAAAGCCAAAACTCTCGGCTCAGATTTCAAATTAATATGAACTCGGATTACGTTCGGAGCAAACTTTTCCTTTGTATCAAATTACCTCCAACCAAACGGAAATTACAGTAGGTTGCTGAATTAGGAATTATTTTGAACCGTAGAAGTTTCTGATGCAACGCGCCCCTATTTGAAAAATGGGGGATTTCCTGAAACTTTGGGTTGTGATTAAATCATCGAATTACGTTCAAACCTAATTCCTCTCCCTCTTGCACGTAGCGAGTCTGTTTTGAAATTTCGAACTTTCTCGTCATTTATATCTCTGATTCATTGTAGATTATATTTATGTTCGGAATGATCAAACTAAGTAAATTATAACATGAAGTCAAAACGTTGAATTTCAGAAACGAATTTTATCAGTCGCAACTAGCGAGGTATCAATGTTGGAATGTTTCAAAAACGGAAGTTAGTGAAAAACGTTGTCTATTTCCACGAAAAATAAAGAGTTACAATGTTAAATCGATTTCAATGGTTAGGCCATCATCAGTAACAAACAATAACTATTGTTATTGTTATTGTTGTTATTATTATTGTTTGTTAATGATGGCTTAACCGTCGAAATCGATTTAACATTGTAACTCTTTATTTTACGTGGAAATAGACAACGTTTTTCACTAACTTCCGTTTTGACATTTTCATGTCTTTGCTTTGGCACATAAACTAAAAAAACGTCACGGAAAATAATTGCTCACGAAAATTGCTCACGAAAATTGTCCCAAGTGGCCACAACGATGATTATGACCATCAGAAATGACGTTTTTACCTAATGATCCCACGATTCTGAGATTTGGTATGTGGGCCCTTGAGGGACTTCTGAACACAACTGACCGATCCCAGATCAGCTGAGTGGCTCTAGAATCCAGTTTTTTCCCTAATGATCCCACGATTCTGAGATTTGGTATGTAGCCCCTTGAGGGACTTCTGAACGCAACTGACCGATCCCAGATCAGCTGAGTGGCTCTAGAATCCAGTTTTTTCCCTAATGATCCCACGATTCTGAGATTTGGTATGTAGCCCCTTGAGGGACTTCTGAACGCAACTGACCGATCCCAGATCAGCTGAGTGGCTCTAGAAACCAGTTTTTTCCCTAATGATCCCACGATTCTGAGATTTGGTATGTGGGCCCTTGAGGGACTTCTGAACACAACTGACCGATCCCAGATCAGCTGAGGGGCTCTAGAAACCAGTTTTTTCCCTAATGATCCCACGATTCTGAGATTTGGTATGTAGCCCCTTGAGGGACTTCTGAACACAACTGACCGATCCAAGATCAGCTGAGTGGCTCTAGAATCCAGTTTTTTCCCTAATGATCCCTAGATTCTGAGATTTGGTATGTGGGCCCTTGAGGGACTTCTGAACACAACTGACCGATCCCAGATCAGCTGAGTGGCTCTAGAATCCAGTTTTTTCCCTAATGATCCCACGATTCTGAGATTCGGTATGTAGCCCCTTGAGGGACTTCTGAACGCAACTGACTTATCCCAGATCAGCTGAGTGGCTCTAGAATCCAGTTTTTTCCCTAATGATCCCACGATTCTGAGATTTGGTATGTGGGCCCTTGAGGGACTTCTGAACACAACTGACCGATCCCAGATCAGCTGAGTGGCTCTAGAATCCAGTTTTTTCCCTAATGATCCCACGATTCTGAGATTCGGTATGTAGCCCCTTGAGGGACTTCTGAACGCAACTGACTTATCCCAGATCAGCTGAGTGGCTCTAGAAACCAGTTTTTTCCCTAATGATCCCACGATTCTGAGATTTGGTATGTAGCCCCTTGAGGGACTTCTGAACACAACTGACCGATCCAAGATCAGCTGAGTGGCTCTAGAATCCAGTTTTTTCCCTAATGATCCCACGATTCTGAGATTTGGTATGTGGGCCCTTGAGGGACTTCTGAACACAACTGACCGATCCCAGATCAGCTGAGTGGCTCTAGAAACCAGTTTTTTCCCTAATGATCCCACGATTCTGAGATTTGGTATGTAGCCCCTTGAGGGACTTCTGAACACAACTGACCGATCCAAGATCAGCTGAGTGGCTCTAGAATCCAGTTTTTTCCCTAATGATCCCACGATTCTGAGATTTGGTATGTTGGCCCTTGAGGGACTTCTGAACACAACTGACCGATCCCAGATCAGCTGAGTGGCTCTAGAATCCATTTTTTCCCTAATGATCCCACGATTCTGAGATTTGGTATGTAGCCCCTTGAGGGACTTCTGAACACAACTGACCGATCCCAGATCAGCTGAGTGGCTCTTGAATCCAGTTTTTTCCCTAATGATCCCACGATTCTGAGATTTGGTATGTAGCCCCTTGAGGGACTTCTGAACGCAACTGACCGATCCCAGATCAGCTGAGTGGCTCTAGAATCCAGTTTTTTCCCTAATGATCCCACGAATCTGAGATTTGGTATGTAGCCCCTTGAGGGACTTCTGAACACAACTGACCGATTACAGATCAGCTGAGTGGCTCTAGAATCCAGTTTTTTCCCTAATGATAAGAAAATAATAAGAAAACACACATGAAAATGTCCCAATGTGTTGCAGACTCGTATGCAAGCATTTCTGATGATTTCCGCTTACTTTACTAAGTTTACATCAAAATTATGGTTTAACTTAGTTTTACCCTAGAATTTCCACAGCAGTCATTTCTTCGAAGTGTAGTCATCACTACCGCTTTCCAGCGAATCATAGGATGGGTGGTTGAGAAGGGGACTACTGTGAACCTCACGAATCTGTTATTGAAGCAGGATCAGAGAAAAACCAATGGTCATTCACTGTTTTTTTGAAATTGGTTTCCACAACTTCGTCGCGAGTGATTTCGTTTTTAGTTTTAGTTCGTTGGAATGTTTGACCAGCAATAACAACAATCCGACAAATGTGGATAATGCGAGAGTTTGAAGGCTTACAAGATCTCACCGTACTTTCAATGTATCAGGGTATCAGGGAAAACCCCTCGTTATCGTTTATTTTGGAAAAAGGGGAAGTAGTATACGATTTTCCTGCCCCTCCATTTTATGACAATTGACACTTCATTTTGAAGATTTTTTGATACTGAAGAACGGTGAAGAAATAATTGTGATAGGTATCTTATTCCATTCTCGGATTAGAAGCGCATTTTTTCTAAAGATAGGGACGTTTAGACCGAATTACGCTTCTTCGTGATTTATCGACTTTCATTCAAGAACGGGATGAGATATAGCTATTTTGGTTTCACCGCCGTGTTCAGCACTCGAACATCTTTAAAATAAGGTGTCACTCAGCAAAAAGTGGAGAAAATATTTTTTTAAGGAAGGTTCTTTGGTTGTCTGAAAATTTTGTATTTTTCCTGTTTCTTTTTTTTAAGTCGTCCCTCTGGTGCTATTTCTTATAGGCAAGGCTTTCTAAATAAGATGGGCTCCTATTAAAATGGATCCAGGAGACTTGGGACAACACAAGTGTAAGAAAAAAATAAATAAATAAAATAACTGAATGCAAATCCGTTTCAGAACATTCTATGACCAAATCCGTGAAAACCCCATAGGTTTGTGTGTGTGTGTGCGTGTGCGCGCGTGCATGATCATAAATTAGGTTCAATGTTTAGTTTATTGAATTAGTTCCTCATTGCTCCTGTATTTGAAAAAAATCTATGGTGCCGATTATGTAAAACTTCGAGTAAGTCATAACGACTAGGCATACTTTTTTTTTTCAAAAGTTCATTTAAAACGGCTTATTCAGGTTATTGGGCTTAAAACGATATGACTGACCACTTTCTTTCGTTACTATCCAACGAATTATGTATAGATCATCAAAAATGAAAACTCCTATCACAATAAAAATGAAATGAAAATCGATGAAACGCGATTTGATAGCCTCTGGAGAAGAGAGCGCGTGGACAGAGGTTGAAGAGGGCACGTAGTTGACACAACACGTCCCACCTCCACTCCCCCTTCCTCCTCACCCCACCTCCTCCTGATTTATGACGTTTTCACTCCAAGAGCGTGCGGGAGCCCTTTTTCACTCCAAGAGCGGGCAGGATTTCCCCCCGGCCCTTCTGCCCACGAAAGGGGAGAATTGCCCACGAAAGCGGGGGATTCCCCTGCCCTTTTCTCTCCTCGTGAAGGGCTTTTCCCTTTCCCCAGAGCTCCGAAGGGTGCACGTCCCCTCCTAACCCCTTTCGTTCCCAACCCTTCACAATAATATTCTATTTTCACGACGAACACGTTTTGTTCCTTTGCGTTGAAACCAGGGAAAATAATAGGGTTTTTCATATGATTTATACCATTTCTGTACCTTTCTGACACCTTGCTCAAGAAAAATAAACATAACGAATGAATTCCGTCCAATTGTATGGCTCTAAAATTCATTACAATAGTTTGATGCGAAAAACATGGAGGCATTGGGAGATATTGATTACCTATGTTTAATAATGACGGTAGGTACTAAACCTGTCGGTCCGTTGTCCAGGTTTTAGAATAGTGTAATTTACATTTTACACCTGATAATTTAGGAATCCAAAATCCCAGTCATGCATCATGATTTTATGGGCAAATTTCCTAAAATTATCGTATTATAATGTTTTGAATTTTGAGCACTTTGAGTGCAAAGAAATTGTTGACTCCCAATATTATGAAAAAAATTCGTTTCAAATCATAGTTATCCTGCAATTCAAATAAGATTTTGAATTTTAGAATTTTTTTCTAGTTTTATTCGATTTTATAGTGAATATTGGTGCAATTTAAGTATGTACGTTTTTCAGTATAATTTCTGTATAATTTTTTAACCTACTAATTCATCAATGATTAACTTCTTTTGACTGACATTATGTTAAACGATATATTTTTAATGATTTTTAGCCATTTTTGTAATTGGCCCAGTTGATGTGCTCAAAAGGTGCTGGCTAACTAGGTACGTAACTCACCCTTTCATTTGGAAAGCTTGGTTTTTTGACGCAAGATGTAATTTTTATCTCAATCTCCTAACGAGAGTAGTTACCGTTTGGAATGACAATAATATATATATATATATATATATATATATATATATATATATATATATATATATATATAGAGAGAGAGAGAGAGAGAGAGAGAGAGATTTTTCCCCCTTTAAAAATGCCCCTAAACGGATTTCAATGAAGCAATATTTCATTTTTACGGAAATGCCCTAACGAAGTGAATGTCAAAAGAGTACCTAGTGTGACAACTTAAAAAACTACAAATTCATTCAGCATGGCATATAGAATGAATTTTCATAGAAAAGTTTTGGATAAAATTAAATTAAACACTTAAATTCCGATATTTGAGGCTAACCATGTCCTGAATAAAACTGAGGGGACAGCCGTGTGGAGATTCTCGCCAAAATAAAACAATTGTGAACCACTATGTTATTTCTATGTTCAGAAAAGAATGGTGTATTTTATGAAAGATTTAAGTAGCCGATTGGGAAAATCCAAAACCTTTGTGTAGCAGTTTGGAGTTTCTTTTACGATGCCATATTAGACGTACTATTTCATAATATCACTCTTCACAACATTATTGTAACCCAGATATTCGTGAAGCGAACCGTGCAACGTACAGCGTTGCGGGTGGTTTTAATAGATTCTTTTGGATTAAATTTATCATTAACAAGCGAAAAATTATTACTGTTACCTGGAAAGTTTTAGAGATCTTCATTTTTTTTATGTTTAGCCATTTAATACAACTGTTCAAGGTTGATAAAAATCAATGGCAAGCTTCTAGGACCATCGATACTCCATACGGGGTTAAATAATTTTATACCATTGTTCGGCGTAGAAGGGCTATCTAACAAGGAAATAATAAACCGTAAGTAAATAATAAACCGAAAGTAATAATATTGAGGTGCGGCTTAAACCTTAGAAAAAAAAAATAAATAAATAAGCCATTGTGTAATAATTTGCAGCTTTTATCTATTAAACTTTCATTTGTCCACTGGTATTTGTGCCTAACGTTCCTAACGAGCCTTTGAATCTGTATTATTTCCTCAACTATCGACTTTTTTCTTGATATTTACTGTGAAGCGTGAAATTTCGGGGTTTTGGAACTATTAAGGAATGTACCTTTTTGGGAAGCACGATGCGCCATGTTCTGTTCATATTACATACGGGTTTCAATTATTATAGACTAGTGATCTGCGTATAAGGGCTATCTAACTCAGAAATAATAAACCTTTTTGCAATATTTTCAGCGTTCCTTGTAAAGTCTTGTGTCTCACATTGGTGTATTAGCTCTGTTAGAGTGCGTCTCGCAGTGCTTGCGTGATTAATTAATATCTTCCAGCTCTTTTTCTTCCTATTCCATTCAAATCAAACTTTTGATTCTCTGTCAAACGAGAACGACTGACTTTGTGTGCGTGAACGTCAGCAAGAAGGGTTTCAGCCTCGTAGCACCCAGAGGGTTAATTGCCCTCAATGTGCCCGCATGTTATGATTACGATTTTTCCATTTCCTCATCAGGACAGAAAGGGTTACAGGCTCCTCGTCCTGGTGGCGGTGATCCGTCAGACTTCATACGTAAGTATAGCCTTCGTTGTGTTGCTTATCTCACCGCTCCCACAAATGTAGAACACACGAAATAAAGAACCCACATTGTCGAACTGTCGAAGGAATAATCAATATTGCATCTAAGTTTGACAATCTGAATAGTAAAGCTTGGTTAATGGACAGTAGAACATATTGGTAAGTAATGCATGCATTACAGGGACGTCCGTATGAATGGATTGTATATAATTTTGGTGAGAACTGAAATAAGAGAAAAAAACCATCACTATTTCTCGAAAATTCACCCCCTCCCCCCCATCCACTCATTTAACTCCTTTCAACGACAGTAAATTTGATACTTCCCAGGTTGCATTACTGGACTAATCTCTGGATCGTACAAACAATAGAGACAGTCACGGAAATATGAATATAATCAAATATCACGATTTATTATTACTACCTCCTTCATTTACCCCCTTTTATCATGACATTTGAAACTCCTGACACATTTTCTAAAACTAGACCAAATTCATAGTTGAAAAAAAAAAGAATCACGAAAATCGGACGAGAATAGTTGAAACAACATGATTTATCAGTATCACCCCCTTCATTCACCACCCTCTATTGATGAAATTTGAAAATCCTGACACTCTTTCCAAAACTAAATCAAATCCAGAGTGGAATAAAATAGGAATCACGAAAATTGGTAGAGATTTGTAGTTTGGAAAGCGCTGGAAAAAATTATTACCCCCACCACACCCCCTCACCTTGACAGCAAATCCGAAATTTCGTAGGTTTGTTGCACAACTAGACTAAAATCGAAAACCGAACCAAATAAGAATCACGAAAATCGGTTGAGCATTGTAGCCTGGGTGGCGTCGACAACATTCAAAATTTCCGAGGTTTGTAGCTCAACTAAAGTAAAATTGGGATCGAACAAAAATATAATTCGAAAAACAGTTGAAAATTCTGGCCTGGGCAGCGTCGACAAAATTTGTCACACAGGCATGCATCTAGGTAAAGTTTTTTTTCGCAAATTCGCCCGTAGAATGGTCTGAAACGGATTTTTTTTCAGGGCTTATTTTTTTCTCATAATTGAGTTGTCCCTACCCCCCTGGATCAATTCCATAGGTCGCCCCTCCATTGACGAAGCCCAGCTTCAGAGGGACGTCCTAAAAATACCATGTAAACACCTTCAAATTTTGTTAGCTCGCCTCTCAAGATACCTAGACCCCAAAACTCGAAACATGAATTTTCTGTCAGTCTGTTTCTTCTCCATCTACTTACCTGAAGATCGATGCTGAAGAAATTAGCCACTACCGGTCAACGATAGTTTTGGAATCTCGTTGAAACTTTCACTCAACTTCAAAATATGCATTTAAACTGTTAAACATCTCGAAAATCAAATTAAAATAAACCAATCAAATGCCAAAAATTTGATTTGAGAGCGATTTTATTTTTTGTGCTACAATTATCCTAATTTACTTTTGGGTTGCGAAGCATTAAGCGGCAAATCTTGAAAATACGCTTTCGTGGTTGCGGACTTGTCTGCAAGACGTTGACTTCTAGCATGAATATAGTGGACGCATATTTTACTTTTGCGCGTGCGCAGACGCTACCTTTGATCCGGTAACAATGGGATTCTTATCCTTATCACTTATTATTTTTATTTATTTATTTTTATTTTTATTCTATGCAACTTCAAACGCAAGCCAGCAAATTTTGATGAGGGGCTAGTTGAATTTTCTTCCGACTACTTAACAAGGTATCTTACATTTTGAAAATAGAAAATCAAAATCTTGAACCTTTATAACATAGTCAAACAGTGACAATACATAGCCCGATAACAGATGCGAATGCATATCCAACTTTATGCAAGGCTCTTATTTCTTTTTCACAAAGAACACTTCAATTTCGAGAAGACATGTAGATAAAAGATGAAAAATAATTATTTAACAAGTAAAACATTTTATAACAAACTTCAATAATATGTATAGAATGTTCAACTGATATGCCTACTTAAGCACATATTAGAGTTTAATTTGATCTATAGATGATTGCTTTAACTTCTGATATTCCTAACCCCAGCACGATTTTTACTCTTCAGGGTTAGTTCCATTTGTATCCATTTGTATTGATTTCCTTAGCTGTCAGTTAAATCAGCAGTCTTTAATATACTAGTACCTAATATTGATTTATAAAATATTCTTAAACATTTCATGATGCTATGCAGTCGAAATCGAAAACAGCCTAAATTTTCTGTGTTAAGATGAAACCAATTACTAAACAGTTACAAAGAGGAACCTTGTTGTTTGTTGGTTTAGATGCACCATGAAGAAGCTGAACCCAGGGAAGGCCCTTCGGTAAACCGCTAAAACTGATTTTGAGACCATTTCCACGTGTACAGGAACCTCGATCAGATAACCGCAAACAGGCTGAGTTTCTGTCAGAAAAAGAACAAGAAAAATACCGGAGTTGACGGACGGGACTTTGCGGGGAAGACAGTTTCTTTCGAGAAGCCGCAGGATCGCGAGCGGCCCCAACGTTGGTCATCAACCTCCTTATTCCCGGTTTCCGGGTCTGAACCTCCGCTCCCCCTTCATCGTCTTGCCTCTGCCCTAACTCCTTCATATTCCTCAAACTCCTCAAAACCCGTCATTATCGACCGGTTATGTGATTATCCGTGCCCCGGTGATTAGAGCAAGAACTCTGACGGCTCCTTCCTCTTTGAAAAAAAGAAGAGGTCCCATCGAGAACGGCTTCATTTTCGTGAATAATGGCAATTTATTTATGATTGGCAGTGTGTTTTTCTTATAGTTGGAGATTTTGATGTTACCTACTTATTTTTGTTCGAAATCTATGATTTCTAAACCGTTATAGTTGTGCGTCTGAATGATGATCCATACATACTATGGACCTTCCTAGGACCCTCTTACATACCTATGGACGCTCAAATAACCAATCAGAAATTATTGGTTTACACCGGAGGTTTGAGTGGTTGATTAGCTCAGAGCTGCAATGCTGTGTACAGATAGTGTCGTTTGTTTGGCGTTGCTGTCTGGCCCTCACCCTCATAATCCGTTGGCTGACTTAGTCAAATGTGGCATTCGCACATTTAGACAGCAGGGATGGACACTCGACAGAAGATGGTGTAAAGCTCATGACGAGAATGAGGGGAATAAGAAGGCTGATTGGAACGCCAAGCTGGCAGCTGCTAATACCTCCTTACCCGGAATATATTCTAGAGTCCTTGTTACATACCTCAAGGCCGATTTAAGGAACATGTCAATGACCAAATGAAATGTTAATTGGAGAGGCAGCGTGCACAGAAGGCTTTTCTTTCCAACTGTCCAGGCAAGAATGAGGACGGAATCCCAAATTAGCTGGAGATTTTCAATGGTTTTGTCAAACCATGGCAAACACCAGAAATATCTTCATTGAATACGAATGTTTAAACGTGTAGCATGGCAACTCAGTCAAACCGTCCGTCCATGTATGGAAGGAGAGAATTTTCAATCTGTTTCAATCTGCCCTTAGGTACCACTTCTTGGGTGATACCTAAGAAGTAAAAGTGGCACTTATGGAGATTTTTAAATATATATATATATATATATATATATATATAAATTTATCGAATAATAGGTACAAATATAAACACAGATACAGATATAGGAAGAAATAATCTTCGTTTCGCTATTTTGCGTTATCAAGATTAATGAAGATGTTTTTATGTTGTTGGTGTTTAGGCAGTCTTATCACCTGATAAGTATTGTGGGTTGTGTTGGAGTTCAATTTTGAGTCAACAATAATTTTTGGCGAAAACACTTTTCAGGTCAAAGAATTTTTCCAAATTTAAAAAAAAAAGTTGTTTTTCCTCGGGGGAATCAGCCATAAGAGTTCAGGCCCGGCGGCTTGAGAGCACCCAGAACTCAAATCCGAGATTGTTCCGCATAGTGAAGAAGCAGTACTCTCGCAACCTCTTGAGTAATCGAACTCCTTAGCCGTCATTAAAATTTAGTTGATGTACTGCTGCATGACGGTTAACTGGCTGGTTGACGAACGCTGGCTGGCGTAGAACGATGATTGTTAATTCTCTCGTTTTACTGGGTAGCTTTAGCAATGTAGAATGCATGACACTGATTGCAAAGCAATTCATATACGCACATCCTGCTTTGACAGTGTGCCGTTCCCTCTACTTTGTATGTTAGTGGGGTATTAGGAGAAGAGATTTCCACTCCTGGATGTATTATGTCACACATCAGGCACCGGGGATGGTTGAATTTTTGTAATCCAAGGGATGGCTCATTTGGCGATTAGCGCGCCTTGTGTGTGAGCATATTGCCCAAGCTAGGTGGTCTTTTGTATGACAGAGACAACACTTCAGGAAAAATCTCTCGAGTTAGTTCACTATTGAGCAGGATCGGGTGCAGTTCTTTTAATATAGTGTTGATCTGTTGAATCCCAGGGAAAAATGTAGTGACGAGGAAAGGTCCTTTTCGATCTCGTTGTTGGTTGGGAGCCCGGCACGATACATGTGCTGAAACGATCTTTCTCCTAAGTAAATTTTGTGGGTAGCCCCTTTGACTCAGTCGATTTGTTAAAGTCGAAAGATATTGTTCAAGGTCGGCCCTGTTGCTGCAGATAAGATGACCGCGGATGGAGAGTGATCGAGGAATATCGAATGCTTCAAAATGGATTTTCATGAAGAAAAATTTAGATTGTCTTTTTAAAATTTTTTGATCCATTAAAATAGGTTTATTTTATCCTAAAATGTAAATAATGGTATATATATATATATATATATATATATATATATATATAAAACCGAAAATTCCCGAAATCCGTCAAAACTAGTTCTTACTAGTCGAAACTAGTATTAGCTTGTGTACAATCACTTCTAGGAAGATTTACACAGATCAGTTTTTTTTTTTTTTTTTTTTTCTGTTTGTTCAGATGCGTGGTCTGGATCTCAAAAATACAATACAGCCAAGTAGTCAATCCTTTAGTGAAAATTCAGATTAGTCGGGTACATTTTTTAAACTGTATTCTGAACAGTGATTCAGTGTGTACTGAACAGTTTGAGGGTTTTTTTTTTTTTTTAAACAACGATTTGGAAAACTTTTTTTTTTAATCGTAAGCGGTTCAAGTGTAATGTCATCCCCCTGATGGTGATTGTTGATTATGGACGCTGGGGTCTGATGATAGATAGTTTAATGCTGATTTCAAAAGTGTGGTGAACATCTCAAAAATTGAAGATAAAAATAGTGAGAAAGTGTTGATAATGTCTAAAAGGAATCGGCGATTTTTGGTATTTCGCAAAAAGTGGAATAACTCAGAAACGAAACCCCAAAAAGAAAATTTCATGGAGGCCTTTTCTGTTCCAAATTCAACCTAGAATCCAATAAAAAAGGGGGGTCGAGAAGAAACCGTAAGTTTCAATCAAAAATTAGAGACCCTAAAACATGGAAAAATAAAAATCGGACTTCCGCATCGTGAAACTGAGTTGAAATACTATAAAAAAGGTCCAGTTCAATTTTTCGATAGCTAGCACCGTAAGGCTGTAATTTCCCGATGGGCCCGTTTAGATGGGACACCCTAAGTCCCACAGAGCTTCCAATGTAAATTTAATTATCTTGGGTCAAAAAGGAAAGAGTTAACGTTTCAGAGCGCGCCCAGCGAATCTGGGTGGCTCGTTCATTCTTTACCCAGTTACGCAGTCGAGAGTGCACAGCTATTAATCGCTTAGAGAAGGTGATTAGGTACCATTTCAAATTAACTGCTTGTTGTCAGGTTGAAGGTGTATAGATTACGGTTACACCTGGTAAAATGGCAATTTAATTGTTTTGTTTTGCAAAAAACCCATCGAAGTCAGAAATTCGAAAGCCCCAGAATACTATATGCTCCCTTTATGCATACGGATTAGTATCCTGTCGTGACTATTTAAAACTAGTTTTGTCGAATTCGTGTTTTCAAGATAGCATGTGTCAGAACATATTAGTTTCCATCCTCCCTGTAACCCACCTCCTCCTCTGTCTTACTACCCCTCCACATTTTCCGACCAACCCCTACAAGGCACCGATGTCCCACGTTATGTCCCGTTTAGCTTTTTTCCTCTCCTCCGATCTGTTTGCTCTCCCGTCGACCGTCCGCCATAACACGTATTATTGTTTCTGGGTGCGGTCACCCCCCAGGGAGATGCCCGACCAGCACGAAAAAAAAAAAAACTCGTAGGATTTATAGATTCATGAGAGCGGGGAAGTTGAAAAGTTTGTTTTTGTCTTCCAAGTGCTCCCAAACTCTTTTTCCTCCCTTTAGGAATACAACAAAAAAAGTTTCCCTCACATATCCTTTTTCCCACTGTTTTTTCCCTTTAATTTTTGAAACCCGTTTAAATGCATTTCCTGTATTCATGGCTTTTCTTTTCCGGTGTTTTTTATGCGTTTTTCCGGTGCATATGAGAATAGTAAGTACCTATCCCGGGAGAATATACGCTGTTATAGTAAAGTTTTTTAATATTTAAAAAGAGACATTACATTCCATTCAAGTGTGTTTGTATCTTTTTATCTGAGCCCCATTTGCTACTTCTGTATCTGGAATATTCATAAGAACATGCTGTGTCATACAATAATGTACATTTCATATAACAATGTTAAAAGGTTTATTAAACTCAAATCACATAAGTATGTTAAATGGAGGAGAAACTCACTTAACGAAATCGAATTCTTAAAGTAAATCAGTAAACTGATGTTGAGTGTCTACAAAACATTTCCACTTCTTTTTCTTGTGCAGATAGGCTGGTACATAGATATGTCTTCTTTTTCCACTGTGGAAATTTTTTTTTATGTCTCCAGTTTAAAATGTCTCAATTAATTAGCTCAGTCAGCTGATCAGAGAAGACTTAATCGTGTCTTAGTTTCCGAGAGAGTCTCCCTACCTAACTTCAACTTCTTAGGCTGAGCAGGAGATAATTTAGCTTACTCAACTGATTGGGAATGAGCCAATCATTTCCATCGTCTCCTAATGTCTCAGGGAGGATCCATGTCAAATCTCAACTTCTCAGGATGAATAGGAGAGATTTTCACTCTCAGCTGATTAGGCAAGAGCCAATAATTTCAATCGTTTCTTAGTGTCCCAGAGAGTATCCCTATCATTCAACTTCCTAGGGATAACAAGGGAGAATTTAGCTCACTCAGCTCTTTAGGAATTAACCTATCATTCAAATCGTCTCTTAATGTCTCACGGAGTCTCCCTACATAATTTCAACTTCCTAGGACGAGCAGAAAAGAGATTTAGCTCACTAAGCTGATTCAAAAAAGCCAATAATTTCAATCGTCTCTCAGTGTCCCAGGGAGCCTCCCTATCAAATTTAAACTTCCTAGAATGAACAGAAAATAGATTTAGCTCACTAACAAAGATACTTTAAACACTTAATTGAATGAATCGAGAGCCCTGCTAGTACTTATTTCATTAGTGTCGGAGCGAATCAATAGATCTGGGTATATACCGGAGATTTGTGCGTAAGGGCTTACTGATAATTATAATTCTTTGTACAATATTTTTCAGCGTCATTGTGGCACCACTCTCACGACTCTGCAATTATATTTTGTTGAGGCAGTACCTCTGACAAATTTTGAGGAAAAATCTTTAAACAGATAATAAAAAAGTGTACTCGTAGAATAGGGCTGTTGGTCACATTTTTATTTTTATATAAACAATATCATATATTTGAAAATATACGACTCCATTGTTTGGGTTCTTGGACACCTTTTTAGATTTGACAAACGTGATCACATCAGTTTTTTCCGTTGGGGTTTCTGTAATCCATCCTTAGAAAAATTAAGGAGACGCAGACGGCGGAATGATGAAGTGTGGGAGACTTGCGCTGAGCTCAGCACTTTGCCGGGAATGAGGCTGCTGATATAGCGCAAAATCATCTCATCTCTCAGACACCCCCCCCCCCTCCCTTCCTACTCTCGTCCTTCTTCGTGAAACGTGAGCACAAACTGGAGGTCCCTTTACGAGAAGATAGTTGGGAAGGAGCTCGTTTCAATTTGCAACGCGGATCCGCCGCAGTTAGACTTTAACAGACAAAAATGTCTGACGAATTGAATGATACGCATAGTTTTCTTGAAATTATTTATCACGTGATTGTTTTGGTCACTGAAATAAAATAACTCGGTGAATTTATAATAAATTGCATCATAGATCTAGGAGCATAACTTGAAGAAAAATACTTAAGTCATATATAAGTAACTGAAATTAGAAGAGCTTCATAGGTTTTCTAGAACTAGGAGCATAACTTGTAGAAAACGTGAAAAGAATGTATTTATCAGTAATTGAAATTAAAAGCAGGATTTTTTATGGGATTTTAAATATGCAAATGCGTATACCTAATGCAACTATTTACCTCAAGTGAGATTGTGTGATCTCTGACGATTTCATAACACGCAGAAACACAACGATGTAATTCTTACAGATTCTCTTAACGTCTATTTCTCCATTATTCCGAAATTTCAAGTGTACTTGGACTATTAGGTGTCAAGAAATTGGCAAATTAAGTTTTCTATGAAAGTCCTTGTGCAGATGCCCCTATTTATCAGTTGCTGATGGCTTTTATAAATAATTGGCCCATCCGCAGGCTGATCGAAACTGACTTGAGACTTTAAACTCCATCTGAATTGCGTTAAATCAAAAATTTGTGGTCAAGAACCTGCTGCGTAACAGACAGGCTGGGCTGGGCTAAGCGTGGCTGAAACTAGTCATTGCTGTTTAACGAAAAATGCAAGTTAATATTTCGGGTTAGTGAAGTGAGTTTTACTGCTTCCAGTGTTGTCTTTACGGAAATATAGCCCTTCTCGTCTGTTACAAATCTAGTTGCCTCTCGCTAATGAGGCCTCCATATTTGTACCAGTACGCCTTTTCTTGTATACCGTGTTAGGCCCTAACTGACCTGCTGTTCCATAAATGGATGTTGGTAATTATCGTGATTGTATTTCCTTTTTCCCTTTGAAAAAAATAAAAATAAAAAATAAGAGAAAAGAAAATATTTATCTAGGTTTAAGATTTGTAAAAAGGGATACTAAATTCAATCATTTGAAAATTTAATGTCTACAAACTTCTGTGACGTTTCTGTGACTGATCGGATGACGAGTTGAATTAAACAGAATTCAATGAATCGTCAGAAGCTACAGCAGTGATAGGGGTATCTAGATGAGGATAGCATTAAGGGTAATATATAAAACTATCGGGATATGAGTAATAATAAATTGATATAAATTCAATGAAAACAAGTTTTACCTTGAAAGATTGCAAGCTGGGTATGAAGAGGAAAATGAAGTCGGCTTTTGAACGTTCCGAGTAGCAGTTCCTACGTCCAATGCTTATGATCGGTTCAGAACTGTTATGATACGTAAGATCAAGTTGCACGAAGACATCTGCTGGTATCTTTTTTCCTTTGCCGAAAGTCAATGGACTTCACGGAGGAAGTCGATGGAGTCTACTAGCCTACTTCAGCCTGCCGTGGACTCCAGCTACTAGCCTCCTTACCGGCTTTGTGTGAACACACCTCTAGCTCCAGGCGATAATAACGTTATGCTATTACAGCTCGAATCCCCTACATTATGTGTGAACTGTTTTTATTATAATTATTTCACCAACAATTGAATTAACATTGACCTCAAAGAAAGTTCCATAAACACAAAATCTTGATTACAAGACAAGATGGAGACATTTCACGTAATAAACCAAGAGTGTTGACTCGTGAGTGTTTCATTAAGATTTATTCAAGAATTTTTCGAGGGGAAAAAATAATGAATAACTTGATGAACTTCGTTCTTTAAAAAAAGTTGCTAACATAATAAGAAGACTCTTTCAAAACTCCCCTTGAGAGATGCGCTAGGGAGATACCCGTTCCAAGTGCATTTCACACCGGACCCCTCAAGCACTTTAAACCGTTCCTCATGGCTGATCTTGAATAGGGCCGGCTGGGGAACTAACTGTGGATTAGGCAAGTATCCGGTGTCACGGGGCTGAATGGAGCAGTAATATCGAGCGGTAGCCCGGTTAGGTAGCCATTTTGTGAGAGCAATTGATGACTTCCTACCAATGATAGGGCCCCGTCAATTACCGGGTAACCCTTTTAAAACGTCAATGCGCCTCGTTTAATGATTATGTACAAGTCGGTAGTCAATGAACGGCCCTTGCTAAACCCTAAACCGCTCAAGTGACTGTGATGACTATCTGGCACTATTGGGTCGGTTATGACCCGCGGTCATTTTTTTCAATTGATGATTTCAAGTTCCATTTAGTCAAAGTGGATTCTAATTGATAAGGGAGAGGGGTATTCAAAATTGTTTGCGCAGTATTCTGGTATATAGAGAATTTCAAATCTGAATTTGGAGAGAAAAAAAATTGTTTGACACAAAATGGACAACAATATCTATATTGATATAAATATATGTAAATCTCTTGGTATCTTAGTCTACACGAAACCGATTCTGGAACATTACGTCTGAAGTGTTACAATGGAGATGAATGCTATAGTAAGGCTACTTGACTAGGCTAATTGGTTGGTTCCTTTAACGTATATCTCATCGGCTTGGAGATAAATAATTTGATACAATGCTGCATTATTTGGCAGCATTAGTCGCAGAACTCAATTAGTGAAGATGCTCCGTCTTGCCTGGCATATCTTGAACACATCTCGCGCATAACCTCAATACTAATCGAGAAAACAGAGTTCACAAGTAAGCCAACAGTTAGGTACCTGGGGATCACATTAGATACTAAAATTACATTCTGGGAGCAATTAAAGAAATCAGCGGACAAGGCTTCAAAGAAAACAACTGCTCTTCGTCATCTAATGAGAAACGTAAATGGGCCAAGACCATGCAAGTGTCGTCTCATGTTGAACGTTGTACAGTCCTCTTGTACTCCGCAAGAGAATGATAGCAGTTCAACGAAGAGGAGCGCTGCGGATTTCATGTGCCCACAGAAGCAGCATACAAATACAACTGACGGCTGCGGAGCGAAAACGAATATTTGATAGGAGAGAGGAGAGGGAAAGAACTCGTTCAGCTAATGAAGAGAGAGAACTTACTATGGTAAGATTGCAGGAAATGTGGACGGAAGAGCAGAGAGGGTGATGGACAGCACGCTTAATCCCCCAGATCAAGGTATGGGCGATCACAGAAACATGGTGGAGTCAACTTTTTCCTTACTCAATTCCTTTCAGAGCATGGGCTGTTTTACGCCTACCTCCGAAAAATGGGAAAAGGAGACGCCCCAATATGTCCAAACTTTCTTCGCATGCAAGAGATTGGAATACGGAAAGAAAAGACTGTAGGAAGCTCTTGAAGTGCCACCTCAAGATGTGACACCGGAGGGTGGTAATAGCCAGAATGATTGAACTTGATCAAAATCGGACCTCTGTAGCTGAATACGTTGAAGCCACCCTCTAGAAAAGATCATCGTGGAACTGGAAATACAGATGGACCGAGAGGACCGAAGATATTTCTCAAGGACTCAGCCTGAAGTAATGTGTTCCAGAAGTTAATGTTCCTGGAGTAACAAGTTCCAGGCTGAGTTCCACCGTGGGAAAAGGAAGGTCAGGTTTTGGTGGCGTTTGAATCCCACATAACCCGGAGTGCGGTCCCACCACCTTAGGATCATGAAGATTTCCTCACCTGCCTACGGGGGGAAAAAAACGTCATGAGCACATATACATTTTTAGTCGATTTTATTTTATTTTATGTATTTATTTATTTTTATTCCACTAACAGAATTTTTTTAATATTTTTTTATTCCGGCAGATGGACAAAGTTCCGTGGTGACCTACATCACGTTTTAGAAATGCGTGAGTTAGTATGTTCCACCATTATTGATGACGAAGACATCCTTTCGCTCGACCAAAATTGTGTTTCGCGAATCGGTTTTGAAATCGGTTTACACGAGATATTTTCTTAGGCTTGCCAAGTACATAAGTATGTGATTTAAAAAAATCGTGTTCCTGTATATCATGCGTTTGTAAAATAAACAGTTTATGCGCCCGTGATTCAGGCATATAGGTAGACGCTTTTAACCGCGAATGAAGGCAGCAAATTTATTATATATATATATATATATATATATATATATATATATATATATATATATATATATATATATATATATATATCTATATGTCTATATAGATATAGTTATGTGTCTTTGCCGGTCCGTAACGGCTTTCGGCCTAAAGGCGCAACTGATAGTCAACTAACGTTGTGAGTTTCTGACAAAAAATGAATAAGCGCTTCTCTTCTCCTGTTCTATATTCGTTCTTATAAATGATAGAGATTTTTGAAGTTTTTTCCTAAAGATTAATTGATGTTATGATCGAAATGCAGTAAAATTCGTTGTGTACCGTAATACAGTTCACAACGAAAGGAGCGTATAATGTTTTAATGGAAAAGAGCTTACCTCCACGATTTCACCAACACCAAAACATTTTTAATTGGGAAGGCTAATCAGGTTGTGTAAATCGTAAGGATTTAATATTCAAAATTCGTCTATAATAATATGCTATCATATCTTGAGTTGATATAGGTACTGCTACTTGAATGAAGAAGTCATATGATTTATAATAACGAACATAAACTCTACTGAATCACAATAGATTAGTGATATTCAGAATATAATATAATTATGTATTTCCATCATTTTATAATCATATTAATATTTTATCATATCATGATCAAATCCCCTTCCTGTCTTATTCCCCTTCTCATCCCAGTATTTTTAATATGTCATATTTAGCAACCCCTTTCAGATAACATAATCTGGCTCGATCCGATTTTTACGGATTTAAAAATCTCTATCTGAACATCCCTAGTGAAATATTGAGTTATTGCTTCATGTTGTATTTTCATCTCCTTATCTTTTATTTATATTCGGATTAGTGACACAATAGCAACACCCCTCTCCGACGTGATTTATACCACTTTTGACCCTACAAATCTCTGTGAGTCACTTCCTCTACACCACCTACACTCATTCATTAAAGAAATTTCTAAAATCGATTGATAAAACCGTATTTTTATTACGCACAAATCCGTTCACCTATTCACAACTATAAAATTTGAATTTGTCAAAACTTCAACATGTCTACCTTCCAAACCGACTTCTGTAAATAAAGTTATTTGTTCCTTGTAAATAAAGGCCAAGCCTTTAATATAGAAGTGAGTTCTCAAACTTACTGAACTACACTTCTAGAAGAATTTTTGCTAAGTTTAGAGACCGCTATATAGACAAGAGAGAAATCTCCAGAAAATAAAATATGTACATAGTATATAGCTAGTTTTTACTCCGAGTTTTTCTTAGTTCCACCTCTCTACCTCTTGGACTTCCAATTAGCGTACAATATAGATTGCTTCCCTAACGTAAACTAATTATTTTCTCCAAGAGGAAAAAAAGTTGGGGAATCTGAATTGACCTATGAAATTATGTATTGAAATGACTTGCGGTGGATGGAAGAATAATCGTATTCTGGTCAGTAAAACGCTTCAAATGGTTTCAGAAATGTTTATTTTTTCAGAATGAGATAGATTTATTGCACCGATCATTGGTCTGGATATTAAATGGAGTCCATGAAATATGATTATCTACAGTGTCTAATCCAGGGATTTAGACGGTGATATTTTTTTCTATCAATTCTACATTTTTTCCTCGTTCCTAATGTGTCTTCTGAATTCAGAATCAATTTTCGATTTTTTTAAGGAGTATTTTGGATTTTGGGGAGATTTTTATCACACTTCTAATGTGCCGGATTAAGGGATCTATTCGTGTTTATCTACATAGATTTCGATAAAAACATTTCGAATTACCCCAGTTTGATTCTACGGTTGAATTCACCTGCATAAAATCTTAGCTTAAATCTCTCTACAGGTTTGGAAAATATACGGTAAAAGGCGATTCTATCCTCCCTGCTCCTCATTCGGATCATGAAATACGATAGAATTAAGAAAAATAACAATTGAGTTTTGATTAAACTCTGGCTCTTTCTTATTTCATTGAAAAGAAAACGAAAAAATCATTGAAATCCTACATAGAGAACAAAATTAAAAAAAAAAACGGCGGCAAGTGAGAAGTTTTTGGTCAGAACATTCACTAATGATTGTGTCCACACAACAATGTAAATTTACCATCTCAACTACCAACCAAGTATGTCGTGTCGCTCGAAAAATTTGGCGAAACCAAACCATTAATTAAGAAACTGTCTGCTAAGTGTTGTGAGGCACATAGCTAACTTCTCCATATCCGTATTAAATAATTACAAAAGATTCCGTAATAGTTTACTATGGTTGGGGGAAACATTAGATTACGTAATATTCCGTAATAGATAGATTACGTAGATTCCGTAATAGTTTACTATGGTTGGAGGAAACATTAGATTTCTATGTCAAAATTAGTATGTTAGGCAATCAGAAAGTGATGCTTGATAGTTTGTACGTTTGAAATTTGTAAACGCTACCAATGGGTAAGGAATGAAAAAGATGATTTTGGACCATCTACGTCCTGAATCTTGCAAATCCACTGAACACAGAAAACTGTGTTCTGTGGTGGGATCCCTGAATATTTCATCGAGATCAGATGGGACAGGTTTGCATGCGTAACAGCTGCTAATGGTCTGGTGGAACTCATTATGATGTTATCAAATCATTGTTTCCCAACCATCCTGCGAATTTGAGCGGAATCGGACGAACAGGTAGACCATGAGAAAATGACACTTGATAGATTTTACATTTGCGCATCAACAGTGGAAACTAGGAATTAATTTTTCAGTTGTGAAATTTATAAAGACCCATTCTCAGCCTAATCCGCATATAACCAGAAAATGTCATCAAAATTCTTGACAACTGCAGGAGAAAGCTTATGGTTCCAGGAACTTAATTTATTCTTGCAAAGCAGCACCTACCAACGATATATTCGTTTTGAAATTAATATTGGATGACAAAATTTTCTTTTCTCGACTAAACTCCGAATTTTAGCAAGACCGGACGATTTGGCCGTGGAAAAATAATGGTTGTGGGATTTTACGTTTTCGCATGCGCAGAGGAGAGTATTGAATTGTTATAGGGGACTATTTACAGCCTTACCCAAACATTCTCTGAGGATTTCATCAAAGTTGGATAAAAACTGATGAATGAATGGAAATAACTGTGAAATTTTGTCGACAGTATTTAGTTGGTATATACTAATCCTGCGACACTCACTTTTTAGCATAAGATACGACGAGAGATTACCATGTAAAATACCTCACTGAATATATTTGAATAAAGAGCTTCTCCATCTCTCAGTATCAAAGAAAAATGTTATTTTGCGTCAGTGTGCTTAGCACTTCGACCTGTTGATTAAGGAGGTAGATGGAGTTGAAATACAGGTAGATTTTAGATGCTCCTTATGGTAGATTTTCGGAAGACCTTCAAACAACAGGGTTCACTTCAGAAGATTGAGACACTGACACCCTTTAGCATCCAAGCGTATAGAACGAGGAAAAAAGTTCCAGTCATGCAGCTTGATCTTATGAAGGAATTTTCTTAAATTACCACCTTTCATATTAGGTATATAATATGTTAGATTGTTTGAAATTTGAGCAACTTGAGTATAAAGAAATTGTCAAAAACCTTTTTGGATTTTCAGATTTTTTTTTTTTTTAAGTTTTATAGATTTTTAGTAAATATTAATGAAATTTTAGTACGTTTTTCGGCATAATATTGTTCAAACATTTTTAATGTCCTACCTAATCGTTGAAATTTTGTAAAAAATGTTGACTGTCTTAGATATTTAACTTAAATTCAACTGTTTTTGGCCGTTTTTAGCTTTTTTGTGCTTTTTTGAGCACATTTTTTGAAATTGGAACAATTTAATGTACTAAAAAAGTGCTAGCCAACAAACTCCTCCATCCTTTCATTTGAAAAGCTTGATTTGTTGTCGCAAGAACTGGATTTTTATTTCTATCCTAAAGAGAGTTATCGTCTGAAATGGCATATATATATATATATATATATATATAATATATACATATATGACAAAGTGTTAAACTCTAGGATTCGTCTCAGAATGCTCCAAACCGGATTTCAATGAAGAAGTTTTTCAAAAATTTTTATTTTTAAATTTCCCAACCCATTGCATAGCTTCATTTTCTACCAAAATTCGCTAAAATTACGTATATGAGATGGTGATATTGGTGATAGCGCATTATAATAGTTTGATGAATAGTTTTCTTTCTTTTTTTTTTAATTAATACAAAACTTTGAAATTCGTTGACATAAGTATATTATAGTTATTATTTGGTTATTGTAATGGAAGCAGTACTGGAAGCTGATTGGCGGTTGTTGTAAGGACTTTACGATTGTCCTGGCGCGCTACAACAGTGTTCAACCTTTGCTTGTCGAGTTTGCCTGAAATCCGTTCGGCAAACTTCCTTCTTAAAAATAGGGCAAATGAGATTTGAGTTGGTGAAAGACGGCTGATGCCTCGAGACTAATTTGAAAGGAATTCGCTGAACTCTAATAAAGAGTTTCTTGGTGAATTTTACAAGCACGCACGCGTAGTCGTCTTATTTAATTCATTCGTCAATAATCACCTGGAATTCATCCTTTCTTGACATTAACTCATGAATCTTTTCAGTGATCAAAAATTCTCTGAATTCGATATACCTTATTGAGTATGAGTATGGTTGTTCATTTCTATTAGAACTTTTTGTAGTGGTTCGTGGAATTAGAGATTACTCCAGTTGTGGGCAAAAGTATTATTTTAAGTCTCAAGTGCTTTCGCCTTTGCAGGCCTCGTCAGGAGTTGTTGAGCTTGTTGTGTAATTTATTCTATCTTGGGTTGCCTTCTCCCTGCAGGGTTTTCTCTTGCTCTTTTTATGTACTTTCTTCTGGTGGGTAGTTCTTGCTAGGTTAGTTTTGTTTGTTGATTCCAACAAATGTTAATTTCAGCTTCTTTTAACATTCAAAAACTGTTTAAATTTACGCATTAAAAAGTGAAATTTCTTATAACTAAGTGCCACACCACTATTAGAACAATCTACCTACAACATAAAATATAGGGTGGCCATTACCTAATCAACCAACCTAGCAAAACCTACCAAACAGGAGATGCAAGGAAAAGTACATAAAAAGAGTAAGAGAAAACCCTGCCAGGAGGGGGCAACCCAAGATAGAATAAACCACACAATAAGATCAACAACTCCTGACGAGGCCTGCAAAGACGAAGGCGCTTGAGTCTTGAAATAAAAATTTTGTCCACAACTGGGGTAATGAATGATTGACACCCCCCCACCACTACCACCCATTATAATAATTGAGTATGTAACCCGGGCTTCGAAAGTTCTAATGTCTGACTATAATATAATATATATGAAGGCGACGGAGAGTAGTAAATTATAATCTCCTCCAGAAGGAACCCGCCACAAATTGCAACTGTAATGAGAAACAACCACATTTTCTTACGCTAGATAATGTCAGCGAGTTTCGCGTTAAGTAGGTCATAGCTAGATACCCCTTGGCTTCTCCTCCTCTAGTTTGGGTATATTTCTAAGTTCGTCCAATGAAAAAACTACAGCATAAAACATTGCTCCCAGGCGGGAACTACGGGAAATGGATGGTTTCTGAGGGTTAGCTAACTCGTTCGCTGAAACGGAGTGCCGTCGTTATCAGTTTTTTCCCCTTCCTCCTCGAAAACACTTAACGTTACCACCCAAACTTTCGTGGAAACAACTCAACTTTGGCAAGATCCATGATATAACGCCTCCCTAGCCCTTTATTATTCCTAAGAGCTCGCATTCTTCACTGTTTTACATCTTTCCGCCAAGCTCCACAGTCAAAACAGATTCGTCCCGTCCGTTTTTCATTGCTATATTTTTTTTTCTCCAACCCCCGAGAGGAGATAAGCAATCCGTTTAATTGCTGGGGTGTTTTAATTAATGAAAAGCGTTTTAGCCTAGGTTCGGGTCGACCGGCGCGACCCATTAATTGCACTGTCCGGCAAAAACAACCGTACAATTTATAGCTAGTCGAGAAATATTAAGTGGGTCAGGAAGCCCCAAACGACGGGCGTATCTATTTATTTTCGAGTGTCATCAAATTACGCACGAATAAACAAGCTTTGTTGAAGTAATTATTTTTCATTGTTCTACTTTTCACTTCACAGAACACTAATGCTGGAAACTACAAATTAATTACTTATAATACGATCAATGTCCGTGTATTCCTAATTTCAGACGAACTATCGATTTAAAGCAACGTTATTGTATTTATTTCGTTATTGTATTATTTCGGGTTTTGGATAAAAAAGTTATGTTGTCTGTCTGATTACAACAAATTTTGTAGGACATCAAAGGACGAATAAAATGACAGGCTCTACCCTGAGCTCTAGCTGACCGATTCGCGTGGCATTTTTTGCAACATGCGAAAATCTCTATTCAAAAAGTTGGTTCTGCTTACGCAAACTGCGTTTTTTTTTCCCCAACCCAATTTTTGAACTATTCGAACCCAATTCGAATGAAAACATCACGATTGCTCCCTTCATTGAGCTCCTTCCATGATGAAATTTTCAACTATTGACACAAGTTTTAAAACTAGACCAAAATTTTTTATTGAAATAAAATATACGTCACCCGTTTATTGCAATTGCATTTGCTGCTATGCAATATTCCACCATAGTTGTTTATCGTCCTCAATACGTTTTGGTCGTACAGGACGTAGCGAAGAATCTTGCATACGAGTCTGCAAGACATTGAGACATTTGATGTCTTCAATCCCCCCCTTTACCCTTTTATCGTTGAGAGAATTTATCATATATAAGTCTCCCTATCAAATTTCAGCTTCCAAGTTTCTTTCCAGTCTGGTAGTGGTAATCATTTTCACAAAATTAACTGAGAAGGATCACCTGTATGTAAACAATAATTCAGACAACCACGCTCAAACATCCGATTGTTGGCCACTCACTGCGCAGTGGTTAACATCATACGGTTAGGTACAAATCTATAGCTTTCCAACGACTGGCGAACGATTTTTGTACGATGATAAATGCCTAAGATACAGTTCTGTAGCAACGATTTGGTTGTAAGCGATAATCATCAGAAAAAAAAGTGACACTTTTCAATAACACTAACACTTTTCGGTAACCGAAACACTTTTCGATTCTATGTGCCAAAGTAAAGACATAAAATGTCAAAATCACTCAACAGTATATCGGTTATAAATTTTCTCATTAAAATGGTTGTGGTTATATTTGGTTTTGATAATATCATTCATTTTGGTCCACTGCAGTAACCATTTATCATACGGGTTCATGTGTAACCATCGTTCATTTTATTAAACACTTTGAATATTTAGAATAAATTTATGAAAAATGCATGGAGGAAGTGTCCTACAAGATAGATAATCAGGGTTTTGGGGTTACTCAGAGGTTCCCTTCCCTGAGACCCTCTCGTAGCTACCCCAGCAATGTCGCGTTCTCTCAGCATAGCGCTCCTCAGTGGGTCATTCCATGTCAAATCAACACACTTTAAATTTAAATTTTACCTCACCATTTTAGATTTTGCTCAAATTTGGTATACTCGTAGTAGGTGTTGAGACTAAATAAAATACCAAATTTTAAATTTTTATCTCAAACCGTTTCTTAAATATGGCTATGTAAAACTTACAAAATCTCGCCAAAAAACCATGAACGGATTTTATACTATTCGCTCTACGAACTGTCCTAATTGAGCTAGAGAGCTGGGGGAGGTCTCATTTTGCAGCTTTTTTATGCTCTTTCCAGTGATATACAACAGGACATAGGTTCTAATAACAAAAATTTTGTCAAAATACAAATTAAAATTTTGATTTAATTTTTTTCCAAAAAGTACATAATTTAAAATTTTCAAAATATTCCTATAAATACTTAGTACGGTTGTAAACAATGTGACAAAATATAAATATGGGGTGATGATGGGTTCATTGTTAAAAAAACAATATTCCTGACACTAGTTTTCCACTAATAGCCCGGTTTTGACTAAATAATAAACATATTACGTACTTTTACCAAAGAGGTGAGCTATTTAATTAAATATATAAAGGAATACTATGTATAAAGGTAAAAAATATCAGAAATATTAATTCAAAATACTATCTTGTTAAAACAAAACCAATAACCATAGATATACTCCAATAAAAATTAAGTTATTTAGGTTGTTTACTTTAATTTTATACAATTTAAACCAAGTTAAACAAAGCCTATTAATTAGTAAAACAATAATCTTGAACATTTCTATAACAATAAATTTGAAAAAGGTATGAAAATAGTCTACTTAAATAGTTATGTAATAATTCTGGTACAAACAAATTAATCAAAATTTACATAATATTGTACATATTTATGATGATGAAGTAGGTATACGAGTTGGTAACTAAATGTATCTAAGAGTAAAAAAAGTAAAAAAAAAAAAGTAAATCTAGCTGAAAGCGATCTTAGCGAAAACCCAACTGGCTTTTACAAAATGTAATTCCGTAAACTGAGATAATGTTTAGGGAAACTGCTGTCAACTCAAAACTTAATTTTTCCTCAGGTTAGTGTTAATCTAGATAGTTGTTTAAACATTATCGTTAGTACTGCACCAATTGTGTTACATTTACTCGTATACCTACTTCATCATCATAAATATGTACAATATTATGTAAATTTTGATTAATCTGTTTGTACCAGAATTATTACATAACTACGAGTATTTAGGTAGAATATTTTCATACCTTTTTCAAATTCATTGTTTTAGAAATGTTCAAGATTATTGTTTTACTAATTAATAGGCTTTGTTTAACTTGGTTTAAATTGTATAAAATTAAAGTAAACAACCTAAATAACTTAATTTTTATTGGAGTATATCTATGGTTATTGGTTTTGTTTTAACAAGATAGTATTTTGAATTAATATTTCTGATATTTTTTACCTTTATACATAGTACCTATTCCTTTATATATTTAATTAAATAGCTCACCTCTTTGGTAAAAGTACGTAATATGTTTATTATTTAGTCAAAACCGGGCTATTAGTGGAAAACTAGTGTCAGGAATATTTTTTTTTAACAATGAACCCATCATCACCCCATATTTATATTTTGTCACATTGTTTACAACAGTACTAAGTATTTATAGGAATATTTTGAAAATTTTAAATTATGTACTTTTTGGAAAAAAATTAAATCAAAATTTTAATTTGTATTTTGACAAACTTTTTGTTATTAGAACCTATGTCCTGTTGTATATCACTGGAAAGAGCATAAAAAAGCTGCAAAATGAGACCTCCCCCAGCTCTCTAGCTCAATTAGGACAGTTCGTAGAGCGAATAGTATAAAATCCGTTCATGGTTTTTTGGCAAGATTTTGTAAGTTTTACATAGCCATATCTAAGAAACGGTTTGAGATAAAAATTTAAAATTTGGTATTTTTCTTAGTCTTAACACCTACTATGAGTATACCAAATTTGAGCAAAATCTAATATGGTGAGGTAAATTGGGTGTGTTGAATTGACATGGAATGACCCCAGTGTGTATGGCCTATTGTTCTAACAGAGATAAAAACCAAAGAGGATCGTTTAGCTCAAAATCTTCTCGACTCATGCGATGGTGATGGGTTTCGGATACAATGTGTAAGAATCTTTCATTTTGGTTTATTATTTTCAATAATGAACTTTTGTAATCGACCGAGAAACGTTTAAGTTTATAACCTGATAAATAAGGCTTTCGGAGATATGAGCTGAAAAGCTCTGGTGTTAAATGCTTGTGTAAGAGTCCGCAACACATAAGAGGACAATTATTTTCACACACACATGACATTTTAATGCCACTATGGAAATTCGTTGAAAATAATCATTGTCGTCGCTATCACGGCAAAACGTTGAATCTTGGCTATGTTATTGATTGCCTGAAAGGAGAATTCATGATTTAATTTGATTCTTTGTGTTCAGTGTATTTCATATGCTTGAATACTCTAACGCTAATTAAGGATGGTTGACGAAATCGTTGCACCGAAACATGTGAAGCTGTAACTGTTCAAACTAAGTAGGTTTCTTGTAAGTGTAACTGTACGCTCTTCTTTATATCATATATTATAAGTATATGATATAATATCGGATATTACCTTTCATATATCAGTTGTGCATCGGGTTTTCGTGATGCTCCATTTCGCGATCTTCGAGTTCATGTGCCAAAGCAAAAGCATGAAGTTGTCAAGAAGCATCTCAAGAACATGGTGATTACAATCAATCAATTCCGGATTACAATCAATCCAACCGTTTGAGCATGCACCTATGCACACACGTACACACCAACTCCGATCAGTATTAGTATAGATTTATTAGCTCAAATTGACTCAGTTAAGTTACGACATGAGGAATTGAAAAAACTAACTATGTAAGTCATAAGTGTGGAGGAAGCCCTCGGAAAAACTTCATTGTTACTGTGGGAGAAAAACTAGCGAAAAAGAGTAGTACTTTTAGGTCTCCAACTTACTTGAAATGTGCATATCTACTCGTAATTTGAGAGGAACAATATCTAAATTCTCACCTTTATGAAAACTGTGTTAGCATAATATTGGTTTGACATAACTTATCTAAGAAAACCTTAGGAGATTTCAGACCAAAGGTTAACCGGTAAAACAGAAACATTGCTTGCAGCGAATGTCACATGTTTTCAGCGACTGATCTGTCAATTGGAATCCGTTTTGGATAACGAGTCTCTTCGACTGGGAAAACCTCTTGCTTGAGCCCTGGAAGCTATTTCCACCTGATTTGAGGGAGATTGGGTTCTCAAGCCGAGCTCGCTGGGGAAAATAATCGGAATTCCCACTCGGGGAAACTTGAATGGAACAGACAATTTCAATTCGATCGCGACTCCCCCTTTCCAAACATAACTGTTACTCGATTCACTAGGCAGACAATTTATAATCTATTCAATAGATATAACTTTGTATCTGAGATGTATTACACTTTACGAGAGAGTTCATATTAATAAGACGTATAGGTTGTAAGGCGAGTTGAATTTTTTACTGATGACGACTTAACCAACATGGTAAATATAAATTTCGTGGAAGTGGTCAGTTTCCATTTGTTTTCATTTGGTCGTGAACTCTTATACTTCATATGTGGTTTTCTTAATGAATACCGATCCCAGCTTGAGCCTGATCTCGTTTTTCTACCCTAACCGATAGCCTGTCGACGCATGCGTGAGAGCAGGTAGACTTGCATAAAAACGAGAGACAAGCTCGGACTGTTGTCCTCTCACCTTTCTGCCGGACTGTTGTCCTCTCACCTTTCTTTCTTGTCCAATTTATTCAAGTCAACATCGCGTATTTTCTCAACCTAGCTCCTATCATTTACCTTCCAACACTTCCTGACTTTTAGTGTACGGTGATATTTAATGTCAAGCTCCAAGTACGCTTTCCAACACAAAATGCACTGTAATATTGTCTCACTGAAGTCTGTGTTAGCATACCTACAAGGCTTTCGATGGCATCGCGTCGCCGAACCTGAGTGGGGGGGGGGGGGGGGGGGTCCAAAGTATTTTCTAACACATGACCTACTAGATCTGAAATTTCTTATGGGGCAACTTGTTTTGGTTCATTTACACTCTTGTTTTTAGTTGTTTTATTTAATAGGCACATCATTTTCTACAAACAGTGCTTGAAAAGACAAACAAAATGAGCCTAAATTCGGGAAATTGAATTTTTTGGACATTTCCTGTTCTTTCCCTTTGTGCTTCATGCATGGTAAGATACTAAGGGATTGATCACTAGAGACCATTTTATTCAAATATCTATACTACAACCCTATTATATGTCAAGATTGATTACCTAGCAGATGCTCTTTCGAAGAAGCGCTGAGGCATATTTAAATTTGAAACAAAACCCTCAATATAGACCCATTATGTACTTTTAGAGTAGTAAATTGGAACATAATGTAGCAGATTCACTATACAAAGAGTATAGGTGGATTACGTTGAGCTATAAAGCCGCTGACGGTATAGTATTACTGCTCGGAGTTTTGCTCAACGAGAAAACGTCGTTGTTTTCTCAGTTCAAGACCTTCCCCCTCCGGATGAGCATTTCCTTTTTCACCCGTGCCTTACAGCAATATTTCTGAAGAGGGCTGGGAGCGGGAGAGGGTGAGTTGCGTCGACCCCCTCGGGCCAACTTGCGAAAAAGCCTCAGCTTCCTTTGTGGTAGGCGAGTAGACGCCAACAACCCGCCACATCTTTCTCGTTCTGGAGGACTTGGGCCAAAAGGAAACAGCCCGTAGCGTCTGCGCCAGTTCTGGAGCCCCCACTCATGACGGTACTTCATATAGTTTGAGATGTGAATG
The DNA here is from genome assembly GCA_030762985.1 of Adelphocoris suturalis. Lineage (NCBI taxonomy): Eukaryota > Metazoa > Arthropoda > Insecta > Hemiptera > Miridae > Adelphocoris > Adelphocoris suturalis. The sequence goes on along the minus strand of CM061046.1, from coordinate 48,603,693 downwards.
ACAATGGCTTGATCTCAAGTAGGTTTTAGGTGATGCCTCCAAGACCTTCAACGTTAAAAAACTTTGTTTGAAAAAAAAAATAAAATAAATAAATAAAATAAATAGCAATAATAAACACTGAGTACTCTGTTTATATGTTACTATATTTATTATTTTCAATTATAAACCTCGGTAATTGACCACGGAAAAAAAATCGTTAACACATATACGCACAACCCCCCTCCTCCGTCACCATTGTTGGTTTAGTTTTAAGATTAGTAGATTCAAAAATCGAAAAAAGCATTAAAAAATCCGTCCTTCCGACTTCTGAGCTTTTTTCCGAAGCTATTGGAACAACTTTGGCTAAAAAAAAAGTCTGCCAAGTTGAGTGGGCAGTATAGCTTTCTCGCATTTAGCATGGACATATAGAATTAGTTGAAGAACAAAGCCCGAGTCGAAATGATTGAATGCAAAATATAACAGTATCTAATTCATGTGTATACATGCTAGAATGCAAATTAGGGCTATAATTCATGTTTTCATGTGCGGAAATTGTCTAAAACTTAACCCACACAATAATTGAAAATTTAATCAAAATCGATTCAATGTTCTGGAAGTGTCGTCCAATATTGTTTTTGCGCATGCGCAATAGTTAATTATTATTCAAGCGAACGCGATAAAATACAAAGGGCATCACCCTGGACCCAAAACCTCTCAAATTTGAACGAAATCAGACTAGCATAAGAAATCGAGGTTATAAGAAATTATGTGTTCAAAAATGTCGTCTAGTGAATATACCAAATGCTTTCTCAAATTAATATGAATTGAGAAGCCAAAAGACGTATCCATGCCTAGGTTTTTTCTTGTGTGTATACGTGGTAAAATTTTACATTTTATACATCTTCGACTGCGTTTGGGAGTGAGAGGCTTCTTCAACTTTTTTGTCTGTCATTTGCACCCGTTATATATTTTTCCCCATACATTTATACTACGCAATCAAATGAAACCACCCGGATTGCGATCCAGGTACGTTCATCCGTTCGCTCTCCCTAAGGACTTGACCTGTGACAGGAAAAAAATATCAACTGCATTAGTGTGGGTCAGAACTGGTGTGAAAATACCTATTAATAAATCGCCTTATAAACTCCGATGATAGTATCAGCCGATATTATTCCAATAGAATCCTCACTTCACCAAATCGAGTTTATTATAACTACAGATTAGTGAACCTTAGATAGATGTTTAATTTTAAAATTACCTACACAAATAATACTAACTATAGACAGTGATATGTGTGAATGGCTATTCATAAACCTTTGTGTAATGATTTGCAGCGTTTTTTTGTTTTGAAACCACACACACACACACATCTTGGAACATGGATCAACGAGTTGTGAAGGGATCAAAATATTGGTTTATTGGTTAATTACAATGGTTCATAATTGTATTGCACCTAAGTTTCTTTGTAATCAACTTGAGATAGTGAAATTTAAAGTTGATTCTCTAAGGAACAAATGTATTTTTTCGGTAGGAAGTATCGAAAAAGAAGCGCAAAGCCAATATAAAGTTTCATTATATCAAAATACCTATCATGATTTACATGTACATACATATTGAAACCTTTACGATTCAGGGTTCAATTCTGGTGCATCATTAATAATTTTTTTTAACTAAATAATAAAAGCTGTGGAATCCGTAGCAATAACATGCGTTATTTACTTCATTGTCAGTAGACTCGTCGGTGTCGGTTATTATATTTTACATCGTCATTATTATACATGCAATATATATCTATTAGCAGAAGAAAGCTTTGAGCTAAAAATCCCCATTTAGAAGAGGGAATGTAGGTAGTCTAAGAGAATCGTTCATTAGCTTCAGAAAAGCGAGACAAACATTGCTAAGTAAGGAGTAGTAGCTTCCTTAGTTAGTTATAGTTGACAGTTTCATCCACAAACGTAGCTCCTCATATTCCTCGCGGAGGAGATAATTTATTGGCTAACTAGTTGTTAAGACCCGGGTGGCAGCTCCAATTTGGGTTTTAATAGACAGGCGAATTCGTGGAGGGTTTGAGAGCGTTCCTTTGAATAATTCAGTTACAAGTTTCTATTACAATAAGAATAATGATGAAGCCGGAGGGAGGCGCGAGTACGGGTTTTAAGCGATTTGCATTCGCCGCAGCGGGCTCGCTGTCTGGAGTGTATCTGGAGTCTCTTTCAAATTACTCCTCATTATATGAAGATGGAAACGAACAACAGAGAAAGAAGACAATTTCAATAAAATACCATGTAGTTCTTTAAAAAAAAAATTAGGAAATAGTAGGAGTCTATACGTCTCCACTGTTCAAAATTTACAAATCTTTTTACAAATTTCAAAATGTTATAAAATGATTGATTCTCGTTTCAGTGATAGTGTGATACAATATACAGGGTGTCCCACGGAAAGCTTACATCCCCCTTCATTTCGCCTCAATTCAGAGTAAAAAATTGGGACCAACGTCATTTTTCATAGTTTTTCACGAAGATCTCAGAAAAAATACATACGCGCGCGCCACGTGTATCAGAAGTGGCGTAAATGGCATAAATTTGTTTTTTCAAGTGGGAACCCCCGTTATTTATTGTAGATTCGAATCCTTCGTGAAATTTCAGTAAGGTATGACCCATCACTCGATTTTCTAAGTGTGAGCAGACGGTGCAATTCCGCTCCAAAAGTGCGCAATTCTGCTCTAAAAGTGAAAAAATTGTGAAATACTTAGTTTTTTAATGATATTCAATTGCCAAGCGTAATATTTGATTTTAGAGCATTTTCCGTGCTGGATGTTAAGAATTGTCGGTATTTTGACGAGTTGGTATTGCAAATATCAATAAATGAACATCGTTGCGAGATTCAGCATGGTTATTTTTCCTGAGATTTACGTATACAATTATGAAGAATGGCGTTGGTCCCAATTTTACTCGCTGAATGCAGGGGAAATGAAGGGGGTGTAACCTTTCCTTGGGACACCCTGTATAGGTGGCTAAAATAGTTTACACTCCGTTGCGCCGTGCAAAAACACTAGTTAATCCAGTTACCCCACTACTGTTGGATTATCTCCAAACTCTGAATTAACTCTCTTCCAGCTCTATATGGTGCAACAAGGCCTTACGCACAGATCTTTGGTATTCTCCGATCAATCACACTTCCCCATTCCACATACAAATCTAATGTTATTATTCATAGATCTTCAAATTTTGAAGAGTTGGCTTGTTTTGTTTATGGTTCGTACAGTCATATTAGGTGGATCAAAAATGGCACAGGCGTAAAATCAGCATGGATAGTTCCGACAATGATGTAAAAATCAGGTGTCCCGCTGATGAACCTGCAGCTACGAGAGCATTTTCATGTCTACACGTTTAACGCTGAATTCATAGCTAACATAATATTATTGAAACTTGGTAACTGACCAAACCATAGATAGATTTTCGGTACTCTTTATGAATAGCTTTTTTGAATTGAATGAACAGTTATACGAATCGATGAAGGTCACTATTTTATACACATTTTGTACATAGATTTAACGGTTTTACTATTAGTTTTAACAGGTGTGCAAATAGATTTAAGTTGAGTTAGCTATTTGGGTTGAGTTTCTCCTGGATATGCCTCGCTCCCTCTCCCTCGAACCTTCTGAACCAAGAAACCGAAAGGGAGGTAAAAAACGAGCTGTGCGTGAAATGACGGGATCTCGTAAATAGCTAACGACAGCGAGAGGTTGTTTCGTACGTTTCTCGTATATGCAGCACTTTCCATGTCATTCGGAGATGATGAATGGGACTGCCAACGCCGATCCGACAGGGGGCCCAAAGGGACTACGATCCGGCTCAACTAAGCCCCAAAACTGCACAGTAACAGAGTTATCTTCAACGAGCCCCCACCACAGCGCTCCGGGGAAAATTAGCATCCGCTAATGCAACAGAGTTTCAAGATGGAGGAAGGATTCAATCCTGTGATATGTTATTACGGGGAAGTTTGGATTAGTTGTTTCATTGTTGGCCTCCGCCTGCCGTCTTCGGGATCGCATTACGGGCTGATGGCTTCACCTCGCTCGGTTCCAACAAGCCCCCTCCAACATCCCCGCCCGCGTTGTCAAAATTCGTTTCGTTACCGGAAATTTCCCCTCAGCTCGTTACAGTTTGCGGTACGAGCTTTTCGTCCTGATTCCCTCCCTGTCGACAATATGCATTACGCATGAGAATGGAACGTGCATCTAGTGAACGACAACGATCAATTTATGACTTTTGGGTTTGAACGATGGAATGGGTTCCTGATCTGGTTATAATTGGATTTCAATTTTTAACCATCAACCAACCAATCAACCATAGGTGAATGAAAAAACGTCTCCCAAGTTAAGTCCTTGCATATGTAACATGAATGTATAGATTGGAATAATCCTGAAATATTTGCTATCTTTTGGTTGGGGAAAATAGTAATTCAAAATGTAGCGTACTATAGCCATTGTTCAATATGTAGCGTAGAATATTAATTTCAAAATGGATCCACTAGGAAACGAAAAAATGGAGATATAATTTGCGTTTCGGAAGCACATAGTGATATTGATTCGAGAACAATGAAACTGGAACGGAACCATCTACAACCTAACCTGCACATTCCCTGAAAATTGCATCAATATCTGACGATATCATTGTTAATCAAGTTTATTACAAGGATTACACAGTTGCGCATGCACATCAGCTACTTATGATACTGTCATGTTTAAATTGATATCATCGTGTATTCTAAATAGGTAAGATGTTGATAATACATTAGGATTACGCTTTTTGGCCCACAAAACCGTTAATTAAGTTGAATTAATTAATTAAGTTTCTTATGGCCCATTCCACCCCGGGGGGTCACTAATCAATCTACAGTTATTCCAGTTATCTCATAGCTGTTTTTAAAGGGATAACTCCTGACTCTGGGTTAACTTTCCTCCCCTTCGTTCTCTTATGGTGGGGTAGGTCCATGCAGTTTCAGGAGCCTTGACAAACATATGTATCTTCAATTCAGAGACTAAAATTTAGGGCGTGATCCATCCAATATTATCGGCATAAAATCATGACGACATTTGTGGCGGATAAACATTATTGCGAGAATTTCACACTCAGTCCACCAAAAAGATCTATTTGCATACACCAAACAGAATTTCATTAGAAAGGTTTGGAACGAAAGATTTGGTAATACCTCAGGACATTTATACATACACTAGCTGGTTCACCCGTGCGTTGCACAGGTTGACTTGAATATACACAAGACCCCCCTCACCCATCACATTTTGGGACACCCCAATGGATCTGATTCGTAATGTCCTTACTTAAAAGTACTTACTTATAAATTACCTATTAGGACCAAACTACTGAGATCATCCCCCACTCCCTTGCCGCAAACACCCATTTCAGATTAAAAATATTTTTGATAGGTAACCCAAAAGAACGTTCAGACTAATCCAATTTCATTCGTCCGAACATCAGATCACCAGTTCTTTCGGTGATGACCAAATTATTCGATTTAACCACCCCTCCCCCCTCCTTTTTTTTCCTTACCACAAACACCTACCTCCCTTCGGTTGAGGCTAGAAAAAATTTTGATAGCCTGTGATTGAGGTTGACGTAATCTAACATATTCGCCCCATCAGATCCCCAGTTTGTTCAGTGATGTCAAAGATACCTCTTCCCCAAAAACACCCCAATGGGTCGGAATTGGAAATTTCTAAGTAGCCTGTGGATTTTTAGTGTTATCCAAACATATTTTATCTATCAGGTCCTCAGTTTATTCAGTTATGTTCAAGATCCCCCATTCCACCCCCACCCCTCCCTCAAAATACCCGTTATGGTTCATATTTGAAAATTTCTAGTAGCTTGTGATTCAAGTTTGAGTATTCAAACATATTTAAACTTTCAGGTCCTCAGTTTATTCATTGCTGTCCAAGATACCTCATTTAACCCTCTCCCTCCCCACCATCTCCTGAGAAAACACCCTCTTTGGGTCAGATTTGAAAAATGTCAAGTAGCCTCTAATTTTAGTTCGTGTAATTCACACATATTTTAGCAATCAAGTCCCCAGTTTATTCATTGATTTCCACGATGCCCCCCTCCCCTTCCCTCATATTACCATCTATGGGCTAGATTGGAAAACATGAAGTAGTCTGCAATTAACGTAAGAGTTTTTCAAACATTTGTTACCAATCAACTCCAGTTTATTTACTGATGTCCATGATAACCCATTTCATTCCCCTCCTCTCCCGAAACACCCCCTATGGGTCAGATTTGGAAAATTTTAAGTACCTTGTAATTCAAGTTAGAGTAATCCTAACATATTCCCTCACTCAGATCTCCCGTTCGTTCGATGGCGGACAAACATACGGACAGACAGACAGACGGACAGACAGAGAAAAATTGATATAATGGTACCAATCGCCTACAAATAGCATGAAAAGAAAAATAAACCCAAAATTTCACGATCCTAATCAATGTACAGACAGATATGCTTACGATTTTATTAATATAGATATTCACTCAATGGTTAACAGTGGATATCTTTAATTTAAATAAAATGTATTATCTATTTATCTCGAAAAGGCAAAATAAATGACATAGTCTAAGAATAGAAAAATATTTTTCAAGTAAGTGATAGGAACCTAATAACGAGCCCAGAACACTAAATAACACTAGATTACTAAATACGTTACTTTTCCATAACACGAAGATACTTTTACTTGTGAGTATGAGTTGATCTCATTATTGACTTATTGTTGAATCAGAATTTTCTCGGATCCCCCTCCCCTCCAACCGCTCTTACAATGTCCACCCCCGGGAGCGCCGTATCGAGAACTATAATGTACGGTAATGTTTATGCTAAATGTAATAATTGTACTAATAATGCAGTGTATTACGTAGAACAATAATTATTAGTCTGATACCACTAGGTCTATTTCATTTGGAGCCCTCTCTGAAATGTCAAGCATTTACAGTTGTCGATATAATTTTGTAATTAGCCGAGTAGCTACTAATAGTTTCACAACTGATTTCGTAATCATGAACAAATGATGATGAAGTAAAACCCAAAAAGGCCATCGGGATCGCCTCGAAATTTTCCCTTGAACCTAATACCCGAAGATGATGAAGTTGCTCCAGGAATGTTTGCAATTTAATTTTCCAAAAATATGAAACTGTACGAATGGTACTTCCTGTTCGATGGTAATTCATGTTGCAAAGTTGGTATACCTTATGCTGGACAACCGGATTTCTTCTAAAAGCTTTTGTAATATATATAGTTAATCCTCGTGAGAAATAAAGATATAATTAAATCAATCTTTGATATTTATTTATTCTTGTTATTTTACTGAAAAATTCAGGTCTCGAAAGGGGGCTCCCCCCCCCTTGAACCGTTGGTTGCCAGTTACTAAAACCTTCGGCTGAAATTATTGAAAACTAGAGGCCTGTTAGGGCTTGGAAAGCCCTAATCTAGTCCGTATAATAGTAGTACCTAACAGGAACCCAGCACATTATAGTAACGATATAAGTCCTACCTATTTGCCGCTTTATGTGACCTGGTGCAAAGCTAAGACGATGTTATTAAATAATAAAAAAAGAGAAAATACCGATCAAAATGTGAGTAATGTAATAAAATAAATATCACCAGTTGAGGTGGTCCTCGCCACTATGAGACTAAACAAAATGTTAAATCGGGGAATTCAGAATTTAGGCATGGTGAGATGATAGTGTAATTCTATATCGAGTCTTCTTCGTTTCTTTGTAAGCTTGTGAATCTGCGCGTCCGTGTCTTCTATTTCCTTTATGTCGTTGATTGTATCTTTATCGGTAGTACTCGTAGATGTCGAACTGGTGTTGAGTTGTGTGTAGGAGATGCTACAGCTGTCTTCGTCCTGATGTGTCTGGTACCACTCCAGCAAAGCTCGTGCTTGTTCTGTGTCTGGATCAATTTCAAGTGTTGTGTCATGTCCAATTTGTGCTTCGAATATATTTTTGAAATTTTAGGTTGTAAGTAATGAGGTGTGCTGCGATGATGAGAGACGAACGGCGACACTTGGGGCCGTCTACACTGAAATCGGTCCGCGAAGTTCTTCACAATTTCAAAGATCGTTCAGAAATAACTCTCCTAGATGTTAGTAACTACACTACGTTTTTTACTTACCGTGGCAGCTGTTGTTACTGCCACAGCCTAATAAACCGAGAGTCTCCCTATCAAATTTCAACATCCTACAGTGAACAGTAAAGAATTTAGCTCACACAGCTGATCAGAAAAGATCCCATCAGCTCACTCGTCTTTTAATGTCCCAGAGAGTCTCCCTATCAAATTTCAACTTCCTAAAGTGAACAGGAAAGAATTTACCTCACTCAGCTGATCAGAAAAGACCCCATCACTTCACTCGTCTCTCAATGTCCCAGAGAGTCTACCTATCAAATTTCAACTTCCTATAGTGAACAGGAAAGAGTTAAGCTCACTCAGCTGATCAGAAAAGACCCCATCACTACGTTTCTTACGAGTACTTACCGACACTTTTGCAACAAACTTGGGGCCGTGCTGATTCGGAATTATATTAAAGACCGTTCGGAATTATATATAAAGTCCGCTAAGTTCTTCAGTTTCAATTTCTTCGTTCAGAAATAGCTCTCCTAGATGTTAGTAACTACACTACGTTTCTTACTTATCGTGAATTGATGGCAACTGTTGTTACAGCTCAACTCTCGTTGATAAGGACCACCTAGAACACGATCAAGGCGGGTATAGAGACGAAGGGCGACACTTTTGCAACAAACTTGGGGCCGTGCTGATTCGAATGAGCATTCTAACACCGAAATCGGACCGCGAAGTTCTTCACAATTTCAAAGACCGTTCAGAATTATGTATAAAGATATGCACATGCTTTAGCCATCTGGCTAAACGCTGGTTTCTCTAAGCTAATTTCTGAATGCTGTTTTTCTGGGTGGTTTCAAAATGTTTATGCTTTGGTATAAATCCAAGAATTACTAAGCAATTACTGTTGATACTATTATTACATCACCAGGCTACCACCAGGCACCTACAATGATTATTTTAGGTAGAAAAACATGTCAGTAATTCGGCGCTATAGATCATCTTTCTTTGACACTTCAGCGGCTTAGGAATCATGACATTTTGTGAAAAATTGAGAGGTTTCCAACAAGTGGCGAACGATTATCGTGGAACGATAACCAATTGAGTTACACTTTCCTTGCAACGGAATGGTTGTACGTGGAAATCAATCGAAAATTTCGCGCTACTTTCGTGTCATATTTGCATAACACTTTTTCCTGTCGTTTTCGGAGCAGGAACCCATGACTAAAGCATGTGCATGCTAAAACAATAAAATAATAATTATTATAATAATTTATTGATAATTTATTCCGTTGGTTATTCACTTCTCCTGAAATCATTACTCATGAAAGAATTATGTTTGTGATGCTGCGGTTTTTCATTCAATCTAATATCTTCTTAAATAAATAGAATGATATACTGGTGCGTATTGTTCTCCACACTTGAAAGGAAAGACGAGGCTCCCCACGGCAACCTCTGCCCAAAATCTTTGTTCACCTGAAAAGTAGGCGAGGAAAACGATAAATTACTAAATACTCTTAGAAAGGTTTCTTTCCTGGAGAGTTTCCAGGATTTCGTCCGAGCGACGGGACCTTCATTTTTTTCTTTCATTTGTGCCTCAGTTTTTCTCTTATTCCTCTCCTCCCTGAAACATTATCCCTCTTGCCTTCCAAACTTTTAGATTAATTGATGTGTTTGTGGGGTTTAGTGTATAAATGGGTGCGGTATTTTTTTAATCAAATTCACTGCGATCAATGTATGGTTTGAAAAACTGTTTTAGAGATTTAACTATAGATCTTCTTATATCAATTCTGCTTCTTCAGATTATCACTAGGTACTTCATGAATTCTTCCAAATACAGTGCTGACTCTCTTCTCTTTTCCAGGTACGATATTTACCTCGTTGGTGCAACGATTGCAATGTAGATTCGTGAGTAACGGATAGTAAGTACCTAGACATAACCCAGTAGACGACAGCGATACAGTAGCTAGGTATGTTGCGGTCTATACATGAGCCTAAAATACGGACATCTAATATTTAGGTATATTATTTTCATGATTTATTTTCAAGCTCTGTAATTGACTAAAGCCTCGACACTCAACCAATGGCATATCGCCCGCCAAACTTTTTTTTTTTTTTTTTTTTTTTTTTTTTTTCACAGTATTTTTTTAGATTTATTTTGAGATTTTTTTGAGATCATAGAGAGGTTTTGGCAAGGGAGGGGTCAGAAACTTGGTTGGTCATAGGTTTCAGAAACATCGAGGGTTCATTTTCCAAACATGAAAAAATGGCAAATGACGACAATGATTGTGGGTCATAGCGATTTTCAGGACGTCAAAGAGATTTCTGGACCAATTTGAAAAGCGATTTTAAGATTTCAGTTGCTTGGAGCCAGTGATGAGCTTTTTGTGAACCCATTCACCATTCACTGAAAAGCTACTGCAAGAATTATTGCCGCTGAAGTGGAAAACCTCGAGCTGGAAACAGTCGAGCTAAAGAATGATATTATCCTGACTTATAGTAACTTGCAGAAACAGGGCAAATCAAACAGTCAAACCCATCAAATCGTCCTCCCCCAGCTATCATCCAAATTTGACCGAGATCGAACGACTAGAGCGTGAAAAAATTATGGTTGGCATAATTTACGTTTGTGCGTGCGCAGAGTGAAGTATTGAGTCAAGAAAAATGAAACTGATAGAAGACCGTCTACACCCTAACCCGCACTATCCCTGAAAATCTCATCCAAATCTGATGAAAACTATGGAAAATAAGCTTGTTACATTTGCAGATTCACACACAGACTGATAGACTGACAGACAGACACGGAACCAAAGTCTTTCAGAATGGTCTAAAACGTAAAATGCGAGTGAAAATTTTGATTTTGGAGACTAAAACTTGTTTTTTCTCCCGAAATGAAAAGCAATGCTTCCGCGACCTATAAGTAGACTTGGAAGTAAAATTGGTTTTTCCTATGGTTGCAGAAGTGACTTAAGTATAATTTGTCATTGTTCTCTGGGAGAGTCCAAATCCTCTAATCTGAATTTATAAATTGAGAATTTGTTGTTTACTTACGTACCTATAATGTGGTATTCCCACCTATTGTTAAAAATGGCTATAATATTGTTGATAAGTTTATTCAAGTTGACTCAATAGAATTGAAAGAGTGAGCTCCGTTATCATTGAATGTGAATAAATCTCCTCAACCACTTACTTGAACCCTCATAAACCCGGTCGTATCCTTCAGTGATATTATTTTTACTGTTTACCCCCACTCTCTCACCTCATTCTTTATCTTTACCGTCGATCAGCGGTCGGCCACAAAAGGAGTTTTTATTCGAGTTAGCCCGCCTTAGTTGTTTCCGCTTCCGTTTTACGGCTAGCTTTCTGCCCTTGGTTTTTTTTCCAATTGCGAATAAAACGCTGAAAATTATTGCCATGGTGCACTTTGTTGAAAAAGCAAAGATATCGTTGTGAATAAATGTCTGAGTATACCATATTATCATTCTGATTAACATTTATATAATATCCCTCCTCATAAGCGAATTATCTTAGAAAATAAAGCTAGTGCAATGGCTCCAAAAATTTCAAAATAAAAATTTTCAAAAATTTTCTTCATCGAAATCTGTTTTGAGGCATTTTGAAATGATTCCTGGATTTTAACGCTTTTTTATATGTATGTATATATATGTATGTATGTGTCATTCCAGACGATAACTCTCGATAGAATTGAGATAAAAACCTCGTTCTTTCCCCAAAAAATCAAGCATTGAAAAAGAAAGGATGAGTTCGTTGGACAACACTTTTTGAGCACATTAAATTGGTCAAATTTCAAAAAATGTACTAAAAAAATCACTAAAAATAGCTAAAAACGGCTAAAAATCGTTTAATTCATATTTGCTGGTAGAATATTGCTCAAATAAAGTCTATTAACTATGAAATAGAACATTCAAAAATTTATGTAAAAAATTATGCTGTAAAATGTACTTAAAATTCATTAAAATTTGCTAAAAAATCGATGAAAACTGCAAAAAACCTAAAAATTTAAAACCTCTATTTGAACTGGAGATTATTATCTAGAATACGTTTTTTGCAATAAAATCAATAGTTAACAATTTACTTGCATTTAAATAGCTCAAATTTCAAAACAATCTAATATTATATAATACGATGATTTACGAAAATTCGCTCATACGATCATGCTGCATGACTGGAACTTTTTTACTAAAGAATTGCTTACTTTCATGAGGAAAAGGAGAAAATAGAGAGGGTAAAGCCGAAAAAACTTCATTTTCTTACGACACATTGTGTCGACGCTGCCCAGGCTACAATTCTCAACCTATTTTCATGATTTTTATTTTGTTCGATCCTAATTTTAGTCCAGTTGTGCAACGAACCTTGGGAATTCCCGATTTACTGTTGGGTGGGGTGTGGAGGGGGTAGTTACCAATTCATTCAAGCGCTGCCTAAGTTACAAATCTCTACCAATTTTTGTAATACTTATTTTGTTCCACTATGAATTTGATATAGCTTTGGAAAGTATGTCAGGATTTTCAAACTTCATCAAGATAGGGGGTGAATGTAGGGGGTAATATTGATGAATCATGATATTTTGACTATCCCCATCCGATTTTCGTGATTCTTTTTTGTTCAACTTTGAATTGGGTCTAGTTTTGGAAAATGTAACAGGAGTTTCAAATTTCATGATGGAAGGAGGTGAATGGAGGGGTAATACTAATAAATCATCATGATGATGTTTGAACTATTCTCGTCCGATTTTCGTGATTTTTTTTTTTTTTTTTCCATTTCTAATTTGGTCTAGATTTGTAATATGTAACAGGAGTTTTAAATTTTATGGTGGAAGGGGTGAATGAAGGTGGTAATAATGATAAACCGTGATGTTTTTATTATTTTTATCAGACTTTTTGTGACTGTTTTTATTGTTTGTTCGATCCAGATTTTAGTCCAGTTAGCAACCTAGGAAGTTTAAAATTTTCCTTCGGTGAAAGGGTGGGGGGGGGGGATTTCCGTGCAATCATTAACTTTTGTTTTTTCTCTTATTTTAATTATCACAAAAAGTATATACAATCCATTCATAGGGACATACCTGTAATACATGCATTACTTACCAATATGGTTTTCTCCTCATCCTAAAATGTAACGCAAAATATCCGCGTGATCAACATAATGACATAAGAATCTCAAAAAACTAACCGCCTTCGGATTTGACGACGGATTCTTTGAGACGATTTGGAAGAATTCGTTCAAAAGTTTTGATGGTTTTTAATTAGAACAGAATTACGGAAAGATTATTTAGGATTATTTTATCGTTTATATGGACATCAATTAGTGGTTCTCCACGTTACGAGTATTGAACTGAATATTTCTGTTCTGTGCTTGAGCGGATAATCATATATTAATTGGTAGCTTAGATCCCTCAAGCCAGAGGTGCCTCTAGCAAATTTGTTAGAATGGCGACCCCTTGGGAGAGGAAGGTCTGCAGGAGGTGGGAATGTACCTCGGAAACATGCCAAGTATAAGCAGGAGGTAAGGAGGGACCCCAAGTCCAAATACAAACTTTCCCCGAATCAATCGCGTCGTTTCCCAGAACACGAGAGAGGGATTCGCAAATTTGCTAACTGGAACCGAACTCGCTCTCAAGGTCCTCGGGGTATAAATCGGCGGAGAGGACGGGAAAAGCTATCCCAGGAACCCGCCTGATATCGGAGGTACGGCAAGTTAAGTCAGCCCCTCGGGGTAATCAGACATCGCGGGTATTTTATTAACGGTTCATCGGAACAGTTCGCGGTAGCAGCTCCCGTTCTTCACGACGCGCGTCTCGGTATCAGAAGCGTGGATCGGGTCTTGGAAGGGTCCCGGGCAGTTAAGACTGGGATTGTCAAGATCTAGAGGGATCCGGTTGAGAAAAACGTGATCGGAAATACTAGGGAATTGAATCGTCGAAAGTTGGGAGATATTAGGTGATGCACGATGTTCCCATCAAACAGGCATTGTTGCATCAAGGAAGTACCATCGATATAGAAAGTCGTTCTACGTATATCCACAATCGAATTAACTAAATAAATTTTATAAATTTATGAATAACCTCTGTATTAAGAATTTAAAATGCTCACGTAACATTTTCTAAATCTTTCAGAAAATCAATTTCAACACTAAAACAGCCTTTAAATTTTTTTTTTTTTTTATCATTCTCAATATATATATTTTTTTAATATATATACAACGAATTTATTTCTTAACAATAACAACAATTATAACACGGTTGATGATAATCCGTGTTCCGGTTTGGGATCATCAGAGTAGTGGCTCGTCGGTCTATGTCCTCTCGTCTACCTGCGAAGGAGTGGCAGAACGGCTCCATCCTCCAATCCGAGACGTCCGAGGAAATGTATTTGGCGTCGGGCTCCTCTCAGCCGCAGAGAGACTGCTCGGATGAGCGTCAGTTGAAGCTTCACCCGCACCCACCCCATTACGAACGAGAAAGGCTTCTGCCACTTTGCGCTCAGGGTGAAAGCCAGATTCCTCTGGAAGGCTCTATACTCTTTATGGGGGACCCCATCCACTGTGCAAATCAACGGGGTGAAGGAGCTGCGGAGGTCTTCAGCTGCAGTGTCATATTTTTGATGTTTTTCTCTTGCAGCTGTGTCGAGGACAGACATCCAGGTCCGTGACCGGTAGGAGCAGGCGTCAGCATTCACAATGCGATTATCGAAATACGCTGCTCTTTCCCGGTCCCAGAAGCCCAGGACTCTAATATCTGCGACTAGCCTGGCCAATCCTGAGGTTCCTTCCCGCAATACGGGCTCAATACCCACTGCTGAGGGTGTCGTAGCTAGCCCTGCCAGCCTGGCGCACTCATCTCGAACCTAACTTCACGTGCCCCCCTTTCATGCAGTTCAAGGCATGGATCATGGTCATGGGCTCGCCTGGGCAGCCATCACAGTACGTTGGTAGTCCTTCTATGCTTTTTCCGTAACGAATGGCCAGTGCATCACGGAACTGGGTTGCAGACAAGTCTAGTCCATCAGCTGCAAGCGGAAGGACTGTCAGCCACTGTGATGCTTCTCCTTCTACGATCCTCCTGATGCTGCGTTGAGTTTTAAAGGCGATGCTGCCTTTAAAAATTGATGTAGGTTTTTCATTTTAGCTTATAAATTAAAACGAAGTTATCCCAATTTCGAAGCAGATTTCTCACATATGCGATTTTTTCCATCTACGAAATTACTCGAGTTTACTGTTTTTGCCGATTACCTTATTTGATTGTTTGCTTTATTATTGTGTTTAAATGTTTAAAAATGTTATCACTTTGTGTGCACAGAATCTTTCAATTGGGTATCGAATTAAGGCGAAAGGCCATCAAATAATAATTTGGTATAAAAAGCAAATTTAAGATGTTTACAATTTTTTGCAATTTTTACCGATTTTATATGCACCTAATGACATTCAAACCCCTTTTTTCAGCACAATTTTATGCCAACATTTTTGAAAGATCTGTGGGTAAACTTTTTCCAAGTAGCATTCTGCTGAAAAGTACAAATTCAACGAAAAACTTTTCTTTTTCCTTTAGTGTTGGAGTATAAGGTACCTATTCATTTGAAAACGCTGCTAATTATTTAACAGTGCTTTATTATTTCTGTATTGTATAGCTCGTCTACTCAGAACTCCTGTATGTATTATTAAACAAATCATTAATTTGATATATAATGTGTCTGCACAGGTGTAGACGCCTGCTGGGTAGAAATTATTAAAATTAAACAACACACCCAAGCTTTCCTTACACGAGATGGAGGTGAAGTGCCGTGAAATGGCAAAACCGCGGCGGCGCGTATGCCGCGTAATGCTGTTAGCTTGCTATCTAGCGGTCATTGAAGAAACTTGGTTCCCCCGAAAAATCATAGGTCGCTGCTTCATTATAGCTTGCAGTGATCAGAATCGATGCCGTTGTTACTGGCATATTCCATGATTTTTCAACTAAATTTCATTCACTTTGGTCCAGTAGTTTCGGAGAAAAGTTCTGGACGGCGTACTGCGGACGGTCGGATTTTTTTTTTTTTTTTTTTTATTGTTAAATTTTATGCATCTTGAAACGTAAACCAACAAATTTTGAGGGGAGTTGAAAAAAAAAGTTCTTGGTCGATTAGTACAAAGGTTCATTGTTGAAAATGATAAACCAAAAGAAGAAGAAAGAAAATTATTAATGTAAAATCAAACTATATAACTATATGTAACACCCTTATTATAGGGAGACTATCTCCAACAGGGCACAGAATGTCATTCAAAACACTTTCTCGTTTCCGACCCACCAGAAAGCAAGTCTAACTCTGGTACTTTCCCTATGGTTGGTAAGGTCTGGTAAAAATGTTGGTAATCGTTGTCGATGAGTTCAAATCCCAATGTGGTGAACTGGAAATTAATTTACCAACCTCGAAAAACCGATGCTCTCAGTTTCTATTCAAATCCAATATTCCAACCTCTAGAGAGCAAACACCATATCACATTCTGCCTCTATTGATCGAGGCAATGTTCAAACATTGGGATGGCGACATATCATAATTTTTCATCTTCCAATATCGGAAAATGTTCAAAATTTGAAGGTAACAGTATCTTAGAAACAACGGACATATACTCTGCCAACATCCAATTTTCACTTTCCGGGCATATGGTAAATGGCCAACGCGTTTTTCATGGTTACCAGCATACTTTAGATGCTCGATAGGTGTAGAAATGCCTTAAATGTATCTCCTATACTCAAATTGATAGAGCGAAAACACCAATATAAAATAATAAGTGACATAACTGAACAATTTTCCGCTCTTAACATCAATTTCGGATCGCATTTAGGTTTCGAACCTCCCTGACTAATTTTCGCTCCGTGACTGTTGGAATATGTACCCTTTGATTCAAAATTCCGTTGGTTTTGATGGCATTTTTGGGATTACACGAGTTTTGCTACAAATGGTTCCCTTAAAAGTTTTCTGGATTAGTAGATGTATCCCTTAGTTCGTATTGATTGAATCCTCAGTCGCCACCTTGCGGGTCTGACTTTGTACAAATTTGAAAATACAGCGCATGCGCAAATGCGGATCCCGAACATTATGCATCAAAACTATCATTCATTTTGATGAAATTCTCATGAATTGTGATTAAAAGGTCTGACGGTCACCAGTGTAATTCATCTCTCACGGAATGTTAAGACAAACGTTATAAATTAGTAAGGTTGGTTATTTTCTCGACCACTTGTGACTTAGTTTTGGGTATTCTTGAGGGTTGGTTTGAATAACATTTTCTTTATCTATGCCAACGTTTCGATACACTTTTTATCATCTTCTGGGCTTATGTTTGGTGGCAACTTTATACACACATCAGGTCATATTCCATATTCACTCTCCAACTTTCTAGTTAGTTGCAATTTAAAAAATGATTTCACTCCATAACTCTGTATAACTCATTGTATTTAAATATATTCAAGATTTAATGTTTTAAATTGCAACTAATTAGAAAGTTGGTGAGTGAATGAGAAGTGTGACATGATGTGTGTACAGGGTTACCACCAAATCTAAGCCCTGAAGATGATAGATGAATTTGTCAAAACTTTGGCATAAATAAAGAAAATTTTATTCGGACCGACCCTCAGGAATACCCAACACGTCTAAATTAGTACGGTCTGTATAAAGCCGAACGGAGAATCTCCATAAATCCAACGATTCCCACTAATTTACTTCGTTTCGGTTTCACCAATATCATTATATCTAACCTTCAAGTGATTGTGGAACACTTTTGGATTCTCACACCAAGTATAAACAGTAAACTTATAAAGTATTAACTTTATGGTTCTCTGTGTTACTTCTAGAGTGAGTCACTCCTACCTTTCCGTGTGATGGGAAACCGCCATTTCGTACCTACCCTCTGGGAAAGTGCTGTTTTCCTTGAAATTTGGTGAAACCTACTCAAATCCTGGATGCTTATCGTTGCGATTTTTTTCTCGTACCTGACTTGCAGTTTATCGTTATTTTTTCCGATTCGTCTCTCGCTTAGTATTTTGAGTTCAAATGAAATGAAGAACTATAAAGGTAGCTTGAATGATCGTTACTTACTAACTGTTAAAATTTGTTATCAGCATGACACGGTATAGGTATGTATCGCCATAACACAAACACACAACTTTAATTTTATAATATGTTTATCTATTTTAACATATGTAAGGAATGAGAATGAGATGTTAAGGTTTGCCAAACTCAATCTTTTTTTTAAGATTTGGGTAGCACCAGCTAACCAAGGGATGGTAGTTCGAACTTCAATCCACCGAAGTGAAAAGTATTCATCCATTGCATGATCGATGTATCGCTATTTTAAACCGCTAAAACCATTCAAATCAACACGAAAACGTCATTTCGAAACTCGCTATGACTTTTGTCCGTGTGCTTCTCATGAATCAATAATTCCAATCAACGCGGTATATTGATTACACTCGATCCCCCTCAAGAGAAACATTGACGACCGCCGTGTTGTAGCGAGAAACCGGAGTTTTCTCCCCGCTCTCCCCTATAAACTTTTTTGTGATTGGCTCGACAACAAGTTCCTTAATTGAATCAACCCTTGATGGATACCGTCTCTCCATTAGATTTGATTTTTATGCAATAGCTCCCTCCGCTCGGCGACGAAAATTAGTTTACCTCTTTCCAATACGGACATTTGTCGGGGTTGTTGCGGGAGAGCTGAACGAGTTTGCCCAATCTTCTATAGTCAGCGTGAAATGAAAACAATACTGCACTTGCTTGAAATTATTAGACTTGAAGTTTCGAGCATTAAACTTAACAAACGTATGAAGCGAAAACTTGAGAGAAGCGTTCCAATTAAAGCATTCAATTAACTTGAAGTTTCTAGATCTAGAAACTAGAACTACACACACGCCAACTTAACTGTTATGGATTCAAACAGCAGGAAATCCAAAACTTTGGAGGAGAAATTCATTGATGTCTGCCCAAGCGTTGATAACCTGCATCTTTATTCTCGACTAATTAATAACAACTAGAATATTAACATGATGTTCCGGAAACGTAACGTAACTCTAATTCAGCAATAATTATCGCCTTTAAATCAATACAACTAGTATTCAATTTAAAACGAATTTGGGCCGTAAGATCGTAAAAAATTGGATTTTCTCGTTGAATAAATAAAATATGTTATTCAATTATCGGAAATTGAATAATTCGTTATTATAAACAGGATAAATTACTGATTTCGAAAAGAAAATTAAATGCAGGCAGATAAAAAACAATTTATTTTTCTGTTGCAGATTTCTCACAATCGAAATTGAAATCAAAATCTATCTGAGTTAGTCCTTGTTAATTATTCGCTCTATCCTAACTAATCGGTTATTAATTGAATAATTTGTCCTCCTTAAATCAGGCACAAATTAATCACTGCTCAACTAGAAGCATATTTAATCATAAAAGTTCTAGCAATGACGGAGCATCTATAGATCTTTCAATAATTTCTGTACAAAAATAATATGTCACTAACCTTCCGTCAATCAGCAAGTGTGTGTAACCGAAGGGCATCCATCATCGATTTTTTGGTAAACGCTTCAAGATCAGTTGCCCTCTTACAGAAAACCATTTTTATTTATTCATTTTTTATTTTTTTATGTTCGATTGAATCGATGTCCACAGTATAGAAGGTATTCCACACTATCTAAACGAATTCAAGAAGACCTCTAACCATGGTAGCGTAAAATTGTTTTATACAGTTTGGATTTCGGGAAATACAAAAAACAAAGATTCGAGCTGCCGATATCACTGGATACCAGAGACTATTTGGCATAGAGTAGTGTATTTATTCATTTATTTATTGGCGAAGTCCAATTACATAGATACAACACTCATAACAATTTGAATGGTGTAGTTGTCTGCCAAGTTGGGTGTGGCACATAACTTCCTTGTTTATATTTCATTAGAGTTTAGATCATTGACAATTTTTTAATGACTTCGAAAAATTCCATAGCGGAATAGAGAAACCAAGAATTAGCGTGAAACGTCATAATTGGAGAAAATACCATTTTGGAGAAAAGGCGAAAAATTGCTAAAAACGACGTTTTTTCACTTATTCTGACTTTTTTTTTACCCCCTAAAAATTATAATTTCTAGCTGATTTTTATACAGTGTTTTTAAGCTTGGGTATAGAAACCCAACCCCGAAATTGGAATTATTTTATGTTGAACTGTATGCATTATTATTTTATGTCGCAATTGAGTGCACGAGTTACATACATACACACATATATTTCTTGAAACGTATTGATATGGGTTCAGGTTGAACAAAATACTCATCCTAGCATGAGTTTCAGAAATTGATTTTCAGGGTGATTGCAAGACTTTCCCTTCACCCTTCGGGTTAAGTAAGGAAAGTAATTATCACTGTTACTTAGAAAGTTTTCGAGATTTCGATTTTTTTTAAATGTTAAGCCCTTCAATACAACCCTTTAGGGTTGATAAAGATTGATTCCGAGCTTCTAGGTAGGTCCATCTAGACCCTAAATGTGGTGTGTTTTTTTTTTTTTTTTTTTTTTTTTTTTTTTTTTTTTTTTTTTTTTTTTTTTTTTTTGAAGTGTAAACTTCAATAGGACCGCGTCGAAAAATTTAGCGGGGTGTGAATACGATTTCACCGTCACGTTTTTTTTTCCGTCACGGTGTTTTTTTCTTTTAATTTTCACGTACAACCAAGCCATTGCTGGGGAAATGAAACTTCTTTATTTTTCACCGGACAAAAATCGTTCTCCACTCGTTGGAAAGCTCTCGATTTATCACGCATTTCTTTCGTACTTGTTCTTCTATTCATGTCGTAGTTTTATATTTATTTATGTTATAAATGGATATAGTAAACAATGCCGCTTGTTTTCTTGTCAGTTGGTTGAGAAGTTGATCTTGCTTACAGTAATTGTAGACGCGCACCATAACAGAAAATTACCTACACAAAATGGAGTCAAGAACATTTATCTCTTATTTCAGTTACCATGAGCCAATAATTTCTTTTCTAAAGTCGTCAGATGACTGTAATAATGATAACACTATTGTTGACGGTGAATGAATAAAGAATAAAATAATATTGTAAACAGAAAATATAGAAACTAGGTATGTTGTGACTAGTTTATGTGTAAGAAAAGTTTAATAATGTTTGAATAAAAATTGTTTATACTCTGAAATTGGTCTTTACAAGATTTTTTCGGCAACCAAAATCATTTCCATAATATATTTTATATTTATTATATTTAGCAGAAAATCGTCATAGAAGTTTACACTTCTCCCGTGTGGTCTTTAGCACACCTGATTTTTTTTTCTTGGTCGATTACAAAGGTTCATTATTGAAAATAATGAACCAAAAAAATCACGACCAAAAATCGTTAAATTTTTAACTTTTAGCAGAGTTTCAGTCAAAACAACACTATGAACAAAAAACTTATTCATATCTGCTGTATTTTAATAACATTTCCTACGTTTCAGTTAGATGTTTCATGATCTGGGAAAGGGGAGGGGGGTTGTTTCCCACTACCTATGTAGAGTTCGGTGGTGTTTCACGAACCGCAAAGGTTTGCGAGACACAAATCCCCCGCTCCGCCGTTATATTGTAGTTGGGAGCTTAAAACATTGACAGCTCGCTCTGCCCCGGCTTTCCGCTCTCCGTGGAAACCGGCCACGGCTCTGTCATCCCAACAGGTAACGAGTTGTACACACAAACTTCCTGACGCTTCCCCGAAAACTGAGCAGATTACTGGCGAATTTATAGGGACCGTCTTCCTACACAGTTCCGCCCTTCATCCGCAGTCACCCACCTACTAAACAGCGCCGCCTCTTTAGGCAGTTGTCTCGTCGGCGTCGGCGTTTGTGCCGAGTAACTTTGTTTTCTCTGTGACGCTCCTAGCACTTCCAGAGATACTGGGGAACAATTAACAAGTTTTCCGGTTGACATCTCTCAACGACGCTCTCGGTATCAAAGGATTTAAAACGTGAACTCTGAATAATTCTTGAGCTAAGAGGCGCCCTCCTGAAATGGAGGTATTCCCACGAAGAATTTACGTTCTTCTCATATTATTGTGAGGTTGGTTAGTGCCACTCAATTTATTTTAATCCTCATGAATTTAGTGTATTTTAAAAACAGTGCTCAGTTACTGAGAAATCACAATTTAATCCATTATCATTTACAATAAATGTATAATCTTATTAAGAATATAAAATACAAACTTCAAAAATGAAGCCCCTGGGGCCGAAAACCAAGAAGGCCCAAACTTAGATGTTCTGAATCCAGTTGAGGGAAAAAAAGTTCCAGTCATGTAGCATGATCGCATGAGCGAATTTTCGTAAATTGTCGTATTGTATAATGTTAAATTGTTTTTAAATTTGAACTTTTTGAGTGCATGGCAATTGTTAACTATTAATTTTATGGCATAAAACGTGTTCTAAATAATAATTTACTATTCAAATTGAGGTTTTGAATTTTCAGCTTCTTTTTGCAGTTTAATCGATTTTTTTTAGCAAATTTTAATCAAATTTAAGTACATTTTCAGCATAATTTTGTACCTAAATTTTTGATGTTCTATTTTATAGTTAATAAACTTTATTTGAGCAGTATTCTGCCAAAAAGTAAAAAGGTAACGATTTTTAGCCGTTTTTAACCTTTTTTTTTAAAGTGATTTTTAAGCACATTTTAAGAGCCGTTTAAGCCGTTTAAGAGCCGTTGCAAGTGCCCTTTATATATCCCTTGATTGAGGTTTATCTAATCCGATCAGGTAATGGTGGAGAGAAGGTCAACTGCGGTGGGTTTGTAACGGTTTTATTGAAATCCGAACATTGCTCTTTGCTTACAAACTTCAAGATAAATTTGGTTTGCAATATACTCATTTCTCTACGGAATTTGTGAGGTTTTGACTGGTGAAATGCTAAAAACACAAACTTTGGAAGTTGAAGCTCGAAGCTCAAATTTGGGTTGGCCCTACCGAGCAATTCATGACATAGATGTATGTATATAATTCATGACCAGCGTTTTTAACTTAACTTAAACGTGTACAGGGCCGGCTTTGCACAGAGTTTTCTGAGTTGAGCGGGTCAGTTGCCGGGTGGCTTCCGCCAGGGTTTTTCACATTTCTACAATGACTCATGACAAGACGGATGAAAGGATTCCTCAGTTTTAATTCTCCGTGTACGACCAATTTTCTTCTTCCTCGTTTCATTTCGCACAACGGTAAAAAATAGGGGGAAAAAACAAGGAAGGTATTGCTCCCTTTCTGTTTCATGCGACATTATCTGAGGGGACTACGCGGCGAACCCCTTTTGCTGAACACCAAAACTTTGGGGAGGTGTGTAATGGCCTAGAAATAAATCGATATTTTACTAACATTTCTTTTATCTCTCGGCCATTCCTCACTCCCTCGCTCCTTCATAGCTCAACCGGCTCCGCCCGTTTTCGACCTTTCTCGGTGGCAGGTTATTCTCTTTTCCCCACCCTGGGACCTGGGCCAACTTTTTGAAAACTGACTACACCTATACATATACCACGATGGTAACAATAATACATCATATTCCTATCACTTGTATCGTGAGCACGCAATAATGTTGAAATATGGCTGTGTTTTTCTTTCAACTTTGCCAATTTACAAGCAAGTATTTTCTTCGAAATTCAGCTTTCTTGGAAGAAATGAATTATATTCATTGCTTTGAACCTTCAAAGCTTGCTGAAGTGTGGGTTGATTGAATGATTTAATCAATTCTTGCGGATATATTTGATTCAACGTACCATGAGACCTAATGAACCTCAAATTCAAAGGATCCTTCATACATTGCTTGATATAACTAAATATTATAAAAAACGCGGGCAATTATTTTCCCAGGGAAAATCGAAGGTGAAAGTTATTTGAGCGTGCTAAGTGATAAATAACAAAGACGGGGACTTTGCGGTCTAATCCTGGCACCGCTTTCAAGCTCAATTTCCTAGTTAATTACTGGTGGGTTGTAGCTCCCGCCTCCGGAAGCTCTGCCCTTCGCCGGCCGTTTCGGCCCTTCAGGTCCAACCAAGTTCTCTAAAAGGGCCTCTCCAAACTCTTTTCATCCCATTCAGAGGTCATCAAACGAGGCCTATTTCGCCTCTAAAGGGAAAAGTTAATCAAAAAGCTGAGCGGAACACGAGGCCGACCCGTCCAGCCTTTCACTGTCCTTTGGTTAACGGGCCTGGAACTTTTGCTGAAATAAGTTTCGCTTGTTATGTTCATCGCGCTAATATCCCTACAATATGTCTAATATGTTACCTTTAATGGGTCTTATTCCGAGTGTGGGTTGCGTTAGGCAGGATTGCTACAAGATTCCTTCTTAGACCCTGCTAGCTGTATTGTGTTCACTAACAACTTCCTGATTAGATCTTTGTACAACATTCACTTCCCGAGTATGAATTAAAATCCATGTTCTGATGATATTTCAGCTTTGATAACTGTTTCTTTTGAGAATGCGTATCATCTGACGTGCAATCTCGGTGATAATCTTGTCTCTTTTCGGTTCGAAATCATTCATTTTAGTAAGATATAGATTAGTTTGGCAAATAGATTAAAATAATGTGTATAGTTTGGTAATTTCGATGCTCATAAGTTGTGAAGAAGTGTAAGCAACTATTGAGCGCGTAAATAGTTCACGAATTTGCTACAAAAGCGTTCTTTGTGCTTCGCTCCGTTCTGCGGTGAGACACTTCAATTATTTTGGACCAGTTGGAAACAGTCATTAAGTTTTTCCAAATACAAAATTGATCATTCACGGATCTCAAATAAATATTTTGTTTGTTTGTTGTCATTTCCAGAATATCAGTGAATTGTGAATAATATAGAGTGTTTGCACATGACCTATCAAACGTGAGTTTTTATTTTCTTTCCAACTGCTGAATAACTTATCAGTCGCCAGCAACGAACGCTCTACGAAGAACCTGTTGATAGCGTAATACACGCGAATAACACCGAGTCCCCTTTTTCCACAATAGAATCGGGTGAGTAGATAATCTAGGACCCGCCGGTTTCTCACGCACTTCCTTCGTGGCCTTGGTTCGTAATGTACCCGCCTAGATTACTTGTGGAACGTGTGGCCTTGGCAGTTACCAATTTTCCAGTATTTCACTAGATAACTACACTCTTTGTGAGTCCATCCTTATTTCAAACCTCTTACCGTTCTTATCTGCACATATTACCGTCGTATCGTGACAACTGAGCTGCTTCGCCTATCGAGCTACAAATATAACGACATCCAACAAGATGAGGTTATTTGTGATACATTTCCAGTTCTTATCAAATTTCCGTAGAAATCGAGCTACCGTAATGGCTTACTATTTTCTTCTAATTTCGAAAATATTAAAGCACGATCTGGGACTTTTACAGTCGCTATGTATAGTACCACTGTATGTATAGTATCCTAGGTGCAATGTGTGTGTATTCTACGTATGTGTGAGTATAACAATTTTTATGTGATAAGTATATGTCATTCAACTTGAAGTTATTTATTCAAATTGTTAGTAGCTGAACAATTGTTGAAGTTTCTAAGGATTTCATTTAGCTGACGAATTAATATTATAAACTGATAATAATTCCAAGTGAGAACAAACTCTGTAGGTGCGCATCTGAGGACGCCACTCACTAATGGAAATGGGAGATCCCCTAATCTGGGTTAGCAGAATGAATGAGGACTAAGGTCCAATTAGTAGTGATACGTTCAATGTTATATGTCTCCCTGGTTTGAAAAGAAATGTAAGATGTTTGAGCCTTGGAGATACAGCATCACAGCCCATGTTGTAGAGTTTGCAATGTAACCAAAACAAGTTTGTGAGAAAAATAGTAAAAATCCACACTGTTAAATTTTTCGATGTTGCAGAGATGGCTAATCGGAGTAAGGATTGACGGAATAAAGTGATGTCCTCTGTTTTAATATAGTTCGGTTACTAGTTCGGTTAATTATTTCAGTTTGGGTCTCTTAGAGACCTCTGCCCAGATGGGTGTTTCACATAGCTTCCTTGTTTCCGTAACTTGAATGAAAAGATCAATGAAAAGTTTTAAATGATCATGAGAAATTCCATAGCGGAAAAGAGTAAATCAAGGTGTAGCATAAAACTTCATAATTGGTCAATTGCGTTACGAAAAAATGGTGATGTAATTTACGTTTGCTCATGTATAGAATGATGGTGATTTTAGAACAATGAAATTGGTACTGGTCATATACTGCCTATTCCGCTCATTCCCTTATTATTCCATCAAAATCAGAGGAAAACTGTAGAAATTAAGGTCGCTATAGGGATTTTGTATTGGCGAATGCGCAGTAGCTACTAATGATACAATTGTGTTGACTTTTACATAAGATGATCAAATCGTCTTCTCCCAACTGTCATCCAAATTTGAGCGAGATCGAACAACTATGGTGTAAAAAAAAGGAGTATAATAGAATTAAAGTTTGCGTGTGCGCGGAGTGAAGTATCTATTTGGCAACAATGAAACTTATAGGAGATCATCTACTGTCTAACCCGCAAAATCCCTGAAAATTTCAACAAAATCTAATAATTACTATAAAAATTAGGCTTGTTACAAGGATTTCACATTTACGAATGTGCAGGAGCTACTAATGTTACGATCATCTTGAAATTGATATAGAATGCTCAAACTGTCTTTCTCTAACCCGAATTTGAGCGATATAGGCCGACTAGGTCCTGAGAAAATGATGCTTGGTTGAATTCATGCTTGCGCATGCGAAGAGTGAAGTATTGAGTTGAGAGCAATGAAACTGTAGGACCTCCTCGTCATAATCTTTCATTTGAGCCCTCAACGAAAAATGCATAATGCGTATTTTACAGCTCACCCCCCCCCCCCCCCCCCCCCCTCCCGATGGGTTTTTGGGTCCGAAGGTGCCATATTTGAATCCTCCTCGTCATAGGCTTTCATTTGATCGCTCACACGAAAAACGCATATTTTACAACGCCCCCCCCCCCCCCCCCACCATTTTTACCATTAAGTGATTAAGTGAACAAAATAAAGGTTGAATCCAAATATATTATTATTCTTTCTTCCGCATTTCTTAAAGCAGCGGACATCACAATCCTTATTGCGTTAATTCTAACTCTAGTAAAAACCTATATTTTAGCGAACAACGAATATGAATCGGTTATAGTTAATTTTATAACATTTCTTCATTCGAACAGTTCAGACTATAACAAGATTTATAAAATAGGCATTCTGTTCTTGAATTGGTTTTTTATTAAACTCCCACGTTTTTCCCCAGGAACTGGGGCTTCTTGAGGGATATTAATATGCAAAAGTGTAAAATATGTACTTACTTATATTTTTGTTTTCATCAAATTTCATTTTCAAAAAACTCAAACTTTAAATTAGATTCTTAACAAAAAAGAAAACTCTAAGTAAGTAGATATTTTACACTTTTGAATGATTATGTACTTAATTTTGACATGATTAGCGGTGAAGCGTAATTTAGCAATCCAGCTCTAACTTATTTCTAGCTCCATACCACCAATTTGTTGATTGACAACAGTGATAATGTCATACCATAGATGGTTTAGATGGTTAGTATCACCTAATAATTGGATCAAATTATTCTCATTCGTCTTTAGAGTTCCAACGAATAACTTGAACATTAAACATGAACAAAGACTTAACGGAACTTATTTTATCATACAAAAATTAATAATTTATTCATAATTATATAATACGTAACTATAGCGAAACCACTATTGGGAGATCAGTGTGAGTAATTTTACATTTCGGTAAAAATAAAATAAAACAACAACCCCTGGTCACTGGAACCGATTTTCCCATCAAGCGAACAGAGTAAAAAGTGAATCCAAGTATGTTATTTTTCTTTCTTCAGGAACTAGTTTGGCTTATGCACTAAGAATTGAGAGAATCCACTTAAAAGTTGAAGAATTGCTGGTCTTGCTTGAAAATATTTAATGTTTCTTTAAGTTTGAGATAAGTCCACATTTCAACTCATGAAAAAGTAAACAAACGGCGAAATTAAAAACAACTTATTCAAAACTACCGTCCTTCCTAAAACTATCCATACTTTGGTTGCTGTAGATGCGGAAATTTCCAACCGTACTGAAACTACTGTTCTATATGTTATTGTATTTGTTACCACCTATTATTTTGTTGGTAATCTCCAATTGTGTTACAGCCTATTTTGAAATAAGTGCTTCCATGGAATAGTTGTTTAGGGACTGATGTTAATGTAAATGGATGATTATGGCGTGATTTTTGTGTGAAAATATTCCTACTGGCGTATAGCTATCATTACGGTAGTTAACGACGCCGACTTATCTCTGTGCGGACTGGCTCCTCACGCACAGTCCATAACACGAATTACGCTTCATCTCTTTGTTTAATCGCCTCCGCCCTTCGCTCGCTCTTCGTATCACTTAATCTAATACAGCAGACGTAATCAGCCGTGTCACGAACATACAAGCGCTGTTTGCTGTCCGGAGCCACACCGGTAAAAATTAAGGACTTAATTTTTTGTTTGAAGAGCGCCTTCACGCGACCAAATTAAACCATATATTTATATAAATCTCATGTCTGTCTGGAAAAAATTGCTACCGAATTGCTCAACCGATATTCAACTGTATAGGTTTGTAACCAAGTTGTACGGTAAGTCCAGCGGAAGGGAATGTGGTATACTCTCTTCTAAACGTAAGTACTCTTTTGAGAATCAATCCATCCCAAATGATCTTGGTATTTTGGCTTATGTGTTTTGCGAGGATAAAGTTAGTATAGAAATTGATTTAAAACCCTCTTGTACCAAGGAGGTAAAGGCCTGTAATTAACAATATTTACATGAGCTAACGGCTAGCCGGAAGGCTTATTTCTCCATACATGATCAATGCCAAGCAGATAACTAATGCGCGAAAACCCGTGCGCGAAGGATTTCGCTTCATTCCGTCCTTTAATTTGGATGGGTCTATTAGGTGATTTTTCTCTCTCATATTGCCATCTTGGCTTGATGCCAAGCAGATAACTAATGCGCGAAAACCCGTGCGGATTTCGCTTCATTCCGTCCTTTAATTTGGATGGGTCTATTAGGTGATTTTTCTCTCTCATATTGCCATCTTGGCTTGAACATGATGTTTCCTCAAAAGGTTTTAATTGATAATAAGGTTCATTTTTTAGCGAATTTTTGAAGAAAATTAAGCTATTGCTCTCGCCCCAAAATTTGTAGAATGTGAATTTTTGAAAAAATTTTATGCAGAAATCCGTTTCAGGCTATTCTGAATCATATTCTGAAGTTTAACGCATTTTTTTATGTATGTATGTATGTATATATGTATGTATATATGTATGTATATATGTATGTATGTATGTATGTATGTATGTGTCATTCCAGACGATAACTGTCCGTAGAATTGTGCTAGAAACTTCAAACAAATTTTAAAATGTTAAGGACACAAAACGAAAGTTCAAGTTCGTTGGCCAGCATGATCGGATTACATCTTCGGGTTGAAATTTTCAAAAATGTAGTCAAAAATTTCAAAATAGCCTGTTTTTTGCGATTTGTTGTGCGAAATAATTTTTTCAGCATACTAACATGTGGTATATTCGGAATCAGCGTAAAATTTCCTATAAGAATATGTATCAAGTTTTCAAAAATTTCAAAGTTGAAAAATCAGTCAAAAATCGAAATAATGCCGTTCGCTAGTTGTAAAAATCGGTAATATTTGCATGAAACATTGTCCAAATTCAGATTGAACTACTCTTATGGAAGTATCCCTGTATAACCAATATTAGAACCATGCTGTTTAAAACGTAGGTAGTAGGTGCTTTAAAAAAAAAAAAGTAATCACAACTGATGAATTTACTCTTGGCATGTGTTAATAATTTGATTCCATGTTTGTCTATCAAAATCATAAACTAAAATTTCTCAACACGATCAATAGCGACTGAAATGTCGAAGATTTCTTCAAAAATTCGCTCATGGGGTCATGCTGCATGACTGGACTTTTTTATTTTCGAGTATCAAGTCTTCATCGCTTTTTATCCATTTATCTAACAAGAGTCGTTACAACAACTATACTTTAATGTCAATAGTGGAAAAACTGTGAGAACCGGCTTAGATTAGAAGCTTCAAAAGAAATTTGAATCCAATTTGAATTTTTTAACCGTTTCTCAAGAGAAACTGTCAATCTTGGTACTTCACACTCGGCTTCCAGAAGCTCTCAGCTCTCTTTTACAGAGCTAGGGTTTTTTCTGATAGCAGGAAAACCTTTTAGCCTACGTTCTCGAAAAATCGTTAAAATCTATTCAGATCCTACAAGCCGGCCAGCAGGCCATTTATAAAGAGCAGACATTAATGACAGAATTGCATCATTTTATACAACAGTTGGTGGTAGAGTGACTCCCAAGTTCTTGACTGGGTGAAAGTTAAGCTCCAATTCTCCATCATACGAGCAGTTTCACTCAGGCTACGTGGAGCGCGTCGAAAAGTGAGGTCAATTGGTTTGGAAGATGGAGCTGCCCTCACGCTACTGGAAGACTAGTTAAACAAAGGAAGCGACACCTACCACAAGACACTGAATTTTCGACCCCCCCCCCCCCCCCCCCCCCCCCCCCCCCTCCAACATCTTTGAGAATCGCTGGAAGTTAAAAAAAATAAATAAAAAAAAAAATAATTTGATTGTTGCAAAAAAAAAAAAAAGTTGGTGGTAGAGTTGGTCCGAATAGCGTTTGACCTTAGCATCCGAGATTGAAATTACTCTAAATTCACTGTAGGAACACCTATAAGTGGTTGGTCCATAGCACTGATGAGAGACGATGTTTTTGGAATTCTGTTTAGAACTGACGTTGGTAAAAATGTGAGAAGGCTTTGTGTAATAATTATTTATCATCCTTCAGGAAAGATCAATGGGTCCCTCAATTTAACTCAGCTGCACAAACACAAAGACTAGCTTTACAGATGTGGTATGATTTACTAAAGTCTGACATTGTTTTTTGTGCAAGGCATTATTAAAGAATCCTTCGGTGTTTACCTAAAGTATATGTCTAGCGGCACGTATGCCACTTTTTTCAAGATTTCACCAGATAAATTGAATACCTCTGGGAAAATACCGTCTGGGAATTGTGGAGGTGAGCCGATTTAAACTGCATTCCTCAGTTTTTAGGACGTTGTTGTCTAAGGTTTCCGCTAACTTTATCTGAATTTGAGTATGTTACATCTCCTCACAGAACATTTGCAAATTTCAACACTTTTAAGCATTTTATAACTTTCTACAACTCCTTGCTGCAATAAATGGAAATGGAGCTGGACAATCATGTACAATGTTATCAAGAAAACCATCTGTGTGATCCTACACTTTACAAGTGCTGTACCTAGAAATATAACTAAGAGTCCTGAAGTAGCCGTATGGCGAAAAATTTTAGACTATAAAGCCTTAAAAGAACCGAGGAATACCGTTTAAACCGCACTGCAACCCAACAGAATACCAGTTGCTAATGATAATAAATCGTCATTTGGCAATGAGATCACTAGATTCCTCAGTTACGACTCAGATGCAAAATAATGACTAGGTATGTTTGCGTGCTATGCAATATTTAAAAAATATCTCGGAGAATCTTCAGCAGCTTCAGAATTTACCAGATGAACGAAATACCAATTGCAAATCATTATAATTTGACAATCTTCAAAATAGATCACTAGATTTCTCAATAATGGCTCAGGTGCACAAGCTCAATTACTAGCTATATAGATTCAGTTTATGGTACCTATATGTGATGCTTCCTCGTGCAATGTATCATTGCAGAATATCTCTGTGTTTCTAAGGTATATTACATTTAGTAGCTTCGGAAAATGGACAGTCTGGTTTTGACCTTCAGGATTCAGCAGAAGAACGGAAGGCCAATGACTACGTGACGCTGCATTCGCGGTTACACTAGTCATGTAATTACGGTTATATTGTATTTTCATAAACAACACCTAACGAGTTGACGTGAATAGAAGCGAGTGAGCGAGAGGCAAAAGAAAAAAAAGAGAAAAAAAACATTTCACATTTTGTCGGAAGACTGACACGTTTTCCACACCTCATTCAGTAGACCTCAGTCATATCATAAAGCGACCTTTTCCTCTAAGGACAGAAGTACAAACCTGGAGCTATACAAACTCAGCCAAGCGCCCTATTCGTCATAACGAAAAGGTTGTTTTGAATAAATGACCGACAATCCGGTCTTCGTTTCTGAATAGGTGGTGTACATGGGTGACGGCTCTAATCGTCGGTTATTCATAACCGTGCTGACTGATTATCATCTTTAGAAATGCTGTGGTCTGACCTCCTTCGCCGACCCAACTAGATCCTTTCGAAGAACATTGTCTTTCGTTTTTACTTCGTCAGCATCTCAAAGGGTCAAAGAAAAGTAGTGACTTCGTCATGTTTCTGGAACTCCCGTATACATGTCCATATATTTTATAACGTTTCTTTATTTATACAGTTGAAATTATAACAAGACTACGAAAAAAGGCCTATCTGTCCTTAAATTGGTTTTTTTATTAATCTACAACGTTTCTCCCCTTTAAACCAAATTCTTCAGGAAGACAAAATTCAAAATATCAAATTAAAAATTAGTAAAATAAATACTTATTGTTTACTTTTTGTGATAGAAAATCGAATTCAAAGTTATCAATTTAAGAGAACATATTATACAAAAACAAATTTGTAACGGTATAGTGCATATAATCTAGATAAAGAATGTGAGTCGTTTATCAATGCCGAATTACCCAGTGGACAAAATCATCTCTCAGATGAATACCGTCTCGCAGATAACGCGATTAGCATCCTCGTTGGTATACTTAGGCCACAAAATAAGGGTGATTTACCCATGGAGCTACATTTTTATCATGGATCTACTATTTAAAAAACCAGGTCTGCCGTTATTTCAACAACACTGTTTTTGCCGTTTTCTTCTTGCCCAGGGAGAGGAACATTTACGAATTTCGATATTCCTCAATTATTATGAATGATGAATGGTCATGAACGAATTATTGCGATCAGTAAGTTGTAGACTCAATTTCATCTTCAATCAACGTTATAATGTAAAGAACGGTATCTTTGTCCTACCGAAACCTCAATAAAACTACGCAATCGTCCGATTTTAGCAGGTGATCTACACGGGGTCATAGTATACAGTTACGGTCTTCTTTCCCATTAAACGCATACTGCTACGATAGAATCTTTATCGGCGCTACTAGTTGAAGACGATTCCCAAAATATATCCATCGGAAGGTACAAAATTGAAGGCAACCAAACTTGTGAATTTGTGATTAAAACAAAATTTGTATAGAAATTAACTCTGCATCTGCAGTTATCATTGTTATTTAGCCGTCCAGTGACCAGATAAATTAAAGCTCCAGATAGGGTTTAGGGATGGATAAACAGCTCCATTCGTGTTACCTGGTGGAACAAACGCTAACCCTCAGATTAATCCCCCTTATCCGTTGGATAAATGTGATTGATAAACCGGCCCTTATTGAACTGTTTAAAAGAAAAATTCTCCTTTTCTCACCTGCTCTGGAGAGTAGTGATTAAATTTCCAAGTATTTATGACAGATTGCACTCACTATCGATAGCGATTCGTCATGTTTTAACGTCAAGCATCCCAACAAAGAAGGATTGAGCCGATGAAACGAAACACAAGAGGAAAATCGCGGATCTGAAGCAGCGCCCGAGTTTTTGATTTAGGAGCAACGTTTTGTAAGCCTCGCGTAAATTTTCCCTCTGGAGACCTTTGCCGAGCACAAGGTTCCTGAAGCTTTTAATCTCCCTCCACTTCGTCCCTTTTAACAAATTACCCTCGGACGATCCGCCATTGCTGTTCCCGCCGTCCATCACGGAGATTTCACGACCTTCCTAGTTTGCACTGAGCGAAGAAAACGTAGAAAATACGGGAAATGAACTTTTCGGAGATTGAACAGGAAGGTTGATATTAAAGATCAATTGACGGGTTTCACGTTGTTTAGAAATATGGGTCAAAATTAATTTGATTAAGGTAGAATGCATTTGAGGTGTATCTCGACAGGCTTGGATAATTAACATAACTCGAATCATCGGATTTACACAAAATACGATATTCCGCGTACCTATTTAATTGTTGAAATTCGAAACATATATATGAATTTGATTTATTTGTACACAATGCTATTACGAAATTTGGGCTTCCTGCTAAAACTGAGAATTTGATTTGAGAAACGGTTTTGTGAATCTTTTGCAGCTTGGGCGATATTTTCTGAAGTGGTGCGTAGTCCCTCAAGTTCTAGTTCAATAGCCAATTTTGAAAAATTTAAAACATTGTCAATTTTAGGTGTTTAGTAAAGGAATCCAAACATGCATTCTGATGGGATCAAATATGGAGTCCATTCGAAATTTGGTTTGTACAAAAAAGAAATACAAGTACAACGAAGAACTATACAGGAATTGCAACTCCTCGGTGAACTAAACAAGTATCAACTATAGCGTGACAAAATAGGTCGATGGCGACTGAACTGCGAAATGTAGTTGAAGAAAGGTAAGTTTTCAACGTGTCGTGTGAAAAGTATGATCTGTTTTCAAAAGCTTTCTTCATGAAGTCCGGGACCCAGGCATCGTCAACTATAATTCCTAAGGATTATAGATACTAAATTACAGCTTCATAGGGTAAAGCGTAGAAATTATCGATGAAAGCCACTTAGCTAATTCGGGGCCTAGGCATTGTGAACTATTTATAAGTCCTGAGAAGTATAAACAATATTAAATTACAGATTCATAGAGTAAATAGCAAAGAAATTATCTTTAGGAGCCATTCAGCTGATCCGGAGCCTAGGCATCGTCAACTCTAAGTCCTGAGGAGTCTTGAAACTAAATTACAGTTTCGCAGGGTATTATGCAACGCCTAAAAACCAAAGAAAATGGGATCAATAAGGAGCATGTTGTGACGCTCAGAAATTTGGCAGAAAATGTCAATCATTAGTGAATGATTAAATCTTTATTTAATTTTAAAAATTTCTTAACGATTGTTTCTTTGGCTCTCGGATTCTGCTCTCTGAATTTTGAAACGCAAGTCCCTCTTACAAATTTTTTGTAAGGATTACAAAGTAAAGTCGTCGTTCCATCATGATTTGGCTTGATATCTGCGAATCTAAAAGCTAAATCTTTCTCTAAAAATGCAATTTTAATGTTTTTAGAGGCAAAACAATCATTTTTAGATCTTTGACTTTTTACGTATAATGCGTTTTAACGGATACATTCTTGTTGGAAATTGCCATCTGACAGCGCAACGAAAAAAATTTGAGCGAGGTCGAACGACTAGGATGTAAAAAAATTAACTATAATGGAATTTACTTTGCGCATGCGCAGAGTGAATTATTGGTTTGGGAACAATGAAACTGATAGGGGATTATGTATTGCTTAATCCGCACATTCCCTGAAAATTTCATCAAAATAGGATAAAAACTGTTATAATCAAGCTAAATATTAAGATTTCACGTTCGCGCATGCGCAGGAGCTACTAATGTCACGATCATCTTGAAATCGATTTGGAATGTTAAAATTGTGATCTTCTAACTATCCCCTGGATTCGAACGAGATCGGTATACTAGAGCGTGAGAAAATGATACTTGGTTGAATTAACGTTTGCGCATTCGCAGAGTGAAGTATTGAGTTGGGAACAATGAAACTGATATTGGACAGTCTTCCCCCTAGCCCGCTAAATTTCATCTAAATTGAATGTAAATTCTGGAAATTAAGCTTGTTACAAGGATTAGCGAACACACGACACACACACACACACACACACACACACACACACATACACACAGACAGACACGGAACCAGAGTTGCTCAGAATGGTCTAAAACTTAGAATGCGAGAGGATATTTTGATTTTGTAGACAACAAAATGGTTTTCTCTCGAAAGCGAAAACAATGCTTGCGCTACCGATAGGTTGACTCGGAAGCGAAAAATGACATGAATCAACGAGATATACAAGAAGGCTGGTGAGGCTGGTTTTCTTACGATCC
The DNA here is from genome assembly GCA_030762985.1 of Adelphocoris suturalis. Lineage (NCBI taxonomy): Eukaryota > Metazoa > Arthropoda > Insecta > Hemiptera > Miridae > Adelphocoris > Adelphocoris suturalis. The sequence goes on along the minus strand of CM061046.1, from coordinate 48,567,542 downwards.
CCAATGCTAATTTCTTTACTATTCAAACTATGAAGCTAAAGTTTGAGATGGAGGTGAAAAACGTATACTTCGTCAAGGAGTTTCGTTTATCACGTATAAATCAGGAGCAAATTGTTTTTTGTGTCACTGACTACTTTATATATTTTCCTCCATGTATTTTGCAAACAAGTCTTATAATCAGATTTGAAACTTAAAAGAAATAAAACGGGTAATGGGCGAATTGTGTTTTCCGACACACGACAAATTCCGACTCGTGGTATTCACAGCATTCAATTCATATTCCCCGAGAGGCTGTCGAAGCTCTGCGGTTTCTGAAAGCTAAAAGCCCACCCTGGAAAAGCCGCTTGGTCGACGGATAAAGGCGACAAATCGGGAGCCATTAATCTTCATCGCTCGGAAGACGCGAGGTTCGTGAGCGACACAAAGCGCGTCTCGTTTGACACGACCCCCTCCAAACTTGTGAATTAGCGATGTGGGTATAAGTCATTTACGGTCTGAGACCTCAGCGATTTCAGTGGTAATGATAGATGACTGTTTTAATAATTGAATTAGTGATGACCTAGTTATAATCAGCTTAATGATCACGGGGCCAAGACTAAGAAACTTGGGTTGCTTGAACGACCTTGTGACAATTTGGTATGACCTAATAAAATCAAACTATGAAATTAGCTTGTATTCGTTTAAACGGTGCCTTATATATATATATATATATATATATATATATATGTATATATATATGCTCTGAAAGTGATCGAATTTTAGGAAGAGTTGTTTTAAATAAATATGAACAGAGGCAAATTACGAAACTTCGTCTAGAAATAGAAACTCATATCGAAGGAATAGAACTTTCTCTAATCCGATTATTAAAAGGTTCGTGATTGAAAATAATGGAAAAAGTATTTCTAGTGCTTTGTATGAATGATATTTTCATGGAATGTCTTTTCCCGACTAACTCGTATGTTCCAATGCTATACTTAATAAATTTCAGGAACGACCTCTTTCTTCTAACCAATCTCTTCTATTATGAAATTTTAACGGAGCTCTGCGGCAGATGGGTAGACAACGTTCCGTTGAAACCTCCTCCCTCCCTTCATACCAGTATAATATTTCCTTGTGTTAGCTCGCGCGTCCCACTATGCCACGAGCCATTCCAACCTCTTAGCTCCTTCTCAGATATTGTTCGGCCTCACGCACTCGGTTCGAGTTGGAGATGGGATCCTTTCAAATCTGCTGCCGAGAGTATTTCGCGCCTTCACCATCAACCTCGCCCTCTTGTAATACCTTCCTAATTACTTCATACTGCTCCGGGAGGTTTCGTGTTTTGTCGAGCACCGTAGCCTTGTACAAGATTGCTGTCTTCGTATCTGAATTTCCTCTCAAGGCACCTGCATCTGTGTACTTCGTTGTCTATTTTTCCTTGCTAATGTGATGGTTGTAAAATGAACACAATGGATTTTCGGTATTGGAATATCTTGACCGCATCTCAAAATATCAGTTTGAATAGTGCAGAGATTTCATATTGCACTTCCATGTAATGAATATTGACAGCTGATAGAGGGCGTCAAGGAGTTACCACATGGGCCATTATGAGTGAAGTGTTACCAAATTAATAGGGAGGCGGCACCTCCTTTAGCTAAATTTTCAGCTGTCTGGAGGATTGGAACGATAAGTACCACCTTGGAGTTTGCACCATCTGCTAAAGCATACAAAGTCCCACCATACCCCTAATTATTTTGCAAGCAACCCTAGCAACCGTGGTGACCCCAATCGGGTCAGTCATCAGTCATGGTATAAGTTGTACGGAAGGTGGCATCTTCTGATGTACCATGCTGATACATTGCTGGGACATGAAACATAATCAAGGAGAGTAGTTGTGACGAGGTGCGAGAGAGTTTATGTTTCATTAGTCGCTCATTAGGATGCTCGTCTTTTACTCTGTATTCCCTCTGCCACCCGTAGTACTTTCCTTCTTTGCGGATTGTCTAGTACTTAATACAACGGTCATGGAATAATATTTTTCCTACAACTGCTTTCATCGTGTAGGATCTTTCTCACCCAGGGATAAATAATCAGGTTTATTTTTAAATTGCTTTAATTAGTTTTTAAAGTAATGTAGGTTCTTAGATGTAAGTTCTTTTTTTCTTGTAACAAACATTGCACACAGGGAATTAATTTACATTTCGATTAGATTTCTCTCGCTTCCACGATTTTCAATGAGTTCAAGTCCAATATGCGCGTAACCAGCAAGATGTTTCACAACGGAAATTAGTGAAAAAACTTTGTTTATTTCCATAATAAAGAGTTACTAAGTTAAATCAATTTCGACGGGTAGGCCATCATCAGTAATAAACAGTAACAATAAGTTATAACAGACAATAGTTTATTGTTTGTTACTGATGATGGCCTAACCGTCGAAATCGATTTAACATTGTTACTCTCTATTTTTCGTGGAAATAGACAACATTTTTTCACTAACTTCCGTTTTGAAATGGATTTCCACAACATCGTCGCGAGTGATTTAGTTCACTCGTTAGATTTTTCACTTTGTAACAATAAACAGTACTATGCAGTCGTTTTCCAGACTTCATAGTGAAATATAATTTTACCATTCATACTTAAAACAAAGTTCTACATTATCTCTCCAACTGCGTTAAGATCTAATTATAATAATTTTAATGTAAAAATGTAATTTGTTCAATATCTTATTATTATAAATAGTTTCATTAATATTTACTTATGTTAGCTTTTGTTTTGTATTACTTAACACGGCAAAAGGTACATTATTGTCAATGTAGGTACCTATATCGTGTTGGAATAAGTTTTCAGAGAAGTTAGTTGGATAGCCATTTGTACGAAAACGGATCCAACTTCGTCAACTTTCTCAGATAAGAACAAAGCTTTGGGCTCGGAAGTTGCTAAGGATCCCCTTCCCCCTCTCAGTCACATTATATTTCCTCCTGCTTCTTTCTCTCCCACTTCCTTTTCGTGAGCCGTTTGAAGGGTGATTACGCCACTTATAGGCCAACAGGGGGAAATACTTCTGCGCTCAGCAGAGCACTGTTTCGACGACTTCAACTGAACATAATCTTCAAAGAGTTTTTTTTCTTAAATCTATTGTAACAAGAACCTGGCTTGTGCTATTGATATTCCATTTTATATCATTCAAGACAATATTTGATTCATAATTGATTTAGGGATAATTCTTTTGATGAATGCAAATTCTTTTGTTTCTATTACTTTGTGATCTGGGAAATTTCAGCTCCTTCTTGGAATTTTCCCGCGATCACTGCGCCCAACGAATAATAATATCGCAATAGATAGATATTATTAATATTAAAATTCCGATCTGTATTTTTAGAAATACTCTTTCAGCGAATTTTGTAGAAAATTAAGTTATTGGAATGGCTTCAAAATGTTTAAAATAAAAATTTTCAAAAATTTTCTTCATGAAAATCCGTTTTGAGGGATTTTGGAACGCTTAGTCATACTTATGTGTGTGTGCGTGTGTGTATGTGCATGCGTGAGTGGCATTACACTTGATTGAGATGAAAATTCGGTTCGTGCACCAAAAACGTCAAGCGTTCCAAAAGAAAGGATGAGCTCGTTGAGCTTCATTTTTTGACCGCAGTAAATTGGTCATATTGCAAAAAATGTACTGAAAAATCTCTGAAAATGGCAAAAAACGGCTAAGAATTATTAACGTTATTTTTTTATTATTATTTTTCTTTTTTCGGCAGAAAATTAGGTAGTTTAAAAAAAAGTTATCAACAACGAACTAGAACACTGAAAATTTTATGCACAAGATTATTCTGGAAAATATAATTAAACGTCATTAATTTGCTGAAAAATAGATTTAAAAAAGCCAAAAAGACAGAATCGTCTTTTGAATAGCACAATATTATTTAGAACAAGTTTTTTGCCGTTAAATTTGTAGTTAACAATTAATTTGCACACAAACCGCTCAAATTTTATGGAATTTATCATAAATTAAATACGATAATTAACAAGAATTTGCTCTTCTTACTGGAACTTGCATTGCTGGTACTTTTTTAATGTCATGTTTGCTTTTTCAATGTTCGTGAGTGAGTCAGAGTTTGCCGAACAATGGAACAACTTTATGAATTTATTAAAATTATCATATATTAATATCACTTGAACTCATGGAAATTCATAATTATAATTGTATTATTAAAATCATCTGTACTAATAATAGTATGCGGAAGATTGGGTTAGGGTGCTGAAAACACCAATGTATTCAGTTGCTATGTGATTGAATGTTTGTCAAGTAAGGTAAGACATCCAAACATTACAAGTTAGGACCGACTTCGATCTATATATTATAATTCAACTGATAAAACCTATGACTGATAGGATCCAGATATAAAATGAAGTGAGTGAATTGCATGTGCTCAACTGATTATGCGCTACTAATGGAGATTCAAAACAAGGACCTTGCCTAACTGCAATCAATTGGCCTCAATCGTACCCAAGTATTTGTTCGACCGGAATGAAATCATGTTCAAATACTAAAGTACAGTGTACAGACTTGGAACTAGGTAGTTATAAACATGACTGTCAATCATAAATCATCATCACTGACAAATTAAGAGTACTTCAAAGTATGTCAAAATATATAGAAAAGTTGGAAATATCTGTGCAGTAGCCTTGGAATCCTCTCAAATAGGTCGCGACACCTAACTTGGATAAATGTAAATATTATACAAAGTATATTAAGTCTAAAATTCTGTTCTTGAGAGACTCCATGTAGTTCCGTGTTGATACCATCCTATGATATGTTTGGTATAACAACGATCGATCGTTAGATTGAATCTTCCCAGAACTTCTATTGATCTCTACCAAGTATTACGTATTCCGCGAAAACACTGCAACTCTATCTGGATCCTGAATCCCACAGCACTCCGTTAATTTATTCTTCTCAGGACACGGGGGCGGGGTGATTAGAAGAGGATTGAATTTCCAGATACCACTAACGCTTTCCCGGTAAAACGACCTCTAGAGAGACCCTGCGCCATCGCAGAGGGAATTTCAACTATAATAGTGTGGCCGGCGAGGAGCGACTGTTGTAGATGTTGATGATCCAGCGGTAGATCCCAGGAATTACCACCGACCTGCTTCTCGCTCTACTGCTTCACTGACTTTTTCTTTGCCAGTTTCCCAGAAATTGAGTCGGAGACACTTACTTATCGCCTTTTGATTAATATTCTTGTTAAGTTATTGGCGATTCAAATGGTATATTTAACGAACAGCAGTTCTGTTAATGATGCATTTCATTTTATCGTTTGAAACTCCGTAGTCTAGAGCGACATCCTGAAAATACGTGTCAACTTTCGATTAGGTACAATCCTGAAAGACGAGTTTGCCGATAATATTCGGTTTGCGATTGGTAGGTAATGACGATAGTATTAGATTTATTAAACTACAAATACGAAATAGTTGTTGATTGCATAAACATACGTGCAATCCCCCTACGCAACAGACCCGTATGTCGCTGAGTTGCGAATTTTAGTAATTTGAACTTCAGCTAGTGAATTTCTATCCAAGAATTAAATTCTATCTTTTAGTGAATTTCTATTCAGAAATTATTAATCACACTGGTGTTTGTTTTCGCCGTACTTTGTTTAATGAATAAAAACAGTCTCGATAGAAACACTAAAGAGTTAAGTTCTTCATAGAGAAAAAATGGATTAGATTTTCATAGTCGTACAAACAGTTAGGTACAGAGAAAAATACCACAGTTTTGTGATTTGCCTAGAAGTCCAATAAAGTTGTAGCAGAGCGTGGTTGAGGCACTGTCAAGCAATTCGAAAGATAGTGGACTTCGGTCAGAATGGGCGCGGTCCCTGTACAGAAATGAATTGGAGGCCATGAACCACTCAATAACCCAAAAGATTGAACAGCCCGATTTCACCAGTGAAGAAGCCAACGTACTCGCAGGAAAATTAGAGTCCATCATGGGAAGCTTGGAAAAGGCCATTGATGAATCTAATTGCGCAAGAAGTAGACGACGACCATGCCAAGAGGAAACTGAAGATCGGGATGCAATTCGGATACACTTCGAAGTCCAAATGAAGCTTGTTGAACTACGTCAATTTATAGCTCAAATAACGTCTTCAGCAGCAGCCAGCAACCCACTCTTGCTTGGAGGATCTTCAGGGCGTTCCGCAGTGTCCTCCTTTCCTTTTTGGTGCATGAAAAGATTGGGACACAGACTTCTGTAATGCGCTCTAACTCGTTTGCAGTGGGAACACACAATAGATTCATATAGGTAATGATTAAAATATTATAAACAAATATACTTTCAATAAGGTAATTAATTCAACTCCAGAAGACAAAAATTGGCACTGTCCAGCAGAGCCCATCAACCTATGTGCTACCCTACTATTGAGTAAGTACCTAGCACCATCTTTTGTCTTTCAAACATGGATCTCGAAAACGGGACAAATCAAATTCTTTTACTAAAAAAGGGGACAAATCAAATTAATGAATTATGTGGTTATCATATTTTCTCCGGATCTTATTAATGAGTCGGTTACTCTTCCATTGTCGGCCAATGGGGCTCTGAACTAACAAGGTACGCCGCTAGGAGCGCAAGGGGGCGAAGGACCTAAGGAACATGGTGGTTGGCAAGACTTTCGCGTCGTTCATACCTTGCGTCGTCCCATTTTGCTCTACGATTCGTCCTTGCACCATCGATCTCATCAATACTAGCCAAAAATGATAATTATATTATTAATAAATAAATAATTTTTCTAAAGAAACACAAACAAAAACAAAACCGACAAAAACCCAAAAATAACTTGTGTCCGTCACGACTGCCCTTATATAGCCTTTCCCAGTGCAATTAATAATTTTCTCATTCAAATTAATAAATTTCCCAAACAAATTAATACCATTCAAATTGAATGGGAAAGTTATTAATTTCACTGGGAAATGCTAAAAACAACGAATGAAGAGCAAATCAGAAAGGTCCTTGTTTACGTGCTGCGCTCTATCTCGATCTTTTCATGTTCGGAGTCCCGTTTATTGGCCGCCTTCAGGATTTTAAAAGTGAAACGAACTAAATTCCTCGCGACGACGCTGTGGAAATTCATTTTAATTAGGAAAATTGAAATTAACGGAGAATGTTCCCTATTCCCACGATATAAAGATTTAAAATATTGTTGTTTTTGTATCGATACAGGAAGAGACTTATGAAAAATGAAAATTTCAACAAACTGTCAAATGAAAATGTTAACTATGATTTGGCAGATTGCAGTATTTGTAGAATTTCTTCATTTCTGTCCAAAGGTAGGTATGTTGAATGCAAGTGCAAAATTCAAAAACATCAACAAAAAAACCTCTAGTGAATGACCGAATAACGATACCACTCAATATATTCCATCGCCGATAGGTACATTTCTGTAACGCTCGTAATTACCTCCTTCACATAGGTAATTAACACTGATTTTAATAAAGCCTCCTCCCCCCTACCCTTCCTTCGCTTCATCTGGCTAGCTAATATCCCTATTTCACTTTGCTAGCACTTGATTGCTTGTATAATTTCGCCCTTTCCTTTCTCTCGACCAATGGAATTCAAATTCTCTTTCACCTATGTCGTTTTATTGAATGTTCAATTGTTAGTAGTTTGCTAATTATGATGACCTAATCTTCGAAACCTATCTAACATTACAATTCTTTATTTTGAGGGAATAGACAAAATTCTTCGTTGACATCCGTTTTCTTATTTGAAAGTCGTGTTAGTGGTGCAGGATGGTGAATACAGTTGCTGCTATTCAGTTTAGTTGACAAATATTCTCATTTAAATATAGCGAAAGCGTTGTTTTCACTTTCTGAAGATGAAAAATTTGTTGTCCCCTTAATCATTATTTCCACTCGCATTTTGCGCTTTAGTCCATTCTGTACAACTTTCGATCCATGTAGGTGTTTGCGTCTTTGTGTGTCCGCAAATCTTCGTAACAAGCTTAATTTCCACAATTTTCAGGGAATGTGCAGGTTTGGCAATAGATCCCCTCCCCCCTATGAGTTTCATTATTGAAAAATCAATACTCTGCGCATGCGCATACATTAGTTACATCTCGCATCATTTTTCCACGACCTACTCGTTTGATCTCGCCCAAATTTTGAGGATAGTTAGGAGGAGACGATTTGATCGGCTTACATCAATCTCAACATAACTGCCCATGCGCGAATGTTTAATCCTTGGATCAAGCTTGATTTCCACAATTTCCAACTTATTAAGATAAAATTTCCATACAATGTGCAGGGTTTTGCTGTAGATGGTACCTTACTAATTTCATCGTTTTCAAATCATTACTTCATTCTGAGCATGCGCAAATGTAAATTACGTCAAGAATAATTTTCTCGTTTCCTAAATGGATCTATTTTGACGTATCACGTTACACCTTGATTTACTATTTTCCGAAATGGAGTTTTTTAAGATCATTTGAAATATTTCAATGATCTATACGTTCGTGTTATGGATACATGGAAGCTATGTGCCACACCAAACAAAGCCCGGCGTCTTTTGAATGCTGTAGAAAGTTTTGTATCCTATAATAACTACTTACAGTCGAATGGTCTTTTCGGCTACAAACAAAATCTTGAGGAGTCTGATGAGCTATGTTGTATTCTGCTGATGCGATCTGACTGGATTATTTCGATTCTGACTTGGGGACCATGGAGAAAAAACTATAAATATAAAAAAATAATAAAAAGACCGTAAACTCTCTCCTTCTCTAAGCTTGACCATCTTTGGTCTCCTGTTGTTTCCGTAGAAGAACCACAAGGATTCGCCGGCTAATTGTGAAAGCTCTCCCACCGAGTTGATTTACGAGAAGCATCATACTACCTTCCCAGTTTTAATTCACTTAACCGCCTTCTTTCTTAGTCGTAAAAACCTTTTCCGACCCTTCCTGGTTCTCCCCACGAAATATGGAGTTACGACTAGCTTGAGTGGATGAAGAAAAATTTGACTCCGCCGGCCGGCTTAATTCGACCGTAAACCCTCATAAAACTGTCTTTGAACTTTCATCGCTTAGGTAAACAAGTTTGTTTAGTTTATTTTAACCGCTTCCGCGTTTCTGTTTCCCTTTGCTGGGGAGTCATTTTAGTGGTCAGTCGTGCTTGAATGTAGCGTTCACCGGCGGATCAACTGTATAAATATCCAAAAGAAAATATGGCAGCAGATATCATGAAATTCGTCGAACGTGGGTCAACACAGGTAATGTGCTTGAAATCGAGTGATCAACCGTACTACCTAACCGTTGGGCGATTTTGACCAGCACTGATGAGAATTCATATTTATACAGTGTAGTTTCGATAAATAAATAAATATCATATATCTTTCCATGAAAACTGCAAGTAATTCCTCGTATAAATTGTTCACAGATATAGAGTCCTACACTCATGAACCACGAAGGTATAACTTATAAATTATTGGTATATTTTGCTGGTATGCAGGCTGTAATATTATCATTATTAAGAAGTGAACATGTGACGGACTTGACGGTACTTCTTGACCTTCCGTGAAGACGCGCTAATCCCGATCCTTTTAGATGTGGTAATTGGGGATATCTCAACAGTGAATTACCAAGCAAGGGAACTCCTGATAGCTGCACATGATGCTATCTTCTCATGCACTTCTGTATCGCTTTATTTGTGTCTTATTTAGTGGCCTGCATTAATTGTATACTATAATCATGTATAGTATCATATACAGTATGCTTTAATTGTTTACTATAATCATATATAGTATATATAATCATATGTACTGTAATCTTTTGTAGATTCGTACCGTGAGAGGAAATTTAAGAGGTGATTCAGCAACCATACCTTCTCATTTCTCATGGCCAGTCACGTCGTCTGGGAGAATCTTCGACGCCCTTTTATTCGAATTTTCTCCTTCGACGCCTTTAGCCTAATTGCGTCTCAGGTGATAAGCACCCTGTTACCCAATCATCTTGAGGAGTTACTTCTTCGTTCACTCATCCCAACTTAAGTTGTATCATGATTTTAGCTGACCCGAAACATCCCAACGATTTTCCTAACCAAGATTCTAGTTTTATTTAGCTCAAGGCTTCAGAGGTACGTGTATTCAACCACCCGCTATGTCTTTCAACTGAGACCACATCAGGAAAAATATAATTTCGGCGGAACCAAACGGCTTTTTCTTGCTTTTTCTTGGATCTAGACCAGCAATGTCTCCCATCGTACGCGCCAGCTGACTTATTTGTCAGAACTTCCATGAAACATATGTATACTTATTTAAATACTCCGAAAATGAGGAATATTAATTTCATTATATACTTTAAAAGGAGCACTTCAGGTTTTGTTTTCGGTATAGGTAATTATTTTTTCTTCCTCACTATCGAAGAAAGGGAAGCTTTGTGATAGCGCAAGAAGTAGAAAAAATGCTTGTCCACCAAAATTATTTCCACTTGTTTTTTGTGTTGGTGAGCTTGCTGATTAATTTCGGTTCAGTACCTTTGTGTATATTTCTGCCTATTCCTAGTCTCGCCCGAAACTATACCAACTTTTAGTACCAATTCAATAAAATTTTCTGGGATGGTGCTGGTTGGCTTCTTGATTGTCTCCAATAAATTTCATAGTCGTCGAATCATTAGAAAGCGTTTGCACATGAACAAACAAGAATTTGTTATAACTCCAATTTCGTAAGAACTATCGGTTCGATGGCGTAAAAACCCAGCTGGTGCTTGAGTGAAGATTTCAGGGTGGTGGCCTATGAATTTTATATAGCGATTGTTTGAGTAATCACTATTGCTTATGCGCAAAATCCGCTTGATTGGTAAGACTACGAGACTAATGGAGCAATTTGTGTGAAGTTATCTGGGATTTGGTGGGTTAAGCCCTAGGCAATTCCCAAAAAAATCCATTGTAATCGCATGAATAGTAGCGTAGTATCAGCGTAGTAGCACATGTGCATACGTGATTTACCCAAGACATCAATATTTCACCTTCTATCAACAATGAGTTTTTTTTCAAGCATACGTTTTATAATAATGAGGTCGATTTCTAAAAATTTGAAAACCCATTTTCTTGAAATATAAAAAATTGCATGTATCTCAATGCTGTACCACAAAGCTGTTTACTTCTTGAGGGCCTGAGGCGAATGCAAATCCACTCAAGGGGAATAACATTTGTGTTTAAAGAATGTTAACAGGAGGGTTAGCAACAATCAAACTTTTCTCATCCAGGATGCTGTTCGGGGATTTTTTCTCCTTTTGAAGCCCAGGGGAAGACAATTTGTCAGAACGGAAGGATGAGGCTTTACCCTTACAGCAAGGGATCTTTCGTTGTTCAACTTTATCCCACAGCCGGAGGGGTCAAGCGTTGGTAAGAACCTCCGGAAATGTATGGATACATCCCTTGATTTTTATTCATATGCGTGAGGCAGGAAAAGAAACAGCGCGATATAGAAGGGCACAGGATCCCATCTCGTCCTCAGGGATTCGATTCTCAGGTTCCGATCTGTCGATGCTAATCCTTGTTCGTTCCCTCTCACTTTTTATTTTCTCAAGAACCCTTTGAGTAGGTGACAATTTATGCAGTTGGGTAGCGTTTTTTAAAATAGAATTATCTTGAAGCGATACGCTAAGACCAAAGTCATCGGGCGTCGTTGAATATGTTTTTTGAGTAGCAAAGGGTTATAAGTAACACGTGAACGGGTTTGACGTCCCTAACTTATCTAGAATCTCATAATTATTTCAATATTCACCTTTCTTTGATATTTCATATAGTAACTACGAGTTCGTTCGCCGGCTGTAATGGAACGAATAGCAAGTACGCTCCCAAGGTTTCCAAAAATAACTCCTTGTTTGGTCACTTGCGAGGGTTGAAAGTATGAGTTCACTCTCTTAAGAAGCAGGAACGATACGTTCTTTGACCTGAGGTGTCAGAACTGAAAGTTTAGCTTAACTCGTCACCAAGGACCATTTCTTCGTTTCTGAACGTCAAGTTCATAAGTATAGACAGGGAATTTTCATCACTCGCTAATACAGGCCAAGCCGAATCACGCCAATGGTTGTGTTTCTTCAAACGTCTCTTCTAGATCGGATAACCATTCAGCTATCCTGAGGCAGAGCTACTTCAAGGACGGAATCGGATGCTCTGGTCGCGTAAGCACAAATATATTTTCTGGTTAACAGTTGGATTTTGCAAAATTATCAACCTTATGACTACCAAAGGGTAAGAAATAGGGTGTAGAATTCGGAGAATCTTGACGTCACACACCTACGAGTTTCCTGTTCTGCAAACTGTGGAATATAATGGCTTCCATGAAGCCTTTCGAAGGCTGCCAAGGAGAGATGGTGATAACGTGCAGGGGCCGACGTTGGATTACGGTGTCCTACAGCGTTTGCGAATCCATTTGGAGATGGCACTATTGATAGTGTATTGGTATTGAGGCGCTAGGTTTGGTGTGCTTTGATATCAGGTTGGGAATTTTCTACGTTTCAATTCATGGAGTAACTCTTAGTTTTCTCGATACATGGATTAACTCGATACACAATGATTGAACAATGAATTCTCCATGGTGATAAAGATCATGATAAATTGGTAAAATCAAGTGGCAGATGTACTCAGGAAAGTGTCTTCTCAGCGGTCCGTAGAAAGGCGTCGTGCGAGCAGCTACCAAATCAACCTCGAAGGGTTGCTACTCATATTATTAGGTCAGCACTAATCTAGCGTTCGGCCGTTCAAGCTTTACTATCTCCGCACTATGGAATAAACATTTATTTCACCCGCTTAGCAAACTACTATACAAGGCCACGGGAGTTTATTCTGAAGGGGAAGAAACCTATCTTTACGACCAATAACAGTTCGCGTTTATTAGTTTTAATATGGAGCTGTCACTCGCGGGTAAGTGGAGCCGTTAATGGTGTATTAAACCCTTCCCGCTTATTGAGAACGCGGCGAGGCGGAGAGGCAGAGATATTGCTTCAAAAGAAAATAAACTTTGACGGTTTACGCCCCCCGCCAAGGTGAAATCAACCCCCTTCACCCTAGTGTAGTAGCACCGGTCTAACCCCTTCCCACCACCATCCCTCGGTATTGCTCATAAATCCCCCTCCTCCGATTTCTTTTTATTGCCCATAATAAACGCGGTTTACGAGCTCCCCCAGCCGGAACATAATCAATAAAACTTACTCTTCTCCGTTGACGTTTCGATCGGAGGATCTTGAAGGAATATGAAACGTGATATCACGGAATGGAGTTTCTCATTCTGCAAGTGGGATCGCGTTTATTCTTTATCCATATATATTTTACTCTTTCTAGAGCGCTCACCCGTTTTCATCAAACAAAACACATTTCTTTGTTTATGTTACGCTCACTTCTATATTCATGGCACAAAGTATACGATGATATCAACAAGGTATAGTATGATTGTGATTGAAACGTAGTCAGAAGTACGTACTAACCAAATCAAATCAAATATTTTTATTTGCCATAGACAGATAAGTGCATAGACGATTATCAGGATAGATTACTTAGGCACAGAGAATTCTTTAGATATATATGTTGCCGAGAAACACATGTAAAGTGGAATAATAAACAAAAGGGAGAAGAACACAAATACTAAGTAGGTTCAATATAAATTTCTTCGGCTACAGATATGTAGATGCTTTAAATATAAAATATATTTAAATATCGAAAATTTGCTTGGTTTCAATGGTGTTTCCAGGACTGTAGGTTTCTGGTTCATGTCACGAGATTTGACTCTTAACAAACCCTCAGACTTCCAAACTAAATGTGTATTCAATGGTATATTATGTCTTCACGGCTCCCGTTGCCTGTGGGTATATCTTGTTGGTTCAGATCAGCATTACCTAATATACAATAAAACATCAAACCACCAAGTTAATGCAAGTTAAGCTGCATTAAAAAAAAATAAATAAATAAAAAATATTAAAAAAAATAAAAAAATAAAAAAATAAAAATAAAAATCTTTAGACTTCAAGGAGCAACTCCACGTAAACATTTAAAACCAAATTTAATTACGAACACTTACAGGGAATATATTGACGGATATGACCCCCAGTTGTAATAAACCTAGTGAATATAACATTCGGGTCGTGCATATTCAGAGTAGGATGCGGATGACAGATTGACATAAAACCAGACCTATGGTCGCGAACAAAAGACAATAATTTAGAAATAGGGATACACTGCAGGGTGGTTATGATATTCAAATTTATGAAGGCGGGTCTGTAATTGGCTCTATAGCTTAACCCTGCAAATATGATTTTCGTCAACCGTAAGGGGTAGCATTTGAGAGCAGAAATATTTTTTTAAAAACCCTTCGAAATAAGAGTAATTTTTAGCTATCATTTATAGATATCATCTTAAAACATCGAAAGAAACCACCCAGATTGCTGTACGTTCTCCGTTCGCTCCTCCTAAGGGAGATGTTGATAACAGGACATTCCACAAGCATGTGACGAATGAAAAGTCATGCAGTTAGGAGGAAGGATTCGAGCTCTTTTCATGGAGTGAGAATGAGTGATTCTTGAGTGTCCGATTCTAATAAGAGTTAGTATAACCTCTTCCCTTCTAGAATGTGCAACGGACCTGTAGTCAAGTTTACGAGTTTAAATGTATGATAACATTAACCAAATCAGAACTGGTAGAATACAGTAAACTCGTCTAATAAACTACGCCAGTCATTTCAGCTGATATAATTTCAGTGGAATTCTCACTTCTCCGATTCGATTTTATTATAACTTATAGATGGAGTAGTTAAAATTATTTAATTTATTTAATTAATTTTCAATTAATGTAATCGGATTCTGAAGTACGGTTTCACTAATGTAGATATCAGTTATTATTGTATACAGAAAGACTAATAAAGGGTGGGTGTTTGATTTTATTTAATTAATTCATCCTGCGTAAGGCGTCTACGTTTACGTCTATGCAGTTGTATTTACATAATGTATGTATGATAGACTTCGTTTAATAATTATAGACAAGCGACCAAAGTAGAAGGGCTATCTAATATAGAATCAACAAACAGTTGTGTAATAATTTTCAGCGTATTCATTCAGTGTGCTTCCAACCTAACGATATTTGACCTCAGAATCTTGAGATCAAAAATTTACTAAGGTACTCCAAAAATATCTTGCTTGCATGATAAAATATGAAGTCTATCCACCAGTATCCAACTACGATATCATGGACCCGTACTCTTGGAACGTAAATACACGATTTTCCTCTGTTTTGCGTCAGACTACGTCTTTTTGCGTATTTCTGTTTCCTTACGTTTTTCATTGCGTTTTCACCTTCGTATTCGTCTGCTACAGTTTTCGAAAGATATGTCACTCCCTATTGAGGGAAACGGTAGAGAAATGAACCTATGACAAAGCCAAAGGGAAAGAAAGAATAATGGGTAGATGGGTTCCTCAAAGGTTGCGGATAGCGTCGGGCAGAGGCGTGAAAATCTGACAATACATCATTGTTCCAACAAGATGCACATTACCGATCGTTGACTGTTGACTTTTGATTCATCAGTGGGAATGGGACGAGTCCACTGAACATTCACCTTTACGCTGTTTTGTTGACTACTACGTCCTTCAGTTGGAGCCGTCATTACAAGCGCAGGCTTCCTGTTCGCAACCCACCTAGCAATTGAGATCTGTATCAGTCGACCTCTGAGGGGAAATGCGATTATTTCCTACGATCATCTCGACCGTGCTAACGAAGTTATTTTCTTTTTTCCCCGCTCTCGATTCATGGGACAGTAACGATCTTTTAATTGCAGCCCTCCATTCTGAACTTGACCTATCTCTGATCGGAGCTTCTCTTTTGATAATTCCATACCGATACAATCGAACAAAGGGCTTAGCCATCAAACACTATATTTCATCCCTGAAATGCCAGACAGCTGAAAGTAAGCATGAAATGTTAACGGTGTCTCAAACATGTTCAACTCAAAAATGGTATGAGAAGCCTTTCTTATAAAACCGTTGTGCCACTTCAGTACGCGGGGATAGCTCCGTCAGTTGTTGTACATGTTCCTTCATATCAAATTATACAGGAACTAACAATCAAGACTTCTTACTAATAATAAGTGCCCATTGCAGCTAGTTCCCGAAAACATCAAAACTACCCCAGAGCTGTCGCTGTCACGGTTTTTCGAAAATGTAAGAAACCTTTCAACCCAAAAATCTTGGAGAGAGGGCCGCATTGGCGTTTGTCGTGTGCATCGGTGACTTTAATTGGTTTATACAATTTCCTTAGTATTATCATTTAACTATTAGCTCGAGATTGAATGGAGAACTTTCGTGTGTTAGAATATCAGCCTTTTGACCTCAGATTTGGATGACCGCACTTGAAAACCTTTGAGTAGCAATTTTCAGCACAAAATACCGTTTAGTAGACGGGTAGGAAAATCGCACGTGACGTAGTGTTGCAAGGGAGCTGAAGGTTCTCCGCACTGATGAGCGAAGGACCATGACGTCATCGTGCAAAGTAATTTCAAGAGCCGTATTACTGGTCAGTTACCCATCATATACCACCTTATTGGAAAGCTCTCTCAAAGATCTTTCTATTGAGCAAATAAAACATATCATGAAAATTTCCCATTCTTCGAGGAACCGAGGATTCAATAAGTAAAAGTCGTAAACGCATGTTGAAATAACGAGGATAAACCGTTTGGCTTACCTTCTATCAGCTGTAGTTATATTGTTGAAAGTAATTACTTTTTTCTTTTGCAGGTAAGGAACGGTACACAGAGAACTAACGAAAAGAGTAAGTATAAATACGTAACAAATGGTGCACGTTGTAAAATAATGTGCACCTTCCTATACAAAGACCGATGAAGAAGATGTGTGGCATGGGAAGGGTTTTGCCTCCGGGTTCTGGTAGGTTAGGTGAAGGATTTGCGGGGAGTAAAATAAAAAGAGCCAGGGGGCTTATCACTCGGATGCAGGCCTTATCACGTAGAACAGACGCCCTCAGGGAACACAGCAACAGTACAGGAAGCGATCCCGGGGATCCGAGACACCCCTCTGAGTCACCAGCTGGGACCACAACAAACACCACCAATAAGTGGAGAGAAGCAAAGGATATTATTCAAACAAAAATACTGCTAATTATTATTTCACGAGGGTTTAAAGTTTTCCTGGGTGAACAAACCTTATTCGTACCTATAGATCATCGTTTTCCTTGTTCAGTACTTCATTTTCAAACAAAAATTTCAACCAAAATCAACCAAGAAAAGAAATGAGAAAGAAGAAAAAAGTTCCAGTCATGTATCATGATCATTTGAGCGAATTTAGGTGAATTTTCGTATTATATTTATGTTAAACTGTTTTTAAAACTGGAACAAAATCAACAAAAAAAATCAAAATAACCATCAAATTTAGGACAAAAAACGTGTTCAAAGGAATAAACTGTTGTTCATACTAAATTTTGGATTTCAAGCATTTTTGCACTTTTTAGCTAATAATACAAAATGTGAAGTAAAATTTTCTGCATAATTTTGTGCATACATTTTTAAATGTTCTTGCTCATCTTTGATAAACTCCTTTTAAGTAATATTCCGTTAAAAATATAATGATTGTAAATATTTTTAACCGTTTTTGGCCATTTAGTAATTTTTTTTTTTTTTTTTTTTTTTGAGATTGTTATTTTAAATTTGACCAATTTATTGTGTTCAAAAAGTAGGTACACTGCCCGAAGGATTTTTAAAATTATTTATCTCCATATATATTCATACAAAAACAAAATCATTATCTTATAATTATTACAGTAATTATTCCCCAATTCATAATTTCTTTTGGAATGCTTGATTTTCTGTATCCTCTGAAATGATACACACACACACCAGGGTTAGATACGAGATGGTCCCTTTTGTTTGTCATCGCACCAGGTCAAGGAGCAAGCACGCAACGAAAAAATCTTTGCACTTGTGGGTGCAACTCACTTAATTCTTGCCTGATTCGTATTACCATATCTTGTATTGTTTCGTTTTATTCGAGACTATACGAGTTGTTTTCTTTCGAATTTCATTGTTCTTGAACCAATAGCAGCCATTGCGCATTCCAACTAATACGTAAACCATCATTAAGACCACATGATACCTGAATAATCAAAATCGGATGGCCCCCATCGTAGAAAGCTAATACGCTGATCACTCCATTGAAAATATTTATCAAGAGCGAATCATTTTGGAATTAAACTGAGGTACTCATTCGGCACTGAATTAAAAAAAGGAAACATTCGATCGAATTAAGACAGATATTTACGTTTCAAAAGGAAATTTTAAGCTGGGGGCTTTATCCCCGAAAACTTCACTCAAACGGGCACTAAAGAAAGAACGGGATTTAGGTTGAGGTTACAATCGACCCTGAGAGCGAGAGGGACAAGAAGGAAGAAGGCATAATTAATATCTCTTAAGAGGAAAAGTTTCATTTTCATTCAAAATTGTTTTAAAAGACGACAATTAGCAAAGTTTTTGATCCCGGATAAAATCAGGTTTATATTTCTCAGACAATGCTCCCTCTCGAAAAAGCTTTTTGGTATTCAACGTACGACGTTCAAAACGGTCCTACGAAACTTAAGATTTAAAATAATATTATCACATCGTCGCATCAACTTCGTGTATACATTTGTGACCCAATTTAGAAGGTCCGATCTTCCTGCTGATATAAAGATCACGACCGAGTTGACATCGTGTTAGAAGGGCTTGGGTTACCCCAAATGGGTTTATAGGTAAATTTTTGCTTATATAGGTAAATTTGAATCAGGAATCAGACACACGAAATGATGCAGATTGATATGAAAACAAACGTACACTTATTTCCCAACTTTTTTTTTTTTTTTTTTTTTTTGCCCTTCAATCCAAGGATTAGAAATAGTGGGTCGAAAACGCGTAACATATAACGGTTACGAAGGAATTTAAAATACTTTTTACCTATTTAAAATTAACCTTTGGTGTTGCTAGGAGGTTGCAAAATTTGTTCACCGTTCGATGAGAAACTCTGAATAAATTTATTATACACTCTCGCGGCAGCGTTCTCTCTCATTAAATCTCCTGACAATTATTGATTATGGGCTTAAAATCACTTATTTCAATCGTAGTAATAATGGTACCGTATACAGTGGCTACAAAAACTATATATTATCTTTCTAATTCAGGTATATATTATCTTTCTATTTCAGGTGGGACAACTCCAGAATTTTCTGACTAAAGCATGTCCCATGTTAAATAATTTTAGCTGTCATTTTTCTTGTTAACATGATGCATACACATGACATGCAGCACTTTTTTAGCACATTGAAATGGTTAAATTTCAAAGCATGTGCTAAAAAATCTCTAAAAATGGCTAAAAATCGTTAAATTTGTGATTTTTAGTAGAGTTTAAGTCAAAAAAAATTTATCAAAAATGACCTAGAACATTAAAATTTTAAAGCAGAACATTACGCTGAAAAATAATAGTAACTACTGCTTAAATTTCATTAATATTTGCTTTTAAAAAAATCGGGAAAAATGCTAAAAATCCTAAATTATTTGTGAATTGTTGGATATTATTTAGAAAGAGTTTTTTGCTATAAAACTTGTAGCTAACAATATCAGTGCACTCAAGGTATTCAAATGTCAAAACAATGTAACAATAGAATACGATAATCTACAAAAATTTGCTTATACGACCATGCTGCATGACTGATGACTAGAGCTTGGACTTTTAATTATCGTTTTCCCGAATTAGGTTAAAATTGAAGAGAAATAGAGAAAACTCGGACTGGCTGATCCACAAAGTAGCAAACAACAATAATAATATCACATTCGATGTGGGTTAACAATAAATTATTCGTTCGTAAAACTAGGAGAAGAAAAATCAAAAGTAACACAAATAGTTGCCTCCTGTCTCTACTAAATTCTTCTTCTAGTTTGGAAAATCTGTGTGGAACATCAGATATACCTTACTTACATATTGCTCCTGTCCCCAAACTGTGGGTGCATAATGCCTAAGTGAAAGATCCCCACCGGGTTCTATTGGTGAACATACCCTGTTGAGAGCTAAATTTTGCGTTTTCCGTCATATAAAACAAATTTTACTATATTTGTCAGCTGATCTCAAATCACTTCACCTAGTTAGATGTGGATGAAGATTTTAGTAACTTAAGCAGATAATCAGTGAAGTTTTAGCTGAGTTATGATGTTCGGAAGATAACGTTGATTTCATATAGAAGAAAACAAAATGGTGGATCGTCCGGCCCGCTTTATTCTGTTTCCGGGATAGCAACGAGTCCACAATTGACGCGTCAGCTAAAAGGCTTCTGCTCTAAGTTCCTCTGGGCCTATGACGCCGGGGCCAGGTTTTTCCTTCATTCCAGGTTTCAGTACTCTATCATGTATTTCAGACTATTAGATGAATAGACTACTTAGCCCTAGCCTGCGTGTAGTGGAGGGAGGGGGGCTGCACTCTTGCAGATACATGCAAGCCCTTTCCTCTGCTTCGAGGTATAGATTTTGGCAACCTATACTCCCTGAGACGACTTCAAAAATGAGTCCAATCAGGTTCAGAGAGATCTCCTTCCGTTAGCCTACCACTTAATGGTGTTTTTCCAGGATGCAACACGAGGAGGTCTAGGTCGAATTTTACACCCCTAATATCATATTCCTCAGAAATAATTTGTCCATTAATGCGTGAAGTACTGACTATATCACCATGTTATACATCCCGTTTCTCTTATGGACGCCCACATTTTCATCTCATACGCTCGGAGCGCTATCTCAACCTCATATCCACCGCTCCCCGAGCAATAGTCTCTCCATTAACTTTTCATGCCGCGGCAGCGTCAAACCGTAGCAGATGAAACGGCGGAGCGTATCAGGTCGGGTTTAGGCGGAAAAAGATACGGAAAGCCCGGGATGCCACAAAGAGGAGGCCCCCGCAGCTACGTCGCTCCCCCGACCCGCCTATAAATATGAAAGACAACGGAATGTCAGACGCAGGCAGCTCAGCCCCCGAGGGCAGGCGAAGGATAAGTCTTCAAGATAAGCCCCTAGCGATATAATTGAATGACGGCAGTTGCGGTGAGGTTTACTGGTGGCTAAACCGCGACCCATTTCTCCGCCTCCCGAATAGAGGCGATAGGTCCCCCAGCATGCTCGGTAACTGCCACGAATAATGACTTCCACTTACCCAGGGCGTTGACAAAAAACCTTTCTCTCTCTTCATTTTTTATTTTTATTTATTTATTTTCCGTTCCTCGGTTGATGCAATCTTGATTGACTTACTGTCCATTATCTTGTATTGTTTAATAGTCGGAATGGTGCAACCTTAATTTATCCATTATGTAAATCTCACCACGTGACTCTGGAATTATTTAATGCAGAAATGTATTAATTCGTATTTCGAAGCCCTCGCAGTTACACATGTATGTGAAAAGGTAGCCTTACTATTTTTTTAATGGAAGTAGATTTCATCCTAAGAAGTTTGAAACCGCACTCTGTAGCGATAAGAAGTTTTCTTACGATGTATTTTCAAAGTTTCGATCAGCGGTGACATCAAAGCACCCCTTTTTGCCTTACCAAGACCTCCATGCCGTATGTGACGTCACCGTCGCACGAAACTTTCGAAAATTATAGAAAGGAACGACATCGTTGGAGAGTGCGGTTGGTGTAAAACTTCTTATAGGATGGAATCTTTCCATGTAAACAAGATACAAATAAATACTTGGTTTACGTTCATTGACGACAAGTCACCTGAAAGTGGGTGGAGCTGGGATATTGAACTAGAGCCATTCTTAATTTGGGTCGTTTCTATTATACGACCGTAAAACAATTTTCAAAACAAACGGAACGATATTAAAGTACCTTGTTTTTCTTACCTCAATTGATGAAATTTTCCATGAAATGAAAGGCTTGGTTTGGAAAAAAGAGAGATAGAAATACACTGTATAAAAAACGGTCGTTTATTATATGACCGCACAGCTCGAACAATTTTCTATTGACGTTATGCGACTAAATATTGCTTTATTCATAAAATAAATGTTCTATAGACCAGTTGAGAAGGTATTGTTTCGAGTGTGAGAAGGTATTGTAAAACTTTGAAGCACTAACTGGACACTGATGGTCAACGCACGGCGAGCAACTCAGGGTAACTGATAAGATAACAATACCTTCTTCCATCAATAACAAACAAAACCTTCTCAAACAGGAAGCAATACCTTTTCAAATGGAAACTATACCTTCTCAATGGTTTATGGGATATACTAACTATTGGATAAATTAGTCACACAACTTCTATAGAAAATTGTTCGAGCTACGCGGTCGTTTAATAGAAAAGACCTCTTAATTTGTCATGCAATTTATATGAGCTCGAGAAGACTCCTAGTCTTACCAGAATCAGTGTAACACGTCAGTTACTACCTTCACTCCGACCCACGGCACATCTCATAGCACTTGTCTGAACTCGACAAGTATCTCCGTCGTGAGATCTAAGTAGAAACTACTTGTTAACTCACTGGGGAAGAGAGACAAAGAAGAGAGAAGAGGAGACACGTTCACCAGTTCGAAGGTCGACCACATTAAATAAAAATTATGTTAATTTTCAACCGAATTCGTTCGTAAACTGGACGCCTCTGTATCTGTTGCTACAGAATCAGGACAAAATACAGGTTGTACTTTGGTATATATATTTGTTTATCATGATAAATATATGTGGCGCACTGCCAAGTATGAGCAATTTACAAATGCAACGCAGGTTATGGTCTCCGTTGAGTAAGTTGGTAAGCAAGGAAAGTTATATGAATATAATGAGTTGCCCGATTAAGTACAATTTTTCGTGAAGAGGGACAACCTAAATTTTACTAGAAATTCACTGATTTTCACTCCATGAGAGGAGGAAAATAGAAATAAATAAATTTTAATTCACCATGTAGGGGTAGAAAATATATAAATAATGTGAGAATTGAAAGTTGAAAGAATAAAGAGTATGTTCAGTACTTGAAAAGTTAGAAATAGAAGTGGAATAGTGGGGGAAAGGCAAATTTTCAATACGCTGCAAGGAATCAATCACACTGCCTCATCTTTCAAGAAATATTTACGTCACGTATTTCGCATATTGGTGGCAATAAGGTGTCCTATCTAATCGAATATATGTGTAATTTCAATATCAACTCATAAGATGCCAAAGTGATGAAAATAAGAATAAGGCGGGAGGGGGATTTCACTTGAATAGAACTCTCCTTTAAACCGATATAATGATCTGCGACTATCATTGTGAATAAGTCCCAGAACTGTCTACAATAAAGTGCATTGTAAAAATTGACTCGCCTTGATCTCTTACGTATTATCAACATGCATGTATTTGAGTTGTTTGGGGACTCGAACCACTGAGTTGGTCGTCTTCAGTAATGAAAGGGTTTTCGGACCTCAAGTGGGCCCATGACTGCGGTCAGCAGGCCACCGGACCAGCGGTCAATCACTACGAAGTTAACGAGCTTCCGATGGAAAAAAGAGCAGATTAGAGATAAAAAATCTTCGTAATGGGCTCTTGGTGGGAGGAACTTGATCGATGGAGTTATTAGCGGTGCCGTTGCTTGGCCTTCCTATGTTACACCTTAGACGTCTTGGTGACAAAAAAGAACAAATATATCAAAACAAATTATATGTTTTTATTTTGTTGGGTTATCCATTTAATTGTTTAAAAAACATACATCTAGTTGGCTATGAACAAAACTATAATGAACTAAACTTAAAACGGACTAAATCGTTCAGGACGGAGTCGTGGAAACACATTTCATTGAAGAGGAACGGAAGTTAGTGAGAAAGTAGTCTCATTCCATGAGATAAAGTGTTTTACTATTTCATCGATTTCGCGGTTGCTTCGTCATCAGTTACAAACGATAAATGAACTAATATTTTCATCAACTCCGATTTTCTTCAAGTTAGATGTGGCTGACCTGATTGTATATTTTATTATTGAAAAGCTTTCACAGGGAAGATTTCATGTATGTCGATATCTAATTTTTTTCATGCTAGTGTTAATTTGAAGGGGAAGTAAATAGATCATTAATCGTTTGAAATTTAAATTTCGTTGAAATCGGATGAAAATTGTGAAAGTTCTGTGGATGGTAAGGATTAGCAGACACATGTGCTGTCCAATAAAGCAACAGACATACATGGAACAAAAATATGACTACTGTGGCTATAAAATGCCAGGTGAAATTTCGGGTTTGAATAATGATTAAGATCTATCAACTTAGTATACACCAAAGGAGGATAAAAGTATAAAATAAGTGCCGCAGTAAACTCAACAGAGGTCAAAGGACCAATGGTTCGATAGACCTTGAACTTAGCTGGTATTCTACTGTTGTGAATGAAACGTTTAACAAAAGCCAACACTCGGATTAAACGAAGTAACACCAAAGGAGGATAAAAATCTATACTATTTTATAAGAATGAAACTCAGTCTGTTTGTATGTCTGTTTGTCGTGTCTATGCACGGCCAAACGGCTGAGTGGGGGGAGTGTACGAGTGGGGGGATCTTCTTGAGATTTTCCGATAGGGGGAGCGAGCGAATTTAAACTTTTCTAATCCCACCCGAACCATGGGCCGTAGGGCGGGAGGGGGGTCGAAGTAAGAATTAATGTGCGCTTTTTGGACTTCCCCGCTTCCCCTACCCCTCTAAACGGCCGTTGAAAATTCCGGAAAAATACCGGTTTCGTAGGTTTTCCTACGAGGAAGACGACGGCGCGATCGGATCACGAAAAAAGTATCGGGAAATGCGTCAAAAAAATGCGAGAGTACGGACCGTGTTTTCTCGAAAAGTCCGACGAAAAACTACGTTTTTTCCGATTAAAATATACCCCATAAAGGTACGTTTTTCGGAACGGTTTTCGCGGGCGAAATACAGCTTTGGGTCCGCCGAATCTGAATCCGAAATCGGATTTCGAAAAAAGTGACGGGAAGTAGGTCAAATTGCGAGCGGAAGCGAGGGAAGCGTTTAATATGAGAAATTATATGTGTCGTGGACGCGAGAAGGCTCTACGAAGACGTCAAGGGGTTTGATGTCACAATGTTTCGAGGCGAGCAGGTACATACATAGGTACCTACCTTGCGAGCGAAGCGAGAGCCATTTCAACAGAATAAATACGGACTTTGTCCTACACATATGGCCACTTTTCAACACGGCGGACAAATTGACTCAAGAAAATTTTGTCAAACCAATGTAATTAAAATCCGCTGGAAAAACTTTTTTTCGTTCAAGAAAACGTTTTGGAAGAAGATGTGATAGGGGATCATTTGAAATTTCATTTTATAGAACACTTATGAGTGTTTTATGCAGTGTGACAGAACTGACTGACATGTGACACAAATGACCGGATCTGAACTAAAGAGGGTGTCCAGCATAATTTAATGTATGCATTCACATACAATAAGACCTGAAAGGAGATCAAAGTACTCGGGAGGTTCGTAGAAAATATTTTATTTATTACAAAATTCTTTTGAACACTTGAAATATTTCAACTATTGACGACGAAGAGAAGTTCAGTCATATAGGAAGGACAGTAGATGCGACCAACTGTAGAGATCATTCTGAATCTATTATCTTGCAGAAATATAAATAACTTACCTAGGAACGAGATTTATAAAGAGATTTACTGAGAAATATGTAGGAAACTGAACTATAAAAAGGAACAAAACGCAAAAATATCAAAAATAGACAAGAAAAATTACAGGATAGCAAATTTGTTTAACATTTAAAAATTCTCACCTAATAGGTAGATCAAAAATAGAACACTTTACTGAGTATAAAGAACCAACAAAAATGTGTCATTGTCCAGTAAAACAAAGGGGGAACATCTTTTTTCGCTTCTTCTTCTTGTTTTTTCTGCTGTTTCTTTCTTCTTCTGAGGGGCCATTCTGAAGACAGAAAATTGTAAAAACGAGAATTAAGATGCGCAGAAAAAGGAAAGCCTGGAAAATATGTAATGCCCAATTATATATCCAAACCTAATATCAAAGAACTGAAGTAGAACATGGGTTACTAACAGAAAAAAAAGTTCCAGTCTTCCAGCATGATCATATGAGCGAATTTCCCATAATTATCGTATTACACTTCAGTTAAATAAAGTTGTAATTTGAGAAGTTTGTGCGCAAAGAAATTGTTACCAATTAATTTTATTGTGAAAAAACTTGTTGTAAAAAATAATCTTCTATACAAAGATTTTGAGTTTTTAGATTTTTTTAAAATTTTTATCGACTTTTTAGCACACTTTATGATGAAATTTGAGTACAATTTTCAGCATAAGTTTGAGCTTCAATTTTTAAATGACCTTGGTCATGGTTGATAAACTTTTTTGAGTAATATTCTGCTAAAAAAATATAAATTTAACCATTTTTAGCCGGTTCTGTAATTTTTGTGATTTTTTAGTACATTTTTTGAAATTTGACCAATTTACTGTTTTCAAAAAGTGTTGTCCAACAAATTCATCCTTTCTTTTGGAATGCTTAATTTTTGGCGGAAGAACGAGGTTTTTATCTCAATCCTATCGAGACTTATCGTCTGGAATGACACATATGTACATTTATATACAAATAAAAAAGTGTTAAAATTCAGGAATCATTTCAAATGCCTCAAAACAGATTTTGATGAAGAAAATTTTTATTTTAAAATTTTCGGAGTCATTACAATAGCATCATTTTCTGAGAAAATTCGCTAAAAGCACGTTTCCGAACAGTCTTTACTGATTTCAATAACCCGTAAAAAAAAGGCTAAAAAACGGAAACCCCACTTTGAAATTAATTTTGTATTGGGAATATGAATTCTACAAAGGATTTAAAAGTTGCGAAGCTCACAATGTTTGTTGAAAGGAGCAAAAGGAATGAACGAGAGAACTGAATAAAAGTCGTCATTCCTGTCACACACTGTCACGTCCTGTCACGTGACAGAACTGACCGTGACGGGAATGACTTTTCGCACATTACTGTTCAGTTGGCAGCCATATTGGTTTTTACAACTGTTCTGAGTCACTGGTTGAATTCGTGCTCCATGGAAATACTACCTCCCCTGCTTAAAACGTTTTTTTGTAATGCTTAAATATGGAAAAAACAAGTGACAGGAATGATGAACAATAAAGGTACGCAACGGTTTTGCGTTTATTATACCCTGATTACGAGAAAAATCTGCTGTTGAACTTACCTACGGCATTTTTCGATGGAACTTCAAACTCAACTGAAGATGTTGATAGCAGCAGGGAGCTCTTCCGGATATTTCCCGAACCGCCACACGCGCCGCCAAAAAGGGGCTGCCCCTGAATTCAACGTTTGGGTGACAACACTTCCGAGCCTAATATAAATTGGGGAAAAAATATTCCTCGCCCACTTTCTGTTGGATTAAAAGAGGGCATATGTAATATATTATCGGTATATGAGAAACATTCAGAAGTTCAGTGCTCAAAGTAAATATTTTAAAGTACAGTTCACCTTTGCGTCCTGGGGACACGTGACAGAACTGACGATCCGGCCTTCATCACTGAATAACTCGAAAATTTTGAGAGCTTTGAAAAAGATCATATCGGAGCGAAATAAAGAATTTTCGAGGTGTTAAATAAAAATAAAAATTTTGTGAATTCGAGCATTAGTACCAGCGTTATCGCGCAGTGACTCGATTTGTCCGCCGTGTTGAAAAGTGGCCATATACAGGTATACGTTGCGAGCGAAGCGAGCAACATCCCCGAATAAACTTTTCGTGGTTCCACGTAGTTTTATAAGATTTAATTTGTTTGTAAGAATTCCCAACTGAAAAAAACGTCTGCCAAGTTGGGTGGGCAGTATAACTTCCTCAAGGATATACAGGTATACCTTGCGAGCAAAGCGAGCAACATCCCCTAATAAACTTTTCGTGGTTCCACGTAGTTTTATAAGAGTTAATTTGTTTGTAAGAATTCCCAACTGAAAAAAACGTCTGCCAAGTTGGGTGGGCAGTATAACTTCATCAAGCGAGCGAAGCGAGCAGCATCCCCTACAGAAGTTAAACCTACCCTTAGAGATCTACCGTTTGCGAGCGAAGCGAGCAACATCCCCTACACACCTTAAACCTACCCTTAGGGATCTACCGTTTGCGAGCAAAGCGAGCAAAATTCCCTACATGGCACATTTTGCGAGCGAAGCGAGCATTTTAATGGGGGGTCCGGGGGGCTTGCCCCCCGGCTGGACGTGGAGACGAGCGTAGCGAGCCGGAGCGGCTATCGTATATAATTGTCATACGAATGAGCATTTCAGGCATTGTGAGAGTTGAATTTTGGATGTAAGGTATATGAATAGCATTGTTCTTCAGGTGATAGTGTTTTCTGCGTATGCGCAAAACTTCAAATTCTAATAACAGGCATCGTTTTTACACATTTTGTCTAATTTTGCCAATATTTTCGATACTGATGCTTGATTTTTTGGCACAAGAATGGATGTTTTATTTCAATTCTGGAATGGCATATATAGTGCGAAAATGTGTTTTAACCTGGGTATTATTTCAGAATGAAAATGTTAACAAATTATGGTTTTTTATCCCCAGATCCCTTGAAATTCTATTATCCTTTTTTATTCAATTATTTTTTTTTTTTAAGCTTTAAAATCCTGTTATTTATATTTTAAATCAATTTAGGTCATCATTGAGTATACTTGCTATTGGTGATAATGTAACATTGTCTAAGGGGTCTAGCGAGGTAATTATTCCTGCAACATTTTCCTTAACTTCCGTTTCTTATATAGAATATAAGATAAATGTGAGTCTTATCTACTACTTACAGGTCTTTGATCTTCAAAGTTTGCACAAACAATGTATTATTGATGATTACTGATATAACTACCCTCGGAGACCTTTGGTTGCCCTCATCCCTACTCAAATGGGTTTGCATTCCCTACCCTTAGGGATCTACCGTTTGCGAGCAAAGCGAGCAACATGCCCTACATGCCACACTTTGCGAGCCAAGCGAGCAAAATTCCCTACATGCCACATTTTGCGAGCGAAGCCAGCAATTTAATGGGGGGTACGGGGGGCTTGCCCCCCGGCTGGACGTGGAGGCGAGCGTAGCGAGCCGGAGCGGCTAGTATAAAATAAGTGCTAGTGTGGCACATAGTTTTCTCGCACCTACTTGCAGCAAGATATATGATTGTTAATTGAAGTGAGGATTGGTTGTTACAATTGAACCTACATATAATTTATATATTGCTTTCAAGATATGTCTTGGAGATCATTTGGATAGATTATTACTGTTATTTTTTGGTTTTTTTTCGTTTAGAACTGACCAAAGATTACAATTTATTACAATAAGAAAAAGTTATGTCGAGTAACAAAGCAAGTAACAGTGGATTGGGGGAGGGGCTTCGAGGTTGCTGAATCAGGAAAAATGAAAGCCGTTTTTCCAGATTGGCTCGAATTTTAAAGTTAGAGCCCATACGCCTATTTTTCTCATGTTCAGTGTTCTGAAAAATCACAACTAAGAGTTTTGCATCGTATTTCCTGGTTTAACCACCTTAATTTATATTAAACCGAATTTCAATTATCTAGCTTCGTTCAGGCGCAAATGTTGTTTAAACCCAGTAAAATTCTGAGTAATCGCCTAAAAAAAAAAAAAAAAAAAAAGTTTTGAACACATTAAAAGTTATTTTTCTCTGAAACAAAAAACGATAGAAAAAATCCGGTTGCAAATTTGAATTCTACATTAAAAAGTTCTATAAATGGGATCCGTTTTTAACATAATTGAAGGTTACATATAATAAAGAACTAACTTCCCAATCATTCAACACTACCTACATATCTGACTTTGAATCTGATCTGCATAATCTCATCTTTTGAGCCTACGAGAATAAATTCGATGATATAAACACGTTTTTTTAATAGGCTTTATTGAAGTAAAATTCAAATATACAACCGGATTTTTTACTATCGTTTTTGGTTTCCGTGAAAGATTACATTTAATGTGTTGAAAAACGTTTTTCGCGATTTTTCCGATTTTTACTGAAATATTTACTGGATAATTAAAATCCGGCTCCATATTCGGATTTAGCACATCAAAAAACATGAACTAAGGTGGTGAAACCTGGAAATACGATGCAAAACTTGTAATTTTTCTGAACCGAACATGTGAAAACAGGCGTATGATAGGCGTAGGAAAACGGCTTTCATTTTCTGATTCAGCAACCTCGAAAACCCCCCAGTCCTCTGTTGCTTTCTTTGTTACTCGACATAACTTTTTTTTTTGTTCCCCAGTGTTATTGCAACGAAGCTTTCTGTTCGATGTCATCCAAACATAGATGGTTTAGTATCCATTGTGACATCGATTACTTCATCCTTATCAATCCATTCCTCCTAACCAGCGTCATCCTTGAAAATTTCATCACAAGTTTATCTATTTCAGTGGTGGTTATTATTATGCTTGTCCTATAGATCTGATATCTGGTAGGGAGATATTTGATGGTTTCAGTTTCTTCCCGGCCACACGCTGAGAGCCGTGTACCGCTCTCAGGAAGGCGACTCAGAAAAAGCGACGTCTTCTCGGAAAACCACCCCTTTCCGCCCCGGAGGGTTCGCCCATTGTGCCCTCCATGTGTTATTTTTCCACGTGTGCGCTTCTGTCCCACCCCTGAGCCAGCGAGGGTGTATATATCTCACAGAAGGTGGACAAGGGGTAAGATGAATGGGGTGGCACACCAACTACCGCTATTCCCGAAAAAAAGAGGGAAAAAATCTTTGGTTTTCTGCTTGAAAAATCCCTTTTTGTTAGGGTTATTTCGACTTAGGGTATGAGTGGTTAAGGGGAGGTTGTTCGCTCAGTTCACTGTTGGAGTTTTGATGTATTCTTCGTACTATCTGGATATTCTAAAATTTATGATGACGTTTGGTGTACTAAAGAAGATATCGGAATGTACTAAAAAACACACAGACGTATTATTTCTGCATTAGATAGCTCTTTTATGCAGACCACTGGCCTATATATTCAATTAATAAACTAAGTCTAGGGTACATTATCTAGATCAAAATACAGTGACGTTGGCCATTTGGAAAAAGACGCCTACCCATCCCCAAAACCTGATTCGGATTCGAACACATGATCTGTATGACTGAAAGCGCACGATCGAGTTAACCAACATAATTCTAACTAGGCTATCGCCACTAGCCAACAAGCCATTTCTTACCTGAGAGTTAAGAGCGTAGCCGTGCAATTGAACAAGTATGAGATTCACCAAAAATACTCCTTCACCAGATGTCCCTTTGAGTACGCTGATATTGATTTATTGATATTCTCCATACCGATTAGAAAAAACACCGAAGCAACGACCAGAATCACATATTTCTCCATTAATTTTCTCAACAGCGCTAAGTGTTCTCTGTATTCCGTTTTTCGGTGTTTTTCAAGTTGGTTTTGCGAACCATGATAAATCACCATCACTACGTGAAAATCATGTATCACGAGTGGACATTGGAAACCCGCAAAAACTCTTATAGATTTCGCATTTTAAGCGTACGTAATTGCGTCCTAAAATCAGATTGATGGGTAATTATTAAACTTTTTAAACAGATTCTGAATCAGGAAAATATTGGGGCTCCAGTCTAAAAAAAACATAACAGTGTGTATTTGCACGTGTGCGAAAACTTTATATTTGAAATTACGCAAAAATTAAGGAATTCAAAATTTAGTATTGTTTTCAAAAACGCATGATAGATTTAGGCAGGGGATTTAGAGGGAGGGGATAGTTATTGGGTCATCCTCTGTATATGTGTAGACAGTCAGCCACTTACTCTGTACCGCATTATTCGTAGAATCTCATTACCCATCAATGATAAGCGTGGATTATCGCGCGAAGGTAAACACGTTTCATAAATAAAATCTTCCCATAAAGGCGAAAGTTGATCCACTCATCCGGAAGTATCTGATCACGAAGCCTTCGCCTCTTTTTCACTCCTCCGTCCTCTCCCGAAAATGAAAATCTGTCTGATCAAAGGCTTCGACGAGATATCAATTGATTTGTGTTTGAGTTGGGTATCGGCTCGTTCGAGGGTTCCCTTTGATATAGGAGACTTTTCCTGATCCCTTTTCCAACCTCCCCTGCCGATCCCCAGTCTACTACAAAACCACATTTTACTCGGACGCTTTGGACTCGTTTTTGCGAAGCGTGTGGTTAATTTGTTTCAACGATAAAGAAAACTTCCGGAAAGCTGGATATCGAATGTATTAGAAACGCTGTATAACAAATGTTTAAAAAAAGAAGATTTATTCATTTGAATAAATATCATTGTTGTCGCCCTGTGATTGACAGTAAAAGATAGCTACAGCATCACTGCTCAAGATTTAGCTCGCTATTGACACGATGAATCCGTTTTTCAGCATACATAATATCAACTGTAACTGAGTCGTATATATGTAATTGCACGACTCAGCGTTCACCGTTTCGCGCATAGGGGGCTTTGCCCCCTTTGTCCGCCCAATTTTACGCTTTTTAGTAAAATCCTTTTGAGCAAAAATATTCTTGACGAAGTCATCAGTTGGTCAGTACGAATCAGTGGGTCAGTTGGAAAATAAATCAGCCTCAGAACTTCTTCAGCTGATTGGTGCTTTTCTGTACTTTGTCATTGTATTTTAGGAGGTCCAAACTCACTAAATTTTGAATTTCAACACCGTAGGTCGATTGGGAAAGAAATTAGTCCTAGGGGTCCCTCAGATGATCACGGGTAACGAGATTTTGTAAGGCAAATTCGTGATCGATTTCCATAACAATATTTCAACGTGGCCGGGCGAAAGGATGAGTTTGTTTATCAATAAATAGATTAGGTTACTTTTTTTTTTTTTTTTTAAGCCTATGATATTGACATTTCAAAAAGAGGCAGTGTTTCATCATACCAGTTCGAGCGCTGTTCAGTCCCCTAATAAATTGAATGGTCTTAGGGTACAGAAGTTTAGTTATCTTAACTAATTCTTTCAACAACTTGAATCCACAACGTCCATGTTTGTATGGTGATTCATTATGCGATTGGAGGAGGTAGCTCCCAGAAGCCAAGGAAACGGTTAATTGAGCCCACTTCCCCATTGTCCAATCCAAAAGGGGTCTGTTTGCCTTTCGGATGAGCCTGGAGGGGAGAGAGCAAACGGCTCCTGGTCATGAGAGTATTCCGCCCGTAACAAGTATTTGCTTTGGGTCTGAGTTGCTGGCCGTGTTGCGGGAGTTAAGCTTTTCCAATAGGAGCAAAGCGGTTGGGGTCTCAAGGGACTTCTGGGACCCGCCCAATTACCTACTGGAATTTTTATAATTGATCAGTCGACATTGAATTTACAGATATTGGGGGTCCACATTGGGGTGAGCATCTGGTGCTACGGGATGGATGGAGTGGACCAATTTCCGCCCAGAAATGAAGAGGGAGATTTGCCTAACTGTGCGCCGTTTGTATAACATACAACTCGAAGTTCTGTTGCATTTAACGTGCAGACTATTCCATAAAAGATACACTTTGAAAAATATCAAACGATACGAAAAATACAAAAATACATACCGCATATCGGCAATTCTCTATGTATTAAATATGTAATTTGAAATTAAGCGGGGGAGCCCATTAAACGAGAAGTAAAATTTCAGTATGAACGTATATAAAATATGTAACGAATATGAATTAAGAATAAATAAATAGGTACACAAATAAAGTTTGTGCGGTTGTAAATGTAATATTAAAATAAAATATTCATTTTCAAAAATAAAAAGTAACGTGTGCTAGCGGATGAAATTAATACAAAATGTTGGGAGTATGAATAATCATGCAAGTGAAGTGGCCGAGCGAGTTGGTTGAATTCTGCTGACCGGATGGTGCTAAAGGTAGATTGTTACCGTGAAGGGAACCCAAAACTGAGTTGCGCAAATGAACGAAGGACATGAAGCCAAACCTCGCACAATCGTGCTGCATAGTGAAGTTTGCCATTTGGAAGTTTGAATATCAAAGAGAGGTGACATAAATTCATGACGTTGATATGATCTACACCGCTAGAAGGAATTCTATGTTTAAATGCAACGTAATAATAATAAATACTTTTAATAATAATAAGCAACCTTTTGTTTGTTCAATAATGAGAGTGCTTTTTCATAAAACATTTCTCGGTCATTTTGGAGCCTGTTATTTTACTCCCCGATGTTTCGGAACGTATGGTCTCCTTTCAAGGAACTACCTGAAAAAACAGAGAACACGTCTGTTTACTATATTATTACATTATTACTCGTTACCAAGATAAACACACGTTACGAACTGAAACATGTGATGCTCACGTACCTGATTACCTAGGGTAAAACATCATAACAATTTTGTGTGGATATAAACTTGGAAAAAACTGGTAAACATTTTTCGATATTAACTGAATTTATCCTTGCTCACCCAAATGTTGAGGTAAGCTACTAATTTCTCAATTTTCTAATCTAAATTAATTAATTAAACGTTATTTTTTCAAATGTTCAGTGCCCTACAAACATCTTTTTTTATGTCTGAAGACATGTGAACTACTCCCTTTTTTCTCAAATATTCTTGTTTGATGAACCGTCCGAAGCTTTTCTCTGAAACTACTGGACCCAAATTTATGAAATTTGGCTCAAAAATCATACATCTCTGTCCAGGACATTGGCATCCAATTCAATCATCCCTAAAGGGTAATACGGGGCAATAAAGGTCATTAAAGAAGTATACAAGTCTAGGTGTATGTCGGATAATAAGATTTTATGAAACAGCCGTTCGTAGCTCAGTGGATAGAGCGGCCGACTGGGGGCGGTGGCAGTCGTGTGAGACTTGGTTCGTATCCCAGCAGGGAGCATCTTTAAATTCTTTCTTCCTAGTCACTTTCCAGGTTTTTATTCATTTATAAATTCTTTTTAGTTACTTCAATATGGAGGGAAGGCGACATTGTCCACTTATATTTCGATAATGCACCATAGTGTGCACTATCGTAGTGACTCATCTTGATAGACAATTTTTTATGGACCAGTGTTCTGCGTGGAAGGGCTATCTAAAGCAGAAATAATAAACCTTTGTGTGATAGTTTTCAGCATTTTGTTAATAGCAATCCTTCACAAAGAACTTGGAGGGTTAATTTAGCCCACAGAATTTCGGTCTTTCGGTGCGTGGTTGTGGGTGTGTCTACCTCGAATCCTTATGACAAGCCCTTTTTTCCACAATATTCAACAGATTTTTATGACATGTTCATGGAATTTGCGGGTTAGGGTTCAGATGGTTCTCTATCAGTTTCATTGGTCACAAAACAATACTTGACTCAGCACATGCGCAAACGTAAATTCCATCAAGCATCATTTTCTCACGCCCCCGTCGTCCGATCTCGCTCAAAACTGGAGGATAGGTGGGAGAGATTAGTTTGAGCCTTCTCTAGCGTTTTCAACATAATCCTATCATTAGTAGCTACTGCGCATGTGTGAATGTGTATTTCTTTTAACGAGCCTAATTTCAACAGTTTTCATCTGATTTTGATGAAATTTTCAGGCAATGTGCGGGTTAAACTGTGAATGGCCCTGTTTTCATAATTTTCAAATCATTGCGCATGCGCAAATGTGAAGTACTTCAAGCATAATTTTTTCACACCCTAGTCGTCCAATCTCACTCGAGTTTGGTGCATAGCTGCAGAGCAATGGTTTGATTATTTCATATTAATTTAGAGATTATTGCGTCATTAGTAGCTCCTGCGCATGCGTGAAAGTGAAATCCCAGGAACAAGATTATTTTCTTGTTTTTATCAGATTGTTATTTCTATTACATTTTCTGGTAATGCGCGGGTTCGGCTGTTGAAGATTGTCCTCTACAGATTTCATTTTCCTCAAATCATTACTCCTTCCCTTAGTCCTTCCTTTCTTTGTATGTACTAACATAAATTACTTCAATCATCATTTTCCCCGTTTCCTAAATGACAGATTTCGATGTTTTACGTAACCTACATCTTGACAGACTAAACATATTCTGCAATGGATTTTTTTTATTATTAAAACCATTCCAATGATCTATACGTTTTCGTTATTTTCCGTTGGTATTTACCTGTTTACATAATGATCGTTATACTGAGAACAGGGGGACTAGTAAAATGTAGATGTTTTATTTACCTAATTGCATTCATTTTCCCTCTGCAGGTGCCCATGTCCACTCAGGCATATTGTCAATTCACGAATCTGCAATTTGAAATGGCCCTCCTTTGTAATATTAGGTAAGAATTTAATATCAGTGCGCACTGATATTAGCTGTGGGGCCTCTGAGCCTAAATAGTTTTTAATCGGCTTATGATACTGAACCCTGAAATGAAGCTCATTTTTGAAGATCTGCAATACAATTACAAAGTATAGTGGGACTCGTATCAGCTTCGGAACCTCTGAAGCTAATTTCTTTCCTAATCGACACACGGTACTATTATTTAGATGGAGCTCCTTTGGAACTCCTCGGAAACAATTACGAGGTATGGAGGCGCACAGATCAGTAGAGCGGCCTCTGAACCAATACGCTTTCTTTACCTGTCAACCTTTTTTCAACATTTACTGTGAAGCTACCAATTGCGGGGTCTTGGAACTGTAAAGGTGGTGACCCTTTTGGGAAGTACGATGCGCCATGTTCTGATCATATATTACATACTGGGTTTAATAATTTTAGACCAATGTCTTGCGTAGAAGGACTAACACAGAAATAATAAAGCATTTTGTAATAATTTGCAGCGTTTTTATTAGTGAAAAAATTAAACATTAGACATAACCGTCATTACTACTAAATTATTTTACTTAATTACAGTTTGAGTTTCAGGATTTGAATCAAATCGGTTGTGTAGCCTCACCCCATACACACAGTTCCGGTGGTCGTGCGAAGAGGCGCGTGGGTATTTTTGTTAATAGCATTCCCTCACAAGGAACTTGGAGGGCCAAGTTTGTCCGACGGGGGCGCCCATAGATAGCGCGTCATTAAGTCCCCCTAGGCGGAACCTCATTACGGGCAAAGCCCCTTAGCATATCAATGGTTGAATTGCCACCGTCAGTGCACAGGAGGCCCGTAATTATCTCGAGCTCGCTACGTGCCTATTACGTCTTACGAGCTCGATCCCGGACCCTCACGTTTGTAATATCGATGTGTCCAATTTGCGATAAAACTCACCTTTCACTGAACGCGGCTCCTGTGACTTGAAGACCTTCAATAATTAATTACACCTTTGCTTGTCCGGGTTCCATTGTAAGAGTAACAACCACTATTTAGTTAAAACCCCATTCCTATTGATAAAACTTGAAATTGAGGTTCCCCCTCACAGTTAACGTTATTTGAATGAGTGAGAACATTATCTAGTTGTGGGAACTTATCATGCTACCTGCTTAGATATTAAACAACACACATTAATTTTAACTACTCGTAATTTCAGGTTATTATTAGTGCACTAAATGATCCACCGAAAGATAAATTCAAATCCCCCTTTTAAATGCATATACATGCATTACAAAATTAATCAAGGCCACTCGGGTGTGGACTTTTCATGAATTTGGGGTCAATTTCTATGTGATATTTCTCGCTAAATTGAATAAAAATAATCTCAGAATTCACTATTCCCTAATAACCCTGGTTTATAAATTTTAACACAACAAGAATTTCGTGAAATAGAGGAGAGTTGTGGTCGTTTTGATAATATAAGGTAAGAGAGTTTATTCAACCTTCCATTAACTACAAGCTTTATACAAATATTATCTTTAATGACGTTTATGAGGGTTATTATTATTATAACACTAGAGAAAGAAAAAAACCAGGATTTTAAAACTAGAACTAAACTTTTATCGAACACTGTAAATCAGTAGCCAAATTAGTTTATTTGTAATTTCTATTATTTATATTAACTATGACGTATCTAATTATTTATTTTACATATTTTTGACAAGGTAATCTATTCGCTTGATCACAACAAAATTAATCTTATCGGTTACAAATTGAGTGTAGGAAAATGATCAGTCACGGAATTGCGTTACGAGTGAACTACTGAGGGTAACACCTGAGGCTAACTTCTTTTCGAATCGATCTACGGAGCTGAACTTTGAAATAGAGCTCCCATAGAATATCTGTAGGATCTACAATTATAAGGAATGAAGAAACACTGATCGGCTGAGGGACCTCTAAAGCTAATTTATTTTATTATTGACCTACTTGAAATGTACCTCCTTTGATGCATCTAGAATGCATTTTAAGGTATGGAGGCGCGGAGATCAGCAGTTGGACACCTGAGGCTAACTTCTTTTCTAACCGTCTTACGAGACTGAAATTTAAAATGGAGCTCACTTAGGATATTTAGCTCACTATTTCGAAGTATGAAGGAGTTCTCATCAGTTGAGCGACCTCAGAAGCTAATTACATTCATAACCGACTCATGATGTTAAAAGACAATAACAAGGTTTGAAGGCGCACTGATCACCTGAAGATCACCTGAGGCAAACTCCTTTTATAATAAACCTACGGTGCTAAGGTTGAAAATAAAGCTCCTTTGGAATATCTCAAATACAATTACAAGTTTTGAAAGAGCACTGATCAGCCGAGGAACCTCCGAGACTGATTTCTTTCCTGATCGGCTTATGGTGCTGAAACTAGGAATCGTGCACCCTTGGACATCTAGAATACAATTACGTTACGGAGGTACACTGTTTAGCTGAAGAACCTCTAGGGCTAATTTCTTTCCTAATCGCCTTACTGGAATACATTAACTTTCTAAAATGGATTTTATGTGCAATAAAAAAAATAAATAAATTTAAAAAATCAAAATAGCACATTGTCTTGTAACTCATTTGGATAGTGGAAGAACTTTATCATAACGCGTTTGGTTTATTTCGTAAGTACGATTTGGAGGTTCAGAGGAACGAAGCTGCAAATATATATATATATATACCTAACACCTAATTAAAAATTGTATTTTCTCAACAATAAAAAATCTCCCAAAAACAGGAGGTATTGGAAAATTTTCTGGGAAGAACTTAAAGAACTTAATGTTGCAAATTAGTATTTGAATTGATGATCGGACTTTGAAATTTTAGAAGGGGGGATGCTCTGTATT
Source organism: Adelphocoris suturalis (assembly GCA_030762985.1). Classification (NCBI taxonomy): domain Eukaryota; kingdom Metazoa; phylum Arthropoda; class Insecta; order Hemiptera; family Miridae; genus Adelphocoris; species Adelphocoris suturalis. Next base: position 48,528,464 of record CM061046.1, on the reverse strand, counting down.
TTCAAGTAGCGGGCTTCCTGCACGTGATAATTCAAAGAGGTTGTTACCGACCGTTTCCGTTTCCTATAACTGTGGTAGCTGTACTTATTGTTAAGTCGTCGTTTAAAACAACGTAAATACGTAAATAATTGAAACGACGAGTTTAGCATATTGAACATAGAAATTAGCTGTTCCTGAAGCCTGCCAGCCCCGTTTCTTCCCAAAGACCCTTCGTGCTGTTTACCGACGCCATCTTACCGCGCAATCATTTGTCAACATCATTCTAGTAATGGCCCCCCCTAGTGCCCACCCCAGTGTGAAACCAATGATACCGTCAAACACAATAAGACGAAAGTGAGACGAGGAAAGTTGAGTTCAGATTCGACCATTATACTCGGCCTGAGATAATGAGCTTTTCCACGATCAATCACCCGCACGTTGCTTGGGAGGGGTGAGAGCGAGGAAATAATAAAATTATGAGCTCGGGGGTGAAGAACAAGAAGAATAAAGAAGATAAGAGAACGAGTGTTCTTCAACTTCTTCATTTCTCACCCCTCTCTGTTGTTTTCATTGTCACGCTTTCTTGCTTTGTGGGTTTTGTTGGCCTTTATTATGTCTTTAGATCTACAGCCACCTTATCGCTTCATCTCTGCCCTAGAGTTTATTTCCATTTATTAATTTGTTTTTTTCATTTTTAAAGGGGTAAGGTGCACTAGGCTACCCCGTACGCCTCAAAACGATCCGGTTTTACTCAATTCGTAATTACGTTGGTTATGTTATTATAAGTTTATTACATGCCCTTACAAATCGGATAATGAATAGCAGCTAAAGCAAACTAAACCGAAGTATTATTGACTACATTGGTAGACAGATCTACGTGGAGGCAGGTGGAAACATACTTAAAAAAAGGATAATAGCCCAACTAAGACTAGCAGTTTCCAACTCTAACATGGGGTCCATCAGGTTTTGGTACAGAAGGTTCAAGCAGGAGCTGGCAATAAACACTGAGCCCTATATGCGACCTGAAAGCGCCAGAGACCCTGCTACATTTATCCAGCCATAAATATTAGACTACCTGATGCCACATATTTATGCTGCGCCTCCTGATTTATGCTGCTAAAAACCGGGAAGCTGAGCTGCCTGAGCTGTCGAACATTGGTTGTGATTTGGGGAAGATGAATGCCCTTTATCAGGTAACCTTTAAATCTTTGACGCTGAGAGAATTTTCGAGCAACAAGTTGTAACTCAAGAAACAAAACCGAAAAACCCCAAAAGCAAAAACACCTAGCACTGCTCAGTTTTGTAGTTATTGGAAAGCGCACATCTGACTCGTTTGCGAAGATGAGTTGTAAACAAACTATGAAATCGTGTTTTCTTCTCCTACGAATAAACATATAACCTTCCTAAGGCAAAAGGAGGAAAAGATTTTCGTCTGATTCTTTTAGTAGGCATCCCACCTATGTACTCCGCGTTCCAGATATGCGTAACTGTGAGTGACTAGGAATGTATGGTAATTAACATCCAAAAAATGTACTTATTTTCATGCTAATTGTAATACCCATCTAAATAATCAATAATTTTTTGCTTATCTCTATTTATATAGATCGTCGTGGACGATTTCCCGTGTCCCAACGCAAACTGAATAACTAATGCACTGCTGCTGGTAACAAGTTTTTATAAATCGTAGTTTTTCCGCATTCCAGAGCATTCACTGATAAGTCAGGTCGTAAACATTTGTTTCGGGTACATACTCAGAAGGTTGTGATAGAAATTTCGATATGAAAATATAAAATGTCGGTGATTATTTTTAGTAAATTAGAACAATGTTATTGACTCCTTGTTTCAAGATGAACTAAAACTTTTATTTTTTTACGTTGTTAATAACTTCAAATCGTATGATCGATAAATGTTCAAATTGGTTATTTAAAAATAAACTGAAGTTAAATAATAAAAATAACTTGCGTAGCCCTACAATTTGGTAATGAATGGCCTTGAATTCTACTAGTACCAACCTATTAGAATGCACGTCAAGACCTGCTAGGGCCATATTTTTTAACTAAGAAATTGAATTTTATCTAGCTGGATTGGGGTTTTGAACCACTGTGCGAAGTCCAAATCCAATTAAATCCAAATTATGGTTTATCACGGTAAATTAATGTTTGATGTGAGTTGGAAGTCAAGTGAGCATATGGTTCAGAGGTGTACAAAGGAAATAGACATGGCTCAACTCCCGTATTGAAAAAAAGAGGGACGAGAATGAAGCTGGTAGTCTTTTGTTCTAGTTTTTCGCGCCATCTGTGAGCGCATCAGCATCAAAAGCTGGTTCTATTGTTTTAAGGAACGAGCATCATAGTTATCATGGCTGCCGATCCCCATGTTCAGTCAGAACCAGGAGTTTAGATTTAGCGAATAGAGTAGGAAAAATAGGTTGTCAACGGGGCGAGTCAAAACCTCGATTCGGAAGCTCTCGATTGGGGCGACGCCGTTTGTTTGTTTTGGGAAACGGGAACAATAATTTATGTAATGATCCACGATCCAACGAGGACAAACGAGGACAATGAGCGAGGGCAGGGCGGGTGAGAACAATCGGATCCCGACAACAGATGTCCGACTGTATTGGAGGCCCCGATTGTGTTGAGTAACGGGGAAGGCACTTGTAGCCTCGCGGGAGGCTCGGGGAGGCTGCTTGCCTGCCATAAACACGGCCACAATGCGCTTGTCGGTGATTTGTGCTTCAGACAAGGTGTTCATCCGCCTGTTCCTTCACTTATGATATGCCCCTCCTCTGTTAACCCTCGTAGTGGGATATGTGACTCCAAACCCCGGAGAGGACGACAATGCAGCAGGTGGGGCTTGCAACGTAGCAGGTTGACATTGGTTCAAGGCAGCATCAGCTTTGTTTAGCCCGTGGTAATCTTTGCTCAGCATCTGACTCCGGGAACAAATCCCTAGTGAGTGAATTGTTTACTTTGTAACTTAAATCCAGAGAGGTAGATTCTGGTTTCACCTGCAAAGGAAACAAAAACTGTTGCCAGAAATCAACTTATTTCGCGTTTCACCGAAGTTCAACATGTATCTGAGCCGTGCAGCCACTTCAGAACCACTTCAGAATAACAAGAGTTTCCAAGAGCTTCCACGGGTTTATAATGCAGCAGGTTATGACAATATCTAGGTTTAACAATAAATTACAATAGCTTTGTTCAATTCATGGTAAGCTTCGCTTCGAGATTTGTTCTTGAATCATGTCCTTAGGGTGAGTTTCACCACCTCGAGTTGTTCGAGTTACCCATATCCTGGTGGTAAGCATCATGAAATGCGTTTCTCCACTCCGAGACAAACGTTAACCCTGGGTTAGCGACTGCGTTAACATCCAAATTGTATTCCATAATTTATCCAGGTATTAAGCGCTAACTCCTAGAGCTTCCGCATTTGTTGCAATAAAACGGACGCCATGTTGTTTTATCACTACGAAATCGTCTTCGTTTGAAATTGCTGTGTTAGATTATAATTCTTATGCTTATTCTTGATTGTTCATTTTGCGCGTTAATTAAAATAACATACTCATTTCGTATTGAACATCCATGACAACGACGATTGCTTGAACCACAAAGAAGTACCTATGTTTGGAAAAAATTTTAATTCTTCGTGGTTCATCAGCTCTAATCTGAGAACTGAATAAGATATCACAATTCAGGTTTCACCATCGTATTCAGCACTAAAATGAGGTGACACTCGGTAAAAAAAATGGAAATTTTTTTCCAAATCACACAATACCCCTTTAGGTAAAATGTTTGGATTTTTTTCCTAATTTTTATTTGTGTAAAAATTAGTATCAAGCACCCCAAAACGCTCTCCAAGTTTCACTTAGATATCTTAAAAAATTCTGGGAATAGTCAGGGGAGGGGGGGGGTTACTTTTTGGACACCCTGTATATAGTTGTTGGAGTGAAGTTTCCCTAAAGATTATACAGGTGCTCAAGTGTTTTTTCAAACGCTTTTTTTTTTTTTTTTTTTTGTTTTTTGTTTTTTTTTTAACGAAATACTACTTGTCATTTCAATCCCAAAAAAATCAAACGGAAAGCCTCTAAAAATTTGAATAAATACCTACCTTCAATTTGGTGATTAAAAAATCACTAAAAATTGTTAAATTTATATTTTTTAGCAGAATATTGCTCAAATGAAGTTTATTAACTATAAAATGAAATTTTAAAATTTTCAAAATTTTGGTATGTACATTTGAAAATATATCTACAAAATTATGCTGGAAAATGTTACTTAAATTTCACTCAATTTGAAAAAATATCGATAAAAACTACAAAAAAAATCTAAAAATCCAAAACCTCTTATTGGATAGCAGATTATTATTTAGAATAGGTTGTATTTATACGTTATTATTTTAGAATACGAATAATACTGTTAAATAATAATCCAATTCATACTGCCCACCCCATTGGATAGATTTATACTGCCCACCTCCTTAGCAGATTTATACTAACCACTCCTTGGCGAGATTTATTCTGGCAGAGCGCCCACGCCCAATGCAGCCTGGATGTGGTGGCAGGAGTGCAGGCAAAGACCAAAACGAACAATGTATCTCAATTAGAACCTGAGATATCAAAGGACAAAGCTATGAAAAAAATTAGTTATCTAATTTTCAATGCTTGATGACAAATTTATGCATAAATACATTTCATTAGAAAAAAATGAAGGAAGTCGGCCGGATAGAACAACAGTACTAACTGCCATAAGATTTCGTAATTTTTTTATTGTACAAGATTTTTTTTTTTTTTTTTTTTTTTCAATTCATTTATTTATTTTTTTTTTTTTTTCAACTTTTTTTGGTACCTACCTAGTTAATTATTTACCCTCAAAGTGCTCACAGTTTAAAACAGTGTAAGATGATATAGTACTATAATTTACGAAAAATCGCTCATACACTCATGCTGCATGACTGGAACTTTTTTTTTTTTTTTTTTTTTTCCCCGAGTCACTTTTAATTAATTTTGAAGTCAATAATAATGTTAAGAGTGGTTGTAATATTATATTGTTTTAATCTTTTTTTTTAAAGTATGAATCAATTAATTTCATGAGTTTTTCCTCTCAAATAAGAATGTTGTTAGGGCACCAGGGCTAAAAGAAAGCCTACATCTTATGTTTTGGTGAAAAGCAAAAAAAAAGGTTAAAATTTCATGTTTTTTTATCAAAAACAATTTTTTTCCATTAACTGTATAACATTGACTCCATGTGTGAAAATTGTCAGCCAGATCTATTGAGAATTTGCTGAGCAGTATTTTTTCAAAACTTAGGAAAAGCCTTATTTGGGCAACCTTATACTGAGTGTGGTGTCAAAAGTTTCAGGATGATATCTTCTTCCACTTAAAAATGTTAAACGCTACATTTTCAGACATTCCGTTTCTTCAAGCTTTCGCCACCATGGAAGTTAGCCGAGAGCCTCTAAATGTGAATCCGGTCGTTCTTTCTATTTCTCCTTCCAACACCTTCGACTTCTCAAACCCTTTTTTTTTCTTATTTGGCCAAAGAAAAAAAAGAATCAGGTCAGAAAAGGACACCCCGTAGCCGTCGGAACATTTTTTCGCTCGACTAGTTTCTACTCGTACTTTGACCCTGTGCGATATTTTTGCCAAACTGTGTTCCCTAGCGACCCCCCCCCCCCCCCCCTCACTAGCGACCCCACAAGAAAAAAAGGACCCCTAGACCTTCCCCGCTCTTTTGGAAGACTGGATTTATTGAACTCAGACACTCCCCGAAGTCACCTTCCTTAAATCTCCGCCTTATTTACTGCCCGAAGATCTAATCCACCTGCCCCACTCCAATACCAGATATTGCATTAGCATTTCCGGCCCTGTTTTTTCCCACTTTCCCGACACCTCCTTCTATCACAGATCCCGAAAAAAAGTTATTCCTTTCTTTTTCTTCCCCTTGGCGAATGTTTTCTCGAGCTCAGGGGAGCGTGTTTGGGACGAGGTGAAAAACGCGCGTATTAAAACCGTTCGCCTTCCTAGCCCATTGGACGCACCTGGTTCACCAGAGGGTCAAAAACCGTTTTGGGTTTTTGATGTATATTGGACAAATTTCGTTTTTACCCTCCCTATTACTTGGACGTTTCAGGTGACGTTCCGTTGGACTGCCCAAAGAGGGGATTCAGTAGGTTTCTAAGGGTGAGACTGAGGGGGTAACTGTTATTATGACCCTGAAACGAAATTGCTGAAGGGGAGTTGGGTTCCATATTTTCATGACGCTTTCATATTTACCTGAGCTCTTCATTAAAAGGCGTCACTTCCGTCCCCTATATGAGATTTTCAGTAACGCCTCATTTTTCCATTTGGGTTTGGGGGTTGGCGTATAAAAGTATTATAAATTACATTTAGGGGCACAACGACATTACACGGTATTGCTCCCGCTGTACTTAATGGCTACACGTATCATTTGAATAGGAATCCCCTTGTTAGCAGGGAGGGTGTTGTACTCATGGCAACGGATAATTTGATATTTTAATCTGTTAAATCAGACGACTTATTGATGAAAGTTAATTACTTCGAACTGAATACAACATTTACCAATTGCAGGTACCTACCTCTCAGAGTGTGGGTCAAGACATTAACTGATCTCGTATTTCAGTCAAATGAATTTCATGAAAATGTATGAAAGTGTGTAGGGATGGTTGTGTTTAAATAAGTATGCAACGATGAAGGTTAATTATTGAATATAATAAATCCAAAATAGTTTTGGCTCATGACCAAAGCGTAATGAGTACTTCTCATCGAAATTTTCGTCAGTATTTCATACAGTTAGCATTGTGCAAACAACTCGAAGGCAATAGTTTTTGTCTGCCGTCCGCCGTCCGAAATTTACTCCAGAACCACTAGACCGAAGTTTGCAGAAATTCGGTAAATAATAATTGTATAGTTAGTCCTGGATCCTCGGCATCACTTTTGACCAACTCTAGTTCAAGATCAACTCTAATTGAAGGGCTGAAGAATTATAAGAATCAATATCTCAAAAAGTTCAAAAATAAGGATAGCGAAATTGGAGTCTATTGATTTGATTGGAAACAAAGTCCCTGGCTGTGTCACTGAGCGTAGAAGAAACAATTTATTATGGATGTAAAAGGAATTGTTTACCTGGTCAATAACGAAGTATTTAAAATGGTAAACTAACACAAATTTTGAAAGCGAAGAAGACCATCTTTACCTTGAGAGATACCCAGAGCACAATGTGGTGACGGTGGCAGGAAGGTCGAATTAATTTACCAAACTGGAAAGATAAAGTTGAGCGGGGGAAAAATCCTTGACGCGAAACTGTAAGAAAGAACGCCCTGGGGGTGCGACGAGGGTAAGATTAAAGGGGAAGAAGATAAGCTGCTACGAAAGGTGATGGGAAGGAGGGAGGATGATGAAGTTGAAAGATAAAGTGAAATATATGATCGCTAGGCGCGGCAGAAGGTTCAACCATGGTGCCAGGAGGTGGGTTTTATTCGATTTTAAAAAATCCTTTTATTTTTTCTCCCCGACCTTAGCAGTCCCTTGGGACGTCTGCCAGGGACGTGTGATGGGATATGAAAATCTTGTTTGGGATCTGTGTGAATAGATGAAGACGTACTGTGAAGACATTTTCTATAAGTCTGTCTATGGTATTTTATATTGTTGTTGTGAATATTCTGGGAAATCGTTTGAGGAGTGATTCTTATAGACGAATGTTTCTGCAAGGGTTGGAAGAAAACAGTTATTCCGGCAAGAGGTTTTGTACGCAGAAACGCAGGCTAATGATTGATTATCAATAAATTTGTTGCTTCGGAGTTAATCGAATCAGACTGAACTGTCACATTACAGTTCAGAAATGGGTTCTGAATAGAATGCGCCCAAAACACCATGTTCGACCGCCATTCTTTATTATTTTAGGTACATATATTGGGGATATCTAATCCTTGAAAACCCGAAGAAGAGAACTCCCGATCGGTACTACTCACTTACGCGAAAAGAATGTTGTGGATCTGCCACACTGTCTACAGATTTTTGCTGACTAACTTCATTTAGACAGTGTGTTTGGTTTAAGGTGAACAAAACATCAGTGGTCGATTTTAGAACTCATTTCTGATAAAAAGTTACTCTTAAGAATTTTATTTTATTTTTTTGTTTTTATTTTATTTATTTATTTATTTATTTATTTTTACGCTTAGTTTTCGAGTAATTTAGAGATTATTTTTGTGTTTTGTACCTTAAGACATTACTCCTCTTAGAGACACTGTAAACTCAAGAATATAGGCATCGTTGGAAAGAGCGTTAAATTGCCTATCTAGTTAATGCCAAAAATATATTTTTTGAGCTGACTTAATTCGTACAAAGAGGCTGAAAAAAAATTTTGAAAATTTTTAGAACTATAATTTTTCCTGTTTACCTTTCTGCTCATAGTACTCATCATTTTAGAAAAGTACTTCCACTCGAAAAACTTCCTTTAAATTTCAGCTTTCCGACGGTGTAGTTAATTTACTTTCACTTTACTAATAAGGGAAAAATGTTACGCTTTGATGTTGAAAAACATGTTTTTTCAAATGAAAACGACAGATCCGATTATTCGTGAAAAATCACCCTCTATGAAAATACGTCTATGTATTTTTTTCTCGCTGAATCGAATGGTAACACTTGCAGATCTCCCCAACTCCGTTATAACCGAGTTTTACACTTTAACTAACTAGCTTTATCCTCAAAAACTCATAAAATTCAGGTTAACAATAAACAAATCTGAGGGACAGAAGAGTACTCGACACAACACGCTTGTTTCCTGATGCCAGAAGATCATGGAGGTTACGTTGGATCAACGTCTAGGCCTATCACCTAGGGTAAACTAACGCCAGCTCGGGGCCGCAGGGAGGCCAAACCTGTAGGAACTGAAGGGCCCTTCCCTACGGGGTATCATTATTACTTTTTTTTTTGTATTTAAGACAGTATTATCATTTTACCACTTTTTACCATTTCACCAGACTTTTGTATCGGTTTCAGTATTTTCCAAACGCTCAACATCCACAATGTTCCTCCCATTTCAAAGAATTTTCATGGGTCTTTCATGGATTTCAGGCCTTAGATGATCCTTCAGGATAGCCGTCATGATAGGACTGATAATTGCCGCTCCTCAAGCGAAAATGTTTGTCACTTATATAAGTTAAAATTGTAGTAGGTAACAAATGAAATCCTATGAAAGAAATAACTCTTGGCTTGTGTCCACTAATTCCCAGTTGCCGTATGTTTTCTGATGCTAGAGCTGGTGAAGGTTTAAGAAAAGAACTTGTAGTTTGCATTATTTGTGGACGGGAAAAATTTTCTGTACAGGAAACTAAAAAAACTTAGCTATTAGGGAATATATTCTACGGTGGTAATATGGCGACTGTGATTCTTATACATCTCCCTTATAGAGCTAGTAACCTTGACCCAACTTTGCATCAACTGAGCCAATTCTTCCAATGGAAGCAAAGGTAGCAATTTTTCGGTCGTAACGAATCATGGGACCTCAATTATTAACAACCAAATCACGCTAAAACTCCTCTTCCTTTCACATATGAAAAAACGGGTTTTGTTGTCGACAGACTACGATAAGTGGTGTATAACAAACTATGACAAGTGACACAAAAAATTGCGTTACAAAAATCCGTCACGAATTGAGCGTTACTAAAATCGGTAACAAATTGTAATTTCTCATTTGGCAAAAGTTCAACTAGCTTCCAGATCCCTGAAATCTGTTCATTCTAGAACCCTGAAATTTCGTACACAGTCTCTTGGGGAACGCTGAAAGTGATTGCGAGAAAGGCAGATCAGCTGGGTCTTCTTTTCGTTAAATATTCTTACTCTTAGGAATAAAAGCAATAAAAATATCAGCAAGGGTCCTTTACATAATTTAATAGATTCCCGTTTTAGATTGAACCTGTCAACTAGTCTGTCGACTTACTGTGCTGTTTGCGCGGAGAGCGGTCTTTGGGTTCTTTTTTTCCTCTTTCTAAACCCCAGATGCCTAATTACTTCAATTTTTGGGGACATATTGCTTTCTCCACTTGCCTTCAACAAGATCCTTAAACTTTTAATGTTTTTATTTATTTGAACAACAAAGATCTCTATGAGTAACTTAAATTTGTAGGGATTTCTCAAACACTAATTAGGTTTTTACATTTTGAAGGGGTATTTTAGACGTTTAATTATTTCAATTAATGGGGTGATTACTCTTCCTCCACTGGCCTTTAAAAAAGTCCCTAAACTCTTCAAATGTCACAATTCCGAATATTTTTATTTATTTGATCAAAGAGGATTTCCGTCATACGTGTACTTAACGTCATACAAAGTCATATGAACTAAATATTGATTTTTCAATATAAAGTTGAGAAAAGAAAACAAAACCTGTTATTCAAGATAATTTCACTACTTTTTTCAACATAATTGGAGTTGAAGCACTTTTTCCGCGTACTTACAAAAGCGGTTTATTTCCTGTTTATTTGTTTTTCACTCCCACCAGCCACGCTCTGAATTCTTTCTATTCCCCGCGAATTCCCTCGGAATGGGTTTCAAGCTATTAGAACTCCTTTTTCTCTGCTGCCTCTCGGAGACTTGAATTGGATTGTCTGTTGTACTGAGTTCTGGGGGAAAAAAAGAAAAAATCTGTTTTCTCTCTTCCTTCTTCGGTACTGTGTTGATAAAACCAGTAAAGATTGGGGTCACTGTTAGGAATTAGCATTCCCAGCACAGACCTGGGTTAACTGAACTGGATGCTGGAATATGGTAGATGTTCTCCAGGAACTTTTATCTCGGCTTATACCCCGGAATTTAGTTATTTATATATTTATATTTATTCTTTATTCTTAACTGAATTTCTTGTCCCTTTAACTTCTTATTGACCAAGGAAGTGAGCATCTACTTTGACTGCGGACGACCTGCTGACTTTTTTACGAAGGGTCGTGCTCCTTGCAGACACCTGTGTTTGACAACATTATTACCGTGCTCTTAACGGACTATAGGCTCTGTTCTTCTGGTTATTGATCGCTGCTTCTGAGTAAGGTCTAAATGCAAATCAGCTGTTCATAATATACCCGAAACAATTCACCCAAATTATTCCATTTACGCAGATTTAGATAGGTAGTGACGATTACGAAATGAATGTGGTAAGTGTTAGAGAGTTTTCGTACTTCTCGTATTCGTTACGTGAAAACTCTTTTCAAAACGGAGAGGGTAGGCTTTTCTCGAAAACGTGACCTTTCTTCAGAATAACCCTAACTTTGCAACCACAATGCAGTGGATATGGACATGTACACAACCATACACTAGTCAGTTTGAACTTTTTCTTTTCAGTCAGTCTAGACTTGTCTTTCGTTGTTGGTTTAAACCTTTGTTTTTGTCATTCGTTTGTGTTTTTTCTCTGCAGCTCAACCAGAAGGGTTATTAGTGGCATTTCGTTCGTGCTTTCAACGTTTTAATCCGACGATTTCAGCAATTTCATCTCAATATTTCGTTTCAAGATATAACATTTCAAGACTTATTTTACATGTTTTAAAGATTTGTGTTCTTTATGGCAGAATCGTTTTTGTATGATGTAGAGGTAAGTGGTCGTTGTTTCTTATTTCATGTTATGTCTTGAAAATTGTCTACTGTGAGTTTTGAGCAGTTAGTCACTACAAGAATGGCGTTAAAGACAATATAAGAGTTCTCTTTCTTTCGGGCTTACGAAAACGCTACGAGAAATCAATGCAAAAAGGTTAGTATTCATCATGCTCGCTCTAACAGCTTGTTTTCGTGTGTACGAAAAGCACAGAACTTTCTACTTTTTTTTCCGTTTTTGCCGAACAAAACCCTGGAAAGCTATCAGCATTTTTTCACACTCTTGAAGGATTGGGCGCCAAAGTGATCTCCATGTACCTACTGCAGAAACCTACTGCAGAAAACCTTAGTAAAACTGCAAAACACCCAAATGTTTTTTTATATTTTAATCTGACTGCATGAGGGCAAGGCCTAACAAAGCCAAACAACAAAGAACAAAGGCCAAATTAAAATTTTTAATTTTGGTTTGGGTGAGCCTGTCGCAAAAAGGAGAAAAAAGTACGTAGACATGAACACCCGAATCGAACGTATTCTGGCTAGTTACACAGAAACTGGCTATATTAGTTAGTATTTGAAATTGATGAAAGTAGTTAGTTGTTGGAATTCGGTAGGTAGACTCCTTATACAAGCGAAAAAACCTCTATAGGTTTTGATACCGATCCGACGTGATGTGTCGTCAATATCGTCGCCGAAGTCGAACTAAACGCATCAGAAATACGTGTTTGGTATGGATTTCGATAGTTTTTGGCAAGTCGAATCGATTGAGACGGCTTTCAGAGCGATCTGATTCATTGTAACGACGATATTATTGCCAAAAATTGTCGACGATATATGAGAAAAAAATCTCATAAATACGGTTTCTATTGTAGTTTCCGATGTTTTTGGGATGATTAATTGGATAAATTATGTCCTCTTCAAACTTTGTGAGTAACCTGATCTGAGTGCCCACTAGTTTAGTCACACCGTTTCATCCATAATCATCATACCATACGGATAAGGTCTCAAAACAGTGAATGTGAAAAGAATGAACATTGGTTAATTGAATCTCAAATAAATACAATTAGCAAAAGTCACAAATATATCACACAAACATATCAAAAAATAGTAATATGACTTGTAATATGACTTGTTTTTATTTTTGAAATTGGCCTCAAATCACCAAACCGCACCTGTCTGTCCCTTATTCGGACAATTTCTTATTATAATCCGTCCTATTTGGACAGTGATATCACTGATTATAACAGGTAAATGCAATTCCAGTAATGGTACCAGTTATGTATTCAATTTCAAAAAACGTCTGCTATTAACTTCTTTCATTTTTTTTTTAACTTAACCAGGTAGGCATATAATTTAGAGTGTTGATATTACTACGCATGAATTGGAGTATTGCACCGAGTTTTTGGTTATTTGTTTATTCGGCTCACTATTTCGATTAGAACTTTTTTGAACGACCAAAAAGGAAGATGTTTAATGCCCTCAAGATTAGTAATTTTACTCTTCAAAATTATGCTGTAGATTTCGAATTTTTAAAATAAAATAATTGTACTGAAATTACAAATTCAATTTAAAAATTCTCTCGGTCTTGAACTGTCCTCTTCAACTCCTAGACCGAAATTCATGAAATTGTGCTCAAATATCAGACAAGGATGAATCAGCTTGAAATATCGGTTGACAAATCATTTTCAAGAGATGATATTGGAGGGTTGGAATTTCATTAATGAAAAACTTCATAACTAATAGAATGAATTTCTAATGTTATAAATAGTGAATCTTAGCTCTGATATCTGAACAAGTAGACCGGTAGGTAATTAGGTTCACTGTGCGATGTTAGCTGTGACTTATCTAATAAACCGCGTAGGTATATACGTGTAGGCTCGTTATACATCGGCTTACTAAACAAAAACGATCGCTTCCAACTCGTTATTCGCGATCAATGAAGAATTGATGGTGGAAGATCTCGACTAGTTAAATCGAGTAGCCGCTAACGCCCCGGATAAAACATCCGTTCCAACGGTAGGTTCCCCGTATTTAATCGTCCGCTTATAAATTAGTGTCGAAATGGGGTTCCCCGCTAATGAGGGACTAGTGCGCAACAAAAGGTCAATTAAGCCCCCTCCCCAACCCCTCTCCTCTATATCATCTACCATTCTCAGTTAAGGATAGCGCAAAGTGATAAGGGGATGCGGGAGGGGACCCCTGTGGGACCAGTTTAAAATCCCGCTACCGGTCGCTATGTGGATTTAGAGCTAACCGGGCTTCTAAACCATTATTTCGTGAATAAATCATTATTCACCGGAGTAGGTACACTCTTGATTTAGGTCAGAGTCTATCGATGAGAACGAGTATGAACTAAATCACTCGCGACGAAGTTGTGGAAATGCATTTCACTAACTTCCGTTGTGATGAGAACGAGTATGAACTTTTAGCGCGCAACATGATTTAACCAAAAACTTTTGTGAGTCGTGAAAGTAGCGATATATATAAAGTTATGATCACTCCGTTACTAAGAAGGTGCAACTCCCTCAAAGTAAGTACATACCGAGCAGCGATTAAGGGAATCGTCAGTAAACCTTTCCTAGCAGGTCCGATTTTGGTAGTTTTTTAATTTTTTTAAATCTGTCTTGTGACTTTGATTTTTTACTGAGACCAATGAATTTCTTCAGGCACTGGCGCTGTATGAGCGTGAGCCATGTCTTGGTAAAACTTCAATAACTAACACTCCCTATTCTATTAAGATTGGTAATATTATTCATTTTCTGAATTCTACGTACGCCTGCGAAGTTAGGTGGGCAACTTCTTCACTTATCGTAAGACAGATCAAAAATAGAAAATAGTCAAGATTCAAGATTCTTTATTTCGGCACAACAAGAAAATAAACTAAAGTAAATATACTCATCAATAAATAAATAAATTTAAAAACTAATAAAAAAATTTAACCTAAACGTTATACACGTGTGCCCACAGAGGCTTGAATTCAAAGAATTTGTGTCCCTCTGTGAAGTCGCATCTATCCCTCATGGTATATCAAAAATAAATCACTATTAAGTAAAAGAAAACAATTGTGAAAACATCTTCTTAGAATAAAAATAATAGAAACAAATTCGAAAATATTACAACAAATATAAAACAAATGACGAGTAATATTTACTGAATGCGACATAGATTACTGCTAATCTAAAGAACATAAATATAATCCATTTTTGGCGAATGCGCACACCCTATCATCATTACAACTGCATTCACCATCTAAGGTCTGTAGCGGACCAACTAAGGGCACAATGCCGAACCTTTCTATCGAAATCGGACTATTAGGTAGTTCCGGGGTTACGTCTGTAAGAACCAAATTCGGGTTCGCGCATGCGTAATGATTACTATAACCGATTGCAATCAAATTCATAGTAACTCGAGCATGTACCCAATCAACACCATCGAAATCGGATCGTTGATCGAACAGTTACATTCGGGATATGCACGTTTGTGTACACTCACAAAACTATTCAACTGACGCACAGCACTTTAAAACTCTAATCTAGCTGTTCAAAAAAGGAAAAAATTATTGAATATTCAATTAGAAATTGTCCAGGATATGGGTTAACTAAAATAGATTAGAAGGTGTAAGCGGTTGGATAGTGACATTATTATTATTAACTATGATGCAGCAGCCTTGCCGTGTTCACTAACACAAGGAGTCTTGTTTCCGTATATGTTCCGTCATTGCATGTTCTGCAATGAGTCATCCATCTATTACCAATATGTGATCCAGAAGAGATTACTATGAAGTTAAACATGTATGTTGAGAGCCTGTGTCCAAGTAAAGATAGCTCAATGCCAGAACCGTTTCCATGCTACACCTATTCCGTCCATTTAACATAACTATTGAATGAATGAATCAAAACGTTCAGAAATTAATTACATTCAAAGGGAGGGGGGGGGGGATCCCTGGTTGGAAAAATCCCGATTTCTCTCAACAGTATATTGACAATTTAACCCTCCTAGCCTTCGTACTTCGTTCACGTAAATTGAGTTTTAAATATAATCAGATATAACATTAAGTATGGAGCTCATCTCTGAAGCTAATTTCATTCCTATTTAAAATGCTGTTCTGTAACTCTAAATCCAGCCTAGATTAAGTCTGATAGTTGGGATAACCCTACTATAAGATGAAAAACTAATGAAAAGGATAAGAAAATTGGTACCTAATGAAAAGAGAGCCACGCACCAGCCGTGTATCCCCTCCTTTGATACTCAGTATGAAGTATGGAGTAGAGAACTGGGAAGTTGTGGGATTGTGGTTCGGTGTGAGGGGGACTTGCAAGTGGGGTTGTAAGTGGACTTTCTCAAGTCACATGGGCTTTTGAGATCTAGTCTCGTCACATTATGTCTCAAAATGCCGCGGGACTCAATAAGTATAATCCAAGACCTTTTCTATGGATAAAGACGACTATTCAAAGTATTTGGATGTCTTACATTCCAGCCATTCAGCTCCCACACAGATGTGCCAGCCCGATGAAAACTGGATAACTCGAAACCGTCTCTACCTCTTAGTGTGGGTCAGTCGGCTGTGTCCATCTGGGCATACCCCAAGGTGGGGCAGTTTCATTGTTTAATGTTTAATAAAGTTGTTGATTGTTTGCTCTTATCAATCGAATTTAAATTAGTCGATTTGAAAACTTAACTACGTTATTTACAAAACTTATAAATAATAAAATGAACATATCCTGAGGAACATACAGAGGAATGACAAAAAACTTCAAAAAACATAACACAAGAAAAATTATCTGGATTTTTTCTTTTTCGTAGGTGTAGTTTTCACATGAACATCAACTTCATAACTTTCGATAGTGAGTAACTTTTAGAAAAAATGAACAAACACAGACGCCTTTATAAAAATAATAGCCTAGCAAATATCCTAACGCGCGAATGGTTTCTTTCGTGATTTGTTAGTTTTGATTTTGTGTTTTATCAAGGAAACAACTGTCAGCATCCAGTGATCTTAATTTAACACTAGTGAAACTGGAAGGGATGGCAAAGTTTTGATGTGAGGAAAATACGTGAAAAGTCGACTCAAAAAACTTATAGAAGAAACTTAAGTTAGAATTCGCTACTTCAAATTTCGCTTGGAAAAAAAGGACCCGTTTTTTGTTTTTAATAAAAAATGTAAAAAAGAAGGAACGGAGAGCAAAAGATTTATCGGAAGGGTAAAACGATTTAGGGCCGATTACAATAATTGGAGGGCCTTTCCCCCGCCCTCCTTTTCATTTCGGCTAAATGGCCGGTTGGTGGCGGAGGACCCTTCTGGACGGAAGCCAAAAACCCTATGGTTTTCCCGATTTTTCTCCCCAACGGCAAGAGAGAAAAAGGGGTCGGAATTCGCTCCTAAACTCTGCCTGAGCTTTTAGCGCGCTAAATGATGTCATCGTGTACACTTTTACCCCAACCACTGCCAGAGCACTAGGCGAAAATGTCCAAACAGGATGTACACAGTTCAGAGGGACGTCGAATGATTTAGTTGTAATTTGCTTGACCTTCAGCTGCAATCAAGTTAATTGTTCCGGCCTGAATGGACGATATGGCAGTATCGCAAAAGAATTCAACTTGGAAAGTCTACTAGAAATTAGTCTACTATTTCAAGGTACTTCATTTCCAAGTAGTTGAATCTTCAACTATCCAGTTCTAAACTAATCCTCAAATTTTGCCCGACTAGTTTTTTTGCCCAAGGTTTTTTTAATTATTATTATTATTATTATTATTTTTTTTTTTTTTTTTTTTTTTTTTTCTTTTTTTTTATCGTGAGGAATCAATTGGTTCTGGTCACCATACTCCAAAATATCATAGAAACTGTACAAAGTAGATATTTCTTAAACGAATGAAATAGTTGAACAACGTATCGTAATGATCTATTGGAACAATGTGGCCCAGACAGATCAGTCCAAAACGAACGTTATTGAGGCGATCTAGGTGTTCTCTTGCCTCGGTGTTTTTAAAAGCTAGACACCGGATGTGATGGATCTTCTACAAATCGCCATATAACATTCCCACGGGGTTTTAAACTAGAAGGTCCGCAGACTAGGTTCCTCACAAAGCTTGAAAAAATTAAAATCTACTTTTCACATCTGATATTGTAGAACCCAATTAACCAGTAATATTGAAATTTGTCGTCCGAAATCGTTGACGTCGTTGCATCGAATCGGATCACTCCGAAGACATACTAATCGATTCAACACGTTGTTTCTGAGGTGTTCCGTTCGATGAAGATGATACCGCTGCGTCGTGTAGAATCAGCACCAAAAACTGTACTGCATCATCCGGGTTTCTAAGGAGTCTACCTTCCAAATTTCCAGTCGATAGCAAAATTACAATGAATCAGCAGACAGACACACACTCACACCCACACACACAAATGCGGACCGATTCAATGTAGACACTCACTTTGTTCGCCATTTAGTGTATCTGGGTGTGTGGCTCTCATTGCTCACATGTCGCATGCATGCGCGTTACGCTGTTTCCTGGATGGACAGCGTTATAGTGTAGGCTAAACTGTGTTTATGTACCTATTAGGTACATATATGCGTTCGAAGGATGTCATCCGGTGAATTGCACAATTGTGCTAGGTCCGCTCGAGCGCTCTACAGGTCTTTCACAATGGATGATAGTTGTGCAGCCGGACATTAAGGATTCGCATTCATCTCGGAACTGTAACGCGCAATGGGTGCGGGCCGATCGCGGCTATAGGAGCTTCCTGTTTAGTGAGTTGGTGAGCTCCTCCTTTCCCACAGGATAAACAACATCGCAGTTGCGGGGTCTGTGCCGGAGTTCGGTTCAACAACCGGAGGTTAAACAGGAACATTCGCATACCGGGGCCACTGGGAGCAGGTGTGCAGGAAGTGACCGGGTCAAACTATCGGCGTTGTTTCTCGCTCGATGGATCGGTTCAATGAGCAGGTGATGGCAAGTCACGTAGTCACTGTTGATTCCATCTCGTAATAAAGAATTATGACCTACTTTTGACCCTGGCCTTCTGTCAAAAAATTGGTTCCCTCTACCAAATTTAATGTACAGTTCTAATGGATAGCATAGAAAATGTAAAGGACATGAGAACTAAAAATATCTTGGGTGCCATCTCAACATAGGGGCTGTACTCTGGAACTGGCGGCCGGATTGAGCTCGCCATGTGTTCTATTTATATATTTTTATGAAAATGAATAAGGTACACTCTTTCCGAGCGACAAGACTGTACATTTTGTATTCTATACATTTTTATTGTTAGTGGTTCAAAATCTCATAATAACAACAAAATCACGGAATACCCACCAGCTTTTTGGTTTAATGATAATAATTAAAACCCCACAAGTTTCTTTTGAAGACGAGCCGTTCTCGAACAATCAAGTCGAGTCTCGAGATTCTAGACCCTGACCAACTAATTTGAATTTTTACAAAGGGATTGACTACTTGATGTAATGTATTTTTGAGATGGGAGCGTAGTGAGCAGCCAGTTCACTGATCTAAGCAAAAAACTGATCTGTGTAAAATCTCATGGCGACTAAAGCGCTGGGAACGCTACGCGGTGGGTAGTTGAACTAAAGAGCAAGTCAGGGTCTAGAGTCTCGTGACTCAACTTGATTGTTCTAGAATGTCCAGTCATTTGAAGCGACAATATTGCGTTAACTTCAGTAATTTCTGCGTAGTACCATTAAAGAACTAAACGTAACCGAACCACTGTAAAATAACAACAACTGTTTGATTTTAGTGGAGACTACAACTTTTCCATCTCTCAAAAGTGAAAACAATGCTTCCGCTACCTCTAGGTAGACTTGGGAGGAATTTAAGAGATAAAATTTAGTATTTAGGTACCAATACTTCATTAGTAGGTACATCCGCACGGAATCTCTATTTAATAAACTCGATTTCGTAACTTTAGAATAAATTCCATTGGAACTATATCACCTGATAATTCCATTATTGGCATTATGTACCTATATCAGCTGATATTTAGCAATTTCTGTGTGTTCCCGTCTCTTATATCCAGCGATCTTTGATGGAATTTATAAATTGAACGGCTAATCAATAGATTCGCTAGCAGCGCATTATTTCTCTATGGTATCGCTATTAGAAATCCGAAGGTGATTTTCGATGTTCGAGCCCTTACAGAAAACGAACCGTTTAACTTACAACGTTACGGATGGTTTTAATCGATTCGTTGGGATTATATTGATCATTGATAAACAATAAATCATTACTGTTACCTTGATAGGTTTTGAGATGTCGATTTTTGAATGTTTAGCCCTTTAATTCTAACCTTTAAAGTTAAAAAAATTGATGCCGAGCTTTAGTACCATTTAGACCCCAAAAACGATTTTAACGAAGTTTCATGAAATTTGGTCTATTCATTTCGAAGAAAAGCTGCGGATGTCAGACGGACGGATTTATATTAAAAATATATATATATATATATATATATATATATATATATATATATATATATAGTTTTTTTTTTTTTTTGGATTCTACGCATCTTGAAACATAAAACAACAAATTTTGAGGGGTTTAAATTTTTTATTCTTGGTCGATTACAAAGGTTCATTATTATTGAAAATAATGAACCGAAATGGAGTATGTTTGGAAAAGATAGTTTAATTTCATGACATAATGATTTCAATAAGAAAAACCGGCCGTTTTTACGTGAGTAACATTATATTCACCGTTTTCCATGTTTTTTTTTTTTTTTTCTGTTCTGTATGTTCAAATGTGCCAATAAATCTATCCATCCATCTAAGAAACATTATCGTAATGATGGTAGCAAAATCATTGCTGAAGTTTGTGATTGTGAAGCGGTATTTAGGTTTACTGTAAAGAATCGTCCGTTTATACATCTAGCCAGCAAAAACATGTCCCGCTTCCCGATCGGATGATACAAATCTAAAACCTCAATGATCGTGGGATCCGTTGATCGATTCCTCAAGAAAATGCCGAGTGTTTTTACGATCGCGGTCGAGGACTCGCGGTCTTTTGGCTTGTGCACATTCAAACCGTCGGACCGTCCTGAAGACAAAGCGAAATGCGATGCAAGAAACTCACGGCCGCAATACTCCCGCCGGGGTGAAGAAAATTCATAAGGAAGAACTTTGGAGACGGCGCCAAGAATGCGAGCTTTATGACCGTGACGAAGTTGTTTTCCTGCATCTGGAGGTTTAGTAGTAGGCACGCCGGAGTCATTGAAATCCCCCTGGACGGTCTCCCGTACTGAAATCCGCCAACATTCTCCGTTTTTTAACTTTTGACAGCACAGTATGAAGCATAAACTATTAATATATAATAATGTTTTTCCAATTTATCCCTACCAGTTCAACAAATAGCGTGTTAATTAGCCATTAAAAATTAGGGTTGTACCTAGTATGTTCGTACATACAACCTCATGGGTTTGGAGAGAGGTTCCCCTGAAAATAATAATTTTTTTTTTTTTTTTTTTTTTTTTTTAGAAAAAAATACTTTTTTTAATGTTCTTCCTAACGAGAACAACCTCTCCTGCACCTAGAATTTTGATAATTTCAGATCATTGAATCTTAGCCTTCGGATTCAGAGTCATAATTTTGACTCATACTGAAATAATAGTTGTTTCAGCTTTTCTCAGCTTTCTACCTCAGATTCAACGAATCCTGTGTGGTATTTAATTTTTGACTCGTGACAGCTGAGAGTTTTATTTTAGTTGTTTCAAAATCTCCACTTTCGTGAATTGAACTGAGAGTTTTTGACTCAGCTAGTCCAAGGCTGTTTTTTGACACAGTTGATGCCACAGCTGCCATCTATACGGCAATATTTGTCCATATTTATCTCAGCTAATCTGAAGGCTCAACTTAATGTAAATTTTAAACAAGTCCTCTATTTGCACCCTGCATCACCCCAAAGCTCCTCCAACTATGAATCTGTACCATTAAGGCGATGTAACATTCCAGGATAGTAGGCTTCTACATAACTTATTAGACATCAGACCTTAAGATGGGTGGTATTAAAAATGTAAGGGCGCAGGAAGAAAAGTGACGAGGGGGGAATTAAAATTGATCACCAGGATCAATTTCAAGGAAAACTTAACAAGGAGCTTTTGAGAAACCTCGGCGCAACCTCCCGCCCTTCAGAGTCTTTACAGCGATCTTTGTGGAGGAGGGATTGAAAAAAATTAAGCTTCTTAACGAGGGAATAAGAAAAAGGAGATGATAGCTTTCTGAAAGCTGGAGGCCCCGCAGTAATCCACGGCGATAGACAATTTTCCAAACCGCTGTTTGAGCCGGTAAGGGGATCCGTGAAATTGGATTAGTTGAACGTAAATTAGAAGTGAAGCGAAAGTTCGGGCCAATGATAATCATTTCATTCCGCAGATTACTATAACACGATTCTCAACTAAGTAATTAATTTTCTTGATATTAGAGAACCAGATCATTATTCCTATTTGATAATAATATAGTTTACGTAGATGGCAGTAGAAAACATGGCTGGCTTCCCTATTTCATCGTCAAAGTACCTACAATCAATCACAGTAAATTCATACAACAAACCATCGCCTATATCATAAATCTGAGACCAAATTAAAGCCATCAGAAGATCCAAAATCTGTAGACGACCTTTACAAGATGGAGCGAGGATACAGGGGTTTCTAGAAAAGCTGAACCCCACAGGTTCTCCAGCGTATAAGCCAGGTGTTCCCGAAGACCAAGTGCATTAGGACTGGATGAACGCTCCCTCTACAATACAAGAACTACATACTGCTCTCTCAAACTGATCCGATTCCGCTCCAGGGAATCTTTGTTACCAGATATTATCAAACTTACCTGTAGCAAATAAAACCAAACTACTGAGCCTTTACAACCTCTTCTGGTACACTGGCGAATTTCCACCTGAATGGTCAAAGTTCATTATTGTTCCAATCCATAAACAAGGAAAAGAACCTAATTTAGCAGACTCGTATAGTCAAATGTCACTTGCCTCCTGTATTAATAAAACCTTTAAGAGGTTCATGATGTACAGACTAAATGGTGGACCGAAAGTAATAACGCTCTTCCAGTTGTAATTTCACCATGGCTGTATTGGTAACACCGATGCCAATAAATTTTAAAAAATCGCACATCGAGACATTTTCATGCCTTTGTGGAAATGTCGTTTAGGAATGAAAATCGTCGCCGCTATCAGTGTAATCGCACAAGACAATGGAGGCAGGCCGGATTCGAATCGCGATCGCAGCGAACCTGGCGGTATGGTGGTAGGTTCGTCCAATATAGATTAGTTGATGTGTATAGTTTGGTAGTCTGGATGTTCGCAAGCTTGCATCTCAAAATAAGGTAACATCAAGTAGTCAAAAAAAGCCCTAGCAAAGAATCAGCCCTAGTAAAAATTGAAAAAGATAGTTAAAAAGTTAAAAAAGATTAGTTAAATAGTTAATCAAGATTATTAGGACATACTGCCAGGTTTGCTGTGATCGCAAATAGAATCCGGTCTGCCTCCATTGGCCACTGCGTAATCGTTTGTACTTCAAACAAGGAGGATGGTGCTTCGAATGCCTACAAAATTTGACATCAAACCAAGCACGTAACCAGTACTTCTCAGTGATATATGGAGAGAGAAATTGGCTCCGTGAGATATGGTGAGATATCAGATAAATCAATAAATTTTCAACGACTAACGGACGATTTTTTTTTCCGTTTCAACAATTTTGTTGTAAGCAAGAATCTTCAGAAATTTTCGTCAACTGTAAAGTGACGCTCCTTAAAAGGCTGTCGTCGTTTTGTGTCGTACCCTCGTACCCCGGTTGTGTGCCTAAGGAAATCACTCGAATTTTTCGGTATAGAACTTTCTGATCGATTTTGGCCAAATTTACTGTGGAAGGACATTTGTATGGGAGATCTTTGCCAAATAGCTTCCTCAATATTCTACAAATTTTGATGGAATTCTCAGATGGATTCCTTGGATTTTTTTCCTCGGAAATCATTGCATGAGGATCAGTCCTTAGTTCGTTGGTAAAATTTAAAATTCAAAAAACGTCAATTTTTCGCAACCCGATTGAGTTTAGAGTGCTTTCATATAAATGAGAATGTTAATTTTTTCTTCCGAATCGCTGGTCAAACGACTCAACGGATTTTATTGCGGTTTTCCTTTAAATTATCAGCAAGTTTCATCGAAGGTTTTAGGCTATATTACAATCCTCTAGACTTACTCGTTCGTCGAAAACTCGGCTTTTCCTAACGACGTCACCTGAGTAAACAAATTTTTAATTGAGGGAAAACCGTACATGCGTCGAAATTTTCTCGCAAAATGTGGATTAAGTGGGTTCATGTAGTGAAGAAGTTTCGATAACAAATTCAGCGATACAAAAACGATATGGTTGAGTTGAGCCGAACAGTTTTTATTCAAAAATTGATATTAAAAATGGCTTATTAAATGCAGCAATGTTAGTCAAGAAGAGTTTTAACGTAGGACCAAACGACTAAGGTTATATTGATAAGAAATGGAGACGCTTGGTTGAAAAATTAATTGGGTACAAGTTAGAACTTGATTCTTAGCTGAAATTTGATTTGAAGCCTTGTGGGGACTTCTGGGTACCTACTGTGTAAAAATTACAACGTACGAAGCCACCAACTTACATGGCACAAGTTGCTTTTTAATTACCATAAATTGCCCGTAGCGTGACACGGGTATACAGCTGGTGTAAGATAGTTTGAAATTGAACTTTCGATAGCCCTTTATGAATTCCGACTGTGCAAGAGCAAATTTTGAGTTATTGAAACGCCGATACGCCGTATTTCCATATTTTGCATTCGACGTTGGTAAATGTTTTGAGTCTGGCTTCCTTTACATTTTAAAGGGACGATTTTGAGGAAGTATGAATTTTGGTTTGGTTTATTTTATTATTTAGTAATGAACCTTTTTAATTGACCGGGAAAAATTTAACACCCTCCTCCATCAAAATTTGTTGGTTCACATTTAAAGAAACGAAAAATCTAAAAATAGGATGAAAAAAAGAATTAACAAACAAAAATTCCTTCCATCAAGACCATAACTTCACTGGACCAAATTTACGAAATGTTTCTCAAAAACCACTCATTGATGTGCTATTGATCCCAGCATTACATTCAATCAACCCCGCAATAGGTTAAGCTAAGGGGTTTATAACCTTTTTACTCCAAACATAATAAAAAATACTCCACCAAAGCGAGTTTTGGCAAAACCCTCCACGTTTCAAGTTTTATTATACATATCGCAAACATGGGCCTGAATAATTTATATTTCAAATTCACACATCAATTGTAAAATTCATAGGTGTATGTAGACCTTGGAACGCTCTTTTAGGGTTAACGGCTTTACGGCTGGATTACGTATTTAATCCCCAACTTGCATAAACGAAAAATTATACCTACGCAAAGAAAAGTTGGTCTTTCAACATTAATTACTTAATTAGAAGTGGTGACTTTATGGAGAATGAAACGCGAGAGGAGCATTTAAGCCTCCACTTCTGATGTCTGGTTGTAACGTTGCCGAGTTTCACTTTACTCAGAAATAAAAGCGAGGACACAACTCCCCGGGATATATTACACCTTCCAGCCCTTCTCCTAATGGAAACCACTAGGATTAGCTTTTAGAAGGCAAGTAGCCCTCGCCGCTTCTACCAATAAAACTTTTCTCTTTTCCGCTCATGCTTATTGTGGCTGAAAGATGAAAACGTCTGCTGAGATGGGTTATCAGAGATTATAGGAGTTCTAGCTCGGAATATGTTTGTCACCGGTTTTTAAGTATATCCTGGACGGTTGACACCGACTCCAAAAGGCCTTCTGGGAGAAAAGAGATCAGATAATTAGTTATTGGGGTCCCAATATTGACACCCAAACTCGCGAATGAATATGTTTAGCATGGCTAGTGAAAACAGCTGAAATCTCAGTACCTGTAAAGTGTCTTCATATAAATCACAAGGATTATAAATAATACACGAATTTTGGATATGAACGAAGCAGAATTTAAAGTAGCATATTTTGTATGATTGATACCAGAACATAATTTGACAGTGATGACGAAATAAGTACCTGATAATTATAATAGAGCGATCGTACAATTATTCGATTTTTGTAGGATAGAATAGTCACTACATTCACCCACTATTTTGAAACACCCACTGACTTCTGTTATGGATAATGAGAAGTCCCCCCCTACCCGTCCGTCTTTTTGAAAGCCCCGGGAGTGTGTTGGATAATAAGTAGTTCCTTCTTCTCGATTCTTGCTAAAGCTACTCTTTGGCTTATTCTGGAGGGTTATTCAAACTCCAGGATATCCTTTGGGTGTAGTAGGGTAATCCCTTCTCTCCCTTTTAAGGAGAAACCACTTGGTGTTCCTGAGCAATACTGAGCGATACCTATAGGTGTGAAAAAGATGCTTCATCTTCAAATGGAAGAAGATTCCACCCTAAGAATTTTAGTATCAATCTCACTCTCCTACTAAGAGTTGTTTTCGTCCCATGATTTTTCAAAGTTTTGCCCACTCATGACGTCAAAGGGGGACCCTCCTGTCCAGTGTGATGTCACCAGTGCAATCATTGAAAGAAAACTACTCATCATAGGAGAGTTCTGATGGTGTCAAATTTTTTAGAATTTAATCTACTTTCCAGTTGAAAATACAAAAAGAGTACATGGGTAACGCTTATTGACTCGGCTGCTGAATGGTGAGATGCCTGAGGATCTAAGGTATTCGGTTCACGTAGAGTTTTCGGAGGGTCATGATTGGTATGTGAAAGAATAGGTAGTTTTTTAGCCGTCGGGATGTTGAATGTTTGGGCAGGTCTGGATGAAGTGACGTTTTAAGGTAAGCAGACACTAGTGTCACGACGAGGTGCCAGGATCAATGTGTTTTGGACCTTCTCTTGCATAGATTTCCTATTATAAGAGGCCGCTTTGTGACTGTGTTTGAATTGTGTTTGTACTCTGTACAGTGTTTGTACTGAGCGTTCGGCTAATCCATTAGTTGCTAGGTATCCCTGTGCAATGAATGGAGTATACCTCTCTCCCCGCAGTCCAGTAAATCTCCCAAGCTGGCAGACTACTCGATCCATTATCCGAGAGAAAATTAGGGTCGAGGCACAGAGCTGTGGACATTTTTTTTTGAAAAAGTTGAAAAATCAAAAATTCGATTTTCTTGAAATTTGGGCACCAATATGTCACCAGATAGTCCTTGAGTACAATTCAATAGGTTCCTTGCCCCAACAAGTTGTGTTTGGATGCCTGAGGGGCAACTTTCGAGGTATGTCTACAGGTCTTTTGGCTTAAGATATAAACACAGTGCAGAATACTGTTTCAGTTCAAGTGTATCTATCCATCGGCTAAGAACCATAAACCGAGGTGAACCTTCATTATCTACGGACGTGAGCGAATGGATATAAATCAAGATTATAAAATATTTTCAATGTAATAGGATTAATCCCTATTGAGGACTTGTATAGAGACCAACGATATCTCAAAAGTGTTGACTCTTTCCTCAAATTCAAAAGTGAATTTCTCAAAAAGATAAAAAAGATATCTATGAAATTTCATTCCTATTTTCTGCAACCCGTTCTTGACCTAATTTCATTGAAATTTCTTGTGACTAGCTGCAACTTTTTTTTCTAATGATTAAAAAAAAAATGTTCCAGCCCGATTTCTCACCAACAAGAAACGCTAGGAGAGGTAGAACTAACTTGTAAGAGTTTGTCCCTTGGAATAACTGCAAATATTGTTTCTTTGTAAGAAAAAAAAAATCTGATTAAATAGTAATTTTATTGAAACTACCAGGAAACCTTCCTAACAAATGAATTATGTACGTTTTGTTATGGAATATTGAAAGTGATGCTAATTTTAAATTCATCTCCTAATTTCACGCCCTAATATGATTCTATTAGGAAGATAATTTTTTATGCCAAAAGAAATAATATTATTTATTTTTCTCCAAATTCAGACCTACTAAAACTAGTTTATTGCCATTTTTTGTTATTTGAACGTTAATGGACTAGTTTGCGACCCTAGCATGTGGGTATATTCAGAATCAGCTTGAAATTTTCCTTGAAGAATCCGTCAAGAAGAATATTTCAAGTTCTGTGCGATGTGGCAACCGGGTACATTTTGTCAGTGGAGGTTTTTTATGGTTTAAATCGACATATCCATGTTCAAAAGCTTTTCCCAGAGAGGGAGGTTTATTATTTCTATATTACATAGCCCTTCCACGCATATCACTGGTCAAACTGAATCTATGGTGCATTGTCGAAATAAAACCGGACGATGCCACCTACCAAAAGAAAATAAATTGATAAACTAGAAACAGTAAATAAATAAAACAAGATAAAAACAAAAAACCTTAGAAGTGATTTGGACGAATAAAAAAATATAATGTCGCTGGTTGGATACGAACCCAGCAACATCTTACAAGACACCCTTGTGCCGCGAAGCCTTGATAATTAAACCGCATCATCTGACTCGAAATATTCCCTTTATTATGGGAAACGAATGAATGAACGTCAAGCAACCCAGATAGTCTCATTCGATTTTTTGAACCTCCTATGTCCAAAAATCAAACAAAAAATGTCTTTTATTTCAAAAATTTTCGAGATAAATAAATAAATAAATATATATATATATATATATATATATATTTTTTTTTTTTTTAAGTAGTAACTAGGTGCCCTTTAGGATTTATCGAAAGTGATGCCGATGTTACAAGCATATCCCACGCTGATGTACGATTTTTGAGCCAAATTTCATTTTAACTTTCAAATTTTATTTCCGGTCCGATAGTTCTGGAGAAAAGCTTTGGGCGGCTTACGGTAGACGGACGACTTTTTCAAATTTTTCAAACTCGATTTTTGGATTTCACCAATCATGAAACGTAAACCAATAAATTTTGAGGGGGTTAAACTTTTTTTTTTCTTGGTCGACTATAAAGGTTCATTATTGGAAATAATAAAACAAAATCTAGCTGGCAGTTTGCGTCTCCTGAATGAGAAAATAACAGTTCACAGTGGCACAGTCGGAGCTTGCCCCCGAGTTCTAGCGACTTGGACAATCTTGAACATGACTTGAAATCGGGTCAGAGCCCCTATATTTATGACTTTGAGTCGAAAGATTGTGGTTTATAATTTCCTTTCCACTGCCGGTGATGTTCTTTGTAGAGAGAAACTGATATGAAATTAAATATTCATTTCATATTCATTCTTACCCCGAATTTTGAGTTATGATTAATATTCAGTACTAATTCAGTGTTTTTGTTACAGGTAAGCAAATATAGCAGATCACCTTCCTCGCAAGTAAGTTTAACCTTCAATATAAATCTCGGACGCCGTTTTATTGGTCAGAAACATCCATAATCTATTCACATATTCCTGCTACTCAGAGTGGTCCGATTACTAACTTCCTAGGGGACGTTATTGTTGAGTTAACAATCCTATCTGAACACTTGATTTTCCTACTTTGAAAGAAATCCACCTGGCTGTCGTATTGTTCGTGCGATCTCATTATTTCCTCGAGTTAGTTTCCCGAAGCCTCCTCGCACTTTAGTCCCAGACTTTCCAATTAATCTGAAGGAAAATCCCTTTTTTCCCTCGAGTGAGAAGGAGGGGGAAATAACGTCGGAAAAGAAAATCGTCCTGGAGAGGGGGGGGGGGGGGTTGAAGTATCCCCTTCCTTCTTACCACCCCTCTCCCTCCACCACCGCCACCCTTTCGAGTCATTACCGCACTGGCGTGCTCTCTCTACCGGCATAACAACACAATTATTTCCTGTATCCCCCAAAAAAGGAGGTAAAAAGAAAGAGCCTCTCGAATTTTAACGATACCCCTCGAGATTTGAGGTGGTTTTTCTTCCCCTTCGGCGGTCGTCTTTCGGCGTTTTCCCGAATCTTTGCAATTAGATTGATCTTGTTCTGTAAGATGTTCGGTTGACAAGGAATAAGAAAGGACTGTGAATTTGTACATGGCGGTTTATATCTTGCCAAGGAACCTTCATACCTACTCTAGCCTGAAACTAATAAAACATAATTCACTAATAAATTACTAATTCACTAATTTACTAATTACATACTACATCTTGCACGTTTGGAACTCTAGCGACTCCTCTGCCGGTTCCAAACTTAGGTTACTGACGTTAGATCAACAGTTACGACGCGACAAGCTCTCAGAGGTGACAACTTCTATTTATAAAACGTCGAAAATCCTTAAAACGGCGCCAGAAACGGGGAAGAACAAAAAAAATCAAGAGCCCGCTCGAGATGCACTCAAGCTGTCTTAAACGCTCGGAAGATGGGGCGAAAAAAATCTCTACGAGAGGCCAAAGCGAAGTGCAGCTTGAAGTGTTTTTACCCGAAAACTTTGGAAAGTTTGTCGGAACCTTTTTACGGGAAACTAAACGCTTAAAAATAGAGTCTTACCAAATAATTAGAGAGCTGGAGAATATCAGTTTTCTTCTTGTGGCAATCTAAAGCCCCGTTTACACTGTCTGAACATCCCCGAGCATCGAGCATTGAGCATTCGTGATCGTTGCTCGCCAGTTTTCAACGAGCACGAACACAAACGAGCCCTCTGTTCACACTGCTTGAGCATTTGTGACGATCAGTTGCTCGTGAGGATTCGCAGCAAATAGATGGCCTATCCGCGCTATCCGAAATTGCGGTTTCCGCGGCGGCTATCCTCATTTTAGACCATCTAGTGGACGAAAAGCGAAAAAAGAAAAGGCGTCGCATGTGGGAGACGTCATTTTTAAAGAAAAGGAATTACTCCCTATTGCTGAAGGATTTGAAGGAGGATAACAGTGGGCTATTCAGCAATTTTAGCCGCATGTCGCCTGCTTCTTCCTTGATCTTCTCCCTCCTGAACGAAGCCAGCAAAGAAGTTATCTTGTTTTTCACGGTGTTGGACGACGTTTCCAGCTGCTTGGCAACAGCTTTCCAGGCGTCTTTTTTCTCTTTTAATTTTATTAAAATAAAATGTATGGTCAGGCTACTACAGCTCTGGGTGCTCCGCATACAGAGAAATTTACAAAAGGCACTTTTCATTTTCCCGCACTCCATCACTATAATACTTAAAAAGCAACAAAACACCACACACAAAATGGGAGACGTGTGCCTTTCAACAGCTAGGCGAGAACTAGATTCATAGAACACGATTCGACGGTGTTCACACACAGACAGTGGCGAACAAGCGTCCCTATGATGATTCACCGCAAAACCGACATCGGGTGGATCAGGTCGGAGCACGAACGAGCATTCACTTGGACCTTGTTCGGCTCGCGGGGACTGTTTACACTGCCTGAGCCTCGAACGAATGCTCGTTCGACATCCCTGCTCGCGACGAATGCTGGGGCAAAGTAAATGGGCCTTAAGGGTTGTCGAGATTAACTTTCTTATGGTCTACACTATAATGTATTTTGGTATCTTTAAATATTATTTCGGGATAAGGATTGATAAGTAAGATACAGAAATTAATCACTGAAATTATTTTAATACCTATTTCTTCATAGTGCTCCAATAGAAAGGTATTAAAGTAAGGAGGTCAGACTAAGCTGTGGTCAGGGTATATTTATGGAATACAGTCCCATAGGGGTAGAATGAGATACTGCACTAGGGAGAGCAATTGGATTAGTTGTGGTCAAAAAGTTTCAGTCATGCAGCTTGATCGTATGTGTGATTTTTCGTAAATTACCGCACGGTATACTGTTAAATTGTTTTGAAATTTGAGCTTTTTGAGGGCAAAAAACTGTTAACTTTACATTTTATGGTAGGAAACGTATTCTAAATAATTCTCTATTCAAATAGAGATTTAAATTTTTTAGGTTTTTGTAGTTTTTATCGATTTTTTAGCAAACATTAATGAATTTTAAGTACATTTTTTAGCATAATTTTGTTCATACATTTTTGAATGTTCTGTTTTACTGTTAATAAACTTTATTTGAGCAATATTCTACCAAAAAAAATATATAGTTAACGAGTTTTAGCCGTTGTTAGCCATATTCGTTTTAGTACATTTTTTTTAATCTGACTAATCTGACCAATGCACACGTGACACACACACACACACACACACACACACACACACACACACACACACACACACACACACACACACACACACACACACACACACACGCGCGCGCGCGCGCGCACGAATTACGAAAATGTTTTATTTGTCAAAAATATACAGTAATTTGATCACAGCCCCATGACCCGGGGTCGCGCGGAACATTTTTGGTGGGTGTGTGTACAAATATAACAATATAATTTCAAAATAACTCACAATCACTTCCTGGACTGAAAAAAATAAATAAACATATATAATTCATGGATTTTTACTTTAAAACACATTTGTAGATAGTTTCTTACAATTCTTAATTCAGTATAATATAATCATACTGTGTACCCTGATTTCTATTTATTTCCTTGTATTTTTGATTTAAGTTCATATGTCAGCTTTGGCACGAGTAGTATGGTCTGCCTGCTATGATATTTGTGCACGGTAAATTGTTGTACAAAAGGTACTCCTTCAACTTCTTCTTTGTCTCGTTCCTAGTGTCGTTGGCTGCGTAAACGTGGGGAATCAGATAATTTCCGATGGCTGGGATCATGTACGTCGCTTGTCTTCGGGTGTGGTCGTAATGGTAAACCGACTGGTCAAATTCATAGCTGGGATGTCCTCCTCTCCTCGTCCGGCTTTGCTCTTCGCTTCTTGATAGCATATCTCAGTGGGCACACACACACACACACACGTACGCACGCACGCACGCACGCACACACACACACACACACACACACACACACACACACACACACACACACACACACACACACACACACACACACACACACACACACACACACACACACACACACACGCACGCACGCACGTACGCACACACACACACAAATACACACATATGATAAAGCGTTAAACTTCGTTTCAGAATGCCTCAAAACAGAATTCAATTAAGAAATATTTCAAAAATTTTGATTTTAAATTTTTTCGAGCCATTGCAATATCTTCATTTTCTATGAAAATTTTCTAAATGATTTGAACGATGGTTAATTGCTATATGCATAGAAGAGAGAGTACTATCTTTTCTTCAGGCGTGGTGAAACTCGGTTGAGCTTGGGAGCGGCAGTGTCGTCGGATGGCACTGCCGCCGTTCAATATAACGGTTCTCGCATCGGTTCTATGGAACTGTTACATTATGGAATGTGAAAAACTGTTGACCAATGTATACAAAATTCCAATATTGAATTTTGTGCAACAGTCGGTTATGGTGTGTTCTATTTGTTATGGAGTATATCTTCTCTATGTAGGTACCTGTGATTTTCACAGATATAGCTTGAGAAATTATTTAGAATTACTGCTGATAGCGCAGTCGAACTGTGTAAAGTGGTTGACGCGGACTGTATAGGTGTGTACATGACGTGTCTGTAGGTAGGGGGTGAGAGGTAGAGATGTGGAGGGAGGGGTTTTGGAGTTATGTTGTGATGGCCGGGCAGAGTTATTCCACATTTTAGGGCCAATCCGTTAAATGCATACAAAAATCGTTAATGATAATGATTTTCATCGAAATATTAGATTTTCCATACATTCATCAATTTATGAATTTATTCACACGGAATGTTTAGCTTTCGGGATGATCACAAGCAGGTGAACCTCTTTTGAAAATAATAAACCGAAATTGATGGTTCGGGAACAAGGAATGGCAGATACACCGGTACAAGGGAAATACATTAAACATTAATCCTAATCGACGGGCATCTGCATTAATGACGCCGATAGTGCAGTCGAACTGTGTGAAGTGATTGGAGCGGAGCGTGGATGGGAGGTGGGGGGAGAGGTAGAGTTATGTTGTGTGGAGGAGGGGGGAGGATGAGGTAGAGTTATGTTGCTGTTATGGGGGGGGGGGGGGGGGGGGGGGTCGTAAGCCGCTATACGTCGAACATGTACAGACGCTTCGCGGTCTCTAATGTATTATTCAGGGCGGCCGAGCGTTATTATTGATTTCAAAGGGCCGCCGTGGAGGGGGGGGGGGGGGGCTCCAAAGTTCGGGAGACGATACCGTCTCCGCCGCCGGGATAATTCCACGCCTGGAGGAGGTCGGAGTAGCAAAGGGGGGGCCAATTACCGCGATACAGGAGGCAGCGGTGAAGAAGAGGGTCCGATGTCAAAGGTAAGCGAAAGGTCGAAAAAGGTGGAAGAGCGGGGCGTCAAAGGGGACAGCGGGGGCGTCGAAGGGGACGTCGAAGAGGACGTCAAAGGGACCGGACGTGATACGCGTGTTAACGAGACACCTTGGGCTCGTGAAGACGTCCGCGCCCTAAGAGAAAATGAAATAAGGGCCGAAGAAAAGAAAGTCGAGATTTGTTTGGTTCTTTGGTAAAACCTCGTTGTAATGTAATGTTATAGAGCTCGGATCGATATGCACTCTAAAACCTCAAAATATGCATTTAAAACCTCCGAAATATGCATAAATATACACTTAAAAACCTGGAAATATGCACTTAAATATGCACGTATCCCAAATACATACATTGATATATTCACTTATCCCTAACATATCAAGCCGTATATATATTTCGAATAGTGGTAGGTAGTAAATCACAATGCGAGGGATTAAAACCACTAAAAATTGAGATTATTTGTACGGAAGACGGGAAAATACGCTAGAATAACCACCAAAAGTAGAATCACTTAATTTTTATAATTTCAATAAAAATGAATCTGTTGTACCATCACAAAAATTAGTTCGTTTGTACTATCAATATCTTCTCCACATTGTCTACTTTAAAACTTCGCCTTCGGTCTGAAAGGATCATTTTTAAATATGAAAATGTTCTTTCCACATCACACGACACAACTATGAATGACTATGGATCTAGATCCATACACATGGAAGTAGAGCAGCCATGGACATTCCCCTGCATAAATTCGTAACAATCAGTGAAAGGTAACGTCTGCATTCAATCCAGTCACAGTCTTCTCCTAAGTGCTCCCGTATAATCCAATTATAAGGACAGCTGTAATGTGAATTTCTACCTAGCTTATAATGGCAGCAGTCGTTGTCTGCAGTGTTAATCTGGATTTGGTCGAAAAACAACCTGCGTACGGAACCTGCTATGCCTTTAGCCTGTCATTTACCTCGTATTCTGAAAAGGTTTTGGATAGGTACCTACCTTCCTTGAAGATACACGTGACGAGAAGCGTGAAAATTTCTTTCAAAAACAAGAATATGTTTGCAAAACGCCGAAAATATGCAGTTATACGCACATACACCCTAAATATGCACTTATATGTACAAATGCCCAGAATATGCAAAAATATGCATTTTAAATTTGAATTTAAAGTAGCCTGCAAACAGCCAAAAATCATAATTCGTCGAGAAAAATCACTTTGGGCATTAAAAAAGTAATATGCAAAATATTCTAAATCCGAGCTCTATAAATGTAGCATAACCTTCATGCGTACTTTTGAGTTAACGTTTCAAAATCACTTTCAATTAATTTCAATTACATTTTCAAATTACAAAAGTGTGAATTCAATGAGACAGATATATTTGCAAATATACCTATCTTCAGATACTAATCACACTTTTCAGTGAATCTTACTAGCTTCATGATGGAGGTGATTAAGAAACGCAGCAAATTATTACACAATGTTTTATTATTACACACAATGTTTTATTATTTCTGTGTTGGAGTGTGGCAGTACCGTAAAAGGTACAACTCGTACTAATTGCATCATGTGCTACGTTCGGAGAAGATGAATTTCCTGTTCTCGGATCCTCATCTATCGCCAATCACAGCATTCCAAGAACTCGAGGATGAGGCATTCAACCCGGCGCGAGAGCCGCGGATAGACGCGCATTCTCTTGGATCTGACGGTAACTGTCACACTCCTCCTATGAAAGACATACTTGATTGAAGAGCAAGTATGTAAACCAGGCGGAATATTTTACTGGTTGAGAACTGATGCTCACTAATAAACAGCTGCATTGGCGATTGAGGAAAAGAGAAGATGAAAACAGGTTGGATTGCCAATCAATGATTGGAAAAATCTGGAATAATATAACTTGATCAACTTTGGAGACTTACAGTGGGAGATGCCCACTTTGGGGACTTTTGAAAATGGGAACTATGCCCTGGAAATAATAACTTGCTCAACTTGGAGACATACAGTGGAAGGTGCCCACTTTGGGGACTTCTGAAATAGGGAACGATGCCCTGGGTTAGGGAACAATGTCCTTGGCAGAAATTAAGTATGAAAAATAAAAATGATATGAGGGGGATAATTGAGAAATTAAAAGCCAAGAACCAATGAAATTATTCATTTATCCAAGGGATTATAATGGGTATTCCTTCTGGAAACCCGGGCCATGTTTCTTCTGAAACATTAACGCCCACGAAAAATAGTGGATAGGATTACTAGGCGTCAGCCTTACATAATCCTAACCACGCTCTGCTACCATGTCACGGACTTAGGCCCCCCCCCCCCCCCCCCCCCCCGAGGTGCAATGGGGCCTAAATCCCTGGTACATAGAGGGGGAGGGTGTGACAGTACCATAATAGTCCCCTACTAATAACAATGTAATGTGCTATGTTCAGGAAAGATTGGTTTTCCAGTTCTCAGATCCTCATCTATCGCCAAACACAGCATTCCAAGAACTCGAGAATGACGCGTTCAACCTGGCGCGAGAGCGACGGATAGACGCGCATTCTCTTGTATCTGACAGTAACTGTCACAAATACATGATCAGAAAATGGCGCATCGTGACTCTGAGAGGAGTTAACATTTTTACAGTTCCAAGACCTCGTAATTTTTCGCTTCACAGTAAAAATGTTTAAAAAAGGTCGATGGGTAAGAAAGAATATAGGTTCGGAGGCCCCTCAGCCTTATAATTGTTACCGAGGAGTCTTAGAGGAGCTCCATCTAAATAACCACACCATGGGTCGAATAGGAAATTTAGCCTCGGAGTCTCCAATACTGATCTGAGTCCCTCCATACTTTGTAATTGTATTCCAGATCTCCAAAAAGTAGCTAAATTTCGGGTTTTAGCATCGTAAGTCAATTAAAAAACAAATTAGGCTCAGAAGCCCCACCCCACAGCTGATCAGTATGCTCTGATATTGAATTTATTCTTGATATTACAAAGGAGGTGCGTTTCAAATCGCAGATCCGAAGATCCGAAGGTAAATCTATGCCTGCGTAGATATAGGCACCTGCAGAGGAAACATTAATGCAATTAATTAAAACATCTACATTTTACTGGTCACCCTGGTCTCAGTATAACGATATTTAAGTGAATAAAAATAACATAAAATATAGGTATTTATGTTGAAAATAACATAAATGTCTAGATCATTGAAATGGTTTTAATAATCATTAAAAACTCCTAAGTGGTATATAGCCAATTAAGATGTAGGTAGGTAACGTAAAACTTCGAAATCCGTCATTTAAAAAACGGGAAAATTATGCTTGAAGTAATTTTCTTTAGCGCATGCGCAGAATGGAGTAAATATTAAAGAAAAATGAAATAGGTAGGAAAAAATCTACAGCCTAACCCACAAATTCCCAGAAAATGTAATCAAAATCTGATGAAAACTTGACCGACCTTGTCAAGTCCTTGTGGAGTACACTTTCGCGCATGCGCAGGAGCTAATAATGATGCAAATCTTTCGAAATTAACATGGAAAAATTAAACCATTGTCCCTCCAACTATGCACCAAATTTGAGTGGGATTGAACGAAAGGCGTAAAAATATGATGCTTGAAGAAATTTACGTTTGCGCATGCGCAAAATGAAGTAATGATTTGAGAAGTATAAAACTGATAGTGGAAAATTTATTTACAGCCTAACCAGCACAATCCCTGAACATTTAATCACAATCAGACGAAAACTGTTGAAAAGTACCTTCGGTTATGAGGAAACAAAAGTATGTAGGTTTAAAACTTTTTTTTTTTTTTTTTAATGAACAAAACAGCGTGAAATATTTCATTATATTTCATTGAATTTCTTCCATTGAATGCTTGTGTTCATATGGTTGTAATTAGATTATGATGTTCCGTTGGCTCCATTTAATCATTAACTATTGACCAGTGATCTTCGTAGAAAGGCATCCATCTGTCATGATTTTCAAAAATTTGAAATGAATACTAGCTATGAAACGCAAACCAATAAATTATTTATTGTTATTTTCTTTGACTATTTATAATAACAGTTGTATTCAAAATAATAAACGCAAAAATAGTTAGACTGTACCGATCTCGAAAGTCGGAGGTTGGGTGGGAATAATTAGTCATTTCCGTAAGGAGGCCCAAAATACCCCGGCATGAATCGAAAAATTTGGTTTTGAAAAATGTTCGAGCCCTTGTCATTTGCTTTTTTCCTCAGAAGTTAGCTAAAAATCGCTCAAAAAGCTACACATCGGCAGGCGATATCGACCCTTTTGCAGTTTCTCTTTTTGGAGCAATTGTGAAGGACGTTATTTTCAAAGGTTCGCTGTACTATGAAAGGAAAACCAGCTAATTTTGATTGAAGGAATTTCTTTTTTTGTTGTGATTCGTATGAACGGTTATCATCGAAATAATAAACCCGAAAATCGTTCGACTGCTCCGATCTCGCACAAAGATTCAGTGGGAATAAGTAATTAGTCATTTTCGTTAGGACGCCCAACTACGGATATTCTGTTCAGATTTCTTCGAAAATTCCCCATCAAGAGAAGCCCAGTCTTCCCTTTGTATCCGAGGGCCCTAATTTATTCCGATTCTCCGCTTCTTTGGCGATACCCCCACCCTTCCTTCTTTCCCCCTCCCTTCCTTCCCCGTCTTCTTTCTCTATTCTCCGTGAATCCATCCCTTTTGTGTCTCCTTTTATTAATTTATGAAAAAGGGAAACTCGTCTTTTATATTGGTTTAGAGACCACTCTGCTTCATTTGTTTTCATCTTTTCCGTTCTCTTTTCGACAGAGAGAGGAAAAAAATCGGGGTGGGACAGAGAAGATTTCCGATGCCCTCTCCAAATTTATTAGGGGCTTCGGGTGGCGGGACGTCCAGCCATGGAGAATAGTACGTCCACCCCAAATCCGTTGTGCCGTTATCCGAATTCTTTTCAGGAAACAAAAGGTAAATCTAAGAGCTCAAAGCCCTTTCGAACTATAGTCGGTTCGCCAAGCTGGATGTCCTACTTGTAACAGAGTTACCGTCATCGAGGTCCCGTCAGGGCTTCAGAGATAGCGCTGCCATCGTCCCGTTGGTGAAGCAACGGGCGTCGCTGCCTTTCCTCGTGTTTTCTAGAAGCTGAGTTTGGCGTTGGATGGGCGATCCAGATCCCTGGAAAACGAATCTACTCCGAACATGGCTCATTAAAAGCTATTAGTAGGAGTGGTATCTTTCTGACGGGATGCTGTTACTCTCCTCTACCTTTTTATCGAGGATTTAGGCCCCCATTGCACCTCTTGGGGGGTGGGGGGGGGGTACCTAGATCCCTGATATGGTAGCAGAGCGTGGTTTGGATTATGCACGGCAGACGCCTAGTAGTCCAATCCACAAAGAAACATGACCCGGGTTCCAGAAGGAATTCCCATTATCACCCTTTGGTATATAAATAATTTCATTGGTCATTGACTTATAATTTCTCTTTTATTCCCCATTTATATTTTCAATTTTTAGCCACCTGAGTATTGCTATTATGTCAATTACCAGGTTAGAGCACAATTTAAGTCCCCAAAGTTGGGCATATTAATTTATATCAATTTTATTTTCCTAAGGTATAAGTCTCCATAGTTGAGCCACCATTTTGTCCCGATTGTTCCAATCTTTGATTGGGGGTTAATTACCTAATGAAGTCTTCCTATGAAGATTCATTGACAATCCATCCTGTTTTAATTTCTCTTTTCCCATTATCAATCGCCAATGCAGCTATTTATGAATGAGCATCAGTTCTCAGCTAGTTACCATACTTGATGTTCAATCAAGTAGTATGTCTTTAAGGGGAGGAGTGTAACAGAGTTACCGTCATCGAGGTCCCGTCAGGGCGTTGGTGAAACAACGGGCGTCGCTGCCTTTTCTCGTGTTTTCTAGAAGCTGAGTTTGGCATTCGATGGGCGATCCAGATCCCTGGAAAACGAATCTACTCCGAACATAGCTCATTAATACATCTGGTAGATCGTTATGTTACGTCGAATAACTATACGTGCCTAATCATTGATTTGTGATTTTGGAGCATTTGAAGATGGGGGTTAGTCTTGATTGTGAAAATTTGAGGAATTGGAGAATACCAAGTTCAAGTATAGACTGAAAGACGAGTAGGAATTTATTTACGTATTTCGGTTATTATAGTTGGACTGGCTGGCACCACTAACGACGGAGCCCACAGATGTTTCTCACCCCTGCCACTACGGCAGTGTACATCATCCCCTCGACGCTTTCAGTAAACAAATCATAATCTCAGTGTAAACGAAAGCCTCTAACTCATTACGCCTTTTCCAAGATGTCTGCAGGAACCGAGAGGGAAAGGAGAATTTCTATAATTCATCGCTTGTTATCTGGGGAGGTGTTTTTAATCACGGTAATCCGAAACTCCTTTAGGAACGTTAATCATGTCATTTCCACTCTTCCTTACGAAACATTTTGAAAACCTGGGGAGAGGGTAATAAAATATCTTGATTGTTATGGTATTCGTAAACAGATGAAATTAAAACCTAACATGAAAGAAGTTGCATTTTCACGCTACAGTTCTTGTTATGCATAAAAGAAAATGGCTGGCTATGCCCAAGCACCTGAAGGAACGCTGTAGGGGTAGTACGGAAAGATCCAGTAGCCAGACGAAGACTCTTGTTTAGTATTATTTCCAGTTCACGCAACAAGGACTTTCTTGCTGATAAACTGCAGACCCATAAACAATACGTGATTCCACTACTGCATGAAAAATCCCTAGTATATCAGGGATCTAGGTACCCCCTCAGAGGTGCAATGGGGGCCTAAATCCTCGATAAAAAGTAGAGGAGAGTAACAGCATCCCGTCAGAGAGATACCACTCCTACTAATAGCTTTTAAAAGAAATCGTTTGGTGGGTGTTATGCTATACACCAACGAATCAATGTGCGCCAATAACCCTAAATGTTGAGTAAAATGTGATGACTTGCGATGTGTCACAGTTTCCTTCCAATAGAAATGTTGCTGATGAGTGGTATTACTTGGTTCAGTAAATATCCCCATCCAGTAATTCAAAAATAAAATTAAAATAAATTGTTGGGACCCGATTGATCTTGATATGCACCATGGGAACAGCA
Organism: Adelphocoris suturalis; assembly: GCA_030762985.1. Lineage (NCBI taxonomy): Eukaryota > Metazoa > Arthropoda > Insecta > Hemiptera > Miridae > Adelphocoris > Adelphocoris suturalis. Next base: position 48,487,598 of record CM061046.1, on the reverse strand, counting down.
AATAGAAGATAAGTAACCAAAATATAGTACTTATCAGTGTCATCTAATTCCGCGAAGTTTTATTTAAAACCTATTTGGATGATTACAGTTCGTTTTCTTACTAAGAGGTATACGTGCTTAATCAATGAAGCTATCTTATTCAAAGCCTGCGTTAACTAAATTGCATTAGCTAATAACACCCGAATCTGTAAGGGGACGCCTTATGGCGCGAAGATTACCACTGAAGCACCACCTAAGAGATTTCGGTTCAAGAGGGGAATCGACATCTTTTGTGATATCACAGCAAAGGGGGCCGTCAGGGTGATGTAACGAAAAAAAGGTCATTTCTCCTCGGTTTGGATACTCAAAAGAAGAGGATTCCCGGATTGATCTTTAAGACCCCTCAATGCTTCATCCCTTGACTTGTTCGAAGCATCACCCCTCTCAAAGATGAACTGAAGGGTGAAAAACAAACTTTCAACAAGACACCGTAACGCGCACTTTAAAAGCAACATTGTTTAACGCGTATTGCAGCCCAGTTGGTTCTTGCAGTTTCTATTGTTCTGATCTATAGAGCATATTGTTATTAATTTCGCATCTTATTGACATATTTTATGTCTTTACTTTCAACATAGAACATGTAGTGCTCAACTTTCTCGGCTAATCAACTGTATGTTAGTAAACATCAACAATGCCATTTGTTCTACGAAGAATGTACTTATAGTGTTTGAGTTTAATTTCTAGTGGTAGTACGAGGTCAAAAGGCCCAACATGGCAACAGAAACCTGAGTAAGTGCTTTCTGATTCGAAAGTAAGCAATTAGATTTAATATAATCATATTACTGAAGTTTTCAATTTTAAAAAAGAGCCTTTCTGTCCTTAATTCGATATTTTAAAGATGAAAAGCCATTCTTTTGTAGTAAAGTTTTGTAATAAATTCAAAATGTCCAAATAAAGAAACACTGTTATAGTTTCACACTTACTCTACCGGCTGGCAAATAATGATCTTGACATATTGGTTACAGTCATTTCCAGTTGGCACTGGAATTCCAATAAACTGCGGTTATACGTAAACCATTTATTAGCGAATTTTCTTAGAAAATAAAGCTATTGCAATGACTCCAAAAATTTTAAAATAAAAATTTTCAAAATATTTCTACATATCGAAATCTGTTTTGAGGCATTCTGAAATGATTCCTGGATTTTAACGCTTTTTTATATGTATATATATATATATATATATATATATATATATATATATATATATATATATATATATATATATATATATATATATGTCATTCCAGACGATAACTCTCGATAGAATTGAGATAAAAACTTCGTTCTTTCGCCAAAAAAATCAAGCATTTCAAAAGAAAGGATGAGTTCGTTGGACAACACTTTTTGAGCACATTAAATTGGTCAAATTTCAAAAAATGTACTTAAAAAATCACTAAAAAAAGGCAAAAAACCGCTAAAATTAACAAATTTTTATTTTTTAGCTGAATGCTACTCGAAAAAAATTAATCGAACATGAACTAGGACATTTAATTTTTTCAGACACAAAATTGTACTGAAAAATGTACTTAAATTTCATTAAAATAAGCTAAAAATCGATAGGAACACTTGAAAAAATTGTAAAAATCCACAAAATCGTTTGTTCATTGGAATATTACTGACAAAAAGTTGGTTTGCTATAAAATGTATAATAAAACTTTTATTTGTCCCCAAAGTACTCAAATTTCAACAGAATTTAACATAAATGTAACACGACCATTTATGAAAATTCGCTCATACGATCATGCTGCATGACTGTAACTTTATTTTTTCAAAATTCGGGTCTGTAGTAGGAATGACATACTTTTAACTTCAAATATGAATTTAGCTCTCTTTAAAATCCTAACCAATTTTCAATTGAAAATCCATGCTTACTCTCTCCTAAACCTAGTGGAAGGATTCAACGTGTCATCACAGCGTTGTGACTGATGACGTAGATAGATATATTTGCCACATAAATATATAACTTCTCAATGATTTTTTACATGTCCATTACCATCGTTATAATTGATTGTATATCTATGAGACCGCTACTTGTTCTAGTACTTAATCCTGGTAAGATCGCTTTACTTTTCCAATATACAAATAAGTTTACAGGATCATTTTTACCATTTTGGTAAACACTTATTGGCATCTTTTAGTTAAAAATATGAATCCCGGAATACGAATTTGTTTCGTTTGGAATTGCCAACTCTGCTGTGAAATGGAATTGCTAACTCATAATGTGGCTTAGCGTCCCGCATGCAACATGCACCGCTAACACTCCCACTCAGCTGGAGTTGGATTGAGCAGTCAGCTCCCCTCGCTGCCTTGTTGGGGCCCAACATCTCAGTACGGTTGCTGAATACCAGAGCATGCGGACATCCTTATCTAGATGCAAACACGCGAAATATAAATACTCTTTTGTTGGGACTGTGTATTAGCGGAGTGTTGAGGTTATGAAACGAAACTGTACCAATTAGCATGTAGAACGCACCCGGGGCGGGGGCGGGGTTGACAAATCGAGCCTGAGAGCGCTTTAATTAGTCGGACAAAGACAATGGCCTGGGAATTCAGAGCTAAAACTACCCCCCACTAACCCCCTTTCGCCATTTACCACAAAACCCATCTCATCCCTGAGCCCTATTTGCAATGCACATCAGGAGAGGAATAGCGGGGTATAGGTCGCCGTCACGGGCCCCGTTCCTGCATAACGATCCCCTTCATCAACTCATTTCCGTGTAGGTGAAGAACAACTAGTGAAAATTTCTTTCCCAGTGGGCGGCTGGTGAATCGTGGAATGCCAATTAGCACATTTTCTTCGAGAATAAAACTATTTGAATGGCTCCAAAAATTTTAAAATAAGAATTCACCAAAAACTAATTTATATACAGGATGGTCGCGAGAAAGGATCACCTTGCATATATCCTTTACTAAGAGGGTTCGAAAAAAAGTCAAGCAGTAACCTCCCTTACTTTTTTAAGAGGAATTTAAACATCATTTACTTGGGCCGGGCAACCGCGTAACCGAGCGCAATGAAAACCAACTTTGTTTTTGTTTTATTTCAAGTTCGGGCCACCAAATTCCACAAAAATTGGTTTATTCGGGTTCCGTAACTTTCTTTTGGTACATCGAGAGGTTGCAATTTTTCCGTCAGTTAAGGATTTGAGGTCCTAATAAATCAAACAAGGTAGGGAGGGATATGAATCTAAAGAAAAAGAAAGCGCATCCAGGACTCGGGTAACCTCTATTTTGATGAAACGGACAGTTAGCAGGCATCTGAATGCGCAAACATAGAAAAATGCCTTGGGATTGCAGCATTGCTATATAGAGCTGATCTCTTTTAAGTTACACTATCCATACTCTAACCAGGCCGTTCTGCTCGGCTAGAGATCCACGTGTGGGCTGTGCAATTTCATTTAGGAAATTTTGCTACTTCTTATTGGAAAATAAGTTGCTTGCTGAAGAAATACTTGCTATAATAGAAGAATGTTCATAAAATGTGGAACCAAGTGAAAACATGCTGCAGTGATGGAATTCAGGCATCATGATTCTGCATCCACCTAGGCTGGCGTTTTTATGTGCAGACACGGAGAAATTCCTTGAGATAGCAACATCGTTAGACCTAGACCCAATCATTTGTTTGATACAGTAAGGTATTTCTTCGCCAACATAGGAAGCTCTTAAAGAATATAATGACTATAATATACATGCTCATTCGAGAATTTTAAATGCTTCGTTGGATTAGAAAGTGAGTTGAGGCATCAGAAATACTAACTAAAATTGAACTGCTGAATTGATGAAAAAAGTCAGTCATACTGCAATGCATATTCAGACTGAGGCCTTCTTCAGTATAGCAACAGTATGAAAGTCAATCATTCATGAGCTATGATAGCGTATTATCTAGCTAAACAATGCGGCTAAGTTTTGTTGTACCTATGGCAAATAAAACTTAAAATTTCGAGAAAAAATATAGATTATTGTTAAAAATGAGTTGCTAGCAAGAGATATACAACCTGATACTGCTACTAAAATAATGGAAACAATTCAACACCCGCTGTATTAACTGCAGACATTGAAAAGTCATTGAGATTTTTATATGGAGAACTTTGCGAGCTAATGCCGCGTATTTCTCTTCTAACGAAGAATATCCATGTTTTCTATCCATGATTAAGTAGGAATCCTACACGACCCACAGGCGATAGCTAATATAACTCATATGTATTATAGATAATTGGAATGAGTAATTATGTAATACATGTTATTAAAAAATTTTATAATTAATATACAATAATAATGAAATAAGGTATATTCTAATTTTTGGAGCCGCCGCAATAGGTAAAATCATTAGGAATCATTAGGAGTCTACTCCTTAGCATTACTTTGCCCAAAATGTCATCTAACAGCCTTATATTGCATTAAATTCTTTATTTTGTACAGAAATTACCTCATTAAATATTATTTTATCTGATTAGAACAAGCTACAAACCAAGAGGCCCATTTTGACGTAGTTTGCTCTGGCAGTGGTTTTTATTAATGAGCCTGGTTGATGTAGCAGCACTTTATTTCTATCCACTTTAAGATGTTATTTCCATGCTGTAGGCCACAAGTACACAGACAGTACATCTCACCAAACTCGCAACACGCGTTCCCCCCTCCCACACGGTTTCTCTTTTGCCGGCTCTTCCCATTTATCAATTTCATTCTCCTTCCCGAGCATTTTCTGACAACCCTGGCCGACGGCCCAGGCCTTCCCAGAATGAAAAATTGCAATGAAAAAACCCTCAGTCTGCCCTGCAGATCCTGAGTAACACCCATTATTCTTGTAGACGAAGCACCGCGCTATAGCCGTACACTATACACCACACTTGTGGGTCTAACATGTTCCTCTGGTGTTATGAGGGTTTGCCTCTCTGGGTGAAGGCCATATCTCTTCAACCATCGCATCTCTTAGCATCTCAGAACCCAGCATTCTCATTGTTAATCGCCAAGTTTCAGCACTTTCCCAGATTCCTTTTGATAACTTTATACTCTAATTTTACTTTTCAAGTATCTTATGAATCGAACACACCATATTTGTACGTCTGATATACATTTTCCCGCAACTCTTCTATTTTACACTCTGGTAAATGTAGGTAATCAACGACTCGATCCAGTCAAATTTAACACCCTTACTTCATCCAACATATAAATGATTCTATAAGTAATTAGATATAAGTGGGAATAATTTTCAAGTTGTGGCTCCGATTAAATCTTTCCTTGCTGAATACATACAATTTTGAATCAATTTACATTATACTTAAAAATTCACATCACACCTCGTGACTATATCTCTGTGATTGAAGACTTCCTATTTCAAAGTCGTAGAAAGACCTGATAAATTAGTCAAAGATTGGCTTCAAAACAGTTTCGATCAATTCTTTTCATACATTTCCCAAATTATATTTATAAATCTTCATACCGAATGTCTAGGTATTATATACAATGCTCTTTAGTGCAAAAGTTTGAAAAATGTAGAAATTTTGCACATTGCCCTAAACAGGCAGAAACCTGAATTTTACACATGGACTATTTTCGCGTCTTCAAAAAAATGGTCGCCCAATGGGTCTCTTTCAATGGTTTACAAAAATTGTATATAGGTCGTTAAAAAACTGGGTTCATACTGAACATTTTAAAAAATAGAAAATTCTTTAAAAATGGTTCGTTATTTAAGGGCTTACAGCCAAAAATTACTGAAAGAAGTAAGCAATTTTTTTTATATTGTGTTCAAAATTAAGGGATCACTGTGTTTTTGCTTTATATTGGGGTTTTGATGGTTAAGCTGAGCTGGAGGCGTGAAGGTTGGTTGCTAGGAATACAACTGTCACAAAAAAGGCCTGTTCTCGTACGATCAAAGTTTGTGAGGACGGTTTGGAATGAGATATACCAATTCTCGCTTTAAAAATTATCCGCACCATCCTGTCATTGGGATAGGACCATCATTCATTGAGAGGACGGTGCGGATAATTTTTAAAACATGAATTGGTGTATCTCATATCAAACCATCCGCTCAAACTATGATCGTCTGAGAACAGTCCTTTTTTTATGTTTTTTGTGACAGTTGTACTCCTAGCAACCAACTTCACGCCTCCAGTTCAGTCCAACCCTCAGAATCCCAATAAAAAGCAAAAAAACACAGTGATCCCTTAATTTTGAACACAATTTTAAAAAATTCGTTATTTTTTCAAGTGAATTTTCGGCCCTCTTGAATACTTTTCAAGATTGTTCAGCATGAACTCAGCTTTTTAATGACTTATACAATTTTTGTAAACCCTTGAAAGAGACCAATTGGGCGACCATTCGTTTGTAATACGCAAAAATCGATTTTTTTTACAAAACATATTCTTTGTTTACTTCAGACTGGACCATTCTATTGAGCTGGGATTAGTCGTAAACTCTTTTCCTGGATGTCGACATACCGACAAGTGGAAATTTATTTCAGTAGATGGGTATTTAAGGATCCGGCCACCATGAATCCAAAACTGATTTTTTTTTTTTGCCTAAATTGTTCCCAGCAGTGTACAATTCAACATACAAGAATGAGAGCCAATAGAACATAATGAGAGCCAATAGAACCTCTTTTCTTTTTGACTCTTTACTGAACAAACATATTTGTCTTTTTACATTTTTTGTTGTATATATATATATATATATATATATATATACAACAAAAATAAATAAATGTAAAAAGACAAAAATAAATAAATGTAGAATAAAAAAAAAATAAAAAATAAATGTAAAAAGACGAAAAGATGTTTGTTCAGTAAAGAGTCAAAAAGAAAAGAAGTTTGTACATGGTGCATGCATTTCATAATTGTCATTTATATGCCAAGCTACACTACTGAGACGGATGGTATTATAACACATTAGATTCTTTAGAAATTTAGTTGGTATTGGGATTAAAATTTGGCTACTACACAGTCAAGGTAGTGACAATATTTGTGTTCAATTGGATACAGATTCTGAACAACGAAAATGCTTCCAACTCCCTCTTCAAACTTACAATATGCGGTCACAAAAGATGTTGTTTTTACCCCTTGTAAGTATAACATTGAATCGTTCCGGGGGTTGAACTGGTGAGTATCGTTTTTTTCGTCGGCGCCCAGAAAAATTTAAATAACAAGGGAAATGAAAGCAATAACTCATCCAGCTAGTTGGCCCGACAACTGGTGAACAACAGGGTCCGGGGACTCGGGCGTGAAATTACACCTGAACGGGCTGCCAAGAGCAGTTGCTTCGGGATATTAGCATATGTAAGCATGAGAAATCGTTTAGCGAGGTTTGTTAAGTGTAACGCGGTAAAGTGATCGATCGTTTGCCCTCAGCACCCCGTAATGCTTACAGAGGTCGGAGATTGTCATGAGTGAACACAGTGAAACATCGACATGCTGCCCATTAATGCTTAAAGGTAAATCTCGAAAATTTAAGTAAGAATTTGAGCGAATTCAGAGTATGCGATTTTTGAAACTAATTTTTTTGTCATTTGCATGTATTTATTTCGGCACACGGAGATATTTCGTGTTACAAATATGGGGCGAGACGGAAAAACGTTGCAATTTTTCGCACATCGGTTTATCATTTCTGTATTGGTTCTTCTACGGAGAATACTTTTCTATAAACATTAAACGAAGTCTATCATACTTTATCATAATATTATTGCATAATAGGTCTATTATACATTATCTAAATATAAATGCATAACTATCGACGAGAAATTGATTAAATTAGATAAAACACCCACTTTTTTCGTCCTTATGTATTTAATAAGAGCTAAAATGTACTCAGTGCAGTAGTGCATTGGAATATAAATATATCTACACTGTTCTTGGCGCTCACCAACTGAAAATTAATGAGAAATAAGTCACCTACCTATGCTTCACAAGTCCATTTGACAAAAGTTATGATAATCTCGAGGTCGTGAAGTGAGAATTCCATTGGAATTGAAACAGCTGGTACGGTCGTCGTAGTTTATATTATGACGATTTTTACTATCTTCCGCCAGTTCTGATTCACTCCCATGTTGATGATCTTATTTCTTGTCCTAGTTGGAAAGCGAACGGATGAAGCAATCCGGGTTGTTTCATTCCATTCTTTGGGATAATATATATAAATGACAACCAAAATAATTACTCTTACAACTCAGAGTATCGAAATCCCGATTTTTTAAATACTTCAGCCCTTAAATTCAACCCTGTAGGGTTCATTGAAATTGGTACCGGGGTTCTAGGACAAACTTGATCTTGACCCCATGTATTATGTGAGTTACATAAACTTTGGTCCAGCATTTTTGGTGAGAAGTTTTGGGTGGCGGACAGCGAAAGGACGGTAGAAAATTATGTTTTTTAATCACTCCAAAAAAATTAAAAATCGAAAATTTCGAAAAATATCTTCCTTGAAATCCGTTTCTATCTCCTGTAGTGAAAGAAAGTAGAAATAGAAGTTTGGATAAAGACGCGTGGGAGGGAACACCGGATTACGAAAGCTTTTTGTTTCCTAGTCTAGTCTCTTTCAGTCCCATTGCCGCCTTCAAAGAGCCAAATCCTGGGAGAAACCCCCGAAATAATTTATTAGGCCGCTGAGTGCATTGTTGGGAGCGGTAGTTGGTTAGTGGAAATGAAAACATCAGAGAACAGATGCCTTGAGGCAGACCTGTCTTGAGGAACGCTGTTCTGAGTGGAAATACAAATACGGGTTTGTTCTCAAAGTAAAATCACGAACATTCTCAATCAATAATAAGTAAGGCTCGGATTTTACAAGTTTTGCATGTTTTTTTCTGAATCCCAAAACCTTCATAGAAGTTCGTTTTGAGTGTTTTCAGAAAAAACTCAAAAAAACTAAATTTATTGTGCATGTTTTGCATTTTGGGTTTTTTTTTTTTCAGATTTTTGCATGTTTTGCGCATGTTTTTCCCAGCAATTTACAAAAATTGACGAAAAATGGATTTTTTAGAAAATTTTTAGGTACTTACAAACCAAACTTTTTTTTTGTTTTAATAACTAACTAAAACTAGTGGTAGTTTGTTTTCTATATAATTTTTCAAACCGAAATCGGGTGATTGGTCTCACTCAAGATTCAAATGCAAAAGAATGCAGGAAACCAGGCTGTCTGGAATGCGAATTGACGAAGAATGTTTCGACTGAAGAGGTTGCAACTTACCGATTTCTACCCATTGTCTCCTGTGATATGGAAAGGTCATTTTCTACACTAAAGACATTTTTAAGTGAGAACAGGCTTAGTTTCAAGGTTGGCAACCTAGAGAAGATACATATCAGTTCTAAATTGTAATTTCAATCAGCAAGTTTATCGGAGTGAGCCAGAAGAATAATGCACCTGTAAATATAATGCGAACATTTTTTTTTTTTTAATCTTTCAGCACGTTATTAATTTTTGTATAATTTGACAATAAAACCTAAAACTAGTATACTAATTTGTGAAACACTGTTCTTTCCTTACAACCCATCCCTTTGCTTGATGAACAGCAATTGATTATGGCAAATTTATTTATATACGCATAATATAAAAAATTTCAATTTTTAAATTCATTTATTTATCAATAAATTTCATCAACTACTTTTTCAAGGTTTTTTTCGTTCAAATACTCTTAACATTTTACGTACATATTCGTTAAAAGGGGGTTTCACAAGCATTCATGGCAAAAAAGTAAGTCTTCTTTGAATTATTTTAAAAATACATGTTTTTGCATGTTTTGGTATTTTCAGTGCATGTTTGGCCTGAAATTTGTGCATGTAGTTCCGAGCCCTAATAATAAGTATGTCAAATATTTGTCCAATTATTCATGTTTGGACCTGTTTATCTAATGACAATAATAAGTAAGTTCAAGTAGCGGTGAAACTTGCAACCGTAGCCTCCGACATTGCTTCTCAGGTTATTGCTGGAAATGTCATAATTTCTGTTGAAAATGCCCAAAGTTGATTAGGATTATTGATTAAGTTAGTAGATGTTTCAGAACGTGTGTGTGGATCATTGACTAGTGCGTGTAGTTTTAGTTGAAGTGTTAGGTTTGGGCAAGTTTTGCTTCCGAGTCTATCTATGAGAATGAATTGCTTTCTCTTCCGGGGGATGCAATTTTCTTCTTCTACAAAATCTAAATTTTCACTAGCTTTTTATGTTTTATAATACTTTGAACAATTTTCTATTCTGATTGTCAACAAAATAGACTGGTCAGAGTAGGGAAACTATACTGTAGGTAATAGTACCTACCTAGTTTAGTACCTAACCTACAAGATGCTGGATCGCGCAACGTTGATATCCCAAGGAACTTCCACATGTCTGCACTTGCAAACGCTTGCTAGCTGTCCGTTTCATCAAAATAGATGTTACCCGAGTCCCTACAGTAGGATGCGCTTTCTTTTCCTTTAGCTTCACAACCCTCCCAGACGTGTTTGATATATTAGGACCGCAAGTGCTTACCTGACGGAAATAGTGCCGCCCCTCCGAGTTTACGGCTTCACTTCGGATATTGCGTTTCCCCACAACCCTCTCGCTCCTCAATAAGGCTATCCTTGAGCAGTCCCTTCAGAGTTCTTATTTGCATGTCAGTTTCCAGAAATGGTGGATTTGCGTCCATAGTGGATGAATTATAGTGGATTCAAATGACACGCTCATATAAAAAGCGTTGTGGTTGGTCCTACCAAGTTGATTTGCCTACTTAGATTGTTTCTACCCTTGAAGCTATAGCATGATTCTGTATATTATATCCATTATGTTTTGAAAGGAAGTAATGACAGTAATACATAATAATTCAGAAATTATTTAATTTGATTATTTAATTTATTATGTTTAATTCACACCCATACCACACATACATAATATGATGGACATGTGAAAACATAATACTCAGTACATGATTATTGTAAATGAAGCGTGGTTTTTGTAGATCTAAATGATGCTGCTGATCTGGCAGTGATGAAACTCTTAGAAACTCATTTGAGGTTCACCCCTCAACAATCCTCGGAATTTAAGAAAAATTACACCTTCAGACGACGAAAATATACATTTTAAGGATTTAATTACTGGACTTGCGAAAGATTATCTAGCGATCCGTCAGCTCTGATTCTGTAGACATGTACGGCATACAATTTTCATAAAAATCCGATGAACATTGTAGAAACCAGAAGGCTGAAAAACAGACAGGCAGACATTAAACCGAAATCAAACGTGTTAAAATTGTGTAAAACGCGAAATGCGAGACGAAAATGTTGATAAAACTAAACCTAAAACTTAATTGCGGTCGGATCGATAGAAGCCTGTGCGCATGCGTAAAGGTGAATTTCATATTAGGTCGATTTCTCGTCATCCACATGATCTACATATACCTATCTTGTTATTGAATCTTGTACCTAAAGGAATGAAAAAACATTCGAATTGAATTCAATGGAATCTATCAGTCTGATTTTGTTATAACTCTGGAAATAGTTAGGTGTATGTGTTCCAAGATTATGCCCTATGAGTAATATCATGACGGATTTTTTTTTAACTGGCTACAAAGAGCCAATTCTAAGAAAAGAATTTGACTCGGGAGGTCTTATATCAATTTCAATGCATCTAGATCTAAGATAACTAATGCACGTACTCAGATAAATGACACACAAAGACACATATTCCCTTTTGTACCCGATCATCCCTTCCTGGACCTACTCATTCGTCTCACCATATCAAAATAATTATATTCGTACTCATCTTTTTTCCCCCTCTATGTAACTCGGCACGTGTCTCTAGATATTGATCTCATTGAGAAGATTCTTTACATTAGACTATTTCCTTAACATTTCCATTTCATCATAATAAAGTGATCGCAAGTTGGGGATAACACGATCATTGAAGATTATTCACCCTGGTCACCTTCTTCACTGATAGCTTACATTATGCATATCGAAGAGAAATACGCGGTTTAATAGCGCGGAATCCGTTCGCAACCGAGGAAGCTAATGGGGCGTGCGGACCTTGATGACCCGTCCTTCTCCTTTGGCAATGAACCAGACCGGCCGTTCCAGTTAGTAGAGCTCGAGAAATAACTGTGAAATATGGAAGGCGTCCTACCTAAAATAGACTTCGCCTGCTAACGAGTGATATCCCCACTGCTAAGGTACCAGCGGCCAAAACTACGGGTAAAATCCTAAGCAAAACACCTGCCTTCAAATAATTGTTTAAAATAATTGGCTGTAAGGTGATTTTATTTTTGATTTCTGTTGCCGGGATTAAGCCAGAGATATGAGAAACACCTGTTATGTTGTAAACAGGACGCTTCTGATCTCACAGGTCCCATCATCAGTAATTTGAAAGAATAGATAAAATAAAATTTGAAGGCGTTGAAGGCTCAAAATTCATTTTGAGACTCATCATCACTCCGAGGGGTTGTGACATAAATTTAAGCAGCAGGAACAACAAACCGCCAAAACTTCAACATTCTCTCTAAAAAATTAATTAAAAAAGAATAATAACAAATACAACAATTTTGTTCGCACTGGAAGATGGTTCAGTGTTACCCAAAACGTCAGCATTAAGTGACATGAAAACTTAGCAGTAGTTTTTCTCATTTACCTTGCTGAACACCGAATTGATTGGTTGTCTACCTGCTCATTACCATCTTAGCAAACGTCCTGGTTTAATCTTTTTAAACAATGAACCTTTGTAACCCAGCGAGAAAGCAAAAATTTGAACATCCTTCAGATTTGTTGGTTTGCCACAAAAGTGGTCAATGTGCTCGATCTATGTGGAATAAATTCGGGAAGAAATGATATTGACATTTTATGTCTTCACTTTGGCACATGGACTCGAAAAGCGATGCGTTATAAAAAATCGTTACAGTTGATTTCTAATGATTTTCACGTACAACCAAGCCGTTTCTGGGGAAATGAAACTTATTAAGTTTTCAACGGGCGGAAACCGTTCACCGTTCGTTGGAAAGCTCTCGATTTATCACGCATTTCTTTCGTACTTGTTCTTGGTATTTATGTCGCCATTTTATATTTATTATTGTTATTAATGGATGTAGTAAACAATGCCGCTTGTTTTGTTCTCATGATTATCACTTACAACCAAATCGTTGCTACGGAAACCGTTCGCCAATCGTTGGAAAGCTCTCGATTTACCAAACCGTATTATGTTAACTACTGCGCAATGCGTGGCCAACAATCTAAGGTAAAGCGTGGTTGTCTGAATAATTGTTTACATGCTGGTCTCAGTTAATTTTGTAAACATGATTGCAACCCCTATTAGAGTGGAAAGAAACTGGGATGTTCAAATTTGATATGAAGACTCTGTGGGACATTAGGAGACGATTGAAATGGTGGGCTCTTTCCTGATTAGCTGAATGAGCTAAATTCTCTCCTGTTCACCTTAGGAAGTTGAAATTCGATGGGGAGACTCTCTGGGATATTGAGAGACGAAATGATGGGCTCTTTAAGAATGTAAACATTCAAAATACATGCAGAACATTATGATAAAATATCGACCTTCTTTATGTGCCAACAGTAAAAACTGCGAGAAAAAATAAAATTCCACAAACGCTTCCTTTATTTAGAAGAATATTATTCAGAACAAGTTTTTGAAGAATTTTTGTCAAGTGTGAAGCTATTGTAAGAGGTCTAAAAATGTTAAACTGAGATTTTTCGCAAAATGTTTTCAATAAAATTTGTTTTGAGGCATTCTGTAACAAATGCTATCGTTTAACGCTTAATCATATACCTATGTATTTATGTGTCATTTCAAACTATAAATCTCCGTAGGATTGAGATAAAAGTTCCGTTCTTGCACCAAAAAATCAAGCAGTCTAACAAAAGGATGAGATCGTTGGCCAGAACTTCTTCAGCCTAATGAATTACTCAAATTTCAAGAAATGTAATGGCTACAAACGGATGAAAATCGTCAAATTTATACTTTTATCAGAATTCTAGTCAAGAAAATCTCATCAACATTGAACTAGAACATTTAAAAGAATATTCACTAAATTGCGGTGAAAAATGTTATCAATATTTGCTGAAAAATTGAGGAGTTCAAAAAGTTGTAAAAACAGTATTCTGCGCTCATCACTCTTTAGCCTGCTAAAGGTGTTTTTTCTCCTCAATTTGATGTTTTGAATTCACGTTTCTTGAAATAAAACCATTTTTGACATTTTATGTCTTTACTTTGGCACATAAACGAAAATGAGTATTTACTGTTAATATTTTATTCGTAAACACGTTGAACCAAAATCATGGTATTACGCAAAAACGCTTGCATACGAGTCTGCAACACATTGGGACATTTCATATCTTTAGTTGCAGACTCGTATGTGTTGCAGACTCGTATGCAAGCTCTAAGAGCCACTCAGCAGATCCGGACCCTGGGCATCGTCAAGTAAATAGCCCGCCATACACGAGCAGATATCTGCGACAGATTTGGTCGCCCGATCTCATCTGACAGATATCGCTAACGATCTGGAGTGACCGATGAGATCGGTCGTTGCCTCTTAACACGAAAAACTTATCGGCCGATCTTTCATGCCCGAGATCTGTCACCTGACCAGTGCCCGATGTCATCTGTTCGTTCGTGGGATGAAATCTGACAGATTCAGGTCTGTCACCGACGTTCGTCTGGCAGACTCGAGTTATCGGTCGAATCCGAAATTTTTTCCAGATCGGTCACAGATTCCGTAAGTTGATGCCATGGGGTTAGTGACTGTCCGTAGTAAAAAGCGTAAATTAGCGGCATTTGCGGCGGGTATTTTTTTTAATTGCCCATAAAACGGCTAAGCCAAAAAAATACAAGTTTGGGAGAAGTCATGGGTTTCGTCGTAAGCAATGTTTTTGACGTTTTTGTTCATGTAGTCAACATGCTTCAACTGCCACAGACAAGGTCTGTCTCTATACATGTCGATCATCATTTCAATTAACTCGTTTGGCCACTCTTTTTTACCCATTTTTTGATACCGCACAAAAAAACACCAATAGAAACTGATTTCTTTAGAGGAGAGATCTCACAGGGGAAAACACACGTGGACAACTGAACATCTTAACGTTAAGGGACGCTGCCCGATCCAATATAACAGTTCTGTGTACCACAGACATCGCTTCCGAGAAGTCTGCAGGTTAAGGGGGACGCCCGACTACCATCTGCTAGATTTGAACTCTCGCAGATATCTCTGGTCGATTTTCACATCTTTCATCATTTTCTAACGCCCACTAACGCACAGATCTTTCCCACAGATATCGTTTAAAAACGCGATATCTGTCGCAGATATCTGCTCGTGTATGGGTGGCTAATATCCTAAAGAGGCTACGAAATTACAGCTTCCTAGAGTGTAAAGTATAGAAATTATCTATTAAAATGATTTAATCACCACTTCACAAATCAAACCGTTCTCGCAATATTCGGATCACCTGCTATCAATCAAATCATCGAAACACCAGCTCAATGAAATCATCAGATATTAACAAGCAGTTGCAATCATGTTCACAGTATCAATAAATGAAAATGATCACCTGTGTGTAAACAATTATTCATATAATCATGCTCATAACTCAGCTTGTTGGCCACGCACTTCGCAGTAGTTAATATAGTATGGTTGGATAAATCGAGAGCTTTCGAACGAATGGTCAACGAATTTTGTGGGATGAAAAATGACGAAGTACCATTTCCCTAGCAACGACTCGGTTGTAGGCGGAAATCATCAGAAATCATTGAGTAACGTAACGTAACGTAACATAACGAAAATTTGGTTGTGTGCCATAGCAAAGACATGAAATGTCAAAAAACCAAAAATCTTATGTCATTTTTTTAATCGCAGAATACTATTTAGAACCCGTTTTTATGCCTTTAAGTTAGCAGTTAACAATTTCTTTTATTCAAACTGAACATAAAATGATACGATAGTTTACCAATTTTCTCATACGATCAACAATCATGCTGCATGACTGGAACTTTTGCCACGCAATTGGTTGTTACATATTTTTCGCATATAATTACATAATTTAATTTGCATATAACATTTCCGTATAAATACATCATATACGATGATAACTGAAAATTCGCTTAAACGAGCATGTTCCTTGACTGGAACATACGTATTGTTTTATTTCCAAAGTTATAAAAGGATCGTGAGTTTCATAGCTGCCTTTCATTTTTCCGTTCCCTCTCGTACCGGTTCTAAATTTGTAGTCTTTCGAAAAACTCGTTAGTGGTCTCGGGAGGTCACAAAGGTCCACAGAAGAACGTTCACACAGACAGGAAGTCGAATAAAGTAGAAAGTGTTGGCTCAAACAAAAAGCAGAATAAAGAAAAAAAAAATTATGTTTTTGCGAGCTCGAAATGTCCCCGAGCGATGAGCGATTCTTCACTTTCCATTCCCCTTTGTCATGTAAAAAGAGAAACCCAACAAAAATATAAATCCATTCGGCAGTTTCGTCGTAAACTTCTTCATGCATATATTCCTGAAAATTAATATGTGACTTCAGAGGAATTACTGGCTGGTATGCGTCTCGCTACAGAATGGTGTATTCTCAATGAATTGCATTCTGAATTAGAAACTACGTAATTATTCAATTCCACAACTGAATAATACAGATCTGTAGGTATCGACGTAATTCTGATACTGGCAAGCGATATAAAACTGCTACATACCGATCCTCAACCACCCACATTTTTTCAAATACATTTACCTAAATATAGTTTTTGCAGTGGCTTTGAAATTTTGTTAAATTAAATTTTGGAAAACTTCCTTCATGGAACATGCTTTTGAATGGTATGAAACTAATGTGTATAAACTAATGGTCATTATAGTCGAAATATGACGATATGTTTGTAATTGAGATCACATAATCCGTTTACATCACATAATTGTCAGCAAGACATAATCATCATATATGGAAGGATAAGACTTGAACATTGCGCTTTTGTGCACAAGTCAAGTAGTTGTATGAGCTGAAAAATAAAGAAAGAAAGAAACCGCCAAAATATCGCTTGAAGTCGTATGGATAGAATGTCGCTGATGTAGGCGTGTGTAGGATTGTGCAGTAGTCGTTAGTAGATTATAACTTGCACATTGTGCAAGTTATACCAAAGAAATGTTTGTGCAATCGATTTGATATTGAATATGCTTTCAAAAAATAATTGAACAACGGTAAGCAAAATATTTTTTTTTTAACTGTTAATTATCATAAATTTGATTGTTGAAATAGTTTCAGAAGAACTTCAGACAAAAATTGTTTGTGTCTGAATATATATATTTAAAATAAAAGGATCAGTAAATACGGCGAAAATCAGCAAATAGGTGTAAGTTTTAAAATCGCGGAGTCTTGGCAGAAATCTGTACATGGCATCTGACTATAACATTTCTAACTTTCTTATTTTCAGTTTTCATGACATAAAAGAACTTTACACGCGGGTTAAGGTAAAAGAATCTGAGTCGTCAACAACTTTACATTTTACTGAATTAAAGTAGGTACCGAGGATAGAATGGTCTGATTTCAGAAGAAAAATCACAAACAGGAGAAAATCTGAAATAAATTCTCCAATACTACTACTAACTCGTAGGTACTCGTTGTACTTTGTGACTCGTAGGTCGAAAGTTAAATACGGTTCAGGATTTAGCATCTATTCTGTTCCTCTTAGTAACTTCACCTTATCCATCTCGACTCATCACTCGTAGGACTTCAAGAACTCTCTAATGTTGCTCAATGTTGTGCCCAGTTTTTAGTATCGCCATTACTTGGGAAACTAATCCAGATTTTTTGTTTCAGGTATGACATATTTTTGACACCGCTATTCAAACATAATTGGTAAGTGGCTATCAGAGTCTAATTTTTTACTAGGTTTTGTTCTATCTCTTAGAAGTTATTTGTGATTTCAACACCAATTATTGTATTGCCTTTCTCAATCTAACTCCAAAAATTTTCCTAGCAAAATTCGTAGTTTCTTATTTTGATTAATGAAATTATTCCTAAAACACAGCCAGCAAATCAGGGCAGCTCCGTTCCTTGTAATTGCTGCTTGACTGTTGCGAGCATCCAGATCACCAAACTATACCCCTCATTAAGATCTAAGGTATGTTAGTTTTGGGAATCACCCACCGGAGCATCTCCTTTGTACTGATAAGTGACACAAAGAGCCTGCTCACTAAACTTCAAAATATCAAACCGACCGCCGAACTCAACCCACTAGAAAGCAGCATTCTCCAGCTATATCACTGTGCTAGAACAAAGGGTGCCTCCATCAGATTCTGTTGGGTGAGGAGTCATAGAGGATTTTCTGGAAATGAGACTGTTGATGCTCTCGCGCGACCGGCATAATTGCATGGTCAGAAACTCCACCAAATAGTATTTACCCACACTTAGATCTGAAGACCACCATTGCGAAGAAAACCTTCGAATTGTGGACACACTTTTACCCCAGTTACCCTTTGGGGCTTGTATACTGGGAAAAATTTCCTCAACCTCGCAGAGAACCCTGGTTCAATTATTTCCAAGGCACTGAATCTATACGTTTTTTCAGAACTTTAACTAGGTTACGGAGTGGAAATGAGTGTACAAGGGACAGAATTCATCGAATTATTCCACGCTCATTTCCTACGCTATACCTTCAAATATGTCCCACAACTTCAGTAAATATGCACCGTATTCTTTTGGCCTGTCCCAGTTATACAACTGCGGGAGATTGGCTTCTTGACAGAATCCCCCACGACTTGGACACGCTCATTGCATCTTAAAACCAAGATGTCTACAAACTTTGTATGATTTTTTCAGTGACATTCATGTAAACATTCAATGTGAAAACTTTCATTATTTCATTCATAATAATTTATCTGTTTACCATATATATTGTTTAATTACATTTACTTGTAACGGCTGTATGGTAAACCGAAGCCAATAAATATAAAGGAAAAAAGAGCTAATACAGCAAGTATAAGCCCTATCAGCGGAAGTTTTATCGTCATATTTTCCTCTTCCCCCTTACGTGCTGTAACTCTTTGGCCATATCGGGTTCTGTTGTGATTCTCATCTATCGGATTGAGTGGCTCAATGGGTTATTTGTAGAAGTTTGCCAGACTCAATCAGAAGCGTTTTAAAAAGGTATAGATGTATGGGATGTCTGATGAAGGAAATAGGTTCATCTGGATCGGGAATCCTGAAATTCCTCCTTTATGTCACCGCACTCCACGGTCTTCAGAAAAGAAACAACAGCTCGTACAATTTCCCACATCATAGCTACCTTCCCACCTTTTTTTGGTCAAAATGTTTAAAATTACAAGGTGTAAATTACTGTAAATTTCCTCGACAAATGATAACTATAAATGGTTGTAAAATCCTTTCTTTTACTGCAAAGACCCAAAGTTAGTTTCAAAAACACTGATGAAATAAAAATTATGCGTTAGGATACTTTTTTTATCTTCTCGAATGGTACCCAATAATATGTTCACTGTGAAACGTCCAATGGGCTGTTTCGAGGAGAGAAAATTATTCAGAATTCGCCTCAGAGCTCCTGAGGGATTCCATATTCATGAAACCGCCGGACACCTTGGGTGGTTTGGTTTTTGGCCTTTCACATCCCACCGGGAATTCTATCCTCAAAGAATTGATCGATAATGATGGGTTTTATTCCGACAAATATATTCAACTTATGAATAAAACAAGGGAGTGCAATCAACCAACCCTTCCGGCTTTCAATGATGCTCTCATTTTTATTACGAGTGAGTTTGTGTTTTCGCCCGATTTGTCTCGGTTTGAGATTTCACCCTACACGGAAGCTTGTTGAAGGGTGATGTTTTCTTTCGTATGTGAATTCGCAAAGCCGTGTAGTAACGATACACGATTGAATTGAATCAATAAAGGATCTCACAAGGAACATAAACTACCAGCTAAAATCACCCACAAAATCAACCACCGTTTTCTCATGAGAAGAAACGATTCGGGAAAAAACCCAAATGGGAAATTCATTAATGAATTTACCTGATTTATATATCCTGACACATTAACCCTACGACCCTACGAATACATGTTAACCTCAATTTGACAGATGGGAAGATAATCACTAAAGAGATTTCTTCGTTTTTCTGGTTGTTGTATAATAGAAAGTTTCGCGGTTCTTCCGAAAACCATAGCCGACTAAAACGTGGATGAGAACCGAAGGTACCTGATTCGCAAGAATTGTTTCCAGAGGCGTTGCTAGACAGATGTAGTGGTGACAGACTATGCAGGAGCATTCCTCAAATTTTCCCACCGTCATCTCTTATGTTTGCTCAAGTCGGGTGTTTTTTGGAATTTCTGTTCTGGCTATCTAGTTACCACATTGACAGCAGGCTGATTGTTTGGATGAGGGGCATATTGTCATCCTCGTTTATCGGGGTAGTAGCTTGGGCCACAGTGCCATCTGTTGTTAATAAATGGCGTTGTAAAGAGTCTCATTCGCAGATTCCTTATTGTTCGCAGATGATTTGAAACTGTTCGGCTATTTTAGTTCGGATAATGATTGAGAGACCCTATATATGACCATCAATAGTCTTGAGGCATGATGTGATGCTATCTACCTCTTCTTCGTCCGTGTTCTGTCATCACCTTTCGTTGTACTGGCCAGCCCATCATACATTACTACAGGTCATGTGAATCCTACCTTTTGAGAGCGAATAAAATGGTTGACCTCGGTCAGCTCTGTGGTGGTAAAATAAATTTCGCCTGGCACATTGATGTGATTGCTGCCGTGCTTTAAGAGCTTTTGGTCTCCCTAAGAGGAACTCACTCGAGTTTACCAATGTCGCTCAAGTTCCATATGAACCAATGGTTCTCTTGATCCTTGAGTATGCCTCTCTGGTGTGGCCACCTCACTATACTATGCAAAAGTTACTCGCTGGAGAGAGCCCAGAACAAATTTCTCAGGTTCATTGCATTCAAGCTTGGAATCTAGATGGGTTATAACCATCTACTTGTGCTATTTACATCTTCTTCACAAACGCCGGTCCGTACCTAACTTAAATACGTCTTCCAAGCTCTTGAACAACCAGGTAAATGCTGTCAAAGATGAATATTCAAATTCCTAATTTTTCTGCGCGCTCGCCACCATTCTTCCGTGTGCCTTTCTATCAAAGAAACTTTATCATCAACCGTCCCTTCACCATTTCCCGTGTTTCGCGAATTTATTAGTGGACCCTGAGTGATTTTCTTGTGATTTCTTAGATTTGGTAAAATCTTTGACAATTATTATCCCCTGTTCTATTTACATACCTAATTATTGTGTTTCGTACACAATTAATATTTAACAATTATTATCCCCTGTTCTATTTACATACCTAATTATCGTGTTTCATACACAATTAATTTTTTTAGTTCTTATTACATTCTAATGTGTTGCTTTACTGTTTTTGATCTCATGTTCTGATTTTCTAGTTTGGCCTCATGGCCTGTAATTGGGCTTGACCATAATTTTCAAAGTAAATAAACAGGCTTGCCCGAAGAAAAAAAAAAAAAAAAAAAAAAACGTAATCACAAGCAAGGCTAAGCCATGTCTACGTGCTTCATACTTCATGCAGGTACGACGTAAATATTGAAGGCAACATGACATGCTTTTTTATAATGGAAGTTAGATTCTAACCTTGAATTTTTCCAATGCGACCTATTTTCTTATCATTGTCATCGTTTTCCGTTGTTGTCGTTTACAGAGTTGCGAATGTATCAATGAACTCGATAAACTCCATCAACTCACCAATGAAGTTGCGTTCGTCTAAGATGGGTAGCTTTTTGATGGACAGCTGATAAATGGTGCAGAAGGTCCTTCCGGTTTCAGTATGAGAGAATACGTTTTGTGTACGATAATTAATAGTTTATTTTTTATTTTCGTAGAGAGCCCTTGCCTTCTTTGAGTATTCCCCTTTGCTTCCTAGAGGTTGTGGTAGAAATGAAATAAATAATGGATTTCACTTGACTAGAAGAATAACATCGAATCAAAAGGCAGAAAAGTCGTTAACGTGAATGAAAGTTTTGTCCACCACAAAACGTATAGGGTTTGACGGTGAAATTAACAGAAAAGTTACCTTCCGCATTGGTACGTCTTATATCAATAGTTGCGTAGTCTTTTCATGTGGTATGCAATATCTCTCCTGCCATTTCCAACGGACGACAGGGATGTCTCTATAAAGTACTTACATACTAGAAACAGCAACAAACGGCTTTCTATCCAAACTCCTCAAAAGAATTAAGGGGTCACTTTTTCTTGTAGATGTCAAAGACCCCAGATTAATCGGACAAAGTTCACAATACAATATATTTCATGATTAGGTACCTAATGGAGATGGGATGCATCCTATTCTTTTTGATTGTTTTCAAACACTGAGAAAAACCAGAGATATGAAGCTCCGACTTGAGCCAAAACAGAATGAAATCTGAGCATTTTTCTCAAGAAAAGTAACCCCTTCCCCCACAATTTTTGAGATATCGAAGTGAAACTTGGAGAGCGTGTATAGGCTGCCTGATGCTAAGTTTTAAGCAAATAAAAATCAGAAAAAAATCCATTTATTTTTTGGACTACCCAAGGGGAAGGGGGTAATTAGATACTTAGAAAACGATTTTTTAGTACTGAACACGATGGTGAAGCCAGAATTACGAAATCTTATTCCATTCTCGGATTAGAACTGAACCATTATGAAGCGCGAGTCATTCTGTTTTGGCTCAAGTCGGAGCTTGATATCGCTGGTCTTTCTCCGTGTTTGAGAAAAACAAAAAGAACAGGGTGCGTCCTATCCCCATTAGCTACCTAATCAGGAGATATAATGTGAACTTAATCCGATTGATCTAGGGTCTTTGGCGCCTACAAGGATCCCTTAATTCTTTTGAGGTTTGTCCTTACATTGTAGATTCTCTTCCTTTTTCCGACTATGTAGTATTGTTTACTTTTAATTACTTACATTATAATATATATATATATTATATTTGTATTGGGCTTCCCAGATTAATAATAAGTAAATAATAAAAATAAATAAAAAGTACTGTTAGAGGTCAGGCGTAGTAGGTACCTCATGGTTTCATTAGATAGGTGAGCTAATAATGTGTTGGAGGAACAATAACAATAAAAATGTGAACGCTTATTCATGTTTTGCCTTTTTAAGAATGTAAAAATGTAAAATGTAAATGTAAAAATCAGTTGAGTTTATAATAGAAAGAGTAGGATATGCTGATAGATCTAGCTTGCGTTTTAATGTATACTTTGCAGATTTTAAATGAGAGTGTCCTATTTGACTGTGTAGAATCTGAAGGGTATGAATGTAATCCTTTCGCCGCGCTTTCCCGACCGGCCCCAAGCCCCACCCATCATGGCGGCTTCCCGCATCGAGCAACTGGCGACGCGAAGAGGCGACATGTGGCTCCCTGATGATGGAATCCTCCCACGCACGCTTATAAGAAAACCTTGCAGTGGTGGTGGAGAGTGGTGGTAGTGAAGGGGGGAGGGGATATTTTTTCTAGAATATTTACTTATATGTTAGGGCAAATAGGAGTTGCATGTGTAGAGTTTTTCCGTGTAAGAAGAACCTATACTATTCTTGTTGTAAGGTCCTCTCAATGCTATATTATTCTGTAATACTGTCTGTAAATTGAATAGTTTGTCATTTTTGTCGCCTGTACAAACGATAATTCATTTTGTTTCGGTACCACGAGCTGATCGATGTTTTTAGCGATGGGGCCGTCGGAGCGGGGGATTTGGTCACGTCGGGCCCCGGTGATTGGTTCGAATGTTTATTCCGTCCACGTTTGCCGTCTGATCATTTTCTTTAGATCTGTGTGAAAGTAAGCGAAAAGAGGGGAGGGGGGCTTCACGGATTGAAGATATTGTCGTCCCAAAGGAGAAAATGACGTAGTTTGGGTCCAATAGGCACGTAGCTGTTCCTCCGCCGCTTCATCGCGACGTCTCTTGTGTCCCTTTCCCTGCGTAGATACCTGCGTCTCATTGGTCCCTTTCGCCATTTTTTTTACTGTCGCCAATAAAAAATAAAACGCTGCAAATTACCACACAATGGTTTATCATTTATCAATAGCTGCCCATATATGAATCTCTCTCATTGTGTGTTCAAGTCATTGGGCAGGCCAGTTGAAAGAAGGGAATCCAATGGGCGCATACTTTTACGGTAATATGTAGGAAATCGGCCAATTGACTTACATTTTTCACAGTTAGGTTGGTTGTTCAGCTAAAGTAGGTAGTCCGGTCTATCACATTACGATCTACATTCTCAGCTTAATCTATTCCGGACTGAAGGGTTCATGAGAACTTCTATGCAAACCCAATTAGAGCATAGGGCTATATTGATGGTAAAATAGATAATAAGAACAACCGGATATGGGTTTAAGAGTAAACTTGCACTTAACATAGTAAATCAAATTATGGAAGCAGATAAATAATTATGTCAATTATAGGCGATGCTACATTCTTCCCCACTTAGTTTTTTATTCTCATCGTGCCGTTTCCTCAGTTGATCTGCATGTTTTTGATTCGAAATTCCGTTACTTCTAGCTTGTAGGAGTATTCACCAGACCTACGTCGTACACATCCTTGCACAAATCCTTTTCCAACTATATTAGCTACCCATACTTAATCTACCTGTTCAAAAGTTCTATATCTAGTTCCCGTCTTTTATGATGCTGCTTCTGCCTCGTGAGCTCCTCCTCTATATTTCTCTTTAACGATGATTTGAATAGATGAAACGAGTGTGAATGTATCGTTTGAAAATCACTTCAGCGGGGGTTCTGTGGGTCTTCTTTTGTGGAGTTGTACGTTATAATAGTAAAATGTTGTGCAAACGAATATACAAATCTTTGCTGCCAACTGCAGCTTTCATCCTCTATTTAGAGGTGCGAACTGCTCTTTCAACTAGTCCGTTAGTCTTGGGATGATAGAGTCGACGTGATGCGGCTTATATTATTTTGCTTACTACTAGCTCATTATCCAAACGTACTTTCACGTAAGCCTCGGAGGCAGGTTTAACGGTATGTAGCTGTCGCACGGGGGTTGTGTCCTGGAATACATGCATACACACACACACACACACACACACACACACACACACTCACACATATATATGTATATATTGTAGACCGTGTATCATATAGTGAACTGAAATCGGAGATTTCGGATGTTTGTGAAGGTGCTTTAAAGGACACAGGCTTGTGTTACCAACATTTCGTACTTTTATCGGTACATCATGTGGTTATATAACGTATAACTTAGTCTAAATTTGTCTTAATCCTTAATTTTCTTTGGTTGTTGCATCCAATCTAAGTGGGACCCAAATATTAATGTGGCAATATGAAATTACTCACATGAGTTGTGTGGGAAAGTGAATAGCACAATATCACTAAATATGTAGGTAGTAATAAGAATTCACAGCAGTTCAGAGAGTTTACATCTTGGAACTTCTATAACGAAACTGAGTTTTGGCCGAGAAAGGCCTACCTGATACATATATTAGATTAGATAAGAAACTAGATTAGATGCGACACCCGAAGAAAACTGAAATTCCGAATAAGACCGATTTAGACTAAGTTCCGTTATCTATTACGTCATAGAACCCTGATGATGCACGAATACACGTACGAAACGTTGGTAACACAAGCCTGTGTCTGTAAACAAAATTTAAAAAAAAAATGTAAAACTCTTGGGTTTGTTTCAGAACCAATGTCTCATTCCAAAACCTTTTTCTTTTTTTATCACAGAATATTATTTAGAACGAGTTGTAGGTGCTAAAATCTCAAAACAATGTAACATTACAATACGATAACATACAAAAATTCGCTCACACGATGCTGCATGATTGGAACTTTCTTCATTTTAGCAGTATCTTTCTCCCATCACTGAATTTCCTGCAACAGAGTTTCCGCATTTGTGGAAAAGTCATTTAGGTATGATTATTTTTGAATTTTAAGTCACTCAGGTAAGATTATTTTTGAATTTTAAGTCATTCAGTTTAAAATTAATAAAGAAGTATGTTCGCATATCCCATCCTCATCTTTGTCTTACACGTCTCCTGGAACTTGTCACTCGTGCAGAGTTGGTTAATTGCTTACCGTATCGGTGCATCGTTCGTCCGTTGTTACAATGGTGGTCTAGTGTTGAACAGTTTGTCTCCTAGTTGGATTCCGATTTGTGGTGTCCGAGGTTTCTTCACAATTGCAGGTGGTGCGTCGACATCACTTGTATTTTTCTCTCATGTGTGTTAAGGAAAGTCAAAACTTAACGAGTCGTACGAAACAGACGATCCCCTCTTTCGTTCTCTAGACTTATCTCTTGCACTACATTGATCATTGGTCGGTCGGAAATGTGAGGGTAAAACCCCACCGCATAATACCCACGAAAGATACATAAGGGAAACACCGTTCCTCAAAACGTAGATTGCAAACCAGCACAAACTCCCACCGAAAATACACAACGCCCAGACCAATCTTCTGCTTCGGCGATGTCAGCCAACTTCATGAATATGGGAATCCTACTAATGGGTGCTCTCAAAGAACACGTCAGAGCTCTGCTAGTGATTTGGGTTTCAATGCAGAAAAGCATACATTAGAGGATTCAACGTTGCTGGAAATGGATACAGATAAGTGCCTCGAAAAGTGCCTTCCCGGTTGTTGGGAAAAGGGGTGAACAATTTTTGCTCTTTTTCATTCTGGAAGCGCCAACAAAGCGATCGGCACCCTCCCCTTTTTTCCATGAGGACTGTTAACGAACTTAAATTGTTTTCCATAAAAGGGCTCTTTTGTGTACGGGCTGTTACTCCCCCCTTTCTTTGCGATCGATGCGTGATCTCCATAAATGTGTTGCGTTGGAGGAAGCGTTTGAAAATTGAACATTGTCATATTTAGAAGTAAAATAACTGACTAAATTAGTTTTGGCTTATAATTCCTCACAAACTGACTGGACACAAAATTGGTGATCAATATATCTTTTTATAGCAAAAGAATATATAATGTTAGTGACCAAGTATTGATGAACAAGTGTTGGTAATTTAGTAACACCGTAACTAAACACATGATGAGGTTGGATGTATGTTTGTACCTACTGAGTTAAGCTATAACAAGTGTATATCAAACAAACATGGTTGAGTGAATGATTTTGGATAGTGTCGAATAGGAGAACTTGAGAATTATAGAAACCATCAACTTGTGGTGTAAAACCAAACTACTTTGGGATGTACCGATTGCTAAATAGTGAATCATGTTACAATCATAATATTGTGTATAATGTGTGCAAAAACTTTCGCACGAAAAAAAATTGAGAGCAGAAACTTTTGATCTGGTGTTCGAAGGTAATATCCAACATAAAGTTCATTCCAGTAAATCTTTGAAAAACGCACCCTCTAACGAATATTTCCATTTAGTGGCAGAGTCCCTGATATCCTCGAAATGTTTCTTATGATAAACAGGCATACAATTAGAGTAAAAGCACCAATTGTTGACACTATATGGGGACATTTCTCTTTGATCCCTGATTACCCAGGGGTTCAAAAAAATGAACTTCCAAGTATGTATTTTAAATTGTGTGTTCGTTGTGAACAGTTTGCATGTATTTGATTTCTCCAAATAATTTTGTTTCATGAATTGTTTCATCATGAAGCACTTTTTACAAATTCAGTTTTTTTTAACCAAATGTTGACACAAATGCCTTCAGAAATTCTAAATGTTGACTTTTTAGTTCCAAATGTTGACACATAACGTAAAAATTGATTTTCCCTAATTTCTCAGCAACACAGCGATGTGGACTTAGTTATGCCAAGTGGAATTCACTGGTTAAAGGTTCTGGTTGATCGAAGGTCCCTGGACAATATCGATCCATTCCTGATTTCTTTCGGCGATTTCGATAATTTAATTCGGTAATTTCTTTCGGTGATTCCTCCATTGACTCATATATATTAGATAATCTCCCTTTCACCCTTTGCTCTCCCTTCACCTGTGCTGCTGGACCCCGCCTCGTTCTTCACCAATGTCACTGAAATAACCAGAACAACTTACATCGTCCTCGCTTTCTATAGTCGAAGGGTCCCATTCCTCTGATTCAGTTGAAGATTCTGACACTGATGATTAGAAAACTCTCTCTTACATTTTTTTGATCAGCCACGACTTTTTTTTCCACTTAATTTCTTCTTTTTGGCAATTTTTCTCATTCATATTGTCCCTTTAGGGTCAACAAAGAATGTCAACTTTAGGAACCGAATGTCGACATTGGGAACAAGCTATGTTAACTTTAGGTTTCACTAAATGAAATGAAAAAATCCAAGTATCTCTATATTTGCCTTGCTGATTTAAACACAAATATCAACTTTACAATGAAATTGAAAGTGTCTCCAAATATTGACACAGGTGTCAACATTAGGGCACAAACACGTTTTATGAAACCTAATGTTGACATGGAACAGAACCATATTTTTCTGTTGAAATTTAGGATTTTCATGCTTCCGCCTTCATTTTCATGCTATTCATAGATCATCAGAATTTAAATCGTAATTTTTAATCATCTACTTAACCCAAAACATCCAAATTGTAAACTCACCTCACTAAGTTGCAGAGCTGTTACAATGTCACTAGAATGACAGGTTACGGTTTATTTACGTTCGTTATAATCTGTGGAATCGGTCAACCTCAACAATTACTTTGTTATCCGCCGAATGATGCCAATTTTGATAATCTACAGTGTCTCATTTTCTTATTTTTTTGGATTTGAAATTGAATTGTCAATATTTGGATATGTGTCAACAATTGGTGCTTTTACGCTAAGCTTAATCAGTAAAAAGAAAACTTGCCACTCGGTGAAAAGCTCTGATGGCGGTAGTTAAAGGGGGGAGAGGGTTGCCTGTTTCAATATTAGTTTCCTCAACAAACTCATCAACTAATTCGTTTGTCCCTTTTCGTTTTTATGCCTGGGCGTCATCATACAAACTTAAAATCTGACGGGTTCATAGGTACATATCAACTTAGGGAGTGACGTAGGCTAAGTCGAGATTATGTGTGATCAGCTGTTGAGGTTATTTTTTCCTTGAACGGCCTACGGCGCTGAAATTTGAAACTGAGCGACTGTGGGGCTGGTAGAACATATAATTACAGTGTGCGATTCAGATGAATAAGCTCTGAGATTGAATTTTTCTCTGATTGATCTATGATGCTGAATTGGGAACGCTGCCTCTCTGGGCAGGTAGAATATAGATAATGATTACAGTGTGCGAAGCCTTTCTAAACAGCTGAGTAAGCTCTGATTAGTTAATTTTTTCTCTGGATTTCAATTACAGCCTGGAGAACTTCCCTAATCACCTGAATAAGCTATGCTGAAATTAATTTTTTTACTAATCGACTGAAGACACTGAAACATAAAAAATAGCCACTCTGTGACATGTTTATAATAATTACAATTAATGTACAGAGCTAACCGTATGAGCTGAATGAACTATGAGGTTAATTTCTTCCCTAATCGACCTTCAACGTTGAAATTTTGATTCTATAGGATCTGTAGAATGTAATTACAGTGTGCAGAACCGTGAAGAACCGCACTGATCAGCTGTTTGTGAGGTCAAGTTCATCCCGCCTAATAATTTGCTGCGTTTTCTTCAAGATTTGAACAAAATCTAGTTCTTGTTATATGTTCATCCCATCCTGCTTAATATGAAGTTTACTCTTTGTTGGGCGTAGACAAGACACTCGTAATTGAGTTTCAATTGTACTTGGCAAACTGTTAGTTTCATGGTGGTAGTAGGTCCCTAAGTTTTTTGCCAAATGCCAAATTTTCGTCATTCAAATCCATCCAACTATATCAAATTTCATATTTAGTACCCGTCAGTCATTCTGGGGATAATACTACCACTCGAATTCCCCTCTTTTCTATTCAATTCATAGCCACTTTTTTCTTTCTGATAATTTTTATTTCTCAACATTGGAGTTAAAACGGATTTTTCGATCATTTTATTACGTTGCGGTACATCACGGCTGTTTGCTAGGTAATTTATACACTGTCCGTGTAGCTCGATCGTTTCAGCTTGTGGTTCAAAAATCCAACAATTTCACTCAAAACTCCCTGCCAGATATTATTATTCGTTGGCGTGAAAAAAAGCTTCTTTGCGCTCATTTTAAAATAATGTTTGTGGAAAAATATCAAACTGCGGTCCCTCGAGAGACGGAAATCAGATTGAAATACATTTTCCCTCTTCGGCTACTGAGCTGACGTAAATGGGATTTTAATGTCCGCAGTCTCGGCAGGCTCGAGTCGAAATCCCACAAGATGACGTGTGCTATAGATTTATAAGCTGATCCGAGGGGAACGAGTTGGGTTTGGCAGGCGAGGGATCGAACGCCTTTATTCCTTCAGCCACGATTACTTCAATTTTTTCACTTTCCGAGCAACCGAGGAGCTCAAACGAAAGTTAGGAAATCGATATAGAAAAATCTGTCTGAAACAACCTAACTTCATACAGCACTGTATAAATGCGTTGTCGGTGTGTCTCTTTGAATGTGACTAACAGAAGATTTCCAATCGTCTTATATGATATGAAGAAAAATAAGTTTTACCATTCACAGACTCAAAATTAATGAACAAGGGCGAAGAAAATTTGCAACGCCCTACATTATTACGCGATTCGTAACAAAACACCGATAAGTTCGGATTCCTTAATCGCTGTCTCGGCCGTGTACCGAAGTAGCAACGCCGACAGGGATCAGCTTGCCTTATCTTATTTCTTTCCACGGCTCTTCAGTTGTAGCTGGACTTTCACAAGTCATCACCTCTATCGCTCCACTGTGCGGGATAATAGCGTATTTTCTCCCGATTTTATCACGGCAAGTGCCGAATTATATTAAAACCAGTTGTTTATACTGCAGGTTTCTACTGTAGACCTGTGTGTGCTGTGAGCTGCTACTTAAGCTCTTTTTATATAAAAATCTCGGGATCTTTTACTTTTGACAGCACAATATAATGACAAACAACTAATCCCAAAAACTAAAGTTTATGGATGAATCCTTAATAAAACTTGATCTAGAAGAACAGTAGGTAAATGGAGAAAGACAAATTAATGTTAAATAGGAAAATACTTACCTAAATAACATGAAATTTAGCAGACAAAACAAACCGAAGAACCGATTCCGAAATTTCAAAACAGACTAATGTTCAAGACCTGGTCGAAATGAATTCTTCAAAAGTTCCAGTACATTATTAGGCGTAATAATTTAACACATTAGTAATAGTACTATTCATTATTATAACTATGTACCTAATAACACCAGTAAACTGAAAAAGTTTCCGTTTTATCTGGTAACAAATTGTAAGTGAAAAATAATTCGATTTGCGTTGCATAATTGCGTGACGATTTTCACTGTATGATTTTGCTACAAGATAATAGCAATTGGGTCAAGGAAAAATAACTTGAACTTTGATAAAGAGTCACATTTTCTTGGATGTATAACGATCCAATATATTGGAATTATTGTATTCATCGTATTCACATTGGAATATCCACTAATTCAAGTGTATATATTTCTAAAATTGGGAGAATCTCTCCTTCTTCGTAAGTTTATTTACGAGGACACCGAGGTCGAAGCTCGACAGGGACTGCAGGAAAGGGAGGACAGTTCAAGATAAAAAAAAAAGTAGAAGATTGATTGAGGTTTGGAAGTAAATAGGGCATAAATCTCGCAAAGAAACCCGCGTTGTCGAGGGCCTGCCCTGAAGAGAAATTTCGCCGCTGTGACGTAACTTTCGCTGACAGAAGGTGGTTGGGTGGGGAGGTAGGATTGACAGCAGGGTGGGGGTAGTGATAGGGCTGGTGGAAGCGGTAGTTATGAGGTTAGGGGAGGTCGTAGATATTTCTACAGAGGAGTGAGGAAGGGCTCAACTTTATTATTACCGCTAATCAAATAGGAACTCACCTCCCCAATCTCTTTCTTCTTTCATGATAAACTTTCTCTCTTCTATTCCGGATCACCTCAACATTTTGGGAAATCGACCTGCATAAATAATACCTTTACAGTGTTCGGTTTCGTTGATATAAATATAAGATGATAAATCTCATATATCTTCAGGGATTTCAACGTTGAGGTTTAATTTTCTGAGGTCAATAGATCCTTATTTACGATCAAGCCTTGGTTGTATTTGAATTAATTATGCCAAAGTATCATCAAGACATCTGTTGTTTGTTCTATCTTACAAAATCGAGGTATTTCATGCAAGGAAATTGTATATTTCCATCAATTTGAAAATGTTTTCATTAGTCACACTCCTGTTCTTGTGTCCCCCTAACTTTTAGACTAATTTCAAGAACGTGGTGTTATTTTTTATCACCAACTTAGATTTGATTTGCACATATCGGCTCTTATAAGAGATTTGATTTTCACATATCGGCTCTTATAAGGAAACTACGCAGGCTTTTTTAAATCTTTGAGGAGCTTCGATATTTTCTATCAAAATCACAGCTAAGGTCCATGTGCTATTGCTTGGCACAATCCTTGATTAAATATGGTGGGTAGGTCTGGGGTGTTGAGAATAAGTCACAGAGTGCTAGAATCCAGTTAGTTCAGAATAAACTATTAAAGATAATTTTCAATAAACATTATAGGTTCTCCACTGCGGCTTTGTAAAGAGAGTTTAAGGTACTCAAAGTGTAGCAAATACTCATTCCTGTTAGCATATTTTCAAGACCAGGGTTCTGAAGGAGAACATGTCTAGCACTAGTCAAACCAGCATATTCCAGGAATACAATATTAGGATATCAATTTGTTGGACGGAATTCTCCAAAAGAAATCCCTATAATAGGACGATTGAATTCTTCTACGCAAATAAGCTGCATTTGAGCACGTTTCCAAGATCTTTGTCGCTTAAAAAGAATAATCTTTCAATTGTTGGGCTTTAGCAAGTGGTAGGAAGAAACTTCTTCAATAAGTGTAAGCAATAAATGTAAATAAGGATAATTTAACATTAACTCCCATATTGTATAATTAATGTAATTATTGGTTCCAATTTGTAAGTTTGTATTTTTGTCTTTGTTATTAATCATTTCCACCACCTTCCTCAAGTTCATCGCAGAACTTTTGCCGGTGGGCTAATGTAATGTTGTGTAATATATGGTTGTTTTTGACATTTAATCATAATGAATGTCGTAAGTGGCGCCCCACGAGGATGGGCCCCACTATAACCAGTTAAAAATCAAGAACATTTTTGCATTGTTTTAATGTTTTATTATCAGTTTTAATTTGTATTTTTAATGAGTCAAGCTGCACTGAACCAGAAGGGTAATATTAGCGGCATTGAACAAGGTGTCAACGTGGCAAATGGCGCGATTCTAAGAAGAGTCATGTTGACACTCCGTCACTTACCGGATTGCCATCATGGACTCCATAACAACATTCCGCAGAGGAAAGCATCGCCAATAGTTCCAAGTTTTCGATAGAAATAATTTTACATGTTGGTACCTGTCGAATGACCTTCTACACTCCTACCTAGATAGCTTATTGTTGGCTATAAAAAAATTCATTAGCGTTTCTAGTTCCTTTTGAATCGATTGGATTTCTACCTAGTCTTAAATTTTTCATCATTAGTGGTTTTATGATCGTTCACATTATCATACCTTGGAACTATGTAGTTAACCTTCAATAAATGCGGATTTATTAGCATGCATGATGACTAGATATCGGATTTTTATGCAATTGCATATTCTTATTGCTTCATCTGAGGCATCCGAAGATTCTATCATTGTTTCAGTTTACTTCAGTTGGTGCTCTGTCTCAAATTTTATACTGCATAAGAAACCTGGGTTAATGTGTTTAATTAAACAATGTTAATGTGGTGTTTAAGTTTAAACCTGGGTTAATGTGTTTAATTATACAGTGTTATTGACGTGTTTGGGCTAACAGATTTAATGTGGTTAAAGGACCTGGGGGCTTTTCACGAATAAAGGATCGTCTCCCCATCAAAAGGAAACACTTCGCCATTTTTATTTAACTCGAAAATCCATGCTACAACTTATGAACTATAAAATGTACCAGTTTTTGGCATTTTCGAAAAAATTTTGTTGGTCATCTGAGGGCGTGAGTATTGGAGACGGAGAGGACGTGAGTGAATTTACTGAGTCTGAAGACCCAGTCATTTTGAGTAATTTGAAATTTGCTCCGATCACTTTAGTTGATGCGGAGCGTTCATTTTCTATCTACAAGAATATCCTCTCTGATCGCAGACACAACTTTGTTCAAGACAACCTGGAAATGTATATTTTCGTGAACGTAAACAACGAAAACCTGGCGCATATTCAGTAAGGGAAACAGCCGTTTGCATTGAGCTGTTAATTTTCGAGCATTTCGTTCAAGACCATTTACCTACCTAATATTGAGCAACTTTCATTCAGAATTTTATTCGTTCAGATTCATGTATTTATTTTTTAAGTGTTTAATTTTATCTTCCTATTTGACTTGTTTTTGTTGCATATTTGTTTCATATTTTATTGGTGTTTACTGCATATTATAACGCATATTTGGGGAATTTATGCTGCATAAATATCCGGTCTCTACTGATGACATATGTAATCCACTTAATGATAGGTTAATCATTTTCATAATCATCACCGAGTAATTAGAGTTACAGTTAATTCATTTTCATATGCACAACCACGTAATTATAGTTTGACCTATCGACGTAAACTTCCGATTAGGTAAAAATAATGACAACGCTAGACTTTTCGGGTTGCAAAGCAATTATCAGTGATTAACACTGTAACTGAAGGTACGTAAGTGGGTACTGGATAGAGAATGCAATTTAAATAAATGGAGCCGTAGAAATGGGTCCAAGCATTATAAAAAAATATAATTTTTACCAAAACGATATTCAGATTTTCATATGAAAGATGTGCGTTTGGAGAAATGAACTTTTGTGCACAAGTGATACTGCGATAGTACAATATGTTATTGTTATGAAGTTTCGTTTTTTATTATTGAAAGAACAAATTATTGCTGTTATTGTGTTAATTTTATTAAAACCCACAGCATAACCCAAATCCTCGTTTTAAATGTTATGTAATACTGAAACAATGTAAACTGTTGAGTATTTTTACTTATTTATTTTTTATTTTTTGTTAAGCTCAAACCGGGTTAGAGGTGATGTGAGAAGGAAATCATATTCACGCCTAAACATACCTTTTTAGTTTCCATTTAATCCCTGAAGTAAGAGAAGTGTGTGAGATGGTCGGGACATCTCTTGTCCGCCTAAAAACTGCGCTTTCGTTGTTATGTTTTGATTTTTCGGATTCAGAAAATAAGCATAACTGAGAGCTTTTGAGCATTAATGTGTTCACTAACAATAAAAATAAAGTGAGAAGACTCCCTAGGAATGTGCTAATCACCCAATATTATATGTTTGTTGTGTTAGTTTCGCTTACGCGGAAAGTACTGTTTTACTTTACTGTTGTCAGCTGCTCTGGATTGAAAAACCCCCAAACTTCTGGCACTCAGTCCACTAACAGTTTGGTAGGAGTGTATTTCGGAAGCAATCGGAACTTCGACGACAAGTTAGTGGTGTCAACTAAGGGATAGGGGGCGGATTGAAGCCGGCGGATCGGCTGAGCACGCGAGCGAGCAACTTTAAGAGCACTTCTGATCGTGACAAGGCGGTGAAGGTTGGAGGGTTGACTTTTCCACAGCTGGCATACCCACTAAT
This sequence comes from Adelphocoris suturalis, assembly GCA_030762985.1. NCBI lineage: Eukaryota > Metazoa > Arthropoda > Insecta > Hemiptera > Miridae > Adelphocoris > Adelphocoris suturalis. Next base: position 48,451,904 of record CM061046.1, on the reverse strand, counting down.
TTGACAGGACACGTGGAATTAAATTACCTGGAACGCAATTTCATTGTTTAATATTTTCCTTACCCAGTGGATCTGTAGACAGTGAGGTAAGATTACTGAAATGAATAGGTATCTACATAAAAATAGACCGATTTCATAGTTGAAAAAAAAATTTTGCGTTTCACGAAAATCTGACGAGATTAGTTAAAACATCATGGTTTATTACTATTACCCCCTCCATTCACCCCTTCCATAACGAAATTTCTAACTCCTGATATAGGATCCAAAATTGAATTGAATTCATAGTTGAATAAAAAAAGAATCACGAAATCGGACTTGAATTGTTAAACCATTATGATTTATCAGTGTTACCCTCTCTATTCACCGCTTCCCAAGATGATATTCGAAACTCCTGATATACATTCCTAAACTATATTGGATGCGTAATGGAACAAAATAAGAATCACGAAAATCGGTGCACGCATACACAGAGACATACACCTATGGTTTTTTCACGGATTCAATCGCCGAATAGTCTGAAACGGATTTGTATGCTGTTATTTTTTATTTTTTGTTTTTTATCTTATTTATTTTTTTCCTTATGGTTGGATTGTCTCCTACTCCCCTGGATCAATTCCTATACGCGCCCCTCTTGTTAAAGAAGCCTTGCTTCAGAAGGACGTGCTAATAAAGAGGCACCTCCCAATGTTTCTGCAGTTTATTGAATAGAAATCATTCTTTTTCCTAAGTAGTTTACTTCTTTATTTAGTTTTACGTTAGTTGTGGTTTCCTAAATAAATAGAGATCACAGCCCGAGTCTAACCTAGTTTACCCGCCTTGACCGTCTGGTACGAGTGTTCTTTGATATCGCGTTAACGAATTCTGTCTCTGCATATGAACTATGTGTACAGTGATATTCGTCACAGAATCTTGTCTTCCTAATTTTGTCCACAGTGTACTTGAGCACTTGCCCGGCTCAGTCTACAGTGATGTTACTTTACCGGGATAATCCTTACCATATTCCTACCTCTACCTACCTCCACTCTCTTAGTAATCTAGTATCAAGAACAGTTCATAGTTGCTAGATAGCCAATGCAGACATTCAACCTATATTCTTAACTACCGTGCTCTGATCTGGCAGGTACCCATACCGGTTTGAACTATTAGAAAACCAAAACATACAACATTTCTCCCACTACCAAGATGAAACCCCTTAGAAAATGAAAAGTTCCCCAATTCAAGAGGTCCTTTAATGCTGAAATTTCAGGACTGTGAGGTGGTAATAACTGCACCACCCCCCACCACAATTTCACTGCGCAAGGAGACATTGAATGTGTTTCCTTTCTGCAAAGGCGTTTTCCACATGTGCCATATGCGTGAACGCGCAATGATCTTGAAAACCCTGACAACGGCTAGTGGACGTGAGAATCGGCTAGCAATCGCCTCTATCACGGTTTTCTTCTCACTATTGATCAGAGAGAGCTGGTATGGGCCAGGATCAACGAGAGCATGTATCGTGGTGTCGCATCCTCAAACCGTGGTATCCAATGCGTTCTCATCATCAACGGATTGAAAATGCCCCATTGGCAGCCAATATGTAGACATGCAACGATAACCGAAGCTTATCCCACGGCTAGCCTCCGCAGGCACTCGCCACAGCCCGTGAAGGTCTACAAATTAGGTCTCGCATTTGTCCAACCACTTGCCCCCTATGTAGACTTTAAGCTTTCTTACGTTTAAGAGCCTCAACGATAAAAGTATGAACCTAGAAGACCAAATCCTGATCGACAGTATTATACTACTTACCTGAGAATATGCCGATCTCCGATACCGAGCTTCGAAACTCGACAGTTGAAGGAAAGTTAGAAGTCGGAGATATGTCCTTATAAAACGGCTTTTTCCAGTGCCAACAAAAATATTCTATTCGGAAAAAAGACTATTCGGAAATAGTCTTCGGAAGACCTTATTACCAAACCTTTCTCTTCAATTTAATAGTATCAGCTGAAAAATAAACTCTCTCGTATTTTGACCTTCTCTTCCATAATAGTCTGGTGTGGTATCTCTTGAAAATGACCCACGAAAAGCCTCGTCAACGTCCAACTAATACGGAACGCATTAAAGCGACATAACGTCACGTTGGTTGGCGTCGGTGGAAATTAACTTCCGGGTGCTTTCAGAGAGACCGTATTCAAGTTACAATCAATATTCATCGCGGCGAAGCATAAACAAGCCGCAGCCGAGTCAGAGGTGTCAAATCAGCCTTAATAAGCCTCCTGACGCGTGACGTGGGTGTCAAGTCTGCCAGTATCGGTTTTATGGAGTAGGCACAGAGTCAGCCCAATTGTCGCCATCTATTCAATACCCATTCCTCTCACTTTATTGGTGCACAGTGAGCAGAATGAAAAGAAGAAAACAAATTGGTAAAACTTTGAAAGTGTCCTACCCGGGTTTTTTTTAGTGCTTAACAGCATAAAAATAGTAAAAAATGCAATTAATCCAACAGCATTCACCCCATTGCATTAGCTTCACATCATCTAAGGTATAATGGGAACCAACTGAGATCTAAATAGAACATCCCCTTACCATTTCATTAAAAAATCGTTTCATCAGTGCAGTTTTGTTAGAAACAACCAATTTCAGGTTTACACATGCGCAATGATTACTACGATCAACTGCACCGAATTTCATAATATTCCATCCCATGACTTGAACCCAAGTACCTCCAAAACGTGGTCGTGAGGAGTCGATGTTTCCGGAAATTCATAGACGACTATGAAATCAATAGGAGTGTCTGATCCAGTTAATGCCTGAACATTTGATCAAAAAAGGTCATTAGATCTCGGAGATTTGCATTAGGTGACATTTAAGGATTGATATATTGAGAAATCAAGTTTTAGTAAAAATTCGAGACATAAGTTTTTTCTCAAGTTTCAGATACAACTCAGTTCACTGAATCGAATCTGACTAATCTCTAGCGCTCTAGAAGGGGTTAAGTGTTAAGGATTAAATGAGTTAGTTGAAAAACATTGTTTACGAGCATGTGATTCCCAAAGCGATTTGGGCGCGCAGGAGTTAGCTGAACTTCTGCTCATTCGGCTCAGTCTTACTCGGTTTTATAGTAAGTATACCCTCCACACCCCACGTCGACAGTAAACCAGAAATTCCCTAGGTTTGTTGCACAATCAGACTAAAATTTTATTCAAACCAAATAAGAATCACGAAAATCGGTTGAGAATTGAAGCTTGGACTGCGTCAACAAAATTTGTCAAAAAATGAAAAAACACGTGTTTCCGGCTTTATCTCTTTTATTTCCCCACTTCCATCATGGAATTCAAAATTTTCCGGATTTTTTGCACAACCAGACTAAACAAATTCGAACTAACAAAGAAGGAATCAAAGGATCGAACATAGAAAGAATTTCGAAATTCGGTTGAGAATTGTGGCCTGAGCAGCGTCTACAAAATTAGACACAGACATACACCTATGGTTTTTTCACGGATTCGGTATTAGTATGGTCTGAAACGGATTTCATGCGCTTATTATTTTTATTTTTATTTTTTCGCATGCTTGGGTTGTGCTCCACCCCCCTGGATCAATTTCAATAGTCGTCCCTTTTGATAACAAAGCGTAACCTATAAGATATAGCCTTAGAGGAACATTCTAAAAATCTGATGCAGGGATCGCTCAGAACAGTATCTTTTTTGCGTGGAACCAACTGCATCTCTGTTACACTGATATTTAACGGAGCTACGTTTTTCATTCAATTATTTTATTTTAAATTTATTTATTTATTTATCATTAATTTTCGTTTTACTCTACAATAACTAGGTATTGATCATCTCACTTCACACCCATCTGTAGAAAATTTGATTTGTTAAAATAAAATTGTAACTACATTACACTATTACGTTTCAAGTTGTAACACACACACACTATTAAGTTGTAACTACTATTACGTTTTCTCGATTTCACCCGCTTTGGATTAAAATTTGTGACAGTTCCCGTCAGAATCCCAGAGAAAGCGCTGCCGTCGCTCCGTTGTCATAGCACATTAATGCTATTAATACGAGTGGTATCTCTCTCTGGATACTGTCACTCTCCTCCCCCTCTCGAGGACTTAGGCCCCATTGCACCTCGGGGGCACCTAAGTCCTTGATAAATTTGATGTTCCAAAGGACTCTTTAGTGAATTATTTGTAAATTAGTTAGGACAGTCCCTGTCGTGAAGCATGATTCTGAGCAAATTTCGCTCCGATTCTACCTAGCTATTTATTCGGAGCTATGTAAAATAATTAATAGCTATGAGTGGTATTTCTCATCCTACGTATCTTTACCATTAAAATTAACGTTAATCTGTGCGTCGTATCCTAAATAAACAATTGCTTAGAATTAAATGGAGATTACGGGTCTTCCTCTACCTAAACTTGACCTTCATGATGTATGAGGTTGGGGAGAATTAAGGGATTTCGCAAAGGGGCCTCACGGACGACTGCCCTCAGGCTGCAGTCCATTCCATACTGGAGGGTTCTTCCCTCGAGGAGCGTCGTTGGAGCTCCGTTTGCTTGGAACTTCACCAAAAACACAACTCGATACCACCTACCGACTACCTACCACGTTTCAGCTCCCTACCACCGAATTACTAGTAGTCTGTACGCATGAGCAAAATTGAATTTCCAATTACGGATTTCTCATGAACTGTAAGTTCGATTCGTTCCGAATTTTTCCGCTTTGTTGGGTACATAATTATGTCCAGGGCAGTGACCTGTATTTATCGCGATTGGTTGAGTGATGACTATTTCGCATGTGCACTATTATTGGTTTACTCTCCGAGACTAATGAAGCGATTTAGTTAATATTTTGAGGGACTATGCGGGTTATCCTCTAGACCAGTGTTTCTTAAAGTGGGGTACATGTATCCCAGGGGGTACATGGACAAAGTCCGGGGGGTACTTGGGAAGCTCTGTGTTACGGGGTTTTAAATTTACAATGCATTGCAAAAATAATAAATAAATATGAAATAAAACAAAATGCGTCAGCCAATGTTGATTTTCGGGGCCAAGATGTAGATGTACCTATGTTGTGGTTTTTAACCCACGAACAATGAACCAACAACCACTCATTCTGTGAATAAATTTCGATATATGTGATTCAACATGATTCAATAGAAATCGTTGGTATTACCTAACCTCTTGTCTTCGAGTTTATGCAAACTCTATACTTTCCAATCATTCCACTTTTTCTTTAATTTTCAAACCCAAAATTTCTCATTTCAAAAAGTGCAATATTTCCATCAGTTGGTACATATTTCTCGCCTTATGTGAGGCTTATCATTAGTAATATTTTACTGAACATAACGTGGTTTGTTCCTATTTTTTACCTTTCATTTACAAAGTTATTTTTTCGACGATTTTTTTAAAGATTCTTTTTGATTAACAAAATGTACTTATGCTTGCAGCCTTCTTTGTGAGTACCTACCTACCAGTCGTTCGTCATATTGAAAATATTTCATCTTATATATTAATGAATGTGTTTATAAATTTGTATTCTACAAATACAGATCGTAATTGTAAAAAGTCGTATTCTATTAACAATAATACCTGAGCTCTGGAATTCTTTTTTGAATTTTATTATTCAGTAGGTACCTATATTTGTGTCAATAATTTTTTAGGGATGATGTGTGTAGGACTGTAAGGGGTACATGGCCATTCTCGTTTCTGCTCGGAGGGTACATGGGAAAAAAGTTTAAGAAACACAGCTCTAGACTATTCCGTACCAATTCTATCGCCTTAGAATTCGCTTGAGATGTTCAATGCCGTTGGATTGACGGTATGGTCTTGCACAGTCATGAATCACAGTCCTATTTTGTATATTCGCACGTCTCCACACATATAACTATTGCTGTTCCATTTCGCGTTCAATAATTTTGTCTCGTACCTTGTTCATCAACTAATTCAATGGGTGCATATTACAATAAGTTAGGAAACTAAAATGCCCACGTATCTTGACAGACGTTTCTTTCTTTATCGTTTACGAAGATTCATTGCTAAAAATAAACCAAAAACATCACTGAGCTCAAGCTAATGAGAAGCAACGTTTCATTAACTCTGATTAACGCTTTTACTACTGATTACTAATTATCATTAAGCGTTTGCTGACGCTGGTTACTGATTATTTATACAGTATGACAGGAAGATTTGACAGTGTCCTCACTACGTCACGTATTCATCACCTATATAATTATATTCTACTGGATAAATAAATCCATCCGATATGCATATATCCATATGAATACATATATCCTATATCATATATATCCATCTGTTATTTGCACGGTTTTAAGAGTTTTTATTTTATTTTATTCTTATTGACATGGATATGTGTTTGTTCTGGGGGGTCAACCAAAAATTTTTGTCACGCAAAAGTTGATGTCACTATGTCTAATGATGTTCACGTACAACCCAGCCGTTGCTAGGAGAATGGAACTTCCGCAGTTTTCATCGCATAGAAATTGTTCGCCACTCGTTGGAAAGCGCTTGATTTATGTGATAAATGTTCACATCTCAAGCTACCAATTTCCCCCTCCTTACGTACCTGGCTACATTCCTAAACTAAGTTGATTGGACTTTAAACAATGTTTGTTTGGAGGAAACTAAATAGCGTCTATATTGGAGAAATAACTTTAATAGTATTTATAGTATGCTTTTTGTGCCTCCAAGAATAATAAAATGAATTCTTTATCCTAAATTTCGTCGCCTATAGTCCAAAGTTAAAGGATTCGTTCACAACTCTCGAGGACAACCATTATAAAATCCCCAATCGAAGACATATCCATGTAACATGGTATCTGCTTGTAAAGCAGATAGTGGAACTCGTTTTTTATTTTTTTATTTCTTTCTTGTGGTTAGATCATTATTTGTAACCAGTTACAACATTTTTCTGGAGTAGTAATGATGTGCTTTCAGTTCAGACTGATCTAGAGAAGGTCGGAGGGTTTTTATCTTGCGGGCCAATTATTTCGGTACAGTTAATTTGATCCTCCGACAAATGGGACAGAGTGACACAAAATGCTTCAGTTGTGGACGATGTTACAGTTGTGGGACACTGACGAGGTTTTCAGTTGTGGCGACTAACCAGGTTTCAGTTGTGGTACCGAAGAGGATCTGGTGTCACCGCAGGTCTTCTCCTCGGGCCCTCGTTCCCACCCAACTCCAATCGGCCGACCGCCTCAAAGGCTTTCTGTCGGGGGCCGCTTCAAAAGGCGTCCACGGGGTGGCGGGGGCGACCTCTTGTTTGTGGGCGCTAATTGCTTCGTACCGAGTTCACAGCTGAGGGCTCCGTCCTGTGTCATCAAGGCCGATAAGGTGTCACTGAAGTCATTCGCTACCTCCGTCTTCTCCTCATCCCTAAGCTGTATCAGCCCATTCACACTTGAGCATTTTCGGTGAGCCGAACATGCAAAAGCCATTAAAACTGCGAGTGCCCACCTAGTTTAGACACTTTTGCGAGCAACTGCGAACATTTTTGAATAATGGATTCGGTTCGCAGATGTTACCACCAAGTATTTAGTATCGTGCAGTATGGACGCGCCCGCGAGTATAGTCGAGCATCACTTTTTTCTATCTCTCCCCGACATAGGTTACTTTCGTTGGTACTTTTACAAATTATTCCTTTAAGTAATTCGTTTCTTCAACCACATGAAATGCGGTAGATATTCTGTAATATTCCACTACCGTTGTTGTGTCCAATGTCCCGCAGCTGAAAGCTCGTATGCCATATTATTTTTTTGTTTTCATTTTCGTTCCTTTCAAGCAGGAGATTGATTAAAATAACTCCGGTCCTACACAGTCCCGCGACTCTCGATTGAAAGAGAATAATTTCTACAGTGTGTGTGTGTGTGTGGGGGGGGTTTAATTTGAAAAACAAACAAACATCACTGGAGGGTTGAGTAGAAGACTGTAGAAAACTGGAAACGTCCCCGAATGCGCGTGAGCCTCTTTTTTCCGAATATTCTTATCATCTGGACAGGACAGAACGCGAGTTGGAGTTCGAAGCTGCTCACGAAGGTCGTGGATTCTAATCTGTCAAGATCCAGACAGATCTGTCCAGATCTGCTCAGGTGTGAACAGTTTCGGAATTTCATTAACATTGTCAACTTACAATCAAAAATGCATAAGAGGTTGTTCCACCACTATCCCCCCCCCCCCCCTCCCTACTTACGAAATGTGATAGGAAGCCCCTCTGGGACATGAAGGGACGAATGAAATGACGGGTTCCACCTAGAGCTCCTGCAGATCGATTCGAAAAGTTGGTTCTGCTTACGCAAACTGCTTGAGTGTTTTTTTTTTAAATATTTTAATTACGTAAATACATGACGTTTTGACACACTAATGGGTGCGCGAGATGTGAAGTATGCACACTATCTTTGTTATTTCAATTGGGAACCACCATTTTTTGTTCCAGATTCGTATTCTATCTGAAATTTAATGAAACACTCAAATTTTTCAGTATAATATAACTTTCGTCAATATATGCGAAAAACTAAAAGTCAATTTTTAAATGAAATTTAATTGGTACCTGTTTTATTATTATTATTATTATTTATTTATTTTATATATATATATATATATATATTTTTTTTTTTTTTTTTTTTTTTTTTTTTTTTTTTTGAGCTTTTTACATAAGATATTTAATCATTGATATTCGCAATACCAACTTGAAAAAACACCGAAATAACAAAAAATTAGTCCGTTTTGGCGTTAAGGAAATTAATGGAGAAACGGGTAATTCAGGTAGTTATTACTGTATTTTTTCAATCTTGATACAGCGAAAATCATTTTAAAAAAATAATCTCACTACGTGATTCAGCGGGAATAATATCCTAAAAATCATGTTTACCTATATTCTGACATTTTCGCACATATCGCGCAAAATTAAGTCAAATAAAATGTTTTAACACTAAAAAATATTTATGTTTCCATAAAATTTCATGACGAATCCGAATCTGCAACAAATATTGGGATTCCTATTCGAAGCAACAAAGCTAGCAATGAATTTCGCCTATGCACACATGAGCGTTCCTATTTCGCTTGATCTATTTACGTATTTGAACTCGCTCAAAATTGAAGAGTAGTTGTGGGATCGTCAAACCGCAACTATGAATTGTATTGACTATAACTATGACGCATGCGAGAATATAATTGCAGGAGGCCAACAAAGAAATTATTGGATGAAAGGACTTTACTTCGAATTTCCCCCTGAGTGTGCCTGAGTAACACAACAAAGTCGATTTCAGTCGACCCAGTCTTTGTCTAAAAATATACCACCGAAATCCTGTGATGAAGAGAAGTATATATTGCGTGACTTCAACGCCTGGGACAATCTGAATCAACACGTGAGTTCACAACGCTCCCCGTTTTCTCAAGCTCCTTCCTTCAATCACATCAAGGGAGAGCAAAAAATCATGAATTTATTACTGAACCACTTTTACTTACTTCACAGCTTCCCTTCTAATCGAGCATTACTTCCCGATCCCGGTTTTGTGGATTTGAAACCTCATCACCTCCGTTTGCCCGCCCAACACGAAAATATACAAGGAATAATCTCTCTCCCCCTCTCTTTGTCACGGTGTAATTTCCCTAGAGAAAAAACGCCCTCCGATGTGATGAACTCAACGCCCCCTCGTCACGTCTCGTTTTCTACCTTGTCAGGTCTTTTAGCGGCCTGACCTCGCTCAACTAACCTCGTTCCGAAATCCGAATACATAAATATATAATCCAAGGAAATATGTGATATCCCTGGAATATGGCTCGGGTAAGGGAGGAGGCCTAAATTTGACAAATTGTTTTAGGAAACTGTTCAAACTCCTACCAGGGTACATAAATTTGACCTGTAATTATTTTTGTGCTAACAAAGTAGGTACTTACTGAAATTGTGGAACAATTTACTGCAGCCCTTTGATGGTATACTTACGAGTTCTTATCTCTGAAGTTATCCTTCAAAAACTTCTTATCTACTTTCATTGTTATTTTCGCATGAAAAGACCTCTCACGTTGTAGCCTGCTGAATTCAACCTGTGTACGGTCTTCGTGTATCAATACTTCTTCCCCGCCTACCTTAAAGGAGAAAACTGTTTTCTACAGAAAATCAGTGGAAATGTATTCCCGAAATATATCGCGATCACAAGGGATTTGAAAGGAATTTTTTCCAGGAAAACGGTCGGTCTTTGACGCGGATCCCCTCTCCTCTTCCCTAACACTTCCTCGCAGTAGCTCCTTATATGTACTTTCAGTCGTCCGTCGTATTCCAGATATTTTCCATCTCTCAAAACGAATTTTCGCGGCCAACTCATTTCCGAGATCCCGAGCCTCCTTTTTCTTAGGCTGCTCAGCTTTGAAGTCGAAGGTGCTTTTCACCAATCTTGAGATGGTGTTCCGAATTTCGGGAAATGAGAACATTTCACGTGCATCACAGCTCACTTGAACCGTTCATTTAAAAATCGCTGTTTCACTCAGTTGTTACGTGTTCGTCCTATTTATCTAGGTTTAATCATCAAAAAGACCTCTCATACTCGGTGCGTTTTACTACTCAAGCCGTTATTCCATTTCCAATTATGCACCTGGAAATCGTCGATAAATTCAATCAATTTCAGGCTCCCTATTAATCTACGGTATGCCCCCGTAGAACCCCGTAATCCTCATAGTCTAACAAAACCAAAATCAAAAAAATAAAACGCAGTTTTCTTGGTTAATTTCGGCTGGCCATGAGAAATTCATGTCGTTTTTGAATAGCATATATGTCTAAATTTCAATATAGATTTGTAAGATTGGAACAACTGGCATTATGTAATTACACTTATATTTCGTTTTTTAATGTTTCGTGCACTATAATCCTGATTCAGAACTCTCGGGGCGAAACTGGACACCCCTTCCACAGCACAAGCTTTTGGGCTTAGAGTGGAAGGGTAGTTTTCAAAAAAAAAAAAAAAGATGTACCTATTACGTTGTATTTTTTAAAATTTATTTTTGATGCTGACGATTTTTTACGTCTTATTTATTTATTTTCATGTAAATTCTGGAAATATATTATTATTCAAACGAGAACTGATATGGGGGTGGAAGTTAGGCGGCTTCTTCCTTTATACATATATTTTATTCTGTCTTCACAACTAGTTTCGCCTATACAAAGGCCTCTTCAGGTGAATTAGGGTAGAGTCATAATCCATACAACGTTGTAGGTATTTCGTCAAATTTTGCACAAGATTTAATTTAGTCTGCTAGACTACTACTATATAGGGCCTGAGGGAAGTCATCCTTGGGGAGATTCATAAAATCCTACATAGCAGATGATTTCCCTATAATGTATAGGTATTTTGGTTTATTATTTTCAATCATATTGGTTTATTATTTTCAATAATAAGCCTATGTGATCGTATAGCAAAAAATTGTTATAACCCCCCCCCCCCCTCAAACTTTGTCATTTTACGTTTCAAAGTGCTCAGAATCCAAATTTGAAATGACCGTCCGCCGTTCGCCGTCCGGGCCATAAAAGGCCTTAGAATTGACTTAAAAAATCTGTTCTTTCGCACATAGACTCCCCTTGAGGTCTAGTTGGTCCTATCTTCTCGCCAGCTCGATCGCTCCACACCCATGGGTGCTATGAGCCAAAAATAGGTGAAAAAGCGTCTTTTTTTGTATATTTCTAGTTGTATAGAAATCGGAGATTTATGAGTGAAAAGAAAATTTTAGCTATTAATTTTATGAAAAAAAAAAAAAAGTATTCTAAATGATATTCTTCTATTAAAAAAGAGATTTTGGATTTTAGGCTATTTTTTTGCAATTTTATAGATTTTTTAAAACAAAATTTAATGAAGTTCGAGTTTTTAGCATAATTTCTTACATAAATTTTTTAATGTTCTATTTCATGGTTGATAAACTTTATTTGACCAATCTTATGCTAAAAAATATCAATTTAGCGATTCTTAGCCATTTTGAGTGATTTTGTCAGCACATTTTTTGAAATTTGACCAATTAGATGATATCAATATACAGTATAGGTAACACTTTTATGTGTTGGAAAGATGACTTGGTAATAAATTGTTTTGTTTATCAACTATATTAAAAAGCGTAAAATTGTGAGATTCCGCTGCTGTAATGGATTGAACCCATTTGTGAGGTCCGAAGCCCCGAGTTCCGATACTACATATACTATAAGCGGCGTTTAATAATTATGGACCAGAGATCTACGTAGAAGGGCTGTCTAATACATAAATAATAAACCTTTGTGTGATAATTTGCAGCGTTTTTTAACACGTTTGTAAGTAATTTGTGTGGAAATTATAGTTTAAAATAGAAGATAGAGTTAATTTTATGAGAGAAATACATTTCACTACACAACTGATAACAATTGTGTGTACCAGTTGTGTAGTGAAATCTATTTCTCTCATAAAATTAACTCTATCTTTTATTTTAAACATCCTCACAGATTACTTACAAACTTGTTGTAAAATACCTATACATTATGGGGAAATCATCTGCTATGCAGGATTTGATGAATCTCCCCGGGATGACTTCTCTCAGGCCCCATATAGAAGTGGTCTAGCGGACTAAATTGAATCTTGTGCAAAGTGACGAAATACCTACAACGTTGTATGAATCATGACTCTACCCTAATTCACCTGAAAAGGCCTTGCATAGGCGAAACTAGTTGTGAAGAGAGAATAAAATATATAAAGGAAGAAGCCGCCTAACTTCCACCCTCATGTCAGTACTTCTTCGAGACATGATGACGACCACCACGAATACCTATATATTATTATTCATTCATTCAGCTATTTATCTGGCTTTTGTTTATTATTATGAAATTTAATTATATATAATTATATTTTTATATTATATACTACTGGAATGTAATCAGTCCATATACCGACAGTTCCTCAACAGTAGGCGCGTACTTTGAAAACAAAAGGGGAAATTTGGCGTCCAAACTAACTTTCAATTTTCTTATGTACCTCTTGGTAAAAAAAAACCGGAGTGTCCGGTACAAACCGGAGTGCCCGGTACAAACCGGAGACCTTGTAACCCTACCTCTGTGATAAGGTCCTCTCGTGTCCTTAAATTATCGATACGCGCCGTATAGATGTAACTGGCATCTCGTCTGAACTAAATCACTCGCGACGAAGTTGTGGAAACCCACTTCAAAACGGAAGTTAGTGAAAAACGTCGTCTATTTCCACGAAAAATAAAGAGTTATAATGTGAAATCGATTTCGACAGTTAGGCCATCATCAGTAACAAACAATAACTGAAGACACATTAGAAAGGAAGTACTATGGATAGTTATATCGCTATATGTATCTTTTCTATAAATTGAAAAATCATGCTTTTCATCTAATTAGGTATAATCCCCCGTCACTTTGTTTGCACTTAATTGGTTGTACCTCCTGCCCCTTTCCTTTCTCTTGACCAATGGGATTCAATCTCCCTTCACCTGTTACTATAAAAGCTGTGTCCTTTCTAATTTGTGTCTTCAGTTATTGTTTGTTGCTGATGATGGCCTGACCGTCGAAATCGATTTAACATTGTAACTCTTTATTTTTCGTGGAAATAGACAACGTTTTTCACTAACTTCAGGGCATCTCGTCGTTGGTATCGTCAGGTGAATCTGTCCGCTCTTGTCCAGACGAAGGTCTCGTGAAACACTAGGTAGGCTTTATTCCTCATCCAGTGCCCTCCTCCCTGCACTCCACCTTCTGACAATACTCTGGCCCCCCTCTCCCCTCCCATTTCGCTACTTCTCTACTCCAACACTCCTGAGCCTTCACCTCTCGTATACCTCTAAAGGCCACCTCCACCTTCATCCTTCGTTCTATACAGACGCTCCTCAACGACGCGTTTTATGGTGTAATAAACCTAGCGTTGCCGACCCTTTGTCAAGGCGACGTCACTTCCCAACGGTGTGTCCCACAGTTTCGCTATTCGATTTTCTAACTGCTGCTCCTTCAACATCCCATCGTCCGATCCGGTGTCCCCAGTGGGGATATTATGTTATTTAGGGATTTTTTTTAAGGGTTTAAGGAATGATGGTTAACACTTTTTAATTCTCTAGCTTTCAGAAACTGTTTGTTTCCTTCGTCAGGAGATAATGAAATAAATTTAAACATCATGTTATGAGCAGATGTTACCAATGTCTTCCACTGAGACTTGCCCTAACAGCCAGCATAATGAAATTCTTGTAGTGGTTTGTGGAGGGGAGATTAGAGATTACCCCAGTGTTTTGGCATCATCTATCCAAAACAATTAGGTAGGGGAACTTAAATAAACAAACAATAAACTATAAATACCTACTGGCTATAATTAAACTAAAACAAATACTTATTATGTCTTACTTGCTAAAAATAATATGTATTGAATCATAAATTGATATAACTAAAGCTCAACTACTTACTAACTAAATCTTATAACTAATATTGTTGCACAGTTCTACTTACCTTGTCAATTCTCTCTCGCAGAAGAAGCCCTTTGAATTCTAATATTAATGAGCTGGTCGGTCTGTGACAGATCAGATAATCTTTTATAGAGATAGTGTAAGTAACAATAGAGAAAAAGTGAAGTGAAAGTGTTTGTGTTGTTGATCCAGAGGGCAACTGCTACCACGTCCAGAGCTTAACTTCTGGTCAAGACCTAATCCCATTATCTTCTGGATCAGTTTATCTTCTGCAGGCTCCTCCTCTTATCTTCTCCCACCTCATCGTCTCAGGCCCAGGATTCCACAAAGAAGGCCAGCAAAAAATTAACTTCTTATGCAACAAGTTTTCCTACCAGATTGTTGCTTCCCCAATATTCAGTGTAAGGTGCTGTGTACCCCACTAAAAATGTAGTGGCCACTAGTTTGATTCATCAGCTTAGAATCATTAGCTCTCCTGTGTGTATCACCTGGAGTAACATTGGGAGTAACCTAGTATTTTGATCTATTTCAATATATGTCTGGTGGGTTGAAATTATCTACTTTATATTCCCACCATTGGAATGGAAACCTATCTTGGACACCATTGAACCTCCTCCAAGAACTTGGCCTGTTAGAACCTTTGAACTTCAGTTCTTTAAAGAGACTATAAGTTCACTCCTCTGTTAAAAGAAATAATAAAATTACTCCTTATTATCGACCTTATCACTCAATATATTTATTGTCATCCTTTTGGCTTTAGGTTTTGGGGAGCTCCCTTTAGGGTAAATAGGTTACTCATGATCCTCTGTTTTCATTAATCTTGTTTTGATTAATAAACCTGTTTGGTTTTTTGGTGTTAGAAATCAGGAATCTTTTATTTTAATTACTCCCTTTCTTTATCAAACACCCAGTTGTGGACAAAGTATTTTTATTTTCAAGTCTCAAGCGCTTTTGCCTTTGAAGGCCTCGTCAGGAGTTGTTAAGCTACAAGGTAAAAGCATTTTTGTTGGAAGATATGTCCACAGTTAAAAACGTAAGATCCTATAGAGGTACTTGAGCTGTAGTCTAATATATTTATTGTACCTACATAGTTATAGTTGTATTTTCACTACAACATATTACACTTAGTTACATTTTCCCTTACTAAATTGAAAAAATTTATAACTATAATAAATATTACAACTGAAACAAAACACTAGCATAAATAAATCTTTTCCAATAGATGCAAGGAAAAATACATAAAAAGAGTAAGAAAAAACCATGCAGTTAGGGGCAACCCGATGTAGAAAAAACTACACAATAAGGTGAATACAAACTGTGTAATAATCAATAGTATAAGTCGTACACAATTAACAACCTAGATGTGAAAATTGTAGAAATGTGATAACGAATTAGAGATAACTAATAACTAGAATTTAAAAAACTTAGAATAAATAGTAAGAACATGCGCCCATACCAGAAAACACAACTATAACTATGTACAATACGTATATTAGACTACAACTTAAGTACCTCCATAGGATCTTACCTTTTTTATTTCTGTAGACATATCTTCCAACAAAAATTCTTTCACATTGTAGCTCAACAACTCCTAACGAGGCCTGCAATAGTGAAAACACTTGAGACTTGAAAATAAAAAACGTTGTCCACAAATGGGGTAATCTCTCATTGCCCCCTCACCCCTCCTCCTCCACAAACCAAGATGGCAACTACAAGAAGTTCTAATAGAGATGAATAACCATATTTAACATGATGAAATTAGTTCTCCTATGAAACGAAGGCACTGCATGTAGGTACTTGGTATTAAGAGCAGGTACTAGTAAATAGTAGCTGCAATATACTACTATATAGGAACTTGAAATTCAATAGCAAGACTCTCTGGGTCATTAAGAGATGATTGAAAGGTGGGTTCTTCCCTAATCACCGAAGGAAGTTGAAATTTGAAGTGACGTTGAGGGATGACAGAAATGGTAGACTCTCCTGATCAGCTGAATGAGCTCTATTCTAGCCTTTTCGCCCTAGGATGTTGAAACATGGTGGAGAGACTCTACTACCGACGCCAGAGGTGACAACGTATGCCACGTTCTTCAATGCTTAGCCGTTTGGCCCTATGTGGAAACAAATGGAAGTCCGTGGCGTGACGCGGAGCTTCGTGTTTCTTCAGTTTCTGCTTCAAAAAATACGAGTAAATGAATAAAATTGAAATGAATATTAGAAAAGTTGAATTGATTAGTTAGGTTAGTTGGTCCTTAAAGATTGAAAAAAAAAGGAGTAAAAACTGTCAAATGAAGAACTTGAAAAAAATGATCACGAACGGATAGGTAATCTACGTAAATTACAAGGAGGATAACACCCACTCAGCCTTGAAAGACAGTATAAGTGAACCAATGGCAACAATGGATCCGCTAGGAGCTAAATCTAATCTTGACAGGGAAGTGGAAGGGTGTCAATATAGCTCATTTATTCTGTAAATCAAAAATATGAACAACCAGGAAGTTTTGGCGGTTGGTTTCCTCAATGTGTATTCTAGCGTGGAAAAAATTGAACTATTTTTTTCCTCTTCATGGAAAACCATTGAAATGTGGATATGAAAATACAGTGCCCAAAAACAAATCCATGATACGATGTTTTTCAATGGAGTTGGAGACATTTTAATTGGGATTAAACACAACTGGTATAATATATACGATATAGCAACAATAAGAAATAATTAAAGAATTAAACTGTATCGGATCTAACTACCAAGCGTGGTCAGATGGGCAGTGGAAGTAGGTGAAGTACGCCGGAGAATTTGGCTTAAATGCCTACATACATAAAGTTTGTTCAGGTAAGTAGATTGGAAGAATAGTCACATCTCCATGCTACATTTTTGTAATTTACGGACTGTAACATGCTGTGGTAAAAAAATTGTTTTTTGTCTTATTATTTACTATTTTTCAGAATGAAATTGATACCATCCGCACGCTCCTACGATGAGTAGTTTTCTTTCTATGATTTTTCAGTTTGCACTGGTGACGTCACACTCGTAGGCAGGGTGGTCCCGCCCAGGCGGGAGGGGTGCTTTGACGTCACCAGTGTGCGAAACTTTGATAAATCATAGAAAGAAAACTATTTATTCTGGGAGAGTGCGGTTGATTCCAAACTCTTAGGATGGAATCTTCGTCCATTTAAAAATATTTAGGATACCTTTTCCGCACCCATAAGTAGCGCTCATTCGATTTAGACAGCCATGAGTCACGCTTGTATTCACAATCTCTGGAAATATCTAAATCGGCTAAAAAAAAATTTAAAACGTGGCTTACCGTGAGGTTTTTAGGTTTTTCGCATTCTCACTGGCTACCAAAAATCGTGGTTCATTTGAATTCTTACAAGCAGGAGGATTTTGATGAAATTAACGAAAAGTTGTATCTAGGGGGTTGCCATCATCATAAGTTGAGCTTCCCAGGTACCTTTTACAATTGCAGTTGAATAGAAAACAGACGTTATTCTGTCACTCTCCGCACCGCAAACCAAAGCATCTGCGCCTCTTGCGGAAATGAAAACACTGCGAATAGGGACAATGACAGCCGCAGCGGCAGCGGCTAGACATCTAGACAAACGGCCACACCTGGAAGGTCGCGGGTGCAAAACAAAGACGGGGGTCCCCTGTACCGAGATACCATCTGTTTCCTAAGACTACTCGACACCGTTCGACACACTTATGAAAGCACTTCATCTTCCCAGTTACCGGTCGTTAGTGACAGTTTAGGCGTTGCGCGTAGATTAATTATCTAATCCAATAACCCTCATCAGGATTAAACGGGATGGCTCCATTTGTGTTGCCCAACCGTGATATTCGCCGTCTCCCTTAGAACTGCCGATTCAATGCCTTTGAAATTACTTGGTCATAGCTTAAAGATTATGTTAGCAAACCTAATGCCACAAATAAAATGGCCGCCGTAATAACTCTATTTCACGATGTTGATAAACGGGTAGCTCCAAAGTTGGCAGCCAATTGTTTACGTTCAAAAATTTATAAACAAGGCTATTTTGCAAAAGACTTTGAACGATGCTGCTGTGGAAGACTTTATAATTTGAACTGATGGAATGATTTAGTTAGTGAAGATGAGTGGGTGGGATAAAACTATTATTCACTTTATGAAGATTATACCTATACCGAACGGTGATAATTAAGATGATATTGGGATGCAAACTATTTCATTTTCTTCAGAGTGCACAGAGATTTAAAATGGAGGGGTTTTTAAGTACCTATGTAACAATATAATTTAAAAACAAAAATAAATTAGAAACAGTACATGTAAATAATACTTATATAATTTTATTGGATCCTTGTCGTGTGCTTATTCATTCTTTGTAATGTTTTAAAGTGGAAATCAGAACTATTTCCTGATAATCAACTAATCTTTATGTCTACCGCACAAAAATTTTTGTTGAGCAAGGGGAGTAAATAGAAGGGGAATAGAAGACGTATCGTCAGGGTCAATAACCGACTTTCTCAAGCAGTCGTTGTGTGTTAATCACAACCAACAATCATCAGTCCCTGCAAAAATGGTCAAACCATCTCCCATGATGTACTACTTGGAAGAAGACTTGTTATTCGAAGCAACGAGGTTGATGGAATTTTAGTTCCCTTCAGATGTGGTAATCTGGGTAAATGAGAGGGCTGACGTCCGAGCCATGGGAGGCTCCCAGATTGCCATGTCGGACAGGAGCGTCATCAGGAGATCCCTAAACGAAAAGCTCCAGAAAACACAGCCTGTTTTTGAAGTAGGTAAACAGTATATACGCCTACCTTTTTAGTTCATCCAACCGTATCCTAGCTCCACTCATGGAAAAAGTCCCAAATTTTCCAAACTGTCAGGAAACAGACGATGATGTGCATCACATTTTCTTTGTTTGCAAGCTATGGTCTAACTAAATTTAAAATGCTGTAGGATGCTCAAGACGTGACACCAGAGAAGGTAGAAGTCGAAATGCTTGAACGAGAGCAACATTGGACTTCTGTAACAGTCTATGTTGACGACACCCTTAGAAAAATACTATCCAAGAACGGGTGGGACAGAGGAAGGATCAAATGAACCGAGAGAATAAGACATTTTTAAGCACTCGGCTAATGTGTTAAATAGTTCCAGGCTGAGTTCTACGTGACGTTTGAGTCCCACATAACTCGGAGTTCGGTCCCTTACTTTGAGTATCGTACGAGATCACGGTGAGGAGGTGAGAAAAACCTTCCTACGTTAAATAAAATAAAAAAATAAAAAAAAAATCACTATAGGATTTACCTGGAAGACGATCTTCGCTTCTGCCTCTGCAGTCGCGGCCATGAATTCTGACCATCTGTATGACATTATCTACATTGGGCCTCCAGAAGTCTAATGGCTGAAACCCCATGACTTCGTGGGGTAAGGAGGAAAAACACCTAAAGGCGTTTTAACATCTATGGCCCTAGGTGAATTCAGGAATAGTAACTTCTTAACACTATTTTTTACAATATTTGTTACATATATGATTAGTAAGTATCTCATGTTAATCACGATTATTTCACACAAATTATTTTGCATCTTCAACATCCAACTACAAAAATGTTAGAATTCATAGTTCGATTCAGTGAGATAGGTACAAAAGAAATTTCTAAGGAAAAGCTTGAACCAAAAAGATTCTGCCAAGTTGGGTGGGCAGTATAGCTTCCTCACATATTGTAACATAGGCGTATAGAATTAGTCGAAAAAAAATACGAGTAGAAATGGTTGATAGGTCGGTGTTATAAGAAGTTAATGTATGCGTATACGCACAGACTAGTATTAATTCCACGGCAATGCAATTTATAGGGGAACGTCTGGGTGCTAAACGCACAATTCTTGAATATTTAATAAAAATCGGTCCATTAGCCTCGGAGTTTTGTCTATGTCGATCAATTTCAGTTTTGCGCATTGGCTATAGTTAGTACTCCACCCATTGAGATATAATTCATAGGGGATTTTACATATACCCATCTACTCCCCGAGTTTGAACGAAATCGGACTAACAGATGATAAAGAATCGACGTTATAATTAATGTTTGCGCATGCACACAGACTACTATTTATGTGACGGTAATGAAAGTTATAGGGGACTGTCTAGAAGCAATCCCGCACAATCTCTGAAAATTTAATCAAAATCGTTCCATTAAAATCGGAGTTATGCCTGTGTCAATCGATATTAGTTTCGCGCATACGCAATGTTTATCACTCTACCAATCGCGATATAATTTATAGGGCATTTTCCTGCAATATATACACATTTACCTACCGAGTTTGAACGCAATCGGACCAACAAATAATGAGAAATTGACGTCATGAGAAACTCACGTTTGCGCATGCGCACAGGCTACTGTTTATTCGACGGCATTGGAAATTATAAGGACCGTCTAGAAGCTAACCCGCTCAATCCCTGAAAATTTCATCGGAATCGGACTGAAACTTGGTATGGTTTGGGCGTGACAGATTTACCACAGATACACACGGAACCAAAATTGATCATCTAGCTCTGAAACGTGAAAAGCAAGTGAAAATTTTGATTTTGGAGGACGAAAATTTGTTTGACTTCAATCACGAACACAAAGCTTCCCTACCTTCGCTAGCGAGGAAGCAAAAAAACTACAACTTTTCGAGCTACTGCACTTGTTTTATTAATTTACTAACTTAATTTTATTTTTTTACTTTTTAAGTTTGTTTTTTAATGAAAACTTGCTGGAATCTATTCTTAATTCTTTGTGTAAGAAATTCGAAGGTTGTTTTGAATGAATCCCATCCCTCTCAACACCTAATACAAGTGGAATCGTGTTTTTACTAGATGCTCGAAATAAATCTTTCCTCATTATTGCTTCGACGCATTCTGCATACCTAAACAGTAATCACGATTGACATTCATGTGCCAACTGTGTCGCTGCGGACACGCTTTTTTATTCGAACAGAGATGTTATCAATAAAGCGAACGTGACGTAAAAGTTAACGCGGGCGGGAACCACTTTTTTCCACCGAAAAGAAACAAATATATGCACATGGCAAATCCGAGCAGCCCTCGGTCCAAGTTTTTGGGTGGTATTTGTTAATGCATATTCATAAAAAAGCGGTGGGTGGTGTCCTTGGCGACCGGAGTGGGCGAGAAATGGCTATCTCTCCCCTTACTTCGATATTTCTGTGTTGTAAAAATAAAAACGGAAAACGTTTGTTGAAGAAAAAAAAAAAAAAAAAATACCGACTGGGGGTTGGGTCGTCATTAACAGCAGTTGTTACCGTTTTACTAGAGAGCGTGAGGCATGGGGCGTGTTGCATTGTTGAGGCCTCTGTAATGATATATGAATTGGAGGGATGAAATTCGTTAGATGGTAATTTTTAGTTGTTTTCGGGGTTTTAAACTAACTTTATTAGAATGAAAGAACAGATGAACTCATTCATGAATTGAATGAACACACATAGTATGAAACAAGGAAGTAAGATGAGTAGTAAAACTTGTGAGTCACACATCTTCCCCAGTATATAACGTAGCAGAAGAACATGGAAGTTTCCAAGTGCTTGTTGCACAGTAGAGGGTTAAAGAACAGTTACCCCACAGAAATAGATCTGGGGCAACTGGATTAACTCTGGGTTAATGAGCTTTCTTGGTGCAACAAGGCCAGACTTACAGCCGGGTATAAGGAACTAGTGTGCTACCTATTGCTAGTAGAGAAGGTTTTCTTTCTATTTTTATTAGATAGGTAGCTAGTAGGTTGTGCTAGCCCTTATCAATACGCTACCTAGAACAAAAAGCGCTTAGTATGATTGCTTTTAGTCAACCTGTCGAACTCAATCAATAATAATTTTAGTAGGTATCTATTTCAGTTTTAATATTAATTTGGATTTATACCTGGATAACGATATTTAGTTGTACAAGATCCAGAACCGTGTTGCTTGGTGTTTCTTGAAGATAAAAACGCCGGATGACCACCCAAGTATTCCATGCTAAGAAACATTGGCAATGATCAAGAGGTTTTTAGCTCATTTAAACCTGTTGTCGTCAGAGTTTCCACACTATCATTCACCTATCCACTTATATGACACCCAGAACTAGTGATGGAAGTCGGACAAATATCCGGAGGATATGATATCTATAAACTGGATATGTAACCGATATTTATAATTTGCCCTCATGAATATCCAAAAAGAAGGTATTTATGATTTTGAATCAAATTAAGGAGGGGTGGTGATGGAAAGGGCAGGAATCTGTCTACTGTATTAACTACCTATGCACGTAAATCCTATAAATGGTATCACAGATGAAGAATCACGGGCAATTAAAAGTGATCTGAACCAACCACCCATTGGCTCACCCTAAGAGCGAGTGCCAGCGACCAGGCCCCTTGAGAATTTTAGGAGCACCAGTGACGTCTTCTTCTACAGAAAGTCCTTTCAGTACGTTTAGCTGAATCTTTAAATAAATAATATGGAGTGTTATTGCTCTTATTTCGACGTTGATTTCCTGTCAGCTGATACGTGCCGCTGCCGTCGCTCTGAACCACGAAAATTACGCTTTCCACACGCACCTGCTCATAGTACGCAAGAACGCGTAATAGATATTTGTTAAAAATTAAATCACCGTCGAACGATTTGACTAAGTATATTCCAATACGATTCTAGACATCTATACTAGGCGCCACAAAATACAGTATTAACTATTAACATTTCATACGACATCAGCTGATCGGTGTACGGCCATCTTGAAAGTAGCGTATTTTATGTGGTCCATCGCTACAAAACGGCACCTAAGTTTTGACGACTCAACTATCACTATTAGCTCTCCATATTATTTATAGTCAAAGAGCTGAACTCCACAGCAAGTAACGGAACAGATTGACAACTGTAAGGGTTGAGAAAATAACTTATGCTGCTCACAACTGCCGTCATTCCAATGAACCCGAAGAAGCAAAGAAGCTTGCCCAAGATTTTTAATTTTTAGTGTAGGAGAAAAGCCATAATTTTACAAATCAACTATTCTTGCATAACATAGGTACTGAATATCCTCCCATTTATTATTATGATTATAGTGTTGTTTTCATACAACAATCACCATTGCTTGTTCAGGGTGAGAAAGTTTTACAATATTGATGTAGTAATTTAAAAATGAATCGAAAAAGACCACAAACATATCCACGATATCGACAAACATTATCCACAAGTATTTATCCCCATAAATAAATATCCGGGTATTTTACTTTATTATTACGGGTATTATTATACTGTTGTTATATTCCCTCGCAAACGGATTTCGAGGTACTTAACGACCTCTACAGAACTTTAAATACACAGTGTCACGGAACTGGCTTAAATTAATACACACATTGTTGTCATTTGAAGGATCTCATACAGCTAATCATTGCGCAACGAGTGTGACCGTTTGATTCAGTGCAAAAATTATGTAGAAATTTACCAAAACTTCCTAGTACCTGGAGGTAAAAATTACTTCACCTTTAGAAATTAACGATTCTGATGAATTAAACCTATTGGAATTGGTCGGCTAGCAATAATGGTAAAATTATCATTTACAAACGTTAAGGAAGACTCTGTCGGCACTAGCTAATCGACTACAGGTAGTTTCCACTTCAAATCACGACCCACTCATTAATAACTTCCATTTCTATCCTTTCCCCTTTCCCGCCTTTCTTCCACTGACTGCACCTCATAAAAGACACAGAAAAATTTCATTTCTCTGATGATGATGATGATGATGATGACTTTACATAGAAAGCGTTTGGGAATGAATAGAATTGAAAGGTGGGTAGATATTGCAAGTGGAAGCGCCATATGGTCGACCATCTTCTATAAGGTACATGAACCAGTCTGTAGAATGGTATGAAATCTAAATGGCTATTTCCGCTAGTGGTAATGTAAGATTATCATTTACGAATCTTAAGGAGGAATCCGACGTCACTAACAAGTCGAGTGGGGGCGAGTGCTTTCGATCCAAGACATCATCGTCAAGACGTAGTCGACTTGCTAGTGACGACGGATTCTCCCGAAGGTGTGTAAATGATTATCTCAGTATGTAAAAGTTTTCCTTAGAATGCCAGCCTCTGTATCAAACTTTAAACGAGTTTCAACTCCAACGAAACAGAGCACCGTTTGCTGAGCGTCCTCTCCCGAATAAGGTGGTGTTTGAAGCCACAGGGTTGAGCAGAGGAAACCGGATACTGGGTTCAGTTGCAGGGCTGGTAAAGAAATTTACCTGGTCGGGAGTCTAAGCTTAAATAATTGCGAGATTTCGTATAAGGTACAATCAACTGTGAATTGAGAATCCTTTGATGGTTAACTAAAAGAAAGGAATTTCAATTCTAAAACTAAAAATTTGATTTTTGCGAGAATATTGCTATGTTGTTCAAGAGTAACAAAAAAAAATGTTTTCTACCTCAAATCAATAAGTCATCCATGACACAAGATAAGAACTTTCCTTATCTTTAAATTAGAACATTTGGACGTTCTCTCAGAGGTTTTGTGAGTTGTGAGAAATCAGTTTCTCAACGGTGGTTGCATTCTTGAATGAGCTCTAAAAGCATTCCTGAAAGTATCGAAAACTTATGTCGTACTCGTACTTATACAGCTGGTGTATAAGTACCAATTTTATGAACTCATAGCAATACGAATAGAGCATTCTAAAATGCCTAAATTTTATGGATATAGTTTGTTTATAACAAACTTCAAATAAAACTATGACAACACTCAAATTTCGCCCGCCATCCCCGACAATCTCTATTGGGTTTAGTGATCACGTATTCTGACTATGTTATATTTTATCGGCTTGTAGCGTACATTTTGTTATTTCTGCAATGCTCGAATGACGTCAATTCTGTCCCACGGTTGAACTAATCGCGATCCCAGAGGATTATGACGGAGGGGCGTAAGCTCAAAGTAAACACGCTGCGGAGCTGCGATACCACGTGCCTCCACACGTGTCAGCGGATCTATGACGCGTGCGGAACTAACTTCGATCTAGCTGAACTAAAGAACTTGAGACGTTATGTCCCGACTCCAACAGCTCAATTTATCAGTTCTGAGCTATACATTATTAGCAGTCATTTCGCAAATCGAATCCATCGAAAACGTAGATGAAAATCGTAGGGAAATAGAAAGTTTGCACGCGCGAAAAAGATCAATAGTATAATGTTTTTATGTGTTTACAGAAGATTAGAAATCATAATGGAAATTATAGTAGAAAATATTACAAAAAAACACCCGTTTAGAGTTTTCAGAATCTTCGAATGAATTGATAACAAAAAGTTAATACTTAGTAACTAAACTACCTTATAATAAAATAATTATCGGAGCACTTCAACATCCTCCCTCGCTAATTATTTCCGAAAGTTCCGTATTTTTCATCAATTCGAAATGGCAAGCCAGATGAAGGGGTTTCGTCAAAATATATGCTACTTGTGATTTTGTATCAATCTTCTCGATTTCGGTTTCGTTTTCATTATAGTTCAGTATAGTACCAGCTACAGGCTAGTATCAGGCTATTCCTATAATACTGCTTACTGATCTTAATCTCATTCCGACCCATAATTGATCGTTTGTCATAGTGCAAAGTATTTGAAAATGATGGGCCAACTTTTCCTTCACTTAGTCTACGAAGTAGGGATTGTTGAAGTTGGATTGCGATTCGTGATTTAGAGATTGTGTGAAGAGAAGGACTCTCCAATGCATTGTAAGTTTCAGATCTGAATTTATTCATTTATTAAGACACGGACAAGCCCAGTGACATTCTAAGTCATACTTGTCATTCAAACGTTATTAAACAGAAGATATAACGGTGTGAAATTAACAGAATAACACTGGGGATGAAAAAAAAGAAGAGTTTTCAGATTGGTTATAGAGGATGCAAAAGAGTCAAAGTCGGAATTGATTTATAGAAACAAGTTTGCAGTGCGGGGTAGTCTGCGGGGGTACATCAGACCTCTTGGAGCTGAATTTGAAGTTTTACCATTTGAGATGTATCACAATGCGGCCGATGGCAGCGCCGAGACCGCGTAAATTCAAAATCACTCAAGTGCCGGGAGATGTGAATAGAGGAGGATGAATTGCACGCCAAATAATCAAACTGATAATTTGTCGTTTATCAACTCCCACGAATGTCATGGTTACTTAGCTGCATGACTGCAAAAGATTTTAGTTAAGTATATTTTCTTGAACTTGATATACCAACGTTTGATAATTTTTGTAGCCTAACGATGGAAATACATTTGCCAGAATTATATGACTCACCACTAACTGACCAGGCGAAACGCAAATTTCGTATGTTCTTATCTAACAACTGATATCGAAGAAAGGCCTTCCATATCATTTACCAGAGTTCCGTATCACTTCCCAAAACCAGTATCAACTCCGGTTTCTTCTCCTGTTTGCACTATTTCTCCGGAAGTTCCCTCCTTGATAACGCGTTCCGCGCCGCTCATGGAATTAATATAACTGACGATCGGGTGCTCCCGTTTCCAGTCGCCCGTTCTCCGCGAAACTCGTGCTATTCCAAAGAGTGCGTTCACGTTCAACTTTGATGAAGATTGTCGTCTTAACTTTTCTGTCGTTGCTCGACGGACATTTTCGCTGGGCGGAATGCGACAAAATACTATTGGCACCTGATGATGCCAATGGGAAACCTCGCTTAGAGATGGTTTGGGACTTCAAAGATCAAGATAACCGTGAACCCGCAACATCACTCGGGGAATCTCAAAGTTTACAGCTGAACAATAAAAGTTCGGATCCAGCTGATTTTTCAAATTTTCGTGATCGAAGTAAACACCAGCGAAGGTCATCGGCTACTGGATCAAGTTGTACTCACTGTCCAGCGGACGGTCAATATTGCTGCAAATCTGGTTGCTGTAGTCTTCTTGCTTACTCTACCGAACCTCCAGTACTCTACGCTACGATTGCAGTTTCATCTCTAATTTTCGTATGTCTGACAGCTGTGAGCATTCATTTTTACACACGGCAGAGTTCTTTCCAAGATCATCCGCGTTGCACTGCAAAAACATGTGTTTAATAACCCAAAATGTTTTTTTACAAGCACCCTTGAATTTCTTTAATCACCACCACTACGTACCTATCATCAACCTACTTAGACTTTTTTCTTTTCTTTTATTTTTTTATGAACAAGAGTTTTTATGTATTTTTATGTATTTTATCTATGTTATATTTATGTTAGTCTATTTTTAAATATTCATATTCTGTTTTGTTTGTGTAATCATACTATTCCTTTATTTTTTCAATTCTATGAATTATTTTAGATTGGTCTGTACAATGTAATGACGATTTTCTATTCTTAACTTTTTAATATTTACTACAGATCTAATGATTTTGTTATTTATCTAATTTATCTGCCTTTCCGGTAAATAAAGTTTATAATTATTTTATACAATATTGTGATGTTATTTCATTCTGGATTCCGATGCACACTAATGGTGGTAAAAATTAGTTGATTACATTTGAAAGAACAAAAACATGGTTCCTGAACTCTACAAAAATTGCACATCGCTTTCCATTATACTATCCAGTAGTCAAACAAATAAATTAATAAATAAAATAAGGTGACATAAATAAATGAAATAAAACAAATAAATTAGCCCAATTACCTTGGGATTTTCCGATCACTAATAATGCACATTCCATCATATTGATTTTTATCCAACGATTTTTTTTGCCTTAAATTGATGGTATACAAAATACTGCTGCTGCTTCTAAATTATGTTCTGCATCAACATATTAATTGTACTATCTTTAGCCATTAAATTGTTAGTTTCATTATTGAGCTCCTAATTTGAAATCGAGCACAAAATGTGCAGTCTCTTAAACTTGTCGTTTCATCCGTAATTGTTTCCCCCCTATAAAATTTATAGATTAACCATTTATTTTCGCCCGATTATCTCAAAGTTTATAAACGAATAAGATGTAGATACTTTATAAATATAATATACGAAACAAATATAATAAATAAATTTAATACAATTACAATGTTGGAGAAGTTCTCGACCGTGACGGTATTGTTCTGAGAACAGTCATTGAAATGATGTGTTTAGGCCAACGTTTCAAGAAATTTATTTCTCATTTTCTGGGCTGAATATGCAACAGACAATAAAAGGAAAATGTCTTACTGAGTAGCCAATGCAACTTATACCTAATAACTATGATAGTATAAATTAATAAGCAGATCCTTTATTGGGTTGATCGAATATGATGTCAAAACTTCAGAGCCGCAAGTAATTTTTTGATTAAATGGATTCATCATTGAAAATGCTGAAACGAAATCGTTATTAATACTCGTATATCCCGAAGAGGAAAGACATGCTTGCTTAAATATCTGGAAATCATCATTATTGAATAGTTGAATCGGAAACTTATACATTAAACTTTGCCATACCATTACAAGATTTGGGCTTTCTGCGAAAACAGAGAATTTAATTGGAGAAACGATTAGGAGCAGGTATAAATTGTAATTAGTAGGGAGAGCCCCCTTCCTTCAGTCGGCTATAGGCCTAAGTCTTTTAATGGAGTGTTCAAAACTTGGGCCAACTTTTGAGTCGGCTTAGAACGAATCTTGTAGGTGGGATTCATTCGGAAAGTGGGTCGAGGGGTATTTTCCTTTGGGAAAGTTGTTCTTGGACGATTCAGAACTTGATTCGTCAAGGAAATTATTATTCTTCGGCCTTAATTGATGGGAACTCCGCGAATTAACGGATAGTCTTTGGTTGAAACCAGTAGATAAGTACATTATTATTTTTGAGCGCACAAAAATATTTCATAGTCATGGGGGGGGGGAGTTACTGATACTACGTAATATATTCAATTTACTTCCTTGAATCACACGCAAATCAGAAATAGGAACTCCCTGTAATGCATGAAAATGCATTCCGTAACAATATGTATCTAGAACGCATTTCACCAGTACAGTCTGACAGGGTGTTAGATGAACACATATCTCTCAAATGCATTTCTCTAATGTTTCATGTTTGAATCCAGTACTAAGTATTTGAGGGGACCCGGGAAAGACTTTCGAATCGAATCTATTCATTTTGAGCCATTCAGCTAAACTAAAAAAATGACTGGTTGTTCCTTAAATGTTTATTGCTAAGCATACGAGGAACAGCCAGTTATTTTCCTCCCGTCAACCTACCAGTACTTTAATACGAGTACCTTGACCCAGTCGGATGGTCCAAACTGTGATTGCCCTGCAAAACTATTACATTTCAATATTTCTACATCGTATTTTCTTATATAATGGAGCTCATCATGACGTAAAATCTGCTAGGAGTAACAATACTAATTCGTATTTTAAAAGCTTTTGCCAAACACATTAATACAACCAGAGTGCAAACACAAAAACAACAGCTGTCTGAACCCCCCACTAGACAGTGTAGTTCTAGGGAGTTAGAATGGATGCATCTGTTACAGTGTCAATTTCCAGACCTGGAGACAAGTCAACTCCAACTCACCCTAGTGGCTGAATGGGGAACTTGTTCTCCTGCCTCCGAGTGGCTTCATTCTAAAGAGTGGGTAGGTATATAAGGAATCCAGTCACCTGGTTAAAGCTAGAATTAGTTGGCTGTTTGTGTGCCCCACCCTCCCACTATAGTGTGAGACACTTGACACACTTGTTACAGTGTCAATTTCCTGGCATGGGAACGAGACAAGACAACTCCAATCCACCCTAGTGGCTGAATGGGGAACCTTGTTCACCTGTCTCAGAGTGGGTATATTTATTAGGAAGCCAGTCTACCTGGTTAATGGTAGAATTGGTTGGCTGTTTGTGTGCACTTGAGGGAATTAGTATGGTTTACTTCTACCTTCCCAAGCAAAATAATAATGTATTATCAATTTAAATGTTTATTCAAGGTTCAAAATTTAAACTAAAAAATTTAAAATTTATTTGCTTGAATTTTAATTTATCTAACATGTATTAACTTGAATTTTAATTTAACATGTATTTAAAAATGGAAATTTATTTACAATTAGTACCCATAATCATTGTAGTATTGTATAAGGAGGCGCTGGATAAGGGCCTTATCAGGCCAAGACGTAAGTCAGTAGTCCTCCGGACTGGATCGGGCTCCCAGAATTGAATTGAAATTAAGAGGCCCAAAACAAAATCATATTATATACTTAGATACACCGACGTTAATACAATGGGAGTCCGTTGGAATTGTAGACTAGTTTTTCAAACTTGCTATCGTCCCTATCACAAGTATCGCTGAATTAATGGCATCGCACTGAAAAACAAAAACATCGGTAAAGTTGGAAGTGGCACGTAGCTTCCTCGTTTCCGTAACATAAGCGTATAGATCATTGATTTCTTTTAAATGGTCTTAAAAAATTCCATATAGAAAAAAGTACATCAAAATGTAAAAATAAAACGTCAAAATCGGTCAATCGGGAAACGAAAAAAGAGTGCTTGAAGTAATTCACATGTAAATTATTTTGGGAAAAATGAAACCAATTAAGGACCATCTACTGATTAACCCGCATATTTCCTAAATATTTCATCAAAATCTGATGAAAACTGTGGAAATAAAGCTTGTACAATGATTTGTGGACACATCCAGAATAACACGGAACGAAAGTTGTTCAGAATGGTCTAAAACGTAAAATGCAAGTGAAAAAATTGAGACGTTTTATTTTCCGAGAGTGAAAACAATGCTTCCGATACCTACAGGAAGATTAGTAGCAACAATGTTGATTTTAAATTTTAAATTTTTATAGAGCTTTAATTTTTTATTTTATGTGAAATCTCGACACACCGAAATCCCGCATTGACCGAAGTCAATTGATTTTTGATTGATTCGAAGATGGTATATAGGTACAGAAATCAGTGGACTATTATAGTATCAGACTAGAGATTGACATTGATGGTGCCTCGCACACGAGACTGTTGGGTTGTTTGTCCGTGACATTCGCCTCACGCTCCGTCCGGCCGCGAACCCTGTAATGTCATTTTCGCTATCTGTTGTTTGTGGGGAGACCGACGACCTTCCCGCTGCCGGACGCCAAATGTCATCTCCCACGACGCCGATGCGAGAAACCCGAGAAGCACAATCAACTATTGTTCTACTTCTACATTCCATATTAATGAAGAGCATATTGTTGAGTAATGCATGCATTACAGGGACGTCCCTACGAAGGATTCTACATCATTTTGGTGATATTTTAAATAAGAGAAAAATTCATGACTTTTCGGAATCACCCTTCCCCTCCACCATTAACCCTCTCCACTAACAGTAAATTTCCATCAGAAAACGTCCTGCTTGAAATTTGAAACTCATGACATATTTTCCAAAACTAGACCAAATTCATAATTGAGCAAAAAAAGAACAGGAAAATCTTACGAGATTAGTTGAAAGATCGTGATTTATTACTATTACCCCCTCCATTTACCCCCTTCCATAATGAAATTTGAACACACGCAAACAGACATACACCTATGGTTTTTTTTTCACGGATTTGGTCATCGAATGGTGTGAACCGGTATGTATTGTATGTGGTTATTTTTTCTCATGCTTAGGTTGTCTCCCACCTCCATGAATCAATTCCAATAGGTGTCCCTGTTATTAACGAAGCTTTGCATATAAGACATAGGTTCAGAGGGACGTTCTAAATAACTAAGTCCTTCTCTCAATAGGACCAGTAAATGTTGAATTGGGATATCCCATGGAATGCTTCGCCATATCCATGTCCACGGTCCATCTTTATAACACCTGGGGCATTGTCCCTTCATCATTTTGAGTTAGTTCGAGAAACCTTCTTCACCTGAACCCCTCTTTCTCTTTGTTTGGACTACCTATTTAATTTCTCTAAGTTGAGTTTCCCTCTGGAATGTACATATAGATATTTTTATTGATCGATTCACACCAAAGCCATTTGGAGAAAACAAAGAATTTGCCGTAAACAGGCAATCAAAATCTTCATAAATAGCCAATAGACTAATGAGTTACACGATTTGTATGCTTTTGTATCAATATATATATATATATATATATATATATATATATATATATATATATACCTACCTTCGCAATCAGGAGTAAATATTTCGATCATGCAGTATGACCTTATTATGAGCAAATTTGAGTGTTTTATTTCTCTAAAAATTAACTGTTTTTATCAAGTTTAAAAATTTTTTTACCATTACTTTTTCTTTAAAATTTGAGGCATCAAAATTTAAGGCAAACAAACTTTTTTCGATATCGTTATGCAATAACAACCAATTTTTATAACTTTTGTCTGTTTTTCCTTATTTTTTTCAGCTTATTTTCCCGAAAGTCAAGTACATTTTCAAGCAAAAAAGTCAACATTCCAATTCGCTACTAACATACATTTCAAAATTATTTACAGCAATAAAACTCATTTTTACACCTCCGCTCCGTAGAAGTTATAGCAACAATACGCATATACTTGTATATTTATTATGTTATCCTTCAATTCCCTAATACAAAAACGAACTGTACCGAGCAACCAACGTTGTTTCCCTGTCGTTACAACACGTCGTACCTGTCGTACCAACATTTTCCCTGTCGTTGGAAAATGTATCTGTGCCATCCCTCCCCAAATCAGATGAAAACTTGCAGCAGCAGCAGTGTGCCTACAGAGATGCTCAGACTCATAGTTTTTTGTCATTGGCTAATTTGTTGTCATTGACTATTGGTTGTAGATTTTTTGCTCTTCTTTTTCTGTTGTTCAATTCATGTTGTTAACTGGAACAACCGCGATTAACCTGCTACAGAGGGCCCTCCTGACTGCGTCGGTTAAATGGAGTGCTCTTGTTAAATTGGACACAGTTTCAAACTCCCCCGAGGCGACAAACAGAGGGGGGGACCCGCGATATAGGCATGGCGGGGTTACTGGAAGGGGATCCGTAGGCTTTTATCTCTTCAACAATAATAAAGCATCGAGACAGAAATAAATCCTGGATACCCTGTCGTGGTGTAAAAACGGTGTGCTTTCTTTTTGAAACGCCATTGGTCCCCACCTCAGTGACAAAAAAGTGACGAGGGGGGAAGCGAAACACTGTCAAACGCTATTACGTCTGTGATTATTTTTGTCAAATATAACCCCCTGCAGGACCAAAAAAGATAGTGTCTGCGAAATTAAGTAGATAGCGAAAGGGAGAATTGTAAAAGCCCTTGTAAGGCCTATCAAATAGGTAGCGTTTCATGATCAGAAGCGTTTCAGGCTCTCTTTTCTTATTTTCTCCCTGATAGGTGTAATGCCAACTAATGATGTATTTGAAATTTTTAATTAACAGTGAAACTATTGAGTTCGCAAATAAACTAGAACATTTTGGGTGTATGAATGACTTGTACGATACCTTGCTCCCAACAGGCGATAAATACTACCAATAAGGTTCATTGCGCTCTATATCTACTCAGGCAACTAACCATTGATTTCTCTTTCACGTACGTTTACCACTGGCCTAGTTATGAGTGATGTATCTTTTTGACTATTCTTCAGTTACATATTGTGTTATGACTGAAAAGGATGTATAGAAACTACAAAAAGCTCAAAATGCAGTTGTGATATTTGTTTATACGCTGGCAATAGATGTTCCAAGACGCAGGACTAGTATCTAAAACAAATCATACTGCGCAATTACACTTTACAACAATTATTATGAACTTTTTTATGCAACTTCATCCGTCATGTGTTTTAAAAATAAATGTCTAAGAGAATTAATTAGAGATTATGTTTGAAATGAGATAGTTAGTGTAATAAATGGAACAATATTATTTTAAAATATATTCTTTAGAAATGAATGGCGATTTGTTTCAAATATTAATTTATTCAATAAGAAGAAAAGAATCAACAAGAGCAAACTGCAACGGGAGCCTTCGAAGACCTACACATCATTAAATTGGGTTTGGAAGTCTGAGGGATTGTGAAGAGTCAAATCTTGTTTTTCATGAACCAGGAACCCTACAGTCCCAGTTGCAAGGCTGCTCCATCATTGAAGCCAAGCAAATTTTCGATGGTTCGCCAACGCTTTCGAGCACCTCCAAAGCACATGCTACTTGCTCAAACTACGGCAAGAGCCAGATCCACGTACTACGCACTGAGGTCGCTTCCAGATGTCGAACAGTCGTTCGGCTAGCACCTTGATGAAGGATGTTGCTTGCGGGGCCCATATAGCATGGCGATTTATTTTGTTTTATGAAGGTGTGTGTTGAATTAACTCAAAAATTTAATGAAGTATAAAAAAGTGTTAATTTACAAAGAAATTGATTAGAATTTTTGTTACCGTGAAACAATTATTTGTATGTATTGTTTGCCCTCCTTTCATACGGAATACCGTTTAATTAAACTATTTTGTTCGGGAGGTGTATGTGATAAGATATACCAAGCTCTGATGATTGCCTCTAGAGTTATGGGAAGTGATTTCTCCAACAGAAATAGGGAGTACTAACGATCCTGAAAATACTGAAAGCAGCCTCCAGCACCTCGTGGACTGTTTATCGCCATTAGATTACCAAATTTAAGCATTTCATTCTTATTTCTATCTCTGGGCACAAGATTTCTGCCTTGGAGCGTTGCCTAGTAGCACCATTTATCATCGGTCATTGAGCATAGTTGGAATAATAGTGGACTGGTTGTTGTTGTATTGAGTTGGAGGTATACTGTACTGAGTGTTTCTTTGAAGTGCACCCAATATGTTTTGGTTGGTCTACCATTTTGATGAGGTAGCCATTAGCCGTCAGGATCACTTTTGAATTTCTCTGGTGTTTTCTTTGTGAAATTTGGGGTCAGAAAGCATGGCCATTGATGTATGTGATGGATAGGAGTAGTTCCTCCTTCTCGATTCTTGAACACCTTTTCTGGCTTCAAAAATTGTAAAAACGTTCGATATTGCAAGTTCCGAAGTGGCCTTCCAATAGGGAAGGCAATTATTACTTGCACTCTGATCGATATTCATAAAATCAGATGAATATCTTATGCCCAAACCTAATGTGCATAAGGAAGCAAACATAATTTCAGTTAACGTAATTTCTGTAAACATAATCTTGATGATATCCTGGCATTTAGAGCAGCTCATCCCTTACCACTCACTCCCACGACTCATTAAACATTCAGGAATTTCAATTAAATCGAACGAAAAACTTCTCCGAAACGGTCTTTCCCCTGAATCTGTTGAGCTGAAATGCCAGACCGAAAGGGGGGATAAAGGTGCATTCATTACCTTGAAAACCCCCCTAAAGCAATTAGCGAAGGTGGGGGAGGGACAGCCGTATATCAGAGTAGCGTTAGGGTTACATCCCCCTAAAGGAACGCCACTGCCTTACCATCCGCCAGCCTTACCTTCGGCTCCCAGCCAATAACAGGCGCCCGTAGCTCAAACCGATGTGATTAATATCCGAGGGTAAATTAAAAGTTGTGTGGTTAGCTTGGGAAGGAGTCAGGTTATATTATCCGGCTTGAAGGGGTGCATTGCTGATGCAGTCACTAACTTTCCCTGAAGGGAAAACGTTGAAGACGTGAAATCCGGAGGGTGTGGAAGCCATTTGGCGCACTCGTCGATTCCGAGGGTCCCTTCCTCTAAAAAATTACCTTTTCCCCACCACCTCAGATCAGTTCCTTTTTTGCAGGTAATAAAGAACCAAAGTGTCAGTGAGGGTTCGAGGTAACCTTTCAAATCACAGAAACCGAGATTACTCTCTGAAATTCAAGGTCCTATAAATTGTTAGCCATTCGGCTCTTCCTTTCAATGTAATATATCAGGTCATAGTTCCCTCCGCTGCATACGTAATTACTCCGTATTGATTTTAGCATGGAACTTGCTCATTCATCATACTCATAGAACTTAGCTCACTCATTAGTCATGAACGAACTGCTTGGAAATGTCACTAAATCTTGTTACGTACCTACGATTTATTAACCTCTTCAATTATTACGAATAAGTAGTCGCTAGCAAGAATGCAACTTCCTCATTTACCACCCCACAAAACTCGTTCACCATAAAGTTGGAATGTCGTTAAATGGTTCCCCATGCTACCAATTCCATAATCCTTAACCGTCCTGAGAATTACTGGTTACGTGCAAGGAAATTCCATGTATACGGGAAGGAAGAAGGGATGTTTAGTTGCGAGCTTACTGCAAAATAAGTTGCTAAGTTTGAGGTCCCTCCGAAACATCAAAATTTGCATTTGGTAAATTATAGTTGCCTTGTGAGTCATCACGATTGAACAATAATTTTTCGAGACTTTCACATATGCAATCCATTTGGTTGGCTCCGGCAGGCTCCAATGGAACATACAGCTCCGACTGTTCCTTGTTTTCGAGTTTTAGCCGAAGGCTCTAAACAGCAAGCAGGGTCCAGGGGGCTCTACTAACTTTTAGAATATTTAAAGTCAGAGTTTGCCAGATTGGTAGCAATTGGATGAATACGAACTAAATGACTCTCGACGAAGTCATAAAAACCCATCTCTGTAAAGAAAACTGTAGAACAGTCATGAAGAACGATGTCCATTTCCACGGAATAAACAAGTAAAATGTTAGATCGATTTCAAAGGTTAGTTCATCATGAGTAACAGACAATAACACTCGTTACAACTAATCTCTTATTAGTTTCAGCTCAGACCATTTCCCATTGACGTACAACACAACTTATTGTAATTTTACATTATAAACTTCGCAAAAACAGCTGTTTGAGCTATAGGTCAATAGGAAAGGGTCTGATCGACACTGAAACTTGATCGATACAAACCTTGGGAAACATTCAACCCTGAGTCGAATAGTCTTTGACAAACTTAGTCGGACCACTACGAGGTCGCTACATGATTTTGAAGAGCAAAAGTCTTGGAGGGAGAAGGAGATAACTCATCCAAAATGTGCCTGAATTTCAACGACATTTAGCTCTCTTGTTTAAGGAGATAATAACATAGTTTTTGGGGTTGAGTCGCCTCAGTTGTATATAAATATATATGTATTCGAAATTCCAATTTCTGAATTCCCAGTGAATTAATAAATGCCAGGTAAATCGGCTCTTCGTAAATATTTTTGGCTTATTATCTTCAGTAACGATTCTCTAATAGTCTAAGAAAACACAATTTTTTGACCCCCTCAAAATTTGGTTGTCTACGTTCCAAGATGCTTACATAATTTCCAAAAATCGGATTTTCAAAAAAATCTGTCCGTTTTACACCGACTGCAGCCTGAAGTTTTAGCTGAATGTTCTTGAGTAAATTTTACAGAATTAGGCTCAAAAACTATACACCGACCGAACATACATCTGTAACCTCAGCAGTATTTTCAATTCACCCCAAAGAGTAGAATTTAAGAGTAGAAATGTAAAAAAAAAAAAAAAATCCATTAAATAACTCAAAACCTGTTGGGGTAAAAGGGTGATTTTTTGACTGATTTTAATAGCCGTTATTACTATGAATTGAATGAGACCGCCCAAGTCGCTGTACGCTCATCCGTTCACTTCCCATAAGGGAATTTT
Organism: Adelphocoris suturalis; assembly: GCA_030762985.1. Classification (NCBI taxonomy): domain Eukaryota; kingdom Metazoa; phylum Arthropoda; class Insecta; order Hemiptera; family Miridae; genus Adelphocoris; species Adelphocoris suturalis. The sequence goes on along the minus strand of CM061046.1, from coordinate 48,414,004 downwards.
TGAGTCCTTAACCCATACGGTGTGGTCGTCTTTCTGGAAATACTTTAGGATCATCCTGGCCGTACTGGACGTATTTCCAGAAAGTCGTTGTCCAAGGGGGAAGTATTTTTTCGTACGGGTTTTTGCGTAGGGGCTAGGAATGGGTGAGTGTCTTCAATTGTTTCCCGTACGGTGGGTTGGGTTTCAGGCAGTGTTCCTTTACTGAGTAATGACCTTCGGATCCGAGAAAATTAATCGAAAGTGGCAAGAAAATCATTACCGTAATTATCGATTTCACGTTTGATAACGAGATTTCTTTGTATTTTCCAACAATATTAATATCAATTGTTGCATTCGATGCTATTATCGATGAAAGTGTGAAGTATGGAAGTATTTTTGATTTAGATCTTTTTGATTTTCACATTTTTACAGTCTGAAACTCGCAGTTGAACTTACAGCATGATGGTGATTTGGTAGGTCCTTGTTTTTTCCGTACGGGAGGATGTTTGGAGAAACGAGGTCCGCATCGAATGGGATCGAAATGCGGTAGCACAGTTAAAACGCATCAGTTTTCAATCTTAGATGTCCCGGGTTTGAATCTTAGCAGCGGCTAATTTGTTTTGCAACTTACATCAATAGTAGGCTGCGTAGGAGAGCTACCTCTAATACGGTAATAACAAACCTTTGTGTAATAATTTGCACCCTGCCTTCCCCAATGGTTTGTACTGATTACTGGAGTAAGCCGAGGTCCATTGAGAATCTTTCTAAGAATAATTCTCTGAATAGGAATTATCGCATCGCGATAAATTAAGACCTCCAATATTTCAGAGGAAGATGCGAAATTATGGAGTCTTTCGCACCCCATCTTCCCCTTTATTGGCACGATAACGATAACTTTTCGAGGGCGAGCAACGGGGGAAGGGGAGAGGGGGCCTTTTTGGGGACTTCCGGGCTCGAATGCTCCCGAAGGATCCTTTAACATTACCATAACTCCTAGTTAGGGTTAATTCCTCGGGGTCCCCACACTTTTGCAATCTTACTCTTCTCTTCCCTGCCGCTTTTCGTACGGCCCTCCTCCAGTTTTCACAACTTACTGGGAAAGGAACCCCTGAGGGAAGCGTCTTCAGTTAGGAAACTTAAATATTTATGCAGAATTTTGAATGGATACTTCAAGGTAATTTATAGTAATAAAGACGGTAAATCTTGGCGAACAGAGCCAAATTTGAATCTGAGATCGGCAATCGAAACGATTGACTTTTTTCCCTCTCTCTCTTTTCAAAGAATTCTTGTTTTTTTATATTTTGTTTGAAATCCCCATTTTTAATATTTCAACCCTTGAATTATACCCTAGGATTCGGAAACATCCTCAGCCTCTTTTAATTTTTTAGTCAACTTTCATGCACTCTGAATCAGTACTTCGGGAGTTAATTTCTGGATTCTGGACGGAATTTTGATTTAAATTTGTGTGTATATATATTTTTTTTCTCGATTAAATGACCTCACGAAAGCAATATACACTGATGCACCTCTAAGAAACAAAGGAAACAGAAATTAACATCACAAACTAAATTTTATATTTCGACTAATTGCCTTTTTCTAATGTAGAACTGACAAATTTATCTGTTCTACATCTGAAAAAGGCAATTAGCCGAATTATAAAATAAAATTGAGTTTGTGATGTTCATTTCTGTTTCCTTCGTTTCTTAAAGGTTTTTCTGTATATATATTCCAGACGATTCCGTTTTCGCGCCAAAAAATCACCAAGATTTCCCAATACAGGAGTGAGAAAATCACTATAAAAAAAGGCTAAAAATCATCGTTCATATTTTTTAGCAGAATTTTAGCCAAAAGAAGTTTATCAACAATGTACTAGAACAATAAAAAATGTATGCACAAAATTATGCTGAAAAAATGTAATTAAATTGCTCTAATATATATTTGATGAAAAATCTATATAAATTTTAAAAAAGCTACAATTTTCTTTTTTTATTGCAGGATATTATTTAGAGCTTGTTTCTTTGCATCGAAATTGGTAGTTAACAAGTTTTTCTTGATTGATTACTACGGTTTATTAATGAAAATAATCATAATTTATGCCATTATTTTTTCCAACTAAAGCCACATTTGTTCAAGAAGATTTCAGGCCACGACCAATTTTGTATAATAATTTGAAGTATCACCTACCTTGTTATCCCAATTCTTATTGTATATTATTATCATTTAAGTCTGATAATATGACTGTACGTCATACATGAAAATGACCATGAATAAGGCCTAACTTGTATAATAGTATATATTTGATTATAACTTGTAAATAATTTTAGCAAGTATACTTGTAAGTTGTGTGTACTTGCGAATACTCATTTGGAATAATATTGTTGCAGGTATGTGACTGAAACAATATCCATCGTGAGCAAATACCAAGTAAGCAATTATCCCGATTGTTGACTATTGATTTCCTTAATAGCTGGACATATATGTTCTATACAACTAATCAGTGTTAACTGATCAGTAAGTTTTGGTGCAGCATTTTTGTTCACTTCTCGTTTCATGGTCAGCAATTATCGAATTCCATTGTCTATCTAGGATTCGTTTCCGCTGTTGATGGTTACCTAAGCTCTTTTGAATACATCGAATGTTGTGTTGTAACACTTTTACTATTCTATAATACCAAGAATGAAATTTACTGTACAACATCGTCAAAGCGGACCCTTATGTAGGAACGACCGAATGATTGTATAGAGACCCAGAGGGTTTGAAATTAAACCCTAAATCTAACATGAAATAACCCTAAAATAACATGAAATAATGTGAGGTAATACAATTTTGATAAGTAAAGAATATAGATTAACATTCAAATTCAAATTAATAACATGATTGAATAGGAAGTGAGCAATGAGATAGGTAAATAAATATTAAAGAGCTTAACAACATGTCAGCAACAAGATGACAAGGTTTGAAATGTGAGTACCCTCTCATTGAACATTTTCGAGATACCGTTTCTTCTAACACATCTAACCTTAAATTTGATCTACAAGATTGACTGAATAGGGTGTCAGATTTAAGGAACATCGTCGGCCCATGTCTGATTTATAAGCCAAAACACGTTAAACAATAGATTTTGTTGTTATTGTTGTTGCCCGGTGTTTGGAAAGTTGCTTGGAAAGTACCTAAATGTAACAAAATTTTTCAAGAAAATTTGATGAAGATTCTAAATTAATATTCTTGATCGTCAACAAAGGTACATTATTCTCACTCCCAAATTAATTCCGGTCATCTCCGACTATACGAACTAAATCACTCGCGACAAAGTTGTGGTAACCCAATTCAAATCGGAAGTTAGTGAAAAAACGTTGTCTATTTCGACGAAAAATAAAGAGTTGCTATGTTAAATCCATTTCAACGGTTCAATCCATCATCAGTAACAAACAATATCTCATTAGTTTTAGTTATCGTTAACTTATTAGTCAGTTACTAAGTAACTTATTGTTACTTGTTTGTCAGTCGTTAATGTTTGTTACTGATGATGGGCTAACCGTCGAAATCGATTTAACACTTCAACCCTTTTTTGAACTTCCGTTTTGACCTCCGCTTTGGACAAGAGTATGTTGAAAGGCCCGCCTCTCCTATTTCAGCTCACTGTCAGCTTAACGACTTTTTAAAAAAATGTATGTACGCATTGCATTTCAAGAGACTGGATTGTGAAAACCACTCTCAAGTGTGTATAAATATGGCTTATACAAATCATAGGTCACTTGCAATATTTTTTCACATTCGGTGGTGAGGTAGACAATTCTGATAAGTAAAGAATATAGATTAACATTCAAATTCAAATTAATAACAAGATTGAATAGGAAGTGAGCAATGAGATAGGTAAATAAATATTAAAGAGTTTAACAACATGTCAGCAACAAGATGACAAGGTTTGAAATGTGAGTTAGCTGGTCAATAAATCACTTTGCCACTTTCGTTTTAGCCTACGTTTATTTCTGGGTGGCCGGGGTTCGTCGGGTGTAGAGTAGAATAGACGATATCTATGCAGTGTCCTGCAGTTTGCTAGGTTATTGTAGGATTTTCTCTGTGTGTCTTTGACGTAGGGAATGCTCAGATCATTGTGAAGAGTATAGCGTTTCGTACAAAAAAAATAGCTTCTGCAATTATGTTCCCGATGACCTCATCAGCTGCATAGAGTTGTTGATGAGATTCTTATTACCTTCATAAAGTCTGCTTTGGACTGTTTTTGGATACAGAGAAATCATTTTACTGTGTTTGGCACTCATGGCTTTTCACTTAGCTCAAAAGTCTTCTTTCAGGCACTTATTACAGAGCCCTTCAGTCCTGTCTATTGAATCGGACATGGGCTCGTAGGAGCCGCTTAGCTATCTCCAAACCCCACCGACTCTAGGCTAGAGTACTAGCCTATCTAGCTTACTAGATCCTCCCTCTTCATCTTCTACACACATGGCTACCCAAAATTCCATCCGCACTGACCGCTCACTTCGTAGATGACTAAGCTATCCTTGAACGCCAGATGTACTTCACAATAAACGCATTTCATTAACCAAGAATACGTTGATCAAGTTATCATCCAGTAGACACTAAGTAAAGGAAAATACTGTTACGTCACATTTCTGACGTAATGCTCACAGGCGTGCTAATGAGGACGATTCAGTTCTGTATATCGGCGTTACTCTCGACACAGAATTGGATAGGATCATCTACGTTAAAACCTTAACAGCTGCAAGTCGTTCAAGGCTTCAGGAAATAAAATATCTCTCCACATCAAGTGGTTACTTTAACTACAATCTGGTCATTTGCATATGAGATATGGAACTCAGCAGCCAACACTCAAATAAAAAAATGTAAAATTCAACTCTTCACAGACGTATGCTTTGTATGAAAAATATGATTATTGAGTGCAAATCTTAATGAATATGTAAATTTTAAACTGCTTTATCACAATTTTTTCCAATTTCCTCGTTCGAAAGATTTATAGGTAAGCACGTTTCAATCACAGTCAATGCTACTAAAAGGGTTTACATTCGTAATTGTGATATTTACCCGGGTGACGTTTGTCCTGACGGCTGCCAGGTTGACAACTACATTTGATTCCCATCACCCCACGCAACAAGATGAAAGTTTCGACGCCGCAACGTCAAAAAAAAAGGAGGAACAAGAAATATGACGAGATCGAGTCGGTTTCTTTGGGCTGCTCTCTGTGAAAAACGCCGAGCAACGTGTCTTCCAAAAACATTCGTTCCCTCCTTCATTGATCTAATGAACGTCATGTAAGTTGGTTTGGCCCCCCTGCACGCTCCATCGCCTTTCATCTTCAACTAATCAGCTTCTCGCGTTACACACGTCGCCCCACTTTTTCTTCACGTCAAAACCATCAACTTGGGTTGAGGAACTGTGACGATCCAACTTCATAATTCCCTTATTCTATCGCGTTGGTATTCGAAATGTTTGATGAGCCCTACCATCGGTTAGGAACACTAGTATTTCTGGCACTTCAATATTTTCAGCGAATTCTGGTAGAAAATTAAACTAATCAGCTTTAATTATTTTTTATAAAGTGAAATTTTTTATAAAGTAATCCGACTGGTATTGGCTTACCCCGAATCGGATGATATCATGCATTTTGCGGCTTTTGTATGCGAATCGTCTTCTTATGGGGATTCACACAACATACAGTTACTGAGAGTTCTAATAATACAGAAACGAACAATATTTACTTATAGCAATGCAGAATAAAGTCTGTCAAGAGTCCAAATAAAACTCATGTGTTTACAAGGCTAAAGGTATGGTAGGGTATGTCAATATCCTAATGTACGGTACCTAGTAATAATAATGATTTGGCAGGGTGATTTGGTTGGGTTTGCGGTTCTAGCTGGTGGATTGGTTGAGAATATGGAGAGGGTGGAGGAGGAGGGGTGGGGGTGGATAGCTCCGCGAGGACGACTAGTTTTTAACTGGGGGTCCGTAAAGTCAATGATTTTGGGAAAAACAGTTGAAAATTTCATTTATGTATTTTCAAAATGTAATTCATACCAATATTTTCGTTATTTTCTCAACTCAGAAACTTACTATAAACAAAATTCATGTCTACTACTATAAGAACTCCTTGTAATAGTCATGTGATGATTTATTACCATTAAAATTTGTTGATTTGATTTTATTGAGCCAACAAGGAGCTTAAAACATCGTTATTATTGCAGAAAATTGTTAAAATAAAATTGCAAAATCTTTTTTATTTTCCTTTTTGTTTATTATTTCCAATAATAAGCCTATGTGATCGTGTAGCAAAAAATTTTTATAACTCCCCCTCAAACTTTGTCACTTTACGTCTCAAGGTGCGTAGAATCCAAATTTGAAATGTCCGTCCGCTGTCCGCCGTTCGCCGTCCGGGCCATAAAAGGCCTAAGAATTTACTTAAAAAACCTGTTCTTTCGCACATAGACTCCATTTGGGGTCTAGTTGGTCCTAACGTTTAACCATCCCGATCGCTTTACTCGCATAGATGCTATGGGCCAAAAACGGGCGAAAAAGTGTCTTTTTCGAGCTTTGAGTGTTAGACATGTTAGACGCACGCCTGGCACGTTTGGCATGGGGTCACGGTGGGTGAGCGGGGGGTGGAGTGAGAAGAGGCGCCGCGGCACCATGAAGTGGGTACAGCGTTCCTTCGAGGCATGAATATATGATTTTTTCTAGGTCATATTTGTGTGTTAATACCAATGCTTTTCCTACGCATATTTAATAACATATCCTCTCGACTTTCCGTTCGTACTTAGATAATGATATTATTAAGGCAATAACTATTTGAATAGATAGGAGCTCAAATCGAGAAATATAAACATGCGTATATAATTATAGAAGTATATGTTGTGGCAACTCGAAATAGGACACGCCGAGGAGTCTGGACGGGCCTTATGACGTACGCAAGCCAACTAAAACTACGATCAAACTCAATTGAAAAAATAATAAACCTTTGTGAAATAATTTGCAGCGTTTTTCTAATTTTGAGATTCTTCTATGTAGTTATGACACCTTCCTCAAGCAGCTCGACGAGAATCTTGCCGACAAGTGGACAAATTAGTGTTATCCGGGCAGTCTCCATGCGCCAAAGAGGGTGTAGAAGGAAGATGAGATACCTAGGACTTGAAGATGGGGCCTTGATGCCTCTATAGCAAGAAAAACAAGATAAAAGAACAAGAAGAAGTTTTCTTTAACTCAGTTCTCCGCAATCAGATGCAGTCCAGTAGATGTTATCAATATATATCATAAATTTAAAAAAAATTCTGCGATAAAAAAAATATTTTGGACTTGAAAAAAAATTAAACTAAAAATGGTTTTTCTAGTTTTGAATCTACGTGCCTAAGTGCCTGTAATCAAACGTGACCCTATAAATTTTAACGGCGCATGTATTTCTTCTCCTTGGTCAATGGCAATGTTTCATTATTGTAAACGGTAAACCTACATTTTTTAATATGAAATAGCACCAAGTAATCCACAATACATAACCTTATGGATCGAACCGCAATATGTTTCTGGCTCCATTCAGGTTATCATTCAATGCAGTCATTTATTAAAAATTAAATATCTGCCCTCCTACAAAAAAGGCCGTGTGCAAAGCAGTAAATCCAACTACAATATCGAAGTGATGTCAATATGGACTGTTCGTTTCGAAAGGGCAAATATTTGCCCGTCAAACTTGTACTGACTCCAGTGTTTGCTCGGGAGAAGAAGTTTGCGCATTTGGGATCGATCGATCCCCGAGGTCGTGGTGTACATTGTGAAAGCGGATTTTCATTTAGCTAAGTGGACACTTTCACGTCTAGGGCTCAGGCATTTTTACGGCCGCCTTCCTCTAACTGCACCATCTGTAATTTTATAGATTTCAACCAAGTCGAGTGATGAGACGTCCCGAGTGACTGGAGGCTCAATTCGTGAGATTTTCAGGGTTTATAGACCAATCACGGTTATTCCTCCTTTGAACTTTTCTCCAATCTCTCATTTTCATTCATTGGTCAAAAGAAGTGGGAAATTGTGCTTGAAGCTATTGCTTTGCTCAAAGCTTGAAAACGTTTCTTTTTACAGGCATGTTTTGGTTGATAATGATTTTGGTAAGTTGCCAACCTAACACTCCTTCGGAATTCATTCACTTTACACTTTAAATGTAGTTGACCCCCGTGAGAAAAGGGTTCCCCTCTTCCTCTCTTAGAGCACATATTAGTTCCCCAGTACATACTGAAAGCTCAGCGCTGAATGCAAGTATCATTACTACTGGCCTGTTAACCCGTGCGTTGCACTGGACCTTCTATTTCGGCTTATTATTTTTAATGATGAACCTTTGAAATCGACCAAGAAACATTTTTACCCCTTCCCCCTCCCCTCAAGAAAATTTGTTTTGGTTTACGTCCAAACTTCGGATTTGAAAAATAGTAGGTAACAACAGTTCCACACCAAGTCTACTGATAGGTCTAGTATAAAATAATATATCAGTTACTCAGTCAAGCAGCATGGCCAATAGAGCAAATTTTCAAAGAAATGTTGTGGATAAGACTGAGTGGACAGCCGTGTTACAAGATCGCAATCAAAATTTTAGGACAAGCAGCAGAACTCGAAAATTCTGTCAATAATGGGCATTAGAATTTAATCGTTATCGTTATCATAAGTGTTATCGTAATCGTATCTCCAGGTTCTGTGATTATAATCGTAATAATTGCAATCACAACTCTAAAACCCTATTATTGTAATCGTTGTCATAGTAAGGGATTGGCCAGACCCCTTTACAGGATAATATATATTTTTCCTAAAGTGATTTGAATTGTGATTGGAATTTATCTTTTAACAACTTTGCCATCATCAATAATTAACGCATCATGTCGCCGTCCGGAAGAGGCGCGCGACTTCCAGCGGTGACTATCGCAAGCTACGTGTACCTACGGATCTTGCGTGTTTTGTGTCCCTTTCACTGGCCTATAATTTAAGCTTATCTAGGCGGTACGTCATTACATGGGTACCTGGAGGAATCACTTGCTACTCAATATCACCTCAATTCTGCTTGGGGATAATAGGTATTACTGTGGCCCAACAAGGGAGCGCTAGTCCACAATGGAGTCCGTTATTGCTAGTCCGATTGATAGCCCGCTGATTGCTACGTGATTGCGATAGCAAACGGACTGTCGATATACGGTTGTTGTCATTCAATGTGCTGCTAACGGTTTGCATTCATAAGTATGTGCTCCTGTACGTAATTACAATCTAGTGGTATAACATTCTGTTTCAATCATGACCCCAACATGGCAGAAGTTGTTCTTGTTTAATAGAAAATTCAGAATTATTAATTAAATATGTTGCCAGGGCTAACTTTTGAAAAGTATTATAGGGATATAAAAGTTAGTGGTTGCCACACATGGAACAGGTGAGGCCGAGAGACATGAGGTGAAACCCTTTAAATCACCAGCTTATTGAAAGGGGGCTACTTATTCGTGGCAGTACCACGTGTTACAGTCATTATAAGGTTATTGGGGTTTCGACATTAAATTAAGCTGCCGACGTTATCGCCCGGAGACCAACCAAGACGGCGAAGGACGAGGACCTTCCGTGGAGCTCCCGTCCCCCTCATGAGCCCGATCGACCCGGCCATAATTCTCCCGGAATTAGCCGTAAGGTAGTCCCCGGGGGTGGTGGAGGCGGTAAGGTAGTCTCCAAGGGGTGGAGAGAGTGGTGGAGAAGGGGTGCAATCCCCGGCGACCCCTTACAGGCCCCTAGGGCTCGATGCAGTTTGTTACCTAGGGGTGCACCGACTCCCCTAACATAAGGATTGGAAATTACAAGACAGCTTACTGCCGCACAGTGGATATTCAATGAAAAACCTCAAAATTTGAAACTTGGTCAACCAAAATTTACCTATACTTAGATTTATTATTTTCAATTATCACCTATGTAATCCACCAAGAGAAGAAAAAAGTTTAACCCTCCTCCAAATTTGTGAGTTTACGTTTCAAGCAGAATTAAAGAAAACCAGAAAGAATTAAAACATCCGTCCACCCACCACACAGTGTGGCAAAATGCGATTCTGTGTGAACCAAATGATTTTATGATTTTTTGTCGTATTGGAAATTCTGCGGTGATTCCGAATATACCCGTAGTTCCTGTACCTTGTCTAAAATTGCTCCTCAATTCATTCTTCGTCGATAAACCACGTTTTTCAACATATTTTTCAACTTGTCTCCCACAAATACGATTCAAAACAATTTGCGTTCCATAAAAAGTTATAGTGGATAAAATTCTGCATCAAATGACCACCAGAAATTTATTAATTGATTCTTAAGAGAGTATTGTATTTCTTTGTTTATAGTACATGGACAATACCAGTTATATGAAAAATAAAGATAAAAGTTTATACTTAACCGACTTCGCTATTGAAGATGAGTGTAAAAAATCCACTTTAGCGTCAATTGATCTCTAAAGCTTTTAGAATACACCAAAACCGTTAGGAATTGCAGGGTTACAAAGTTTGGTTTTACACCTTTTATTTCACTTTCACACTGCACTGATCCCCCTCAACAGACCGCAACTACTCAATTCACTTGTATAAGTGTTGAGTAACTATAATTGTAAACAGAAAACTCAATGCCATTTTCCCCATTTTTCCTCTCGTGGCCAGCATTCGCTATTTTCCCGTCAAACCTTTCAAAAAATCACCCGGAATGCGTGTTTTCCAAAATCCCTCCTCCCCATGTTCTTCAAACGAGTCCACAATCCTGATTGGCTACTTAGATCCTTACATAGCTACAGTACGAAATGGAATCGAGGCATTTAGCATTGCACAGACAGACATGCAGACAGGCAGTCAGACAAGCACACACATACCACAAACACACACTGACACATACAGACAAATGTAGGCCAAGTCATAGTAGAGACTCACTTATATATAACGATTATTCATCATTGGTAGACTGCTAATCTTGAGTTGTCCTCAGTCAACCTCGGCCGTTCTAGGGCTTATGGACATCGATCAAATTGCAATTACTCCTTCAAAACTTTTCTATAAGGCCAAAAATCGTTGAATTTAGATTTTTTGCAAAATATTAGGTAACTACTCAGAAAAAAGTGTTTATTTCATAGTTAACAATGCCCTAAAACTTCAACATCTTTGACACGAATATAATGCGTTAAATTGGAAAGATCGCTCACATGGTCACTTTGCACGATTGGAGCTTTTTCTTGATGTTTACAATATTTATTAACAGATAATACCAAAGTTCATTATTGAAAATACTAAACCGTGAGTTACATCTATTCTAACAGGAATTAGGGTTCAGGAACCGTCAAGACAAAACACGCGAGTTATGTTAACGTAGGCCCATACGGAGCCGAGAGTATGAGATGGGAGGGTTTGGAGAGGGGGCAGACGGGGGGCAGGAGGGGCATTTGACCGCAAGTTGGGGGGCAGACGCGCCGGGTGCGCCCCAAGGAGCAAGTTCCCGTCCAAACTATTCCGAGAGCCCACAGTGTTGTTCGGGAAAGCTGTTACGTTAACAATCACGACCTCTCACGAAACTCTGGAGGCCTAAACTCTCCAAATTAAACGTTATAATATCATAACAGAGTACTCAAGCGTCACCTGCCCTCCCTAAAGGCCCTCTATCTCGTCCCTATGATCCTCGAATCAAATGATCAAGGATTCAGAGACAGGAGTAACTTAATTTGATTCTAATTTTGTCTATTTCTTTCAAAAATATTATTTATAAATTGTTATTCCATTTCTGACAGTGGTGATATACATTGTCTTTAAGAGATAACATAGAATGAATGAAACAGTTTTTTTGCTGTGGTTTGTATATTTAGCTAAATTCAGCACGAGTGGGGATATGACACCAAAGTTCGGTTGTCCAACTGCAGATTTGTATTAGAGTGGGTCGTTTTTTGGATAGATGTTTTAGCTCGCTGCTTCGTAGCAAAAGCGACCTGAGGGTTAATTGGTATAAAGCTAAGGCTTATTTTGTCCCTTCCCAAACCAAGCAGAGCTACCCAAATAGCTTTTTCCATTTCCGATTCCAGTGCTGCGATGAATTTATCGAGTTAATGAGGTCTAAGTGGTCTGTAAAGTGGGCAAACCAGCAGGAAGTGCAGCCAGGTTTCTGGAATTTCGAGATCACAAACAGTGCAACTCTCTGCATCAGGATGCAATTATTTTTTCTATTTTTGTATTATCGAATTTAATAGGGCCTTTTTCTTGATTCTTAGTTGCCAGCCTCAGCACTGACACTAGTCTCTCGCGATGGATGTGGCCAATATTCTGCCAAGATATTGTTGACGCCCGTACTCCATCACTGTACTGTACGTAAAGTTGTAAGTAGGGTGTTACACCATTTCTATATCAATACTTTTAGTTTACTTATTTTTCGTCAATTATTGATGTCATAATAATTGCTGCCCTAGCGCTCAAATTCGTCGTTGATCATTGACGAATCCTGGGAAGTCATTTCGTTCCGTTCGGTGTCCACGATGTGTGCGAGGGACGCCCTAAGCCACCTAATCCACTCATGTGAAAACTTGGAACTTCCCCGACTTATATGAAAACCCTTGTCGGCCGTCCGGGAGCGGAGGACACAGCGACCAAGTGGGTTCAGCGATGGGAGGCCTAAAGTCAGCCTTAATCCCCCGCTGTTAGCACAAGCTTACCGTCCTTTTCAACAAGTACTAAAGCTACAACGGCTAAAGCTAATCTTAATATAATGTACCCGCCCCCCGTTAACTGCTTTCATTAGCGTTCCTTCCCACGCCTTTTCCAGTAATGTCGGGTAATCTTGTGTCGCTTCTTATTTATCTTTCTCCGTGGTTTTCGCCTGTTCTGGAGGGAAATCGCTTTATCTCGCTCGCGGTTTTCTAAACCGTAGCCGATGACTTTTGGGTCGGGGTGATTATTTGGATGGCTAAATGGCCCGGGCACCATCTGCAGCTTTCAACTCTTTAGCAAAGCTACCTTTCATCGTGTTAATAGTCAATTCTTGTATCCATTCGACGTTTCGTGTCAATTGGTATTTATGTTATTGTTACAACAGACATATGATGTGGGCGTTACACTTTTCTCCCATCATGTGTTTAACTTGAATAAATACTAATGGTAATTTTTTGTGAATGAATGAATGAAGGGTGTATTTCTATAAACAATATAGGCATAGTATAAGATAAGCCAATATCATAAATAAAATTAATAAATAGGCTGATTCACATCCTTTATATGGATTGTCCAATGCCGTCAGTTGGGTTGGTATACCATTACATGTAGGTAAATCATGACTTAAATTTCAATTTAAGGTTAAGAAAAGTAAATCAGTCCTCTCTACTAAATCCTTCCGCCATTCACTTCTAATTTTAACTAAAACTGCCTTCTGGTGACACAAATATCAAACAAGCACCCCCCCCCCCCCTTTTTCCAGCTTCCAGTAACGGTGGGCATGAGATACTCTACTATCATTGGAAGTTGAATTCCTGAATGAGGAAAAAAACATATTGTGAGGCAAATTTACCGAAAAATTGTGAGATACCTACCGAAAAAAACATATTGTGAGACAAAATTAAAACTTCCGGTATGTAGGGCTGAGTTGTTTAACATAATACCATATAACACGCCATTGCTTTTTTGTTCATCAATAAACTTAGTTTGAAAGCATTTCCAAGCCTTCCTTGTAGGAACATTTAGTAAGAATTTTAAAATTGTGATTAGGGCATGTAAACCTAGTTACTTGTCCATTTCAGCAAACTTTTATAGAAAAAAAGCTGCATTGGCTCCAGAAAATTTAGAATTGAAATATTCCAACATTTTCTTCGTGGGAATCCGTACTGAGGCAATCTGAAACCATTTCTGGATTTTAATGTTTTTTCATACATATTTACACATAACATACCTATCTGATATAATTTTTTTGTGATGCATGAGCACTATTCTTGACGATAACTCCCCTTAGAATTTGGGTTAAAAAAATCCGTTCTTTCGCCTAAAAATCAAGCTCCCCAAAAGATGGATGAGTTTGTTGGCCAGCAATTTTTAAGCATTATGAATCGGTCGAATTTGAGAATAAATGCTTTAAAAAAATCACTTAAAATAGCAAAAACGTATTAAAAAAATCAATACATTTATATTTTGTTTCTTAATATTACTCGAAAAAAGTTAATAAGCTTAGTTAATAAGCTAAGAAGTAGAGTATCCTTAATGGTACACTTTTGTAGAAAATCTTGCTGAAAAAATATTTAAATTTTGTAAATATGTTACAGAATCGGTAAAAGCGACAAAAAATTGTTCATCTTGAAATTGGTCTTTATACTGATCAGATTATTATGTGGAAAATATCCTCGTGACATAATTCAATAATTAACAGGTCCAGTGCACAAAAACAAAAAACTGCTTAGAATTATTCAACTTAAATTTCACGCGAAAGATTAGGTTTTTTTTTTTTTTTTCTAAGTCTTTAAATGATTATTGTTGGCGCATTTTTAAACATTTAGGCCTTTATGTATTTATAGGATACTAGCCGCTCCGGCTCGCTACGCTCGCCTCCACGTCCAGCCGGGGGGCAAGCCCCCCGGACCCCCCATTAAATTGCTCGCTTCGCTCGCAAAGAGTGGTATGTAGGGAATGTTGCTCGCTTTGCTCGCAAAGTGTGGCATGTAGGGAATGTTGCTCGCTTCGCTCGCAAAGTGTGGTATGTAGGGAATGTTGCTTGCTTCGCTCGCAAACGGTAGATCTCTAAGGGTAGGTTTAACTTCTGTAGGGGATGTTGCTCGCTTCGCTCGCTTGAGGAAGTTATACTGCCCACCCAACATGTAGGGAATGATGCTCGCTTCGCTCGCAAACGGTAGGTCCCTAAGGGTAGGTTTAACTTCTGTAGGGGATGCTACTCGCTTCGCTCGCTTGAGGAAGTTATACTGCCCACCCAACATGTAGGGGATTTGGCTCGATTCGCTCGCAAACGGTAGGTCTCTAAGGGTAGGTTTAACTTCTGTAGGGGATGCTGCTCGCTTCGCTCGCTTGGGGAAGTTATACTGCCCACCCAACTTGGCAGACGTTTTTTTCTGTTGGAAATTCTTACAAACAAATTAAATCTTATAAAACTACGTGGAACCACGAAAAGTTTATTAGAAGATGATGCTCGCTTCGCTCGCTTGAGGAAGTTATACTGCCCACCCAACTTGGCAGACGTTTTTTTCTGTTGGAAATTCTTACAAACAAAATAAATCTTATAAAACTACGTGGAACCACAAAAAAGTTTATTTGGGGATGTTGCTCGCTTCGCTCGCAAACTCTGGCATGTAGGGAATGTTGCTCGCTTCGCTCGCAAAGTATGGCATGTAGGGAATGATGCTCGCTTCGCTCGCAAACGGTAGATCCCTAAGGGTAGGTTTAACTTCTGTAGGGGATGCTGCTCGCTTCGCTCGCTTGAGGAAGTTATATTGCCCACCCAACTTGGCAGACGTTTTTTTCTGTTGGAAATTCTTACAAACAAAATAAATCATATAAAACTACGTGGAACCACAAAAAAGTTTATTTGGGGATGTTATTGAATGGTGCTGCATATTCCGACATGTGAATAGTTAAAAACTACCTACGAATTTGCACCGCTTGGGATTTGGAACCCCAAAGGGTGTTAGGGCATCATTAGCGACCGTTATGAATAGCTCACAAGAGGCCAAGAGCGAACTTCGAGTCCCTTCCCTCGCAAGGTATACCTGTATATGAGTAGGGCACCTAGGTGTACCTGCTCGCCACACCACGTCTTCCCCCACACACGTCTTCCCAGAGCCTTCTCGCGAACACGGCAAAATTAATTTCTGATGTTAAACGCTTCTCCTCGCTTCCGCTCGCGATTCGACCGATTTAAGGTCACTTTTTTCGATATCCGATTTCGGATTCAGATTCGGCGGGATCAAACCTTTATTTCGCCTGCGAAAACCGTTCCGAAAAACGTACCTTTATGGGGTATATTTTAATCGGAAAAAACCAAGTTTTTCGGCGGACTTTTCGAGAAAACGGGTCCGTACTTTCGCATTTTTTTGACGCATTTCCCGATTTTTTTTTCGCGATCCGATCGCACCGTCGTCTTTCTCGTTTCAAAACCTACGAAACCAGTATTTTTCCGGAATTTTCGACGGCCGTTTAGAGGGGTTGGGGAAGCGGGGAAGTCCATAAAGCGCACATTAATTCTTACTTCGACCCCCCTCCCGCCCTACGGCCCATGTTTCGGGTGGGATTAGAAAATTTTAAATTCGCTTATACACCCTATCGGAAAATCCCAAGAAGATCCCCCCACTCGTAGATCCGGCCCACTCAGCCGTTTGGCCGTGCACAGACACGACAGACAAACAGACAGACGGAGTTTCATTCTTATTAATAGTATAGATAGAGATAGAGATATATATAATTGGCTATTATATATTATTATATTTATATATATTATAATTATACTCGTATATTTCAAGTTTGGACTTTTTATCAATAAGCTTATTGTTCATTTCGATTTATCGTTGCATTCCTTCGTTTTTGCTAATCAATAGTATCAAATGCTCATCAGCTGCTAGTAGCGGCACACTCGCATAGCAACCGTTAGAGCGCTCCGAAAATCACTGTTATCATATTAGATCGATAATATAGTATCTACAAGTTCCAGTCTTTTAGCGAATTTTCTTAGAAAATAAAGCTATTGCAATGGCTCCAAAAATTATAAAATAAAAATATTCAAAAATTTTCTTCATCGAAATCTGTTTTGAGGCATTCTGAAATGATTCCTGGATTTTAACGCTTTTTTATATGTATATATATATATGTGTGTCATTCCAGACGATAACTCTCGATAGAATTGAGATAAAAACTTCGTTCTTTCGCCAAAAAATCAATCATTTCAAAAGAAAGGATGAGTTCGTTGGACAACACTTTTTGAGCACATTAAATTGGTCAAATTTCAAAAAATGTACTTAAAAAATCACTAAAAAAGGCAAAAAAACCGCTAAAAATTAACAAATTTCTATTTTTTAGCAGAATGCTACTCGAAAAAAATTAATTGAACATGAAGTAGGACATTTGAAAATGTAAGCACAAAATTGTACTGAAAAATGTACTTAAATTTCATTAAAATAAGCTAAAAATCGATAGGAACACTTGAAAAAATTGTTAAAATCCACAAAATCGTTTGTTCATTGGAATATTACTGACAAAAAGTTAGTTTGCTATAAAATGTATAATAACATTTTTATTTGTCCCCAAAGTGCTCAAATTTCAACAGAATTTAACATAAATGTAATACGACCATTTATGAAAATTCGCTCATACGATCATGTTGCATGACTGGAACTTTTTCTGAAGCTATTTCACCAGTACCTAGGCGATTTTCGTTTGATTATAACTCAACACTAAAACTATATGTAGATTTGTAGATGCTGAGAATTTCTCATACTAAGTATCTTATGTTGGTGTTGAATAATATTTAAGTTGCAGTTATGCGATGGATTTTAATGTAGATTCATCAAATAGAGTTCGTATTTAGTTTTATTCGCTCAGAGTTTGTACAATAATCTTGGGAATGCTATATACTAGTAAGACGAAGAAACTCTCGGAAACTAACGAAACCCAAGAGACATCTTGCCATCGCCGTTCCGCCTCAGCTCTATAACGAAGTCTTAAATTAAATAGAGCAACCGCGTTTCGCTGTTTAGCTAGTGCTGTACCGAAACCGGAGAACGAAGCTAATTTCATAGGTGGAAAATTAGGGGGAATATTACTCCAACAAGGGGCTGTCAGTTGTTAAAACCTCCAACAATGCAACCAACGCGAAAACCGCGAAGCCGCGCTCATAAACTGTTTCTCCCGACGAAAAGCAAACTTAATTCAACAGTCCTTGGCTGAGCACAAAGAGCACAATTTTACGCGCGTTAATCAAATGTGAGGTGGAGGTGGAAATAGGTAAGTGGGGAACTCGGAGGGGCCTTTTCTTGGATTCAGCTGTTCCTTTTGTGGTGTGAATGTGGAAATATTACTTGAAAGGCTCGGGTTGTTTTTGGTTTTGTGGGTGGCAAGCTTGGAACTGAAAATACCCAAAACGAACAAAGGAATTATTAGAGAAGAGCGAGATAAGTGAGTTTTAGTTTTACAATTTTGTGTACATTTAAGCTTGATTGCATACAACACTATCAATACTTCCAGTTTTGCAGCATGATCGTATGAGTGAATTTTCGTAAATAATACTACTCATATATCTTTCCTATTAATTTTTTTGAAATTTTAGCACTTTGAGTGCAAAAATATAGTTAGACACCTACCAATTTTACGGCAACAAATTCGATCTAAATAATATTCTTCAATTCAAAAAAGATTTTGAAATTGGTAGATTGGTTGATTTTGATTTAGGTTTTTTAGGGACTTTTTATTGTTTTTTTAGCAAATATTGATGAAATTTAAGTAAATTTTCCTGAATAATTAAATAGTTTAACGCTCTCGCTCTGATCTCAGTATTGAAAATATAAAAAATAACCATGAAAATTCCCCATTTAATAAACACCGTTTTGTGAAAAAGCTTACTTGTTTTGTGCAATAGTTCGTAAGGGGTTTGGTATAAGGGATTGGAGGGGCGGATATTGAAATCCAATGTGGGAAACCAAAAAACGTAATATTTGCAAGATCGTAGTGCTAAAAAAATAATTCCCATGCCGGGAATCGAACCCGGGCCTTCTGGGTGAAAGCCAGATATCCTAGCCACTAGACCACATGGGATGTGTGATATCAAAGAATTGTGGGATGATCGCTCGGTAGAGCCGAATCTGTATGATCGCTTCAACTTATGTATACCTAGCAATTCAATTCCAAGACTAAGTTAAAAGAGGTGGGGGAGGTGGGGTTCTACGAGTTAAGTCTCAATGTTGAGAATTCTGAAGGCATAGTTCGTTATGTATAAAAACATTAAATTTTCTATCGGACAAATGCCTGACTTCTTCTTAGAATTACAGTTTGAGATATGAAAAAGCCCTCTGAAAAGCAAATTTTACCTAATTTGGGAAACTAAGTTTTTTCAATCAGGAATTAAAACATAGGAACCAACATTTTTTTAATATGCAGGAACGGTAAAAACTGCGCCACTATCTCACTTTTTCATCGGAGTAGTCAATTTTACTCTTATTTTGTTAATTAGGGGAGAAAACTATGTTTTAATGCTTTAAAACATTCCCCTACTTGTCGGCATCTATCTGATGGGCAATTTAATGCTCTTTCCAACGGTATTCTCGAATTTAAATTCACACAGTAAATTAAAGAAGCTATGACCGATCTAGTTACGTAAGGTCAAAATCACGAAAAAAGAATTTAAAATTTAAAAAACTCGTTTTCAAATCGTGTTGAAAAAACATTGGTAAGTAATGCATGCATTACAAGGACGACCCTATGGATGGATTGTATATCCTTTTGGTGAGAGGTACAATACGAGAAAAAACAAAAATATCAGGACTTCTCGAAAAAAACCCTCCCCTCCATTATTCCCTACACCGACAGTAAATACCCATCATAAAACTTCCAGTGTGAAATTTGAAACACCTGACATATATTCCAAAGCTAGACCGAGTTCATGATTGAACAAAAAGTGATCATGATCCGATAAGAATAGTTGAAACATTATGATTTATTACTATTATCCCCTCCATTCAGCCCATTCCATAATTCACTTTGAAACTTCTGATATATGATGTACAACTAAACCAAATTTATGGTTGAACAAAAAAAAAAGAATCACGAAAATCGGTCAAGAATTGTTCAAACATGATTGTTTATCTGTTACCCCTTCAATTAACCCCTCCCTTGATGAAATTTGAAAGTCCTGACATACTTTCCAAAACTAAATTGAATTCGAAATGGAACAAATTAAGGATACGAAAATCGGTTGAGATTCGTAGCTTGGGCAACGTTTGAAAGAATCGGTAATTTATTATCCTCTCCAGCCCCCACCACGACAGCAAATCCGAAATTCCCAAGGTTTGTTTTACAGCTAGACTAAAATTAGAATCGAACCAAACAAGAATCACGAAATTCGGTTGAAAATTGTAGCCTGGGTAACGTCGACAAAATTTGTTGAAACAAACCACTTTTTATCGGTTTATCCCCTCCATTCTCCTCTTACATCATGGAATTCAAAATTTCCGGAGTTTTTTAAACAAATAGATTCAAATTGGGATTGAGCATAGAAAGAATCTCAAAAATTGGTTGAGATTTGTGGCCTGGGCAGCGTCGACAAAATTTGTCTCACACGCACACACACACCACACAGACATACACCCACGGATTCGATCTTAGAATGATCTGAAACGGATTTGTATGCGGTTATTTTTTTCTCATACTTGGGTTGTCCCTCACTCTCCTGGATCAATTTCAATAGGTGTCACTCTTGTTAACGAAGCCTTGCCTATAAGACATAGGTTCAGAGGGGCGTCCTAAAAATTGTTAGGAGACAAAATTTGTGCAAACTAGTTGTAGAATCAACTCCTGCAGTTTGGCAGACTTGTTTCGTGTAAACCTGTATACGAGTTTCTATAAATAATAGTTGTACGCTAACTATGCCTTTCCATCGGTGATTCAAATTAACCTTCGTTAAAGGTATCCAGCGGCGTAGGCGTGAAATTCACCGTTAAAACTAAATCTGGGAAGCCGCGGATCCGGGAAATCCGCGCATTCCCGTCGAAACGACGGATGAACGCGGTCTAATGGAGTCGGAATCAGCTGGCTCATTATGATGAAAATCTCTCCGCCAGTGTCACACGGTAATTTGCTCCTATTGAATTACTGTGGCAGCTTCTAGGGGATCAAAATCGTTTCCCTCTGTTGGTTCGGGAAGCCGGTTTTAAACCTCCATTAGCGTCGGAGGCAGCTCGTCAGTTTATTTTGGGGATTTGTTTACCTCCCTCATTATCAGGCTGTCAATGATGAGAACGGAGTTTTTATTTTTATTGATTGACGATCTATGACTCTACCATCGCGTAGTGGATAACGTTGCCGGTAATGAGGGGCGTGAACTCTGACATCCCCTTTTTCACCCACTCATTACTGAATGCTTTAGTTTTAAATGCCACCGATTAAAAAAAGCTGCAAATCATTGAAAAAAAGTTTATCTTAAAACTTATTTCAAAGATATTTTAAACTTGACTTATAATATCAACGTATAACAGCAATAACCGCGTTACCCGCCCGATGGGCGGGAAAATGATCGGTGTATCGATGCGTGATGCTTAGCAGAAGAACTATACAGCCGTATTGCTTGTAGAAGTGATACTATTAATTTAATAAAATAAACTGGAGGGCAAGGAAACGAAAATGAAAGAGGGGATAAGGTGCCGGGTATGAAGGATAATAAGCGTAACAGGGGTAAACAAACAGGGGATTGTAATTTTGATTCGTAATGCTTCAATTCAGAAAGTAAGCAATACTTCTTAATTTTTATCAGTTTCTCTTCCTTAGTAGTGGCCTCCAATAAATTATCTTTTTATGGAAGCTATAATGTCGATAAGAGGGGGTGCATGTGCATCATCCCTCTCAGTAGATGTATTGTCAAGCCTTTTATAGACGTCTAAAGAGAATTTTAACGGAGAGAGTGATACCTCACAGTCGGAGAGATTGATAGCTACGAGGGTAGACAAATTTACATTTAAAGTGACACCTCCTTTAGACGATGATATGATACACACTGCCCGAAAGGCAACAAAATCCTTTTGGTTCTTCCTTCTACATCATAGTTGCACAAAACACGCAATTCTTTTCTGGCTTAACTACTTGTCATGTTGGAAAGTAGCAGTCATGTTGCTCTGCAATCCCTGGAAACCAAACAATCTAATTGCAAAGCCGGTTACCCGTGCGTTGCACGAACCTGCATGTACTGGTCACTTTTACCTATGTCCTATGGTGAACAAGAGATCATTTACCTCACTCAGCTTATCAGGAAAGAGCCCGTCATTTTGTTTCTCGATGTTTCAGAGAGGCTCCCCATAAAATTTCAAATTTCTAGGGTGAATAGGAGAGAATTTAGCTTAGTCAGCTGATCTGGTTGAAACCAGCCATTGCATACGTTTCTTAATGTCATAGTTAGGCACCCTATTAAATTATAAATTCCTAGAGTGAATTAGAGAGAATTTAAATAAGTCACCTGATCTGGTTGTTTTTTTTTTTTTTTTTTTTTTTTTTTTTTTTTTTTTTTTTTTTAAATTTTCTTTTACACAAATCTTCCCCAAGCCTTCCCGATCATTTTGCAAAAAACCCCGTTCAAATCAGACCATGAGTTTGAGCGAGAAGGCGCTAACATTATTACTCATTTATAGAATAGATACAAAGAGTATACGCCTGCAGAGGAGAAATTAATAAAATAAAACACCTACTCTGTTGGGACCAATCGTCGGAGTTCGGTAATAGCACTCAAATAAATTATGATGGACTGTTTATTCTAAGACGTGATATCTTGTTAAAGTGATTTTTGTTTTCCATTTCTTTGGTGAAGCAAAATACAAATGGAAACATCGCTGTGTCAAATTTGTTACGAATGATTAATATTCACAAGGAAAGTTAGGAAACTGTTCAAGCTAGGAAAGGAAACCCTGTAGTGACCTTGAATTGGGAGCTCCTGTGCTTCCATCGGGTTGGAAACAGCAGAAAATGCTGGATTTCTGGCTCGACGATGTCAGATCAAATGAAAGTAGCTCGAAGAATGTCCGAAATTTAATTCATTTTTGGATTCTACGCAACTTGTAATGTTAACTAACAAACTTTGAGGTGGGGGTTGAAAAACTACACATAATTCAGACCTGATCATATAAATCAAACTGTCACCGGCACATCAAGATGGTGACCATAGACCTTTATACCTATAACTAAGTATTGGTGTTTTAAGGTATTGGTCAACGGTGGCAACTCAGAGTCTATATAACACGCATTGCCGTTAGGACTTGCGGTCGTTGCCTATCCTTTACGCCGTGACTTTTCCTGTGCACGTGTTTACAGATATTATTATCGTTAAGTTGAATGTAAATTTGTATGTATTTTACACTCTTGAAACCCCTCGACTGAAGTTTTCAGAACAAAACTTCCAATAATTTGGATAAAAACTTAAAAAGCCAATTGTTCGAAAACTCATTGACGTCATGGGGAGATGGCGCTGAGCCCCCTGCGCCCCATCGCTGGCCAGCCG
The DNA here is from genome assembly GCA_030762985.1 of Adelphocoris suturalis. Classification (NCBI taxonomy): domain Eukaryota; kingdom Metazoa; phylum Arthropoda; class Insecta; order Hemiptera; family Miridae; genus Adelphocoris; species Adelphocoris suturalis. Next base: position 48,390,809 of record CM061046.1, on the reverse strand, counting down.
AGGCCCCAAATGACGTCATTTACTTACTTGAAACTTCCAATAATCGAAAACTCCGCATTGCACCTTTTCGGAAGGCTCTCGGTTTTATCTTTCAATTGATGGAATGAAGTAGATATTGAAGTGATTTTGACACAAAACTCTCGTTAGGCTACATCTTCAGAGTGAATTTGCACAATTACTCCTTGCCCAGTGAATCATATTTAAACTACCAGTTATGCTGAATTACCACTTTATTTGTTGTTCTACGTATTAGCTGCCTATGACACGATAGCAAACATTTTTCAATGCTGCTATTTTTAATATGTATATTCGTCATTTATATGTGAGGCATGGTAAATAGAATGGCACACACTTATGCATCGATTGTAACAAAGAGAACAACAACTCTAGTTCTTAATTTATCTATGCATCTTATTCATAGGGTTCCACGTATACAATTTCCAATTTCATCGCCAGCTCGAAAAACTGAAAACTCATAGACAAACTAAGATCATAGATAAGAGGAAGGCTGCTACAAAATACTTTAGTGCGAATGAATATTTCTGTAGTACGCATGGTTTAGGAATATTGGAAAACAACTAAGATAAGTCCGTTTTCGGCCATCTTCATGATAATGCTATTTTGCATTCCAACCGTTTTTAGTTGGCAGGCCAAGATTTTCTCACTCGTAAGGGGTTAAATTTAAAAAATATAATTTCAAGCCTTTTCCCGAAATGAACACCCATTTTCGACCTCGTCGCCAGGACCACTAGGTTTTCTGAAAGGAGCTCCAGAATTGAACAGAATGGGTTGACACACGTGGCCAAGGTCTGCGGACCTTGTACCCTATGTACGGTTGTAGACCCGCATCGCGTGAACCCGTTAGACATTCGAAATGAAGAGTTGAGTTCCCAAAATAAATTCGGTATTTCATCCTTTTCCCCACTCAAGAGTTGGACTCTCGGTTGTGCACGTTACGTCCATCACCCAAGCGGCCCCCTCTGCTCATCTCCTACGTCAACTTCCGGGACCCCAAAACATATCCGCCTCATTTCCGCTCCACCTCCATCATGGGATCACCTTCGGCTCCCCTCCATCAGGTTTTGTGAACCGCGAGTTTAAACATTTACCCATCAGACTACATATCTATTTACAGCATTCCCAAACCAATTTGTCCTGCTATCCCGGTCTACGTACTAAAATTCAATCTAGAGAAAATAGACGTAATAGGCGCAAGAGGAACAATCCTGTATTTTGTGAGAAGAAATTAAACAAAAAGGCTCGGGAAAGAGGTAATTCTAGAAATCGTCTTGAGCACACTGAAAGCTTCAATAAGCATCCTGAGACATTCATCATCTCAACTACTGAGACCTATAAATTGGTGTTACACTATATGGCGCCCTTTAACCTGTTGGAGGCTTACAGGCCTCATCACACTAAACGATACGCTGGGTCACATTAAGAAGGAACAATAGGTATCACTTCTTTAGTATTCATTCATTTAAAAAATACTTTCCGCGATGCCGTTTATCGTTATTGAAATGCCTATAATTTTACTTCATTTTCCAGTGTTCGCTTAGGTCTTGGGAGAGCTTATTTGCCAATCTGGCCAGTTCCATACGTTTTGCTTGTTTCACTTATCCAGAAGTGATACGTTTCAAATGTTAGCTGCTTTTGTAGAATAGGGAATAATAAAAAATGAAAAAATAAAATTGAGAGAAAATAGAGGTACGTTGGGAACTACATATTGCGAATAGTTAAGAGGCTCAGTGTGGCTTTCGGTACCATCCCCTCCCGTGATGCTGTATCACCATAGCAGGACGAATCCTATATCAGATGAGAGAAGTTCATTTAATGATATAATTCAATTTAAAGTTCAGTTACGTTTCATGTATGGTACAGAGACCCCTAATTAGTTCATTTACGCCGTTCTTGCCGCCTAAAGCTAACGTTAGAATGGAAATCATCAGAGGTGCTTTATTCTCTTTCTCTCTCTCTCTCTCTCTCTCTCTCTCTCTCTCTCTCTCTCTCTCTCTCTCTCTCTCTCTCTCTCTCTCTCTCTCTCTCTCTCTCTCTCTCTCTCTCTCTCTCTCTCTCTCTCTCTCTCTCTCTCTCTCTCTCGCTCTCTTTTCCCCTTTACAGAGATGCCTTTCTTAAATTTCTTCAGTAGAGCAAGAGTCGGAGCGTCAGAATATGGAAGAATAGGATGAGAATCTAGTAGTGCGTGCAACTAGCTTGCTGTGAAACTCACTTTAATCCTATATACAAACGTCAAAATCCTTGGAATAAAGCGGAAGAAATCCCACCGAACTTTCTACGCGAGAAGAATCACTATACACTCTCAAGAATCACTCTCATACTATTTATATCCTTTATTGCATAACTAGCTGGTTCACCCGTGCGTTGCACAGGTTGACTTGAATATACGCAAGTCTCCCTCACCCATCACATTTCAAGACACACCTATGGATCTGATTAAAAAAAGTCCTTAGTTAAAAGTAAATACTTATAAATTACCTATTAGGACCAAACTACTGAGATCAATTCCCACTCCCTCTCCACAAACACCCCCCATATATCAGATTAAAAATATTCTTGACAGGTAACCCAAAAGAACGTTCAGACTAATTCAATTTCATTCGTCCGAACATGAAATTTTTATTGAAGATGAAATTTGAATTGAATATGAAAACATTATATGGTGTGATGCATCTCTGGTTTTAGCGAATTTTTGAAGAAAACTAAGCTATTGCTCTCGCCTCAAAATTTGTAGAATGTGAATTTTTGAAAAACATTTATATGCAGAAATCCGTGTATGTATGTATGTATATATGTATGTGTCATTCCAGACGATAACTGTCCGTAGAATTGTGCTAGAAACTTCAAGCAAATTTTAAAATGTTAAGGACACAAAACGAAAGTTCAAGTTCGTTGGCCAGCATGATCGGATTACATCTTCGGGTTGAAATTTTCAAAAATGTAGTCAAAAATTTCAAAATAGCCTGTTTTTTGCGATTTGTTGTGCAAAAAATTTTTTTTCAGCATACTAACATGTGGTATATTCGGAATCAGCGTAAAATTTCCTATAACAATATGTATCAAGTTTTCAAAAATTTCGAAGTTGAAAAATCAGTCAAAAATCGAAAAAATGCCGTTCGCTAGTTGTAAAAATCGGTAATATTGTCCATGAAACATTGTCCAAATTCAGATTGAACTACTCTTATGGAAGTATCCCTGTATAACCAATCCTAGAACCATGCTGTTCAAAACGTAGGTAGTAGGTGCTTGTTTAAAAATATATATATATATATAAAATGTAATCACAACTGATGAGTTTACTCTTCAGAAATTCGCTCATGGGGTCATGCTGCATGACCGGACTTTTCATTTTAAACTCCATCAGTAGGTGTACCTAATAGAAAGATGGTGCTACGATAGTAGTAGCGGGCACTCTTTTATTTATAGAAAAAAGTTGTCTAACTTTTTTTTGTTTTTTGAAATAACTCCTACATTAACTATCTGCGCACCCATCTGATCCCTAACTGGTTGAAGACTATTTCAACTGACAAAATCGTTTCGGGGAAGTTTCGTGGGACCAGCCTACACTGACTGCCTTCCCGGCACCTGAGGCGGTGTTCCGATCATTAAAACTTGACTCGCGTTTCCGCTCCTGATGGGGGAGTCTGTTTGTCAAGACGAGGGAACTTGGTAACGACATTCGCGAGTGGGTTTTCAGCGCCGCAACGAAGGTAGATACACACAAGCACAAATCTAGGCCACGTTCACATGGGTTGGATTGGGGACCCCCGGAAAACAGGAAGCGCGGAGTAATGATTGTTTCTCCCATGAAGACAACGGAAATAAATGAAAACTTGGATTTAGAGAATGTTAGATCAACAAGTTTTGCCCTACGCACTGTACCGGGAAGTATTTTGAATGCATACGCATCATCCATTTTTGTTGGTGTAGCTGAAGCGTTTGACTGCGTTCCTTATAATATCTTAATACATTTAATGAAGTATCACTTTTCTAATCAAGCTTTAAGGAGACGCCGTAAGGTCTCCCAAAGCAGACTGGCTGTCGCCTTTCCAACCGAAAGAGCAAGAAAGGTGAGTGACTCTAATATAGTGATACCTAGCGGTAAACGGACGGACTCTGACCGATCCAGAAAACGGCTCAAAGCTCCCTCCAACTTCAAAATACGACCAAATGGTTTATTAAACATTCCTCAGCCAATAATTGACCGTTTTCAATGACTCTTGCAGCAGTCTACTGGTTTTTAAATTCCACATGGGATAGTTCCTCTGAAATTTGAAAGTAAAATTGTTAAATGGTATCTAAATCCCCCCCAATAGACAGCAAGCTGTCAGAAACAATGATATTTTATCTTCATCTCATTTCTACATGTCATGAAGTTTCGCAATGATCTTCTTGTAATTTATATAAATGATTTTTGTAACAAAAAAAAGTATCAAATTCAATTGATCCTTCCTTCAAAGTAAGTCTTTGGAGAATTGGATAGATATTACAATTGAATAAATTAGTGAAGTTACAAATTTCTTCAATTCGAATGCTTTAAGAGTTAATGTATTGGAAACCCAATGTACGTTTTTTGGACTCCGTGACATTTCTTAAATTGAATTTAACCAACCTAGAACGAAAATTCTTGTTGTAAATATTGATCCCAGACTATACTGCAAAGTCGTACTGTCAACAGTTAGGCAAAACTCTGAATTGTACTTTGGTTCTGCCCCATAAGGTCATTGGAAGACGTTCAGATATTGCAGCGTCATCAGAATTCCATGCTGTTTTCAAAGTAAATTGTCGTACGCAATTTTGTGATTGGCGCACAGCACGATCCTAGTAATTTCCGGTCGCCAGGGACGAGCAAGGAGAGCAATTTTCTGGCTAGCATATAAGGATGACTTTAAACCTTTACTCAGGTCTAATCTTATTTTTACAGTGCCGGGTATTTACATAGATGAATGTTAAGAGGCCCTACGGTTTATACGTTTACCATCGACCAACTGTCCTACATAATTCACTCTGACAGATATAGCAAAGCTTCTCATACCTACCAAACGCGGAAATCAGATGATTTATCTTTGCCATTTCATATGGATTGCATGCATCCATAAATTCATGTAATTGGTGGGCAATAAAATTTTTCAATTCAGTCCCAGCATATTCGTTCACTCCCATCCAAGCTATTTAAAAATACTGTCTCTAAATGTCATCATTGCAACTCAGCATCTGATGATTTTAATTAGGATTTTGCTTCTGCTCATTGTGTGTAGTATGACGAGGAGTTTATTCCTTACTTAATTTCTTCGTTCGTGTACTGCTCATTTTAACTTGTCTTGTAGTGATATTAATTGTTATGTCAGCAGCAGAGAAATTTTAAAAGTACTACAGCTAGAAAAGTGCTACAGCTTTTATAGATGAACAGAGATAATATTTTAAGCATTGTTTAATATGTTTTGTGTAGTTTATATCATAATTCATCGTTGTTTGTTGATTTTATGAATGCTAGTTTTGATTGATGAATCGTTTGAGTGAATGTTTGGTATGTTTGCAATCTATAGAATATGTAATTCCACCGGAACACCTAATAAAAAGATGTTTATCAGACCCAACGATAGTAGCAGTGAAACTCCGAAACATGTTATTGTGAGAAGTTAACTTTTTTTTTAACAAAATGTTCTAACAAATTTTTTGTGGTGGTCAGAGAAAGAATAGCTTCTACATTACACATTTACATCTCACATCTATCTGGTTGAAGACGTTTCAACTCACAAATAACTACCACTTGAGAGAGTTAGCATCGTCATTAGTACTTCTCATGCTAGAAACATGATATATGTCTCATATCACTGCAAAACAGTTGAAATCCATCCCCGTTTACGACCATATATGTCCTCCATTGCTTTAGGAGAAGAAGATGTTATTTTATTCAGTTTACACTACTTGCGCTCTCTCTGTTACTCATGGCTGTTTACGCTTCCAGTGACAATACGCTTTTCTCCTTTGTATTTTCCTTCCCTTCTCGTTGACGGCAGTTTCAAGAAACGCAAAGGTGTCATTTAAAAGACTTTACAGCCTCACGTGCTACATTACCAAGACACGAAATAATTGGAGTTTCTTATACCATAATCTTTAGTCACGCCTCTATGGTAGTGTTCTTTACCGTCAATTAATAACTTGACGTGTAAATCAGATTTCTCCGCATATTACCATACATGCATAGAAATATTGTTGAAAATATGAAGAATTCGTTTCCTGATGCTATGAATCTCCTGAGCCCGACAATCAAATTCACGTGGTCCTGTAGACTAGAGGAATGTTCCTTAGTTAGTTGATGAGAAAATGACATACACAAAACTGCTGAACTGATTGTGTTTAATACGGAGGGGAAGAATGTATAGGTTTAGAGCCACCTGGAGGAATGGACAGCCAGTCCTGTCTAATTTTAGCCCTTGAAGGAAGACTCAACTGCCTCATGGCAATGGCGGTAGGAGTCCACATTAACATATACTTAGTCTGGCTGGACACACTTAATTTTATGCTTGTCTAATTTTTCTTATCACAATATTATCAATTGGATTTTATTCATTCGGCTAATCCGCTGATGCTTAACAAAACTTCTTCGGTTTCCCTCCCGAAAAATCGGTGCTCATTCATCGGAAAGCTATAAATTTAGCTGAAGTGGGTCTTTGTGGGATTTTTCCCGCCTTTATGAATATTTTCCGTCATTCCACTCACCGTTTTTCCGTTCAATTCATTTTCCGCGTATTCCGTCCATACGTTTACTGCTGAATTAGGCTTTACGCTTTGTCCTGCGTGGACGGCAGACTGAAATACCAATCGGATTGAAGGACCAGGCAGATCGGAGTACCAAAACTGAGTGTCAAACTTGACTGCTTCTGTCCAATGGACTGTGGAGTTCAACGAACTAACAATACTGCGAAATTCGTTATTTCAATGTTTGTTTCGGATAACCAACTGATTTTCGATGCCTAGGAAAAAATTTCCAACATAGTCTTCAAGATGTGTCCTATTAAGCACCCCTTATCAGAGATTTAGGATAGACCGTTGAGTTACAATGCTCAGCATATTTATCCCAACTAATCGAAAAGATACATAGAGAATTGCTTTGAAATACTGAATTCTAAAATGAAACAAGCTAGATAGGATGGGCATTTCAGTTTTCCCAGGCCAGCAGTCGATCTGCTTTAACTCGACGAGTAGTTCAAGTTCTAACCAAACCAAATATTGTATACAATATACCCTTTTTCAATAAATATCTATATATCTTATTCTCCTATCTACATGTATTTGAAATGTACTAATTGTAAGCACCAGTTGAATCAAGGATCTGGTCCTGGCGGTACGCCAACAATAGAGGGGATAAAATTATAAAATGGGAGGGTGCTATTAACCGAGAGACATCTATAGGCGTCCATCGTTTTTAGTCATTTACCAGACCCACCATTCTCGATATTCTCCGTAACTGTGACAGGGAGTAAACTTTGGAAATGGAAAGTAGGGGAGGCTATTAAAATGTTTTCCTCGATAAATTCCAAGATGGGATTTTCCGCTATGACAAACGGAATCGATTTGCATTTACCTCTTTTCCCCCCACTCCGCAAACCTCCTGGCTCAACCTGGAAAATTGATAATCTACTTATAGGTACCCTTTCCTCGACCTCATTCAATCTCCATTCCATTGCTGCCATGCCGATCCTTATAGCATCTATCTTATCATCCTTTCTTTCTCATTTTGAATGCCTTTTTTTCCGGCCCATTTTTATTCCCGTCTCGCGAACTTGTCCCAATTTCCCTAGCTCGAACAATCGGTTTATATGGGAATGATTCCTCTTTCGTGAATTCCCCGTTACAAATCTCCGGAAATACGAAATGATTTTATTTCTCTATAAATCGTTTTAGTTCACTCTAGTTCCGTATTTTTTATTTATTTATTTATTTATTTATTTACAAAACGGGCGATGCCCAATTACAATATTAATAACAAAATAAATGCGTCTCTTGATGAGGAAACAAAATCGGTGTTACAGAAGAAAGAAAATAAGTATAGGTATATGTGTAATTATAAAGTCAAAATCACAAAAAAACACTTCTTGTAGCTGAGATGTGGACAGAAGTTTTCAGGGTGGACGGTGGATAGTGCGTAATATTTTTGAGCGGAAGGTTCGAGATGGCTGATCATGGAAAAAGTCTAAGGCTGGATTACGTTGGAGTATATGGTTGGCCTGACGAGGGATTCTATTGAGAGGTTGTTCATACTGGTAATTAGTAGTGGAGAATTGAATATGAAAAATGGGTTGGTTACGGGAGTAAAAAGCTGGAATATGTAGGTTGATTTCGGAGATGAGTTCGGGACAGTCAATTCGGTTATTCAACAAGTTGAAAAGGAACAACATATCAGATACAGTGCGACGCTCTTCAAGGCTGGTGAGTCCGCAGCGATCGGCTAGGGTACTTGAGCTATATTCTTCTTGTGGTATGCGTAGTTTATAACCCAGGTATCTCACGAACCTCCGCTGAACACGATCTAGCCTATCCTTATAAGTTTGATAATATGGTGACCATACGATTGAGCAATACTCCATTATTGGCCTTACGATCATTGAGTACAGTGATACAAGTGCTGGTATGCTGTAAAACTCAGCGGTGTTCCTCTTAAGGTAACCTAGAGCGCTCATTGCTCGACAGACCACAGAGTCAATATGTGTGGAAAACGAAAGTGTTGTGTCGAATATGACTCCAAGGTCCTTTGCTTGCTCAAAGCGATTTAGCTGCTGGCCACTGATGCAATATGGATGACTACAGAAGTGAAGTGAGCGGTGAAAAGACATTATATAACATTTAGAGATGTTCAGGGAAAGGTTATTGGTTTTGCACCACTCAGTCAAACCATTTATGTTGTCCTGGAGGACTTGACAATCATCTTTCGATCGGATGGTATTGAACACTTTAAGGTCATCAGCAAACAGAAGGAAGGAAACTCCGGAGAAAACCTCTGTGACAGAATTAATAAGAAGAAGAAAAAGGAAAGGTCCCAAATGTGAGCCCTGGGGTACTCCTGAAGTCGCTATGAAGGGCTGAGAAAGGGCGCTGTCGACCTTCACGATCATAGAGCGTCCCTCAAGGTAGCTTGCAAACCAAAATAGGAGAGGCCCGAAAAACCCCATTCCTTCCAACACCGCCAACAAATGCTTATGAGAGAGTTTATCGAAAGCTTTAGAGAAGTCAGTTGAGATCGAATCGACTTGGTAACCCTGTTGAAACGCATTTAGGATGAGCCTCTGAAATATGAGAAGATTTGTGGTCGTAGACTTTCCCCTTCTAAAACCATGCTGCTCTTGGATTATAAAGGACTGGCACTGAGGAGAAACCTGTTTAAGAACGATCTTCTCCAATAACTTTGGTATTGTGGATATCGTGCACACCGGCCGATATTGGTCGATTAAGGACTTTGAACCAGATTTGTGGATAGGGGTAACAAAGGAGCACTTCCACTCCTTTGGAAAAAGTCCGTTTGCAAAAGACATGTTAAAGAGTTTCGTTAATATGGGGGCCAGCCCAAGGCAGTTACGTAGCATGATTGGGGGTACAAGATCAGGTCCCATTCCTTTGTTAGGGTCAAGACTAATCAGTTCCTTCAGGACGTCATCCTCAGACACTTGCAATAAACTAAGTGAGATTACATCTCGATGTTGGATTGTTGGAGTCTCAGTGGGAGGAGGATCGTACACAGCACCGAAATATGAAGCAAAAAGATTTGCGATATCCTGTGGAGAATTTGCAACAACATCATTCAGAGACATCTGGTTTGGCAAGCGGTTACCCCCATCCCTACAGTTGACAAAATTCCAAAACAATTTGATGTTCGAAGACGAGTTGGACTGGATCGTTTTGATGTAGGAGGAATAGACAACATTACTCAACGCCACACAGCGAGCACGAAGATCAGAGAACAGCAAATAGTCGGCTGGGCTACCTGTTACCTTGTAACGGTAATGAGCATAACGTTTTTGTAGTGTCAAGGAAATCAGCTCTGGTGTGAACCATATCGGAAATTGTGAGTTGAGAGCTTTGATTTTAGGCACATAAACGTCAATGGCTTTATACAGAACCTTATAGAATTCAGTAACTGATGACTCAAATGGCAAAGAAAGACATTGATCCCAGTCGTAGTTCTGCAAGAAGGAGTCCATCATTGGGTAATTTCCCTTCCGGAAGTTGTATCGAAATTGGAGAGTAGTAGGAGTTGAGGCGTCAATAACCGAGAAGTGGCATTCGAATGGTGGGTGTGCTGGATCAATTTGAAGTAAGGGGGCACTCGTCGACAGATTGATGCTGCTCAGATCAGTCCAACACAAATCTAAAACATTGTTGGCTGCATTTGGGAGGAAATTGTATTGGTAGAGGTTGAATAGCTTGGTAAACTCTTTAACGACCCTGCCTTTCTCGTTAAGTAAGGGGAAGAACTCATCCTCATTCCATGATTGTCCCTCCACATTGGGGATGTTAAAATCCCCTATGATAAGTAGTTTAAAATCAGGGTACTTGAAGGATAGGGACTCGATTTGATTGAAAAAGTCCTCATAAACTGACGCAGGCTGATAGCTCGGGATATAAACACAGCTTAGCACGATTCTTAGAAAGGGGAGTATGACGGCCACATGTTCAACCGTATTTGCCTTAGGGGTCCACTGGAAGGATGCAATCTTGCAAGATACAGCTACAAGAACACCGCCACCAGATATTTTTACCGAATTGTTCAACGGGGATCTGTCATTACGATAGACATTAAAATCATGGAATCTAAGTTCCTCCGTTCGAACAGAATTGGTTAGCCAAGTTTCGGTCATGAATATGACATCATATGTTGAATGTGGCAATTGGTGGTGGAGTTTTGATAATTTGGTGTTAAGACCTCGAACATTCTGGTAATATATGGAAATATGAGCTTTCTTTATTGGAGTCACTGAGGAGGTGGGGGATAAACTATTCAGTTTTTTGAGGCATTAGGCCGGTTTTGAACAGGGACGATCTGTGGTACACCAGACACATACTTGATTGTGAGGCCTTCCTCACCCTTCTCAGTACGGCCCCGTAGTTCGCCACGAAGCTTCAGCAGATAAGCACGCTGTTTTTGGGTTTGGTCAGAAGAGAGTGAGTATAAAGGTGGTTTCGTGGATCTATTAGCGACGAGTAATTTAGTTGCGCATGAGGGGCTATCAAAAATAGCTTTTATCGGTCGAATTTTTCCCGAATTCCGAACACCAAGACGGAACACCCTTTTAACCGAATCCTTGAGGTCAGGCGATAACTGGTTTACAGCTTCACGAATGACTATTCGTAGGAGAGCCGACCTCTTGTTCGGGGATGTTGAAAAATAGGATATTTGCCGCTCTTCGATGTCTATCTTCGAACTCAGCAAAAGCTGCCTCAAATGTTGAAGGTGTTAAGTTGGATAGGCCGGGGGAAGAAGAGGATATTGCACTTTCGACAGCTGATAGGCGTTGACCGAGATTTTCACTTTTAAGGGTGGATATTTCTGCCTCAATCCCTGCAACTTGTGTAGATAAATTATTAAACTGAGCAAGACAATTATCGATGGAAGACTGCATTTCTGAAAATTTTGTGTTCACATCATTTCTCATAGCATTTTGATGCGGCAAATGCGAGGCAACAGTATTTGTCCGGTGGTGAGAGAAAAAATAGCGAGAGTTTATAAAAAACGTGTATTATAAAGATAATGAAGAATTAACCGAGAGAAAACATCCCCTCAGTAGTTTAATCGTCGTTGTTCACCCTCAGTTAAGCCCTGCTTTTTGTTGAATTTTCGTTGCACTCACACCTATACCCACATCATAACCATCGTCTATTCATATACCAAGGTCCCACCAGTCAGGTAAAACTTGGAGTACTTGGAAACAGGAAATGTCAGGGAAAGGTCATGATATTTCGTATAAAATACTTAAAACACGGAATTTCAGAGGTACGGGGAGGTTTTATAGTAGGTAATTGATTAGCTTTGAAATTTAGAGTTGTAGTAAATACCTACCTAGTTCAACTTGATAGCTTCGCTCTATTCCTTCACACTCCTCTCCCGCAGAAACAACGCTAGTGGCAACAGACAATCTACTTAACCTGGTTATGGTTCAAAATGAGATGATCCATGTTCCCTAGTGACTTCAATTTTTGCACATTAGTGTTCAAGGATATTACCCAAAATGGGTGAATCAGTGTTTTTCATACAATTTAGCGGAGCTGGTAAATAACTGAATAAACCTCTTTACGTCCGATCGATGGCCCTTACAAGTACCGTTGGGTTGCGGTTTCGTATAAGTTCGTAGCAGGATGCGGGAAATTCCCAATTACTTCACTTACATCTCTTTAGTGTCGGAACAAGACTTAGGGAATTAAAGCTCTAATCTGTGGCCGGATCCTATCAGAGTCGAGACTTGAGAGTGAGGGCTCCTTTCCCTTCCCACCTGTCTGAAGGCTGCATGGCCTGACCCCGAAAGACGGAGACTTTCTAGCCTAGTACCTTTGCTAGTGAGACTCTGGGTGGCATTGCAGACGGAGGTGATGCCGAAGGTGGAGAACGGTGAAATATACTTATTGGCTGACTAAAGGCGGCATGCGTTCTCGATTTGGACAATCGCAGAACCTCATCTGTGTATATTTCACCTATGTGGGTGAAATATAAAGTAATCCTGAAGAACAAAGTTCATCCAGTATCCCACTCACACAGGTGCCCCTAGCACGGGTAGTAAGGATTCCTCAGCTAAGAGGGTTAGAGCAAGACTAGCTATCGAGGTGAACAGAACTGACATTGCCATTTGTCCATCAACTTTGCACATCACCCTCCAGACTCCATACCGCATCATTACTACCTATAGATAGCTGGTGGTGGCACTGCTCTCATTGATTACTCTCGTTTTCCCCACTGTTTCTGATCGGTGAACATCAAAAGTTAATGTATCACAAACCCTCTGTCCACAAAGTCCCAAAACTGGTAACACGATCAGAGCAATTATTCCTATCTTACTTCTCAGAGGAGGCTACAACCGCAGGCTCCATCCCACATTACTGTACCACCTGTAGGTAGCTGGAAGTGGCAGTGCGACCATTGATTGCTCTTGTATCCCCCACTGTTTCTGACCAGTGAACATCGGAAGTAATGTGCCTACCACAAACTCGTGCCCCAAAACTGATAACGCGACCAGAGCATTTATTCCTACTTTACTCCTCAAAGCAGCCCCCCCCCCCCCCCCCCTGCACCATCCTACCTTAATCCTTGTTCATGCGAAACACCGAATCAGGGTATTACTTCCTACACAAACTAAACCATGAGTAAATCGCATTTTGGGAAACTGATGTGAATGGCTCAGCGATAAATTGCACCTTTTTCCGGGAATCCAGGAAATTATTTCCGCGAAGATTTCGGTTATTCAGACTTGTGACCGAACGAAATAGAACAACAGCCAACAGAAACTCCATGTCCAGTCCCTCGTATTATCTAAAAACACTAAATTTAACTAGTGTCGCATTGATTTGTTTTCAATAACCTGCTGTTCCATCGTCCATATCTTTCTGTACAGTTCCCTGGGCCTATTTGACCTCAGCCTCTACTTGTGAGTGTTTCCAATTTTATAACCGGATTTTCTCCGAATCCAAGTTCCTATTCGTTCGCTCAACTCACTGCTAAACAACCTTATATTGCCAGTTTTAGGACTATATTCGATTTTGCGTCGACCTCAGAAATATTACAGTAGCGCACTCTAAGCTGACATTATTCCGATATTGATACACATCTTCATATAAATTATATCTTCCTATTAACATCCATTGATGGTCTGTCTAAAAGTAAAATGTAATTACGTTCGGACACTATCCATAGGGAGATTACACCCTTTTTTTAAATCCTATTCCTGTAAATTAATATATCCCAAGTTAAGATGGCAATTCTTCACTAAATGTATGATACCACAAAATATTTAATTATGATCTACTTATATTATTTGTGTGATCTATATATATATAACCCCTTGACTTATCTATCTATTTCGAATTATTTGCCGAAAACCTAGGCGACATCCGTTCACATAAATTCGTGAATATGAAAGATTTCAAGATTACAAAAGTCTAAGGTTGAATTTCGATTTAGTCCGACTGTATTTCGGAGTTGAACGCATCTTTCACACTGATGAGAGGTTTTAAGAGTTTTGCAGTGGCATAACTTGAAAGAAATTTAAAAATTATTCGAAGAAAATTAAAACAAGGATTGATTAATAATTATCTTGAATTTTCAAGTCTTAGTGCTTAGAGATATTGTTTTATTATTGCCAATAATATACCTCTGTAATCGACTAAGAAATAAAAAAGAAAAATTGACCCCCCCCCCCCCCCCCCCCTCAAAATTTGTTGGACTAAATGCCAAGTTTCAAGATTGGTAGATCCCAAAAATCAAATTTTTTTAAAATCCTTCCATTCTGTGAAATCACTTGGCAAAGTTTACGAAATTCGGGTCGAAATTCCCAAATCGGTACTTTTCCGTTATCCCCCCCCCCTCCCCCCCCCCCTCCATTCAATTTGTCTTCAACACGCCCGCCCGCCCGATGTTTCTAGGCATTACTTCTTACTTAGACTACATATTTACGTAGAATTGGTGACAATTCCAAGCTGTGGGAAGAAATTATATTATTTAAAAAAAAAAAATTACCGTGTTTTTAGAAGTTGCCGATGTCGGTAAGGATTTGTTGAAACAAATTGGCGTGGTTGTGGTTTAATTGCCTCCACATGAATTCGCACAAGTAGAATGCACATGAATTCGCACAAATAGATCAGAATGCTATGTATAGGTTGGTGGTCTGGATGGATGCTCGCATCTCAAAAATTCATAACATAACATACCATAATCTAAGTAAGAAGTAATGCCTAGAAACATCGGGCGGGCGGGCGAGTTGAAGAAAAATTGACTGGGGGGCGGGGAGGGGGGGGGGGGTTATAACGGAAAAGTACCCCCAAATCAACGGGGGTTCGCTTGAAATCTTGGCGGCAAACGCATTGTAGATATACTGTAAAGTGTAAAATAGTGTTACTCTGACTTCGGAGTTCTGGCGACCATAACCGATGTTCTTTGTCCATATTGAGAGAAATTATTGAATTTATTATTTAAGGCAATAATATTACATATAAGCTGATGTATATTGCTGTAATTCCATCATAAGCAATTTTGGTATCAGTAAGTAATATAATCCAATGAGACATTGTTGGGACGCAGTGAAAAAAAAAATTATCCTGGAGGCGCCGGGTATCGATCCCGGTACCTCTCGCATGCTAAGCGAGCGCTCTACCATCTGAGCTACGCCCCCGATGCCAAAGGCCGGAATAAAACTTGATAGATAGGCTTTATTGTCTAGGTACAGATTAGCTTTATTTTTGGGGGGGGGTTAGAAAAATGAGTATTTTTTTAATTTTTTTATGAACGGAAATCAATTTGCTAGCGTAGGTTTTCACACCATCAGATTGTTATTAGTCGTTGCGCTTGGGGGGGGTGGGCACCCCTGTGATTATTTATTATAAGGATATTATCCTGTTTATTCTTCTCAGGCAAGCTGACTAGTTCACTAGCCATGAATGAGTAGGAATAAACATTGTTTATTTTGTATAGCTAGATTTTGACCTTTTATATTTGGTATTCAATGGTAATCTAAATTCATGTTATAGGTAATCCTATTATATCCTATCTATACCATTTTTAATTATATTTAGGTAGTACTTGCAAATAATTATATGGTAGGTTTAATGTAGACGTTTATGTTTAACTCTAGGGTATGTTTGGGACTGAAGCGCAAGTACCTGACTACAAATTTTAGAAACCATAAATGATGCGAGGCATTACTGTATTTTCCCAAGATGAATATAACATTGAAATTAGAAATACACCAGTTACATAGCATCGCCTGGATGGACACCAAACTCTTGTCCTCGATAAGTGAGAGATAAATGTCGATATCATCATCTCCTTCTAATACGCCCTACTGTTGCAGTTCAGAAGGACGACTGCATCAGAAGTGATAGCTCGCTCATATTATGGTCCATTTCTTGAGGCCCCTGTACACAATAGCCAATACCACTGAAGCCTAGACCACATTGCGCACCGCCGATTGTGTGGACACAAAATTGCCGATTGATAAAAATTGCCACACCAACTTGGGAAAACACCGAAAAATTTACCAGAATTATTCTTTTCCAACACTTTCGAATTAAGCACAAAGAGTACTAAAATGTAGGTATTTCGGTGTTTTCCCAGATTGGTGTTGCAAATATCAATAAATGGACATCATCACAAGGTTCAGCTCGGAGAAATACTCCAAAATCATGTATTATTCGTGGCAATTTAACAGTAGGTTTAGAGATAACCGATTTAGTAGATTTAACAGTATTTATAGAGCATAAGTGAGTGCCCACTAAAATAGTAGTAATAATAAAAACAATCTATATCTATTAAATCAAAATTAATCAATAGGTCACTTAACTCATTTAAAACCACATGTAAATAATAACTAGAATAAATATTAATATGCAACACGATTCGTTGGTCTAATCAACTCCCCCAACTCAACACCGAACTGTTCGATCGAGTGGGGCATGTTCCAAAGTTGACATTTTGTTATTTAATTTTTAATATTATCTAATTAGGTATATTAATGTACATTTTCTTTTCTAATGTTTTGTTTTTGCTCTATGAGGAATAAACTATTTTTTCATTTATTCAATTGAGTATCTTCAAAAACTCAGTTATTGCACTTTTAGAGCGGAAATGCGCACTTTTGGAGCGATATTGCGGCTGTTTGCGCGCAACTAAACAATTTAGTGATGCGTCATTCCATCATGAAATTTCATGTAGAATTCAAATCTGCAATAAAAAATGGGGGTTCTCATTTTAAAGAAACTAGTTGATGTCAATAGCGCACGTTTTCGCACGTGCGCAATGCGCAATTTTGTCTTTTTTTAAATTTTACGCAGAAAATTATGAAGAATAGAGTTGGTCCAATTTTTTGTCGTCTACAATTAGAGAAAATAAGGAGTGGGGGGGGGGGGGTAGTTACTGGGACGACCTGTATACACATATATGACATTCCAGACTATAACTCTCCTTAGGATTGAAATAAAAATTTGGTTCGCGTCAAAAAATCAAGCTTTTGAAAAGAAAGGATAAGTTCGTTGGCCAGCACTTTTGGAGCACATTAAATTGGTCAACTTTGAAAAAATGTGCTAACAAAATCACTAGGAATGGTTAAAATAAAACGTCTAAAAATCGTTGAAATTTTTTTTTTTTTTTTTTTTTTTCAGAATATTGCTCAAATAAAGTTTACTAACTATAAAATAGAATATTCAAAACTGTATGTACAAAATTATGCAGAAAGATGTACTTGAGTTTCATTAAAATTTGCAAAAAAAAATCGATCATTCATCTACCAAAAGTGAAAACAATTCTTCTGCTACCTTGGTAGGCTCGAAAGAAATTTTGTGATGCCGCTGGCCATTAATACGCTCTGTCATTCATTACCTACCTACCTCTATGCGTGGATTGAACACTATCGATTCATCTAAAAATAGTCTCGTTTGTCGGTCGCTAGATACATGTGCCTACAAATGAGAGAAGAGAGGAAACGTCGCGTTCGAGCTGACGAGGATGTGGGAGGCGTTTAGGTTGAATTGAAAAAACTAATCGTCACCTTGTTATAGACTTCCTTCCATAGGCTCGTATCGTGAGACGAACCAGGTGCCTAGCTGTCGAACCGCCGTTTATCTATCTAGGTGTTGTTTGACTGCCTGGTTGTGTTTGTCTGGGTGAATTTTCTAAACTTAACCAGTGCAAAGCAAATGATTAGGTCTCCAGGGACGAAACTGCATAATAATCCACAATCTCTTATGGGCGAGTTATTTCCTTATTTACTGTTGAAGGATGAGACACCCTCCACTCTTTTGTTCGTAATGTAGACTGTAGACTGAAATATAGGTGTGTTTGTGTGTTTGGATGCAATAAATCGTTACGAAATGATACTAAAATTTTATGTTCAAATTGGCAAACTTTTAGCGAAATGTTAAAAAAAGGACATACAGAAGGTGCAGATCTGCGAAGTTTCCCGGCGCGCAGGGCTATTGGTCCTGTGGATGTCATTGTACAGGAAAGGAAGAAAATCATCCGCAAGAAAAGCAGCTAATGTATGTTAATGAATTTATTTGATAGGAAAATCACTACTATAATCTTTGGTTAATAATACGAGGGTTTGAATGGAAAAATAAGCACGGAAGCTGCACGAGCATGGGCGAGTCAACAGCGTTATCATCCAATGTATTCTCGGAGAATAAGGTACCCACGTATAAAATAGATTATTGGGCGCTAACGAGCCGTCCGTGTGTCATAATTTTAAGCTTTACGACCGCCAAGGACCACATTGCACAATCTATATCTATATCTATATCTATATATCTATATACTAATAATAAGAATGAAACTCCGTCTGTCTGTCGTGTCTATGCACGGCCAAACGGCTGAGTGGGCCGGATCTACGAGTGGGGGGATCTTCGTTGGATTTTCCGATAGGGTGTATAAGCGAATTTCAAATTTTCTAATCCCACCCGAACCATGGGCCGTAGGGCGGGAGGGGGGTCGAAGTAAGAATTAATGTGCGCTTTTTGGACTTCCCCACTTCCCCTACCCCTCTAAACGGCCGTTGACAATTCCGGAAAAATACGGGTTTCGTAGGTTTTCCTACGAGGAAGACGACGGCGCGATCGGATCGCGAAAAAAGTATCGGTAAATGCGTCAAAAAAATGCGAGAGTACGGACCCGTTTTCTCGAAAAGTCCGCCGAAAAACTTGGTTTTTTCCGATTAAAATATACCCCATAAAGGTACGTTTTTCGGAACGGTTTTCGCGGGCGAAATACAGCTTTGGGTCCGCCGAATCTGAATCCGAAATCGGATATCGAAAAAAGTGACGTTAAGTTGGTCAAATCGCGAGCGGAAGCGAGGCGAATCGTTAAAATTACATTTTTAATCGACCCCGCCGCCCATTTCACAACGGAAGGGACTCGACTTCTACGCAATACCTTGCGAGCAGGCCAACGCACGCGCGCGTATAAGGATGGAACTTTCCCTTTCGAGCACCATTTCAACAGAATAAATAGGTACGGGTTTGTCCTACACATATACAGCAATGCCTTGCGAGCGAAGCGAGCAACATCCCCAAATAAACTTTTTTGTGGTTCCACGTAGTTTTATAAGATTTAATTTGTTTGTAAGAATTTCCAACAGAAAAAAACGTTTGCCAAGTTGGGTGGGCAGTATAACTTCCTCAAGCGAGCGAAGCGAGCAGCATACCCTACAGAAGTTAAACCTACCCTTAGGGATCTACCATTTGCGAGCGAAGCGAGCAACATCCCCTACATGCCATACTTTGCGAGCGAAGCGAGCAACATTTTCTACATGCCAGACTTTGCAAGCGAAGCGAGCAACATTCCCTACATGCCAGACTTTGCGAGCGAAGCGAGCAATATTCTCTACATGCCACACTTTGCGAGCGAAGCGAGCAACTTAATGGGGGGTCCGGGGGGCTTGCCCCCCGGCTGGACGTGGAGGCGAGCGTAGCGAGCCGGAGCGGCTAGTGAGATATACCCAGATGGCTCAAGGATTGATGGTAATGCCGGTTGTGCGATATATGATTGGAACACGGGTTTGATAAAGTCATACAAAGTCAACAATCTAGCCTCAGTTTCCGAAACCCAGCTAATTGCCGCAGATGAGGCCTTGGAATACGTCGAGCAACTGGTAGCTTTACCATTTGAACGCCTTCTGTGCTTCAAAATTGATCAAAATAATACACATGCTCATTTTGGGACCTAGTTCTCCCATCATCCCACAGCCCCATAACCCTCCCCCCCCCCCCCACAACCACTCCTCAATACTCATGGTTGCTATGGGTGGAAAAATTTGTTTATTACTAAAATATAAAATTCTAAGTAGAGTTATGGTCTGGTATGACATATCAGTCAGAATTTAGAGTTTAGATGAAGAAAATTCTAGAACATTTAAATTTGTAATTTTTTGGAGCCATTAAAATAGCTTCTTCTAAAACGAAAATTCACTGCAATTATCTACGTAAAATCATAGCATTCCATAGTTTTTCTCTAGAATTAAATTCTCTCTACCGGATACTTTAGACAGGTTCGGGACACATCCTAATCCATTCGGCGTCCCAAATTTTATAGATACACCTCCTCACATGACCCGAAAAACATCATTTTCCACCTTATGGGATGTTAATTAGGTCCCAAACTGAGCCTGTGTGGTACATTTCAGATTATTTTGATCTATTTTGAAGCACAGAAGGCGTTTTGAGTTTTATTTTCGGAGCGAAAAAATGTGGCTCAGAAAACAAACTCAAACCAGTGAGCGGAAAAATGAAACTCAAAATTAGATATTAAGCGATTCCAAAAAAATAAATATAACTCAATTTCGAACCCTGGTCGTGCGATCAGTTCACTAATCTACCTGGATTTTCAACGTGATTCGGCAGAGGGGATTTGGTCTTCAGTTTGTTGTACCTTTACGTAGATCTCAGTCTGGTGTACCAACAGCGCTTCCACAATCATGAAAATCGTGGAATGTAGAAATTTGTCAGTTGCAGAGCCAGGGCGCGATCACGCATTAATGTGTTCTAGCGTCTTACGAGAACTGCCCCGGCTAACATGTTTTATCAGTAAATCTACATAATGTTTTGTGTCTATTTATCGGGCCACCAAAATCTTGTGTTGGAGTTGGGATGTGTTGGTACCGATACGCCTAAAGTCTTCGTGTTTATTCTGCGGCTTTTTGAAGGTGCTGCCAACGCGATTTCCCCGATATAATAACAACCTTTTAACACCTAAACTAGCGAAGTCAGGATCTGAGGTTCGAGTCCCCTTTTCGTGATCCCTTTTCATTGATGTTAGCGAGAGGCGCGAAAGGATGAAACGCTCAATGGGGAAAAGGAAACGGTAACTCTCGAGACTCGAAGCAGCGCGTAAAACCCGTCAGCCTTCCGCTAATGACCGGCCTCGTTAACTGGTGAACTTCCCCTCCATCATTCTGCTCTTGATATTTTGATTTTAAAAGAATCTCACCCCCACCCTCACCCCCACCCCCTCACTCGTTTATAACAAGCTGCGGTTATAACGGTTTCGTGACTTTTCAGGTTTTCGTGGTCTGTTTGGGACGTGTCCGCCGTAGGACGTTTTTCAAAACGGAAAAGAAGATCAATAGAAAGGACCTATGTATAGAAAATGTAATCATACAGCATAACCATATAAACGAATTTTCGTCAATTATCGTATTAAATTATGTAATGTTTTGAAAATTTAGCTCATTGAGAGTAAAGAAATTGATAACTATCAACTTTATGGGGGGGGAAAAAACAGTTCTAATTATATTCTGTAATTCAAGAAAGATTTTGGATTTTTACATTTTTTCGCCGTCTTTATCGACTTACTTATTTATTTATTTTATTTTATTTTTTTTTTTTTATTTTTTTTATTTTTTTTTTATTTATTTATTTTTTTTTTTTCAAATAATGATGACATTAAGTACATTTTTCAGCATAAATTTAAAAATAAACATTTTAATATTCTCATTTTATCTTTAATAAACTTCTTCTGATTAAAACCATGATAAAAAATTAAAATTTAACGACTTTTAGCCGTTGAACTGAATTTTTATGTTAATCCTAAGGAGAGTTTTCGTCAGGGATTACCTACCTATTTATATATATATATATATATATCATAATATTAATACGATATATATCGTATTATATCTATTTACCTAATTATCTAAGCAATGGTTATATAAAAAGTGTTAAAGTCTGAGATTTGATTTATAGTAGGTACCATAAACGGAAAATTACCAAAAATTTTAGTTTAAAAATTTTTGGGAGCCACTGCAATCAAAAAGTGGGACGAAAGACGTTCTCATTATTCCTCAGACAGGCTCCCTATTTAATAGCAACTCTTTACGGTGAATAGAAGAGAATTTAGCTCACTGTGCTAGGTATTTTCCTCGTATTCGAGGGGTCAAATTTAGGAGCAACTATTACCTGATGGTTGCTCGGATCAGGGTGAATACATTTATAATTTATTACTTTACCTACTCGTGGATATATTCTTTTATCATGATAGCTGCTCATGTGCTGTGTGAAGCTACTTCATTTACAGTTATGAAGCAACTGGAATTAAGAGAATGCAAACAACTTTCCTAGCCGTTAGGTTCCAAGTGGAATCAAAAGAAAACCCCGGCCATAGTGCGGAACAGCGGAACACGTGCGAAACTAACATTATAATTAAAGTTGACCACGTATTAACTTCAGTAAAACGTTTATTAATTAAAAAGTTAACGTATACGTTATTAAAGATACGTATTTTATAGATAGGAAGAATGAAAGATGATGAATTATCTGAAGATAAAGGTTCAAGAAGAGCAGAAAAAGTAATTTTATTAGATGTAATTTGTGAAAGCGTTAGACTGGTTAAGGGCGACACATTTGTCTCCCTTATTATCCGGATTATTTATAGATCGATTCAATAATAGATATCTAGGTTCAATGAAAGTGATTGTTTATTTCGAAATGGCAAAAGTTCATGGGGACTAGACGAATTTATTTGACAGCTATAATATGAGAAAGCGCCGGAGCGACAAGTTTATTGGGGCACTTTGACATTGAGATTTCTTCTCTCTTATCCGGGTTGATTATAGATAGATCGGTGGAATGTCTGATAATTCTTCATCTTGATGTTGCAAAGATTCAAGGAAATGGACAAATTCATATGAAATGCTATAATATGAGAAAGCGTCGGAGCGACAAGTTTACGTGTTCTCTTTGATATTGAGAAGTCTCCAATCCTAATCGGCTGATTAAACATAGATAGATAGGTGCAATGAATGTTGATTCTTTATGCAGTGTGGTTCAAGGTTCATTCAACGATTTATTCAACGGTTCAAGGAGACTAGAAAATACGTCAGGTTAGCTATCATGTGCGAAAGCGTGGGATCTCGTAAAGGCGACAAGTTTTAGGGGCTCATGGACATTTAGATGTCTCCCTTCCTATCCGGATTGGTTATAGATAGATTGATAGATAGACAGGGGGGAATGAATTATAGTTCTTCATAAGTGGCAAAGGTTCAAGAAAAATAGACACATCCACCTGATTAGCTAAAATATGAGAAAGCGTTAGATCTTCTAAAAGGCCACAAGTTCATGAGCTCATTTCGTCATTGAAGATCTGGGGTAATAAAAGTCTGATTTAAACCTCACTCAACGCTTAGGCTTCTGTGTTTAAGTAGAAAATGTGGTTTGGGTCTGTCGTACAGGTTGAGCCCAGTTTGAAGTTATACGGTCGAGGAGGATGGTTTAAACACTTGGATAACTACAACTCAGCTCAGAATTCCTCTCAGGAAGGTACTTTTCGCATTTTGATTGAAAGATTATGCAGTGCATTATTTAACTTAGCATTATTTATTTTTGAGAATCGTATCTTTCTACTGCTTTTACTACATCCAAATAATAACCGGAAAAACCTATGATAGTTTTTCATAAGTTCCTTCACTTCATTCATGCTACATCGTTCTTAAGTAAAACATCCCCCTGTTGCAAAATAAAAAGTTATAAAGATGGGTGGGAAACGATTGAACATTTTGAATTCCAGGTGACTAGAAGATTGTAGGATGATGTTATTCCGCCCAAAATGTGCTGTGGCGAACATGGAATTATAACTACTGTAGCATCCATTTTCATACGGTCTCTTCGTACTCTCCTTTTTCTCCTTCTACATCTGAACTCAAGTTTCTCAAACCAAGGTTCAAAATTAAACGACACTGCTATATCGCAGTTTGAACCTTGTGGCCTGAGTTCCCTTATAATCCGGATTGATTATAGATAGATAGATAGGTCGATTGAATGAGGATTCTTTATCATGTTGTGGCAAATGTTCGAGGAGAGAACACTAATTCAACTGATTAGCTATAATATGCAAAAGCGTTAGATCGCCAGAGGGCCAGAAGTTATGAGGGCATTTTAATTGAGTTGTTGACTATTCCTAGAAGCTGTAAATAATTGCCGAATGTACCACTACTGGACTACTTAGATCATACCGCAAAACGTTAGAAGACGATTTACCTGGATCATGTCAATGTTGAATGAACCCTTCAAATCTGTGTTAAATCACTGGAAAACAATGGATATGTGCCAATTAGAATGGCAGTTAACCATTCTGGAGATATCCACTTCCACCAATCCATAGGTTTGAGATTCTGAAACATGCGATTTTCGCGTAAAATATAGAACTATGATGTCACTCACTCTATAATGTTTGGATGTTTTGATAAATAAAACATGAAATTTCTGTCGACTGTTCCCAGAAACTGTCAATAATTGCCGAATGTATCACTACTGGACTACTTACATCATACCGCAAAACGTTTTATTCCCAGAACCTGTCGATGATACATATAGATAGATAGGTCGATAGAATGAATGATGATTCTTTATCTTGAAGTGGCAAAAGTTCAAGGAGACCAGGCAAATTCATCTGATTCGTTGTAATGTGCAACATTGCTGGATCGGTTAAGGGCGACAAGTTTATGGGGGGCGCTTTGACATTGAGATGTCTCCCTTATTATCCGGAATGGAAAGACAAATCCGGTCCCGAGCCCCTCGATACTAGAAAAAGGGCCCTTTCGGTATTTTCCAATATCGATTCCCCTCCCGTTTTTCATTCCCCTTTAGCAGCTTTTTGACTCAATAACCGTCAGATTGGGGTAGGATGATCCTCTGCGCCTCCGCCCCTCCACTTAAGGGCTGTCACATATTAAGGGAAATGTTGGATAAGAGAGAAAAGAAATACGCGGGGTAGTTAGGAAAGGGACAAATCCACGCGGAATAATAGAAGAGGACGGGGCATATGGCCCTTGGCAACTGCGAGCCCGTAACAGATAACATCTTATTTGTCGGCGCCTAGTGTGAGGCAAATCCCTGAACAGATGACACTCTAATAACATAAAATGGAAATCGATGATTCAATCTTCTTTGGGGCAATAGAAATTCCGTTTCATAGAACTGTCTTTAAGTTCCAAAATAAATTATTAACTATAAAAAGATGCATTGCCTACTGAAAATAAAATAACCAAAACTTAAAATCCCATCTTTCAGTATGAGCATGAGTCAATCTTCATAAATATTCATTTATCTTTATTCTTTATCACAATCTTCATTGTTATATTTCAAAACATCGCACTGACTTTTTTAAAATTATATTCTGATATATTTAGACCTATTAAAGGATTTCAGAAAATTTTCGAAGAAAACAAAGTAAATAAATGTAATGGTTCCAATCATTTTTAAAAACACAATTTTCATAATATTCTTCGTGAGTTTTCATTTTGAGCCATTCCGCAACGGTTTGACACATACACACACAAAACATGCTGCATCCTCACTAAAGATATTAGGGAAACTTTGTATTCGTGCATGAAGACGAAAAAGAATTGAAACTCAAAAAGTTCCAGTCATGCAGCATGATCGTATGATCGAATTTTCGTAATATATTGCATTAGGTAACTATCTATATGTATATGATACTACATTCTTTTGAAATTTAAGTACTTCAAGTGCAAAGAAATCGTTAATTACTAATTTTATCGCAAAACAACTCGTTCTAAATAATATTCTACAATTCAAATTGAACTTGGGATTTTTACCTTTTTTGCGTTTATCGGTTTTTCAGCAAATATTAATGAAATTTAAGTACATGTTTCAGCATAATTTTGTGCATAAATTTTTTTATGGTGTAGTTCATCGTTGATAAACATTTTTTGACTGAAGGTCTGCTTAAAAATGTACAATTAACAAT
The DNA here is from genome assembly GCA_030762985.1 of Adelphocoris suturalis. NCBI lineage: Eukaryota > Metazoa > Arthropoda > Insecta > Hemiptera > Miridae > Adelphocoris > Adelphocoris suturalis. The sequence continues at coordinate 48,364,843 of CM061046.1, read as the reverse complement.
TGTTATCCGTTTTTAGCCATTTTTAATGATTTTTTAAGCAAGTTTTTTGAAATTTGGTCAATTTAATGTGCTCAAAAAGTGCTGGCTAACAAATTCATCTTCTCATTAGGAAAGCTTGATTGTTTGGCGCAGGAACGGATTTTTAATCTCAAACCTAAGGAGAATTATCGAATGGAATGCCACATACATACCTATATAAATATATATATGAATAATGCAATATGAAATAATAGTATTTTTTAAAAGTGTTAAAATCTAGGAATCGTTTCAGAATATCACAAAACGGATTTCAATTAAGAAAATTTTCGAAAATTTTTATTTTAACATTTCGGGAGCCATTGCAATAGTTTCATTTTCTACAAAAATTCGCTAAAATGAAAATTTCCACTTTTTTTCTAACCAAAAGTGTTAACACCCTGTATATGCCGCAATCACATACTGAAATCCAGTCACTTGACCAAATTCCTAGAAAGGCTAAGAAAAGAATTTCATCTTTCACTATGCACTTGATCAAAAGCCTAGGCGTTTCATGATGCGTCTAGGCATTATGTTAAATAAAGCTCGCTGTTTAGAAAGTTCTAAACATGTTTTGAACTTTTGTCATCAAGTGACGAGTCATCATGAAATTCTTGTTTTTGGGATACCTTCCTATGCGTTTAAGTATTTAAGTATGTGACTGCTTCAACTCACTTTGTCACTTTGTCAACTTGACATTTAGCCAAATCACTGCTTTTTTTACTAACCGCCTTGAACTCTTTTTGACCTTCATTAAGAGCCTAGTATCTTTATAAAACGCCTAGGCATTTGATTAAATGGCTGGGTTTCTGTACAAATTGTAGTAATTTGGCTACATGTGAGGTCACTTGAGTTAACAGGTAAGTTGACTAAGTGACTGCTACGTATACAGGGTCTCGAAAAAGTAAGCCTCCTCCTATCTGATGGTCCCTGATACTAAGCTTTAAGCAAATAAAATCAGGAAAAAAATTAAAAAGGAAAAAGTATCTTTAGAAAAAATTGCGCTTCTTCTTGGATCATCAGCCCCAATCCGAAAACCGAATAACAAATCGCAATACTAGTTTCACCATCGTGTTTAGCACTAAAAATCTCTGAAATGAAGTGTCACTTGGCAAAAAATGGAAACATTTATTTTTTTCGAAGAACCCAATACTTCCCCCCTTTAGGTAGTCCAAAAACTTCTAGATTTTTTTTCTTATTTTATTTGCTTAAAATATATCAGGCATTCCAAAAACGCTCTCCAAGTTTCACTTCGATAACTCAAAAATTGTGGAAAAAGTTAAGGGGGTTTACTTTTGGGACACCCTGTATATAAGTAAATATTCTTTTAATTAGTAAAATTAGTTTAAACATTCTTTTTTAAATTCGTATTTACGGATGTCGTAAGTGTGATTTTTTTTTCCTTTTAAATAAATTTGCAGTTTACAGATTCTGCTTATATAGCGAGCTACGATTTTAAATAATGTCATGAATTTAATGAGTTATAACTACGAAAATATGTTCATGCGGTCTGGTGCACGATAACGGTTGTCTTCTCTTCTCATGTCAATTTTCATTGCACACCCATCTTGGCTGACTTTGCTATTGAAATGGATATAATGGGAATTAAATTCTATAATAAAATAAATAGGTACTTATTCGTACCTTGGTACATAGGTACATAATGTACATATTAGATAATATGTATACACACTATACATAAATGTGTGAAATAAATTAAACTATAAATACGTAATTTAATGATACAATAGAACGAAGCGACCGCTTGTTAGAGAGATAAACCCTCCATTTCAAATGCCGAAAAGCGTTGGAACGACCGTAAGCTCCAACCGAATATGAATTGTAACGGGCTCGGTCACATATAGGTGAGCGGCGGCAGCGGCGGTTAGCGGATGGGAAGGGGGCGGTTGGATGACGGCGGGGCGGTTAGACGAGGGGCGGTTAGACGACTGGGGGCGGCAGCGGTTAGCGGACGGCTCAGAAAAGTAGGAAGAGCACGTCCGCCCGGGGCACATAACTGTCCGGCCCGATACATAAAACGTCGGGACGCGGATGGGGGCGGCTCGCCGGCGGCTCTGGGGAAATACAATCTCCGCCCGAACACGATCGCCGTCCAGGGGGAGGACACAGGCGACTGTCCTCCTGCGAGCCGATGCGATGTCCTCCTAAAATATGCAGCTGGGTTTTCGTTATAGATATCGGAAATCAACTCTGCCTATTAGGAGAAATATTTACTGCTATCTCGCGATGTCCAATTCGTACACAACTGAAATGAACTAAATCACTCGCGACCAAGTTGTGGAAACCCATTTCAAAGAAAAAAAACCTGAATGAATGAAAAACATTATAAATTTCCACAAAATAAAGACCTAAGATGTTAGTTCAAGTTCCACGGTTCGATCACAAACAGTAACTAAACTCGGTTATTTACCTGAGTTAATTCAAATTCTGTTATCATTTCTCACTGATGATGAACTACCTGTAACTGTCGACATCGATCCAACGCTGTGACTCCATATGTATTGTGTAGAAATTTACGTTTTTTCATAACTTTTTTTTTTCTTTTTTTGCTTCCGAGTCCACCTATAGGTAGCGGAAGCATTGTTTTCATTTACAGGAGAAAAAAATTTGTCTCCGAAATCAAAAAAAAGTCCACTCGCATTCTTAACAACTTCCGTGTCTGTGTGTGTGTGTGTGTGTGTGTGTGTGTGTGTGTGTGTGTGTGTGTGTGTGTGTGTGTGTGTGTGTGTGTGTGTGTGTGCGTGTGCGTGTGTGCGTGCGCGTGTGCGTGTGCGTGCGCGTGCGCGTGCGCGTGCGCGTCTTTCTGTCTGTCTATCTGTCTGTCGTGTGTCCGCAAATACTTGCAACAAGCTTAATTTCCACAATGCTCAACCGGTCCTAATGAAATTTTCATAGTGTGTGCGGGTAAAGGTGAAGATGGTCCCCTATGAATTTCTTTGTTCCCAAATCAATACTCCACTGATAGCAAATACAAATCAAAAGTGCACTGAAAGCAGACATGAAGGTTCCAGGGAGTGTGGGATTCAGAGAGGGTGGCGTTTTTTGATACATGCATAATAAATGCTGTCACCCCTTCGTATCGTACTCAAAACTGGACAGTTATTTTGAATCGAGCTGCAACCGAAAACCAAAAATATAACCAGGCTGCAGAGGACCTCCGGGGTTCGTTCACTCCCCTAGTTGTTTCGTGCATAGGCCTACGTTTTCACACGTCGCCTGGAAGGAGTATTGGCTGATAAGTGGTCACGACCCTTTTCACACATACTGGGATGGGTTAAAGTGAAAACTCAGCTAGCTGTAATAAGGGCAGTCTCCATGAGACTACGCGGGACTAGGAAGAAGATTAGGTCCCTGGGATTGGAAGAGGAGCTGCACTACCACGGTGTGACAGCCAACTCTCCGAAAGTCACGAATAAAGAAAAAAGAAATAACGAAAAAAGTGAAGAGAAAGAAACCAGTGGGTAACAATTGAAAAAGCTGATACATGAAAAGAATAAATAAATAAAAATTTAAAAAAAAATACTCCACTTGGCGAATGCGCAAACGTAAATTCCTTCAATCATAATTTTTTACTCTCTAGTCGTCCAATCCCACTCAAATTTGGTGCATAGTTAGGGGACAATGGCTTAATTGTTCCATGCTAATTTCAACTTAATTGCATCATTATTAGCGATAGAATACTCCCAGGAACAAGGTCTTGTTTTCGTCAGATTTTGATTACATTTTTTGGGAATTTTCGGGTTAGGCTGTAGACTGTTCCCTAACAATTTAATTTTTCTCAAATCATTACTCCGTTTTGCGCAGTTTTTTTTTTTTTTTTTTTTTTTTTTTTTTTTTACTGTGAAGCGTAAAATTGCGGGGTCATGAGTGTGAACCCTTCTCAGAGCGCCATATTCTTACCATGGATTGCATGCGGGGTTTAATAATTATAGACCAATGATCTGCGTAGTACAAGGGCTATCTAACACAGAAATAATGAACTATTGTGCAAAATTTGTAGCGTGTTCTATTCTATTCTATTCCTATTGATTTCACAGGCTTAGCGCCTCACAAATGGTTGGACCCTATAACGGCACCAAGACCCCACAATTTGACGCTTTTTAGTAAAGTTAAGAAACAAAAATTTATGGAACACTGGTCCATAATTATTAAACCCCGTTTATAGTGCATTTATTATTATTTTATTACTAGTATATTTTATTTTTATATTTATATATTTTTATATTTTTTATTAGTAGTATAGTATATTTATTATCGAAACTCGGAGCTTCGCGCTTCGCAATTGGGTTTACTGCATTTCAGCCCCAGGACCACACAATTTTACGCTTTTGGTTTATTATTTTCAATTATGAACCTTTGTAATCGTCCAAGAAAAACAAATTCGAAGTTTACGTTTTAAATATTATGAACAGAATCACAAAAGTCCATTATTGAAAACAATAGACTAATAATGCATAAAGATTGGATAGTATTAATCTCAATATCATTACTTACTTTGAAATAGATTTATGACAAATAGGCTGGGCTCCAATCGTGGCTTTAAGGACGTCCGTCTGAAGCTTGGTCAGGAATGATGATCCAGGAATGTGGGGGACAACCTAAGTATGAGGAAAATTAAAGTTTTATCAGTTCAGACAATGTGCATATCCCCATACAATTTTAATATTTCTCAATTTAAGTAAAAATTGAACCCAGTAAACAATACCAAGCATGAAAGGTCAAGACCAAGAGGTTCAACTATCAGACTATGTGTGTCTCTCCACATAAATTTCACATTTCCCTCGATTTTAACATAATTGACTCAAGTAACATCACCAAATATAACTGGTCATGACTGGGATGTTTAAGGAGGAACCCAAAAATTTATACTTAAACATAATGCATTTCATCATCAATAATAAGCTCTGAAGAGGCCATATATCGGCGAAAGCGCTCAGCATATGCATTAAACCACAGTATCAGAGAAGCCTGTAAAATTTCTCTACCCTCAGCAAACCCAACCTACTGAGGAAAACCCCCATTTTGACCCATTTTCGCTCATGGCATTGATGCGTGTGAAGCGATCGGGCTGGCTAGATTCTAGGACCAACAAGACCCCAAGTGGAGTCCATGTGTGAAAGAGCGGATTTTTTTTTTTTTCATCAAGTTAAAGGATTTTTACTGCCCGGCCGACGGACGAACATTGCAGTTTGGAATCTGCGCACCTTGAATGTGACAAAGTTTGGGAGAAAATAATTTTTTCTTCCCTGTAGTGAAGAAAAAATAAATGTGACAAAGTTTGAGAGAAAATAATTTTTTCTTCCCTGTAGGAGCGAGAGATGTTATATTCCTTCCGATTGCCTTCCAGAAAGGTAATACAGAGTAAAGGGTTAAAGCGGGGCCAATTAGAGAGAGTAAACTGTATTTGAAATTCTGTACAACGAGCTGAATGAGAGAATCCATCATTAGCTGTTAAAGTAGCTCAGAACTCCTGCTGGGGGAGTGTCCGAATAAGGAGTGTCCTTGTTTATACAAACCAAACACCAATAATAGCTTTCGGCACCCCGTTGACAATCAATCAACTCTAAAAAAAAATCGATTTTGAATGGGAAAAATCGCAATAAAGGTTGAAAAGGAGAAGCGATGTTTGCCTGACGCCTGCACTTGTAGTCTTGTTTGTGACGGCAGCTGGCCTGCTACAATGTGCGCGGGCTGCCATCTGCGCCCGTTCGCACAAAAGGCGGTTTTGGCGTCGCGTCAATGCAATTGGGGTTGTGCATTGAACCGCGTGAAATATCGAGCTATTTCTACTTAGGTCAACATTTATTCATCATTTATGTAGTTTACTTTAATTGTAATTTTGATAAAAGGGGAAGAGGGGAATATGCAAAAACATATGGCTTTTATGGTGGCAGTAGACCCGCTGTAGACTGTTGATCCACTGTAGTTTATTGTATATATTGTGAAATTATAACTGAAAATCCAGTACCTTCTCGAAATTATTAGGTACTATTAGTTATTTCATTAGACGCGACTTTAAACAAATAGTATATTTATAATATGAGGAAAATTACAATGCATTCGACATTATGTTTCTTGGAAATATAAAATTAATTGATTGAGACCAGATGAGCTCAAATCTCTTCACAATATGGCCAATGCTAAGCCCGCCTAGGCACAAAGCGCCACTGCCGAATACGTGAAACACTAAAAATTAAGGTACTGGGGTCCTACCTAAGTCGTGCGTAATGTGTTATTCTGGGTACTTGATTTTCATTCTTCATTATTAAAAATATTGATTCCCATGCCGGGAATCGAACCCGGGCCTTCTGGGTGAAAGCCAGATATCCTAGCCACTAGACCACATGGGACTTGTTGGTACCAGGGATTAGTTATTAATCCGTTCGCAAAAACACAGGCATTCCTACTAACTTATAGGTACGTTGTGAACAATAATAAAATTATAAATATAAGATCAGAGATGGATTGGATTTATCAAATACTTGATCAAATATATATATATATATATATATATATATATATATATATATATATATATATATATGCTTATCCGAAAATCATACGTATCTGTTGTTAGACGTATACTCGTATATATGTATACCGCAGCAAATTATTACACAATCTCTCAATTAAAAATCTGGCACATTATTTCAAGATGCTTTAAAACGGATTCAATTTATGAAAAATTCGGAAATTTTCAATGACTTGATATTTGGAATGAATCATTGTTTTGATTTGACAATAGCTCAATTTGCAACGAAAATTTTACAAAATGACCAAAACTCCTATTACCTATTTGAAATAGTTTTACCAACATATGCGCTGAAACAATGCACAAATACACGAGAAAAAATATTTTAAAGAAATGGTTAAATAAACTAATATTATACAAAAAGGTCAGCCAAGTCATTACTTAACTAATCATAGTAAAATTCATAAGACACCATACAGAAAAAAAACCAGTCATGCAGTAGGATCGTAAGAGCGAATATTTGTAGGTTATCGCAGGTATTATGTTGCAGTAGCACTTTTTTTAATTTTGAACTTTTTCAATTTTGTAAATTTGAAATTTTAGCCTTTGGAAGTAAAGAAATTGTTCACTGTCAGTTTAATGACCAAAAACTCTTTCAGAATAATATTCTGTGATTCAAAAGATGTAGGACTTTTAGCCTTTATTTGCAAATTTTTTGTTGTAATTCGACTTTTTCGCAAATATTATTGAAATTTGAGAACATTTTTCAGTATAATTTTTTTAATGTTTTAGTTCATCGTTGGTAAACCTTTTGACATTTAATGTCTTTACTTTGGCACATAAACGAAAAAAGCGTTAACAAAAAGCGTTAAAAAAAAAGCGTTAATGTTGGTTTTCTGATGATTTCGGCTTACAACCGAGTCATTGCTAAGGAAATGGTACTTCGTCGTATTTCATCCCACAAAATTCTTTGACCATTCGTTCGAAAGCTCTCGATTTATCCAACCATATATTATGTTAACTACTGCGAATTTTAAGAATAGGCATTGGTTCTCCCTCTGACTTTTCTCATCTGAAGTTAAACCTATGACGAATATAATTGTAGTATTAAATCAAATTCAGTTGATCACGTGAACGAAGTACCTACCCACATAGTCCAACAGCCAGATATACTGTTCACCCACTTGGGAGTGAATGCAGTAGTGAATACTTTGTCGATTTCAAAGTACCTAGGTTCTGTTCTTTGTAGGCATCTGCATGTACATTTCGTACAACACAGTTGAATCTGCCAACATAAAGAGTAAAACAACGAGCAGGTTTGTGTTTAAATATACGATTTTATATAAAAGCTGTTGTCAGTTCAATAACAGGCTAGGTAACCACTCAGATCATGAAACCGACGATTTGATAAAGCAGGGAAGGCACTCAAAACGAACTATTCCACGAGGCCTGAATAAGTAAACTTGATGTAGATGAAAAATTGAATGATGAGACAAAAAATAAAAAAGATGCCGAATTTGCGGCACTCCCGGACGGTCACCCATCCAAGTACTAACCAAGCCCGATGGTGCTTAACTTTGGTGAATCAAGTGAGAACCGATGTATTCAACGACATAAAGGCGTTGGTGAATACAATTTTTTTCTTAGGTCGTAGGTCTGCACTCTAACCTAGACTATTCAATGCCTGTAAAGATAGGTGATAAAGCAGCCTGTAAATGTACAATGGATTCAATCTTCTTCAACTAGATCTCGAATTCAAGAGAATCGTTGACATTGAAATACTGAAGAGACTTTAGCGTGACGATAGCGTTTGGTTATTCGTGTACATAAGTGTAAAAATACATGTAGAAATACGCAAAGAGGTATCATCTGCAGTTGCTTGCTCTAGACGCTGCTGGAAAATCGTACGGGAAGAACAAAGCTCTCTAAATATAATTAATACGATAACTTGAGAAAATTGGCTCATACGATCATGCTGCATTACTGAACTTTTTTAGCCATTCCCCGTTGGTGAGGAAGCAAAAGTTGCTCATGAAATCATTCTGGCGACCATTACTATTTCGTTTGAATGATAAATCGGTGTATTGGGGGGGAATGATGATAAGTCACGTTAATACACATTCTGTATGTAGAGATTTCCAACCCCATTAATAAATTCATGTTAAAAGTGTTTCATGTTTGTCAGAAATCACACTGTTCCCACCCCTGTCCACTCTTCCCTCCCACCACCCTCCGAATTAACCAAATAATTGAAAGAGCACGTTACGCTCCCCAGTCCCCTCTTGAAATGATTATTTCGAAATGTTTACGCCTCTCTTAATTACTGCAAGTGATTCATTATTAATGGCTCGGACGTTGAGGCTCGTAATGGCCTCCGGTCTGGCACTTGTCGACTCAACAAATTTTGCTTTTCATGTATACAAAACCCCAGCACGGGTGTAAGGAGGAAAACCCCCTTCAAACGGGCTCTCGGATTCAATTTAATTAAAAAGAAAAACAAAACGAAAAATTCCGGGGTTTTTATATAAAGAGAGAAGGTAGGGAGGAAGTGCGTCGGATTTGTTTTGGCTCTGATTAAAAGGAGAACAAAAGTTTTGAAAAAAAGTACAGTGCTCATTAGCGGGACAACCTCCCCTCGCTGCCTCCTCTACTCTTTAGTCCCACCTATAACCGTGAGGTGGCACTCTACATCACTTCCAGCCGACTGTGTTACCATGGAAAGGCCTCCTCGACTCTTGGCACTCGACCAACCAAGAGATTTTCTAATGTTTGATTACAGGAAGTGCGTCTCCACACCCTTTTATAAGTGTACCCCTCCTAGCGACCCGCTACCTAGCGGATGCATTGTCTACCTCGCGACTCCGTGAACTTTTTTCTTTGGACTTTCCTTGCCTTGTGTGCGAATGTGAAGAACTTTTTTCTTTTTTGTGACACGCACTCACGCACTTGAACAAGTAGCCTGTTTGAAGGGCTTCCGACGTTTCATAATGGGACCACTCTGAGGCCTTCTGGTGTAGCAGGGTTGGCTGATATGTGACTTTTTAAAGCTAACAATTAATGACAAGTGCCGATTGAGATCCTGCTGAAGGTAGTTGAGAAACCTTAAAATGGAACCTGCTAAGTGCAGCCAATTTTTGTGTAGTAGAATCGTAAGAGTTGCAAAGAGAAGTCTGCCAAGTTAGAAAATTAGAACCTGAAACTGGAACAATGATTTCAGGTTTAATTTTCGTCCAAATGCCAATTCTGGTCAGGGTGGCTCCCAACTGAAACAGTCAGGAAAAACATGGAATTGTCAGGGAATTCTTCGCGTCGAGAAATGTCAGGGAATTTTGCAAAAACCACCAAATGTCAGGGAATATTTTAAATGAAAACTTGGTGTAATAATTTAAAAAGTTTTTAGGTATATTATAACTCCTAAACAATCAAACTTCAATAGCGTACTTTATCATAATAGATACATATTATTTCATAGGTGAGTTATACGAATGAAAAAAATAATTTTAAGAGTTATGGTTAAACTGTTCAAAAGTAACTACGCTACAGCACATATAAAGTGAATGGATATGCCATCGGCTTCCCTGATAACTACATCACCTAGAGTAAACCATTTGTGAGAAAAATCAACTGAGTATTGAACTAAAGGGAAAAAAACCCAGCAGAGTATTGGATTGATCCAGTAAGAGTCCAAAAATAGTTGGTATACATAAGCTAGGACTTCTCAGGAGAGTTAAGGAGGGGGAAATTGGTCCATTGGAATGTGGAGTCATGTGTTATAAATTCACAGAACAACTTTCCAACGAACGATTTTCGAGGGAAGTGAAATCAGGAAGTTATACTCTCTCTGGCAACGATTGGTAGTAGGTGAAAAAAAGCGTGACATTTTTGCTTTCGGACGATAATTTTGAATTATCCCCAGAGCTAAGAAATCCATGTAAGGATAAATGTACTTCAAAAAATAGCTTCAAATCACGAATTGAGAGATCATAAAATCTATACTATTAATAAGAATGAAACTCCGTCCGTTTGTCCGTTTGTCCGTTTGTCGTGTCTATGCACGGCCAAACGGCTGAGTGGGCCGGATCTACGAGTGGGGGGATCTTCTTGGGATTTTCCGATAGGGTGTATAAGCGAATTTAAAATTTTCTAATCCCACCCGAACCATGGGCCGTATGGCGGGAGGGGGGTCGAAGTAAGAATTAATGTGCGCTTTTTGGACTTCCCCGCTTCCCCTACCCCTCTAAACGGCCGTTGACAATTCCGGAAAAATACGGGTTTCGTAGGTTTTTGAACGAGGAAGACGACGGCGCGATCGGATCGCGAAAAAAGTATCGGGAAATGCGTCAAAAAAATGCGAGAGTACGGACCCGTTTTCTCGAAAAGTCCGCCGAAAAACTTGGTTTTTTCCGATTAAAATATACCCCATAAAGGTACGTTTTTCGGAACGGTTTTCGCGGGCGAAATACAGCTTTGATCCCGCCGAATCTGAATCCGAAGTCGGATATCGAAAAAAGTGACGGAAAGTAGGTCAAATTGGGAGGGGAATTGCGAGGGAATCGTTTAACATCAGAAATTAATCGACCACGGGCCGCCGTTACACAACGTTGCTTACCTGAAGGGACCCTCACAGGGGGGTTCCCATTTGCACTTCTACGCAATACCTTGCGAGCGAAGCGAGAGCCATTTCAAATAATAAATACGGACTTTGTCCTACACATATACAGGTATACCTTGCGAGCGAAGCGAGCAACATCCCCGAATAAACTTTTCGTGGTTCCACGTAGTTTCTAAGATTTAATTTGTTTGTAAGAATTCCCAACGGAAAAAAACGTCTGCCAAGTTGGGTGGGCAGTACAACATTCCCTAATAAACTTTTCGTGGTTCCACGTAGTTTTATAAGAATTAATTTGTTTGTAAGAATTTCCAACAGAAAAAAACGTCTGCCAAGTTGGGTGGGCAGTATAACTTCTTCAAGCGAGCGAAGCGAGCAGCATCCCCTACAGAATAAATACGGACTTGCGAGCGAAGCGAGCAACATCCCCTAATAAACTTTTCGTGGTTCCACGTAGTTTTATAAGATTTAATTTGTAAGTAAGAATTCCCCAACAGAAAAAAACGTCTGCCAAGTTGGGTGGGCAGTATAACTTCCTCAAGCGAGCGTAGCGAGAAGCATCCCCTACAGAAGTTAAACCTACCCTTAGGGATCTACCGTTTGCGAGCAAAGCGAGTAAAATTCCCTAAATGCCATACTTTGCGAGCGAAGCGAGCAACATTTTCTACATGCCAGACTTTGCGAGCGAAGCGAGCAACATATCCTACATGCCAGCCAGACTTTGCGAGCGAAGCGAGCAATATTCCCTACATGCCACACGTTGCGAGCGAAGCGAGCAACTTAATGGGGGGTCCGGGGGGCTTGCCCCCCGGCTGGACGTGGAGGCGAGCGTAGCGAGCCGGAGCGGCTAGTATTAAATAAAAACTCATGGAGCATGATCGTATGGGTGAATTTTCGTAAATTATCGTATTACATTTAGTTTAAATTTTTATGATATTTCAGCACTTCAAGGGCAATGAAATTGTTAAATATAAGTAAACTATATATAAGTGGTCAGTTGTTTTCCTTCTTTAAATTATACGATTTCCATTTTAGAAGCATTAAAAGTACAATATAATGACGAGAAAAAAACTTTAAATTTGATATTTTTTGTCGGGGAAATCTGAAGTTCGGTCAGGGAAATGTCAGGGAAATTTAAAATTTCCATTTGGGGGCCACCCTGCAGGTGTCGGTGATGTCATCAGACGTCAGCTGTTCTCCAAAGGAAGGACCAGCATTTGTTCGGGGTGACTCGAGCTCACTCATTACGGACCAAGGGATCACTTTTTTATCACTTTGTCATCACTTGTTTTTCCTTCATACATAAGTTAAGAACTTCTGGTCTAGAGAATCGGCCAGCAGATAAACCAGACTTAGGGTTGCCAGATCTACTTTAATTTAAAATATCCTACTTTATTTCTGTTCAAAATACTGTATTCTTTATATAAAATTGAAAATTGACCAAAATACTTTATATTTGAAACGAAGAAGAAAAGTTCGGCCCCCGCACGTACTTACTAATCAAGGACAAGGTTCCCATACCTACCTAAACCAGAACTGCCAACCTGCATGGACGAAAATTTGTCTAGGGTCGCTCACGCATACTCGAGAAGTTGAGAAGGCTGACCATCTCCATGCAACACAACAACTGCAACGAACGGTTCAATGATTCTGTTTAGTTTTTGGATGTAATTTTCATGATAATGTGATACCCTGGGTCTGTTCAGTATGTGATACCTATGTGATGAGTATTCCTTCAGCTATTTTGGTTATTTTAAATGAGTAGGTGCCTATATACGATGTTGTTTGCTTAAACTAGTGGAAAATGACTCCCAAAAGAAAGAATCGGTTTAGAACCTCTACTTATTAAGCTGTATGTTGTACAACTTTACTGAAATATGGACTCGTTAAGATTGAAATGTCTAGTAATGTTTTCTTCGGAATAAGCATTTTGTGACCTACGTACAGTAAATCTATCCAAGGTTCTTTTTTAATTCTTATTTTCAGTAATCTGACACATTCAAGCCCTTGTGTGCAGATGCTGAATGAAAAATACCTCAGTGTGTAAGTCGAGAACGTTAAGTTTAATGTATACTTCAACTTTCATTGAAATACTTGACTTTTCCTTGGTTGCAGCCAGGATATACTTTATACCTATGATCCGAAAAAATCTGGCAACCCTAACCAGCATACCGACAGCAGAGGTAAATGCGTGTTCCACGTTCTCCAATGTTTAGCTGTTAGGCTCTAGATGGAAACGAAAGGCGGTCCGCGGGTCCACCCTCTGGGAGGCGTGATGCAGAATTATTTTCGGTTTTCGGTGTACCTATATATTTTGATGGGGTTTAAAAAGGTTTTTGATGGTCAGCTACGAATAAGTTCACTATCGGAAATATTTTTATTTGAAGGAGGAAAGTCTCAGAATTACGCTAGAATTGTAAACTCGCGAGTTTGATTAACACGGGAGAACATTGAGAACTGTATCTGACTTTGTTTTTGCAAAAACCTGTTTTTGCTTATGAAAACCGCCATTCAGGTGAATACGGAGGTGCGAGGGAGAGGATTAAGGACCGTTTCTTATCCCGAAACCCCCCTCGCCTTGCGTTTAATGGAGAGCGTCCCAGTTTTTGTCCCACTCCATATGAACCCGGAGCGACTGTAATGTCCTGTATAGAGGGATGGGGGGTTATGTCCGGAATAGAGGGGGGTTATGTCTGGGACAGGAGGGGCAACCTCTGCGACGGTGAATTAGCGCACTTGGGACCGCTTAAAAACCCCCCATTTTCCTCTCCATTTTGCCCTATTCCAGCTGAATGGGGTCGGTCACAAAGCTGGATTGTGTGACGAACACATTCAGAGTTGGCGGCGTCGTTAAATACAACGTTGAATAGTTAGTTTGCTCTTAACATGTTGTTAATCACGGACCCGTTCATAAATAATTATCTTCTCTGTAGATATAATATTTATATTGGCATGAATATGTCTTAGTTCTGGGGGTCATTTCAAATTTTCGTCCGACAGAATTTTGTCCGACGGGAAAAAATCAAGCTTTTCTTCACTGTTTCACGTACAACCAATCGTTGCTAGACAAAGTATAACTTCCTGATTTTGCATCCCTCAAAAATCGTTCACCAGTCATTGGAAAGCTGTGAATTTATTTCAAAAGCTCAATTTCCTCCTCATTGATCCTCCTGAGAAGTCTTAGGTACAGGCCCCTTACGTATATCTACTAAGTTATTGTGAAACGTCTTGTGATTGAAGAAACTGCTATGCATGCATCGGTTAGACTGCGTTACGTTCCGCAATATGTTAAGTAGCCGAGGTCATAATGGTAGCCAAACCAGGCATCCCCACACATGACAATAAGTCCTACTGTCCTATTTACGTTTTACCCATTATCTCCAAGCTCTTCGAGAAGCTCTTCTTCAAGGTATTTAAACCAATAATTGAAGAAAGACATCTAATACTGTTCTCCAATTCGGATTCAGGGAGGAACACTCTACAATCGACCAGGTCCTCCGGATCACCAACTTGACAGAGAAATGTTTTTAAGTGAACACAATTTGTTCAGCAGTACTCTTGGATGTCTCACAGGCATTTGACGAAGTTTTGACCCTAGGACTTCTAGCAAAGTAACAAAAGGATCAACCTACCCAGTATTACAGGATCCTAGTATCGTATTTAACAGATGAGTATTTGAGGGAAAACATGAATATGAATACTCCAATTTACGGGAAATAAAATCAGACGTACTCCAGGGCAGTGTTCTTGGGCTAATACCCTACCTGCAGTACTCAAGAGACATCCCAACACCTTCATATGCTGTCACAGCAACGATTGAAGAGGGCGTTGAATCCTAGCTGTTGGTTCTTCAACTGAGGAAGCACAAGTAAGCTACAAGAAGCAATGAACAGTATCTATCAGTGGACCAAAAAATGGAGAACAAAACTCAATGAAACTAAGTACACGCACATGAACTTCACTTACAGGAAATTATCCCGAAACCCGTAGTAATGAACTC
Organism: Adelphocoris suturalis; assembly: GCA_030762985.1. NCBI lineage: Eukaryota > Metazoa > Arthropoda > Insecta > Hemiptera > Miridae > Adelphocoris > Adelphocoris suturalis. The sequence goes on along the minus strand of CM061046.1, from coordinate 48,349,726 downwards.
CCAGCTCGTACCATAAGCAGGTACACCCAAGTGCCTCGGCACGGTTCCCGATGCTAAGCTTTAGTGGAAGGAGCACATAAAGAAAAAACAAAGGAAATAAATCCTGTGTTCAGGAAGAAGATGCTCATTGGGATAAAATCCCAACTGCCCATACACTATAAAATGTTACCTTCGAAAAAGTGATCAAACTGGTTTGGATTTATGGCTGCGCCTTATGGGGCTGCACCAAGAAGAGCAACCTGAAAATCATTCAAACAGCACAAAACAAAATAGGACTAAGGAGTATAGTTAATGGCTCCCTGGCATATGATCCTGACGGATGATCTCCATCGTGACCTTAAAAAGTCAATATGGTGGAATAAGTCATTAAAAAACGAGTGAAGGATCAAGAATTTGACGCCACAAACACGTAAATGTTGAAGCACAGAACTCCCTGGACAACAGTGGAGATTTGCGGTGACTTGATAGGACCAAACGTCTAGACCAAGTTGCAGACCACTGAAGTGATGTGGTGAGTGTGAGTTGATCTATCGCTAATTATATAGTCACAAAAGTGACGTTACTAGTCGTGCGCACAGTTGTAATAATAAAGAGTATACAATAATAAGTTTAGTACCGAATAGTACCGAGCCGAATTTGCAGATGGTATCCGAGTTAGAACTTTCATTCATGAATGTCTGTAAACCTACAAACTACACCCAATAAATTGCAAAGGATTTGAACATTTACGGTGCCATAAGACATGCATGTTACAATGAATAAGCGTGTAATTGATGCTTTGGAAATAGCTTGCGGAGATTTTTATCGTGGGTTTTTATACGTAATTTACTAACCCTCATCGCTAGTGTAGTATAGATCATGAACGAAATTAATTCCACGATTATCTCCTGTGCAAATTAGAGAAACTTTGCCTCTATATAGCTTGAGAAGATCCTTAATGCGTACTACAATCATTTCTGGAGGATTCAATTGCCATTATTTGTATTAACGTGATCATATTACGTTTCTGAATGCGAGTATACATAGCACGTTACGAGCGGGTCGATGCTTATCGGCTGGTATACATAGCACGTTATAGCACATTGATAATAATTGGTAAATTGCTCTAAAGTAGCTATAATTCGAACTCAAATGTAAACTTAGCAAACCTGGAAAGTCATTTTTCCTACTGACCTGCTATTCTAAAGAGTACCTTCTTGGATTGGGAGCTTTCAGAGGCACATCGCTGAGTTACCTACGAATTCCGTGTGCACCACATTCTTGTGGGCCTCAAATATACCTCGGTATTCCCTCTGGAGTAATACCGTCTTCCGTGAAATAACTCGAGTGAACAATCGGCACGGGAAGAATATTTATGAGATCATGTTCTATCCTCATCCGTTACAACTGCAGGCTTAGGCTTAAAAGTACGAGTAATGCCGAGATATAATACGAATGACTTGTGTTAGTTGGTAATCCAGGCTCGACTTGACCTCTGGGGAAACCAATTATAGCATGGTGATGGAAGTTGAGCAGAATGTCATCTAAGGATTTGTTTCTACCATCTTGTCTTGAAAGGTGTACAGGATTACGCCTAAATTTTAGTTGATCGATTACACGAAATTAGCAGTGTAATAGCGATAGAATGTAATAATACTCTAATTGCTTTACATAAATCAAGACTTACACTCGAAACCATCACCTTGGCATCGTTACATTTTAAGTCACTATTATCGAATCATTGTTAGATAGAATTTGGACGGAAGAGTCGGTCCACATCAACAGATCCTACATGAGTAAGAGGTAGACGAGTGTGACAACTCTTGACAATACCTTATTGGTACATTAACGGGTAGCTATAAGGAGTTCCCCTCCTCGGTTATCGAGATTGAGATTTCTCAAATTACTGCATCTCATAAGCGCGAAAAGAAACGTCTAACTTTGTGATAGGTCGCAAGGTAGACGCACTCTCTCCTTTACAACAGGAATCGTCACAGTCCTCCTTAAAATAATACGTTTTTGAAGGATATGTGAATGGAAAGTAAAGATTACTCTCAAAGGAGACTTGAATAAATGTAGAAATGGAAACAATGCCCTAGAAATATAAATTGGAAAATACAGAACTCGGAAATGGAATTAAGTCTTAGGAATCGATTAGGATGTAGAGAATTGGTACTTAAGTGGGGGAACTTTGTTTTATTGTACCATAACGTTCTTGAATGTTGAGTTATCCTTGAACAATAAATAGTTTTAAAAAGCTTACCTTCTTATTACTATTGATATATTAGCTGATTCATTCATGTAAATTTTTCGTTGTTGTTAATTTTATTATGAGGAAATTGAGAATTCGTTATGAAGGATAGGTAGTTTAGCAATAACTCGGCGCTTGGAAGTTAAATGCGCCCGCCAATTGAAAAAAATTCAATATGAATGAGTTCAATATTATAGTTGAATAAATTTTAATTACCTAATAATATCTTGCAAAAGTTTTGTTATCTATAAATTGTATTAGAAAATCAAATCTTCTGTTGATGTACATCCTCTGTACACACCGGAATGATGCAAAATACAGTATTTATTCATTCATTGATTCAACTAGGAATTATATATATATATATATATATATATATATATATATATATATATATATATATATATATATATATATAGGGGGCAATAATTGGAAAATTTGAGTATTTACGTAATAAAAGGATATTAGGTATGGGTTCCTTCTGGGAATACTGCGTTGTGTACTCCTCCTGGAACAGTTCACCAATTATGTAGGTATAAAGTGGATTGAATTACAGAGAAACAATTCCTGCGCGTATTTCGACCGCCCCGCTACTCTTTTTAGATTACTTTATTTTATTTTTTTTTTTAAGAATTTTTGATTACGAGGTGAACCTGAGATCTGTTTCAGCCCTTAAAAATTCTAAAGTTCTTACTCCAAACGTGACGCTTCACTTAGGCGTGAAGAGTCATGGAATCATTGTTTAGCGAGGTGTAACTTTAGAAAACACTACTGTAAATAATTGGAGAACAATGTGACTGACTGTGTGCAAATCAGTGGATTACTGTAAGGTACCTGGATAAATGGTTATTCATGCCAGAAGTGTGTAGTTGGTATTCATAACACCGGGAGTCTGCCTCAATCTTGAAATCTATCCCCGAGCATTTGAATATTAACAGAAAGGGGGGAAACCCACTCCACCGCACGAGAGCTGAAATGACAACGGAGCTGATTGTCCAGGTAACTCTCCATCCAGTTTCATCAGTTTCACTTCTCCCTCTCATTCCATCCCCCACTCCACCTCTGTCTTTTCCCCCTCCTCCAAAAATTGATCTGCGTTGTCGCTCAGGGACGTTAAAGTAAATTTATCTCGACGTTTGACGATGGGCCTTTTCGACTGAATTTCCGCCTTCTCGCCGTGTTTTTCTCATCAATCGAGATCCTTTTTCCGCCTCCTCCCTCTGTCTTGAAAGTCGGTTTTGTAAAGGCTCGGCACGTAGCCACCCCCACCCCTCCCTTCTGTCCCTATAGCGCTGAGAAGGACCTTATTTTTCTCTCAGATACGCCGTTTAGCATAAAAAATCCGTCTTCATCAGTTTGTTTTGCCTTATTGTCAGGTTCTAGAATAGGATTCAGGTAACGGAGACCTATTAAAATCTATTTAGCAACCAGAAACAAAAAAAGAACAGGTACCTAAATAACAAGCAAAATAATTTCTACGCATCTATGAACCCAATAAATGAAATACTCACCTCATATAGCATTGATATTTAAAATAACATTGATGTTTAGAATTTGTTGAAGAACAAAAGAACGAGTTGAAATGATAGAGTGCGAAAACGATCAGCGTGATTATGTGTAAACACTAGACATACTAATGTACGAGATATAGCTGTAACTCACGTTATAGCTCTTATGCATGCCATACCATCAATCTGCATATATATAGAGGACAATGAAATTGGTAGGAGATTTTCTAAGACGAACCGTACAAACCTTGACAACTTCATCAAAATCAGTCTCGGTGTTTTGCACGTGTCAACCAATTATAGTTTTTCGCATGCGCAATAGTTATAGGTACTCAAACTTTTGAGACAAAATCCACATCAGGGCATCATCACCCTTGAGCATATATATACTCGTATCAAACTACTTCCCAAGTTTGGAACAATCTGGACCGAAAGACCATGAGAAGTCGTCGTTATAAAATTCACGTTTGCGCATGCACACAGACTTCTATTAATCCAACGGTAATGAAATTTAAAGGTCATAATTTAGAGCTAAGCCGCACAATCGTGATAAAGGGCATCATCCTGGAGAAATCCCCCCTCCCCTCCTCCCTTGAGTTTGAACGAAATCGGACTGATTGACCATTAGAAATTTACGTTAAAAGAAATTGGTGTGTGCACATGCTCATACGTGACTACATATTCAATGGTGACTAAAGTTATAAAGGACCGACCATATTGGGGATTAGTCTACGAATTTGTCTGTGTTTATACATTTTAGTTTACCACATATTAAGCATGTGGTAAACTAAAATGTTGCAATAATGTTGCAATGTTGCAAACATTTTAGTTTAACACATATTAAGAGCATGTGGTAAACTAAAATGTATTGCAAAATGTATGCAAATAACCAACCACCATATACCCAGTTCATAAGGCATTTGTCTAGAATATATATATGTGTGTGTGTGTGTGTGTGTGTGTGTGTGTGTGTGTGTGTGTGTGTGTGTGTGTGTGTGTGTGTGTGTGGGCGTGCGTGCGTGCGTGTGTGTGTATGTGTCATTCCAGACGATAACACTCCTTAGGATTGAGATCAAAAAATTTCCAAATCAAGTTTTCCAAATGAAAGGATGAGTTCGTTAGCCAGCACTTTTTGAGCACATTAAATTGATCAAATTTCAAAAAAACACTAAAAATGGCTCAAAACGGCTAAAAGTTATTAAATGTATATTTTTAAGCATTATTTTAGTCAAAAAATGTTCATCAACGATGAACTAGACCATTACAAAAATCACGCACAAAGTTATGCTGAAAAATGTACATGAATTTCATTAATATTTGCTGAAAAACCGAAAAAACGCAAAAAAGGTAAGAAATCTAATGTTTAATTTGAATTGCAGAATATTATTTAGAACGAGTTGTTTTGCGATAACATTAATGACTAAAACTTCATTGCAATCGAAGTGCTCAAATTTCAAAACTATGTATCATAATATTGCTAATACAATATTTTACAGAAATTCGCTCATACGATCATGCTGATGAACTTTTGTCTTCTCGCACCACCACAGTGTTTCCCTATTTTCGGTAGTGAAGAAGCAAAATAAATAACTTAAAAACTGAAAACAAATTAAGTTTAAGCTTGTCCTAAGTAAACTTATATAATGGATAAATTTCTGCCTTGTAGGTGTAGAACAAGTGCTCACCCAACTTTCCTAACACAAAATAATCCATTCAGTGGCAACATATTTCCCTATGGCTATTGTAACCGTACAAGATTTTACTTCCATACTTATTACTACTTCTACTCGTTACGCATGCGGACTGCTATTGGTCCGTGATAATCATGGAAGATCTCAACCCAGGAACTTCCTTGGCGTCGGGGTCTGATGAGGAATGTACGACTATTCCTCTTATGAAACCGAATTTTCCATGTTGAGGCTGGTAGTGGAATTTAACCCGGTTTTCGGACCAGTACCGTGGAAACTTTGGCAACTGTAGCGACCTAAACGGTCCCGAGGGAGCCCTAAAGCTGTTAGGATCGATTAATTTCCGAAGGGAGTCACATTCTCCTTCCAGTGGGTAACCTATTACGTAGATTCCCCAGAACTAACGCCTTCGTACATCCGCCAATTTAGCTGAGTGTCTCTGGCGCCATGGCCCTCCCCTCCCCAACCCTTCGTCTTACCACTTACCAGAGGACATTTTGGCACATGAATCGGCTAATTTGTTAGTTCTAAACCACTAGAACCAAAACCGTTTCCACCTACTACTTGGAACTAACCTCAGAATGTCAGCTCAAAACATCGCTCGCGCCCTCTGATAATACATTATTTGCTTTTGATCTACAAGATTCTAGCTTAGGTGCTTTCCTCCAGTAATTTTTCTGACACCTTCAGAGTGAATAATGAAAGGTGCTATTGCAAATTTTAAATCTAAACTATTCAGTAGGTATATGCCTTCAGAATAGCACCGAGAATGACATTTCCAAGTGCGTAATATGGACAACAGAGCCTACTTTGGATGAGTAAAACGGAAGTTAATAGAGAATTTTGTCTTTTTCCGCAAAGTATTACCAGGTTGAAATTTTTCTTCGGATCAGTAACAAACAGTACCTAACTGATGATAACCTAATCGTCAAAATTGATCTAACATTGTAACTCTTCGTTTCATGGAAATAGATAACTTCAGTTTTCTTCATTGAAATGGGTTTCACAACTCTGTCGAGACGATTTATTTCGAATAATTTGTGCTGAATACAAATTTCAAATATGTCACAATGTTTCACATATTCCACAATATCTTACAAATTCAAAAATACATTTACCGCCCCTGAACCTACCGCTGAATTTTCTCCGGTACAGGTGCGAGTGTATGAATGTGCATGTGTATGAAAGAAGAAAGGCTTTCATTACCAACAATATTTTCGTATATAGTTGTTATCTACCGATGAATATTAGACCATAACTCAGAAATATAAAGAGAATGTTAGGCCATATTCATATCCAATAGATATTAAGGTACCTTTTTCTTTATTAACGTATTTATTTTGTTGCAGGTAAGAACCAAGAGTTTACTTCAACGTGGAAGACGAATCCAAATAATATGCGATATTACTCTGTGGTAAGTATTGACATAACAAAGTAGTGTGCATGTGTGAGTTCCTCCAAAATCTTTGGTGCAGATTTCCAATTTGAAAAAAAAAATTCCTTACCACAAACAACTCCCTGTGGTTGAGGCTAGACAAATTTTTAATAGCCTGTGAGTGAGGTTGACGTAATCTAAACATATTCGCCCAATCAGATCCTTAGTTTATTCAGTGATGTTCAAGATACCCCCATTCCACCCCCACCCCTCCCTCAAAATAGTCGTTATGGTTCAGATTTGGGAATTACAAGTAGTTTGTGATTCATGTTAGAGTATCCCAAACATATTTAATCAATCAGATCCTCAGTTTATTCAGTGATGTCCAAGATGCCTCATTTCAAATTAGAGTAATCCAAACATATTCGACAATCAAATACAGTTTGTTCAGTGATGGCAGATGCCCCATTACACCCCCTCCTTCCCTAAAACATCCCCTATAGAGCAGATCTGAAAAATTTCAAATAGCCTGGGATTTAAGTTAGAATAATGCAGACATATTCGCCCAGTCAGATCCCCAGGTCGTTCCATGGTGTCCAAGATACCCCATTTCACCTCCTCCCCTTCCCCTAAAACACCCCTTCTGGCTCAAACTTTAAAAACTGCAAATAGCCTATAATTTATGTTGGACTGATACAGAAATTTCCCCCCACTCGTATCAGTTGTCCAATGACCCCTGTAAACGCGGAAAGCGGACAAACGTACGGACAGACAGGACAGACAGAGAAAAATTGAGAAAATGGTACCATTCGTCAACAAATAGCATGAAAGGAAAAGAAACGCAAAATTTCATGATTCTGCTCAATGTACAGACATACTTACGATTTTATTAATATACCTAGATATGAAAAAGCACAAACTTCAGGAATCGTTTCAGAATGCCTCAAAACGGATTTCAATGAAGAAATTTCTCAAAAATTTTTATTTTAAATTTTCCAAGCCATTGCAATAGCTTCATTTTCTACGAAAACTCGCTAACAATTGCTTATTCAGAAAATTCACTTGTACAAATTGTTTGTAAATACATTCTACATACTCTTGGATAAATACTTTTTTATCTATAAATATCAGCCCATCACTAGGCTAGGGCCTTGTTGTCGAGTTTTGCATCGGTTCCAGTTTCATCATCATTCTTATACAGACTTACTAATATACAATTCGTGGTATATTATTTAATTTTACGTTTACATTTCTTTCGTACAGCAGGATGTATTCTTATCACAAGTATATGCTACGGTCAATACTGTTCATGCCTATTTGCTATATCCATGACAAAGATTTAGTTTCATTCCTTAGTCTCTTACACTCTGTAGGGAACTCTTTATTTACATTGTCGAGGAGGTCATTCGTTTTCTGACCTATTTGGATTGTTTTTCGATAGGTTTTAATTTCAGGGGTGTGGTAGGACTGTTGAGAATATTTCGGGGAAAACTATTTAGGGAACAGTGTCGGTCTTCAAGTAAATTTGTGTCGTCATTCCCTAAGACTCGTTCGGGGGAGGTACCTACATATGCAACTGAAAGTTTTGCGCCATTTGTAACATCTTGAAGCGACGTTTCCGAACTTGGGGATTGCCCTGTCACATCCAAACAATATTTTTCGAGGCCCCCAGACGAAGTAAACAAGATATTTAGGTATCCCAACCCCCGCCATAGTTGGGGAAAACTCTTGGAAATCCTTCATTTATTTCTTCCGCTTCCAACTCTTCCTTGTCACACCAGCGTGTTCGAGGCAAGGCCAACGGTGAGCAGGGTTGATTGCGTCATCTTCTTCATAATAATAGAATCCTTATTAGAGGCCCTTGACGTATAGTCACTTTTGCTCAAACGAAAATTCTTTATACGATTCCAGACACTAAAATAGTTATTTTTTCAATTTCGAGAATGTTTTGCACTACGCTACTGTTATGGCGACAATGTAGCCATCCAATTTCGGGCTAGGGGTTGGGTTCCCTGGTGTCTCCGGTTTTGGCCTGGACAGTCCGGTTTTTACCAACCATGTCAGGGACTATCCAATTCATTCGAAGAGGGCGATAGATATATTACAGGTAAAATGTGAACAATATCGACCTAACCAGCAATGAGAGACCTCACAAAAACCGAAAAACCGCATATCGTACTCGCTTAATTACCTAAAACGCAAGTTTCAAAATATGGCTGTTGGGCGCCGACTGACTTTTCTATTTCCGATCAAAGAAAAAGATTACACAAACAAATTTTTCAAATCTAAATCGGTTCAACAGGGACTGAGCAAGTGTAAGAAAACTCGGCGCTGCGCGCCACGCGAAGGTCTCCACCCCTTTACCCCGCTAGAGAGACCCCAGACCCCCTTTTGCTCTCACCTTGAGCCTCAGCTAAACATTAGAGGAACGTGGAACAAGCTCCATTTCAATTTTCAGCTTCATAGGTTGAATAGCAGAAAACAGCTTAGGATTTCGTTCAGCTGATCTGGGGACTATACTCTTCATGATTCGTTTTTAGCGTTCCAAGCTCTATTGCAAATTCCAGCTTCATAGGTTGAATAGCAAAGACCTCCGGTCCAACTCCTGATCCAACTCAGCTAATCTCAGAGCTCTAGACTTCATGGTTCGTTTTTTTATGTCCCCAGGGTTCTCCATTTCAATTTTTAGCTTAATCGGTTGATTAAAACAAAAATGAAAATTAGCTCCGGACCTCACCCAGCTGATATAGGAAGCTTCAAGCTTTACGATTCCTTTCTAGATTTCTCAAGAGGCCTCCATTTCAAGTTTCAGTTTCATAGGTTTATTAGCAAAGAAATTAGTTCTGGATCTCACTCAGCTGATCTGGGGGGCTTTAGACTTCATGATTCGTTTCTAGACGTTACTAGGGTTCTCCATTCCAAATTTCAGCTTCATAGGTTGAATAGCAAAGAACTTGGATCAAACTCTATTTTAGGCTCCTTTTTTCGTGACAATATTTTGTGAAATTTTTCACTTTTAAGTCTCGGTAAAAGCGTGTTCAACGCTCAAAGGGTTGTCACGCTAAATATCAACGCTTCACGCAGATAAATTGTGTCCTTTGGCACTTTATTAACATAATTGAAATTGGATGTATAGGTTGATATCATGAAACAGCCCATAATTTCAATCGTCTATTAATGTCTCAAAGAGTCCACCTATCAGGTTCAACTTCCTTGGGTGAACAGGAGAGAATTAAGGCCACTCAGCTTATCAAGAAATATCCCATCATTTCAAACATCTCTTCATGTCCAAATAGCGGTTGCATTCTTCTTTACAACTGAATTGTTTACCTGTGTGTAAACAATTTTATTCATACAATCACGCTCATGCCACGTACAACAACGCAGTGGTTAACATATTACGGTTAGATAAATCGAGAGCTTTTCAACGAATAGAGAACGATTCTTGTGCGATGAAAACTACAGGAGTTACACTTTCCTAGAAACGCGTTTGTTGTTTGTTGTGCATGAAAATCATCGTAAAACGTGGTCGCATTTTTTGTAACGGAATGGGTTTCAGAATTTGTAGAACGACCTCCAGCGATAAGACATATTCATGTCAAAGGCCCACAATTACTTGGAAGTACTAAAACCTCTTAATCCAGCTTACGTGTTCTATTATTTCAATTATATAGTTATAATACATATTTAGTGTAAAACTCACAGCTTCACAGTACAATGCTTGAGGCCATCTCTTTCGACGGCCTTGCTCTGACGCCAGTGCACCCTCCAAGCCTACTGACAGCCTCCTGACGCGCGGAGGTCGTCTATAAGGTTCGTGTCGTCCGTCCCCTTCAGTTTCTGTTGCCGGTAATTCTCCAACGCTGAGGGAGAATCTCTCTGTTCCTCTCGTTTCTAATGGCTTTCCGGTAATGGGCCGTGCAGTGAAGGTTAATGAGCAAGCTCAGACGGAGGGTGCTATCCTGATATGCTACATATATACCTAAACTCCGGAAGGTTATGGCATCTAGAGCTCCTTCCTTCAAAATTTCGCTAACAATTGTAAGAAGTCTGACAGAGAAAGGGTTTCTATCTTATCCTATAATGACACGTATGTGACCCTGCAAGAGAAAAAGGAATCTGAGTTTATATTTTTCCCCACATTATGCTGAACAAAATCTTTTTTTCTATCATTTCCCAATCAAAATTTATGATTTTTCAAAGTTTAAAAAAAGCGGGCCCGAAAATTGCAAATTTTCAGCAGGTTTCAGCAGATTTTCTGCAGACTTGCAAAACTGCAGTTTTTCGCGCTGTTAAATGCAATGAAAACTGTAGAAAATTCAAGTTTCGATGTTTAATGGGGAAAGAAAGATAGTTTTGGGACCCAAAAAAATATTACAAAAAAGTCATTTTTTGACCCAATCTTCGTTCGTTCTGAAAAAAAGGCCTTGGCATGTTAAGCTCCCTTTTCTTTTGCACGATCACATATGGTCAATAATTTATCACGACCTCGCAATAGGTACCTTAATATTGAAGTGGGTATACAAAATAAAATACTGTCGAATAAGATTTTGACCCGAATGTTATTAGAAATTTAATTCCGTTGATATCGTACGTAATTTTTTTGTAATTTATAGCGCTTTTCTTCCTTCTCTTTCATTTTTATATTAAGGTAGAACTATCGTTAATTCTATATTGATATTTACGGCATTATATTGACGATAAAGTTAGCCAGACTTCTACAAAACTGAGTTACACGAATCGCTTAAAAATTTGATTATTCCACTCTCTAGGCACAAAATCGCAGAAGAAGGTACGGAGGCGCACTAATCTGCAGTGGGTCATCAGGCTAATTTCTTCCCTAATCGAGTAGTGGAAATTAAAATCGAGCACTTGCATCCAGCAAGGGGCTTCTTTCTGGACCCCCCAATTTTACTTTTATAGAAAGTCTTACAAAACCAAACGTTTTATGACGAAGTCATCCTCCCAATACTGACCTGATAGGTCGATCAGCTGAGGTCCCTCTGAGGTCGAAATTGTGAAGAGTGCTCCTTCCTACCTCGTAATTGTATTCTAAATTTCCGAAAGGAGCTACGCTTCAAATTTCAGCGCCGTGGGTAGATTAGCAAAGATTTCACATTACGCGATTTCGTAAGCGATTGTAGCAACAACAGTTCGTAACCGATTTACGTAACACAAATTCGACGACAAATTTGGACGTCTTCGTCATCAATAATTTCGTATTTGTGCGACTAGTGAGATTTCAGATTTGTTGTCTTTGCTTATTGGTCATTACACTGTCTATCGAGGATCTCGGTCCTATTCATGTGAATATTGATGTCCTAAATCTTCGAAGTCAACTATTAAGACTAATAAAAAGGAAGAGACAACACACATTGTCTATGGTGAAATCAGGTGAAATGGTTCATGAACCATGGGAACATGACACATTCCAAGATTCGAATTTCTCCTACACCGATTTGAACTACAACCAATCCAAATCCTTTGTAAAATCTAATTTCGCTTCCGAGTCTAGCTATAGGGAGCGGAAACATTGTTTACAGTTACAGGAGATAAATAATATTTTGTCTCCATAATCAACATTTTCACTAGTTTTCAACGTTTTAGACCATTCTGAACAACTTTCGGTCCTTGTGTCCGCAAAGTCTTGTACCAAGCTTAATTTCCACAGTTTTTGATGAAAATTTCAGGAAATGTGCAGGTTAAGCTGTAGATGGTCTTCAACCTATTTCATTGTTCTCAAATCAATACTCCACTCACGAGCAAACTTAAGTTACATCAAGCACCGTTTTCTCGTTTCTTAATTCACCGATCAATACGTTTTGTGTTGCCTCATGATTTACCACTTTCTATTTGTATTCATGTTACGGATACAAGGAAAGATACCCAACTTGGCAGACGTTTTTGCTTGGTCTCTTGGAATTCAAGCAACGGTGTTCAGAAACCATATCAGGCAATTTTATCAAGACTTGACTTCTTCACTTTTAACCTGTAGTTCTTGCGTAAACTCTCGCTTGCTTCTCCCCAATCCTATCAAATGAAAAACTCCCTTCCTTTGAAATTTTCAGGGTCAAAAAGGTTTTGGGTCGCAATCTTAAAGTCTTCCTGGCAAAGGTAACTCCTACTTTGTCGCCGTCTTTCCTACTGAGGCCAAACTAAAGGTTGGACGTTCTATATCTGGAAGAAACCTTTGGCAGTCTTCCATTCTTCTTTAGGTGTCCAGAAGGGGCCCGTTTCTATCCGCAAAATTTATCACACAGTAATCAACCATGGGATGTCTCCATTTTTAACAAAAATCTACACTACTATTTGGAATCTTACCTAAATCACGAGACCTCAAGAAGTGTTCTGCATAGAAGGGTTATCCAATTCAGAAATAATAAACTTTTGTGTAATGATTCGCTTTTTTTCTTTTTTTTTCCCTCGAAGTACATATTTCTGAAAATGGTAATTCATTTCAGATAATCGAATACGGCGTTCAATCAATTACCGAGCAGTTCCCATTTGACTTTCAGCAGCCACTTTCTTTGAAATTATTCCGACTTGTTCAGCATAATTGCTGATAATCGAGTCGATCCGTCGTCTCTAAGTTGACTTTGCTGCCCATTTTGATGATTTAAAAAGTTTTTTGATTAATACTCCGGTCGGCCTCCCTTTTTTCTCCTTTCCGTCTAAGGGGCTGGAGGTCTTTTTCGAAATTATTATACTTGTTCTTCCGGGTTTCGGGGTAAAGAGTTCGGTGAAAACTTGGGTTTTCACCCCCCTCTCCGACCTCCGATTCGCTCGCTTAGTGAATAACAATTCTGCCAAAGTTGAAGGCTCTCAGAGCATTCTATGATTAGGTGCCTCACCCTCTCGCTGTTCAGTCAATGCGACAACACCTGAACTTCCTTCTCATTTGAGAATGTTCCTTGCCACGTTCTTTCTTCAAAGTTCACCAACAAAAGTTCGTTGAATACTGTCGAAATGAAGCGATTCTTCTGCACTTCCCACCTTGGATTCCTTATTTTTCCAAACTTGTTATATCTATTCTATTTACTTTACAAGATAACGATTGAGCTGATCTAGCTATTTAGTCATATTTTGCGTTAATTTGGTTGCGTCCAGTCGACTTTATTTTGCACCAACGATTTACACTTTTTCTTTCATCCTACGTCTTTCCTTGAATCTATTAGACGTCTCGCTGCCCAGTACCTTTCAGCTGCTGTTTCTTCTGGCGTGGACCCGTGTATACCTTCCAGTGCAGGTGACGGGCTTACATGTCTTCCACGTTACACAATGGTCGAAGTGGTGAGCGTATTTCTCCGATTTTAAATAATTGCTTTTGGAGGTAGTCATGGGCAGTAATGATTCTGAACAAAGCCACTGACATTTTCCTTGAGAAAGAAGAAGGTATGTGGCCGTTCTCAGTTGTGAGGATATCCTACTCTTTTCCAGAGCTCGTTACTTCTGTGATTTCCTTGTTTCGACACTTTAATGCGGCAGCGATAACTGCATAGACATGGTGAACAAAAGTTATAATGTACTCGATTTCTCGGAAATAGAATTCCATTGTTTATTATATCAGTTGGTTCGATCTTTGTAGTTTTTAAAGGGATTGTCACTATGTTCTATGTGTTTTCATGCATGTTCATGTTGACGTTATTTTTTCCTGCGAAGAGCCTAGCACATAAAGAGAGCGAACGGATGAACACATACAGCAATCCAGATAGTCTCATTCGATTCTTTTTGAAATGAAATCTATCATAACAAAAAAATAGCGCTGTTCTTATTGCAAACTTTTTTTTAAAGGTTTAAGCCGCATCTCAACCAGAAGGGTCATTAGCGGCACTGAACAAGGTGTCCAAAGGGACATTGGAAGTAGCACGATTCTAAGGGGAGCCATGCTGCCATCCTTGACTAAAAAGGAGCACCATCATGGACTCCACCTCCAACTCTGTGACAGAGTTCCCGTCAGAATCCTAGAGAAAGCGCTGCCGTCGCTCCGTTGGAAAACAACGGGCGTCGCTCGCCTCTTCTCGTGTTCTTGAGAGGCTGAGTTTGGCATTGGATGGGTGATCCAGGTCCTGGAAATCCAATCTACTCCGAACATAGCTCATTAATGCTATTAGTAGGAGTGGTATCTCTCTGACGGGATACTGTCATCCTCCTTTACCTCTTTTTCGAAGATTTAGGACCCCATTGCACCTCTGTGGGGCTACGTAGATCCTTGATAACTCGGAGGGGAAAAAAATGAGGGGTACAGTGATGACCTCAAAGTGGTTGAAAAAAAAAACGCAAAAATAAAGTAATACAACTAAGGCTAGATGTAAAATAGGCTAATAACTATATACATTCTACTATAATACAATCAGCAAAGTGTAATAAAACTACGACTAGATGTATATAAATATATCACAGATCAGATATCACAGTTCGTAGTAGAGCTCAGCGGCTATTATACTCTTCGTCTTAGTACATAAATCTAGTTTTTCGTTTAAAATAATAAAACAGCTTGGAACTTTTGATTTTGGAGGAAACGAACGGTTTTCATTGTAAAAGTTGTGGAGGTCAAGTCGACTGGATCGAGGGAAAACCTCAGAAGAAAGGAAGTGACCGGTCTCTAATCCTCCAATTAGTTCCTTAATTTGGACGAAGGAAAAAAAGAAGAGAAACGAAAGGATGAAAGGGGGGGGGGGGAGAATGTGGAGACCCGAAACCAATTCTCAGGTCTTCGATTTAGTGTGAGTTGGAACCTAACGTCTGCCAGGGCGGTCTAAAGGGTGATGGGGGGGATTTGTGTTGGGTGGAGAGGGTAATACTTTGTCCTGGGTGGGGGTACAAAACTGTTGGAACGGGGGAATTTTTTTTTTTTTTTTTTTTTTTTTTTTTTTTTTTTTTTCGTTAATCCCCGGCCGTCCCACTCCATTTCCACAATCCCGTCGCGTATCCCCGGTAATTGTCCATCGTCTCCGAGCCCCCCCATCTTCGGCCGGGCACCCTCGGATTTTCAGGGTAGCGAAAGTCCCGTTGAGAGCCCGAAGTATGGGAAACAACAATTATATCGCGCTAAGACGGGAGGGGGTGCGGAGTTGATACAGACTTAGGTTACTTACGGAGGGAGTTACGGCGATGCGGTGCGGAGGGGTGGGCTTTTGTTCTGTCAGCAAGAGTGTGAATCAGAGTCACGCGCCGTTCGGAATCCGAAGCGAGGGAAAGTGATTAGATCCGTCGCTCTGCTGCTCGCTGTCCCCTCATTGAATCCACCAACTTCTCTGAAGCTCCTCAATCATCCAAATGCACCAGAAGCCGCCTGCTGCAGATGTTGATTACTTTTGATGAGCGCCCGCGCGAAGCGATTCAATTCATTAACGCATCAAGTCCAATTCATTTAGTAAACAGTCATGCAGCATGATCGTATGAACGAATTTTCGTAAATTACCGTACTATATTATGTTACATTGTTTTGAAAATTAAGGTCACTGAGGGGAAAGAAATTGTTAACTACCAATTTTATGGCAAAAAACTCTAAATAATATTCTGCGATTCAAAAAGAGATTTTGGATTTTTACCATTTTTACATTTTTATCGATTTTGTAGCACATTTTAACGAAATTTAATTACAATTTTGAGCATAGCTTTGAGATTTAATTTTTAAATTACCAACTTCATAGTTGATAAACTTTATTTGAGTAATATTCTGCTAAAAAAAAAATGAAAACACCGATGTTTAGCCTTTTTTGTCATTTTTTGTGATTTTTTTTTAGTACATTTTTTGAAATTTGACCAATTTAATGTGCTCAAAAAGTGTTGTCCAACGAACTCATCCTTTCTTTTGAAATGCTTGATTTTTTGACGAAAGAACGAAAGTTTTTATCTCAATTCTATCGAGAGTTATCGTCTGGAATGACACATAGATATATATATATATATATATATATATATATATATATATATAAAAGCGTTAAAATCCAGGAATCATTTCAGAATGCCTCAAAACAGATTTCGATTTAAAAAATTTTTGAAAATTTTTATTTTTAAATTTTTGACGCCATTGCAATAGCTTTATTTTCAAAGAAAATTCGCTAAAACGAGTCCATACAAAAAACTCTGCTAACTATTACCCAAAGGTTTTGTATTGGATAGTCTCCTATTACACTGGTCCATAATTAGTCATTTAACTTAATGTATTGCACATTATCTAAATGTAATTACGTACACGGAGGCACAGAGCAGATGAAAGAACTACGTTTTTCGGCGAATATTTTCGTACATAACGAAGCTATTGCAATGACTCCAATTTTGAATTGTTGGTTATATTTACAACGAGTTTTTGCTACAAAATGTGTTCCTAATTAACGGTTTATTTTTATTTATATTTCATTTTTTTTATTCAAAGTGCTCAAGTTTCAAAACGATGTGACATAACATAATTCACTCATTTAATCATGCTGAATGACTGGAATTTATTGTTGCTTAGCTTCACCATTCTACCCCGTCCAGTACTGTTTGTAAAACACAATATTCTCCGAATCATATGCTCTCTGATGGTCTTATAATAATGTCAATTTTATCATAATTTGTTTCCTCAAATTGATAATATGATGTCATGGAAGTTCTCCATCTTGATCATATCTGTTCGTCATTGATAATTTATATATTTATACGAACGGGGTAAAATCCCAATCACAAAAAGAAAATGGTACACATCTGTGAATAATGGGGGGGGGGGGGAATAATAAATATATTTAATCACAAAGAGCTGGAAAATTAATGTAATTAAATTAACCTCTGTATCCTAACTAATGGGTCGTTAAATGAATAATTCGTTCTAATAAAATGAGACACAAATAATTCATTCGATCTAGTGGAATAAGTAGGCACCTAAAAGTTTAAAAGCAAGAGGTGGAGTATCGTGCAGGCCGTTCAATGATTTATGAACGAAAATAACTTCATAATCTTCCATCGATTAGCTAGCGAGTGCAACCCTAGAGATCCCATTATTGATTTTTTGGTAAAAATGCCTACATTCGTTACCCTTTTATAAAAAATATATTTCAAAAATTTGTGTTGTACCGTTTCGATCGATTTGATGTATACATTATAGAAGGGGTTCTACATTATTGAAGCAAATTCGAGGCGACTTCTAACAAGGGCAACATAAAGTTGTTTAATACAGTTTTGATTTCGGATATCCTTGTTGTCTTTGTCAAAAATCCAAGCTGACGAAGAGCGCAAGATACGAAAGAGTAATAGTGGTTTGCCAAGCTTAACCCACTGTCGAAAACTACGCGTAAATCCCTTATTCTGCTACACCTTTCAAGCGCCTTCCGACCTACATTATAATTTTCAACAATTGGTGATATAGATGTAGTGAATTTTATACAACAACATTTGATGAGAACCCATTCAAGAGACAGTAAGCTAGTAAAAAGTCTAGGTTTCTCTGTATGATGCTCCCATCGCTCACTGCTTCGATGATTTGAAAAATTTGTGGATCATCTGCAAGAATTGATATTTGTACATTATCAAAAATGTCACAAATATCGTTTATAAACAATTAAAACCACAGAAGGCCCAAATTTTCGCAAAGTAAGAATAAATACCATTGCTACTATGTTACCTGAAAATTCCACTATTGTCATCATATCAGCTGATATTTACAACGCAATTTCTGTCTACAGGTTCCACTATCTAGCGATCATTAATGGAATTTAGAGCTTGATCGGCTCAAACAACATATTCGCTAGCAACGCATGATGAAATGATGTAGAAATCTGGAGGTGTTTTTTCGAATTTGCCCTTAGGGAGAGCGAACCGTTAAACCTACAGCGTTGCGGATGGTTTCAATCAATCAATTGGGATTATATTTATTATTGACAAGCATAAAATCATTTCTGATACCTTAAACGTTTTCGGCATCTCGATTTTTGAATGTTTAGCCCTCTAATTCTACCTTTTAGGGTTGATAAAAATTGATGCCGATGTTACTGGCACATCCCTGGACGAGGTATATATATTTTAGAGCCAAGTTTTATAAAGGTTAGTACTGTAGTTTCAAAGAAAAGCTCTGGACGGTGCATTTTTTTTTTTTTTTTTTTTTTTTTTTTTTTTTTTTTTTTTTTTTTTTTTTTTTTTTTTTTTTTTTTTTTTTTTTTTTTTGGATTCTACGCATCTTGAAACGTTAATCAAAAAATTTTCAGAGGGGTTAACATTTTTGTCTTGGACGATTACAAAGGTTCATTATTGAAAATAATAAACCAAAAGCGCTCTTGGGAAGAGAAAACCTATACAGAGAGCTGGAATAAGCAATTTAATTGTCAAGTTTTATAATCATTCTGTAAATGAATTCCTTAAATTTCTGCAAGTAAATGGGATTTTCTACGTAAGTGCTTTCATAAGTGTTGGTGAAGGGGCGACAGAAAACAGGAGGGCCATGTCATGTCGAGGGGTTGCAATAAAAGATATCTCATTCAGAAATAATGAACCTTTGTGTAATATTTTGCGGCGTGATTTTGAATACCTAATTGGAAAAACTAATGCTTCTTAGCGCCTCACCTCGTTCCCTTGATGTCACAATGATAATCAGTCGAGTCAACTATGTATTTGTTTAAAATTCCTCTTCCGAAACGAGATTTACTGGTGAAAGAGTCTGGGCGCTGCCAATTGGACGATCTCCAGCTAACCTGACATGGCTTCTGATTTGGATACTCGACTCCTGCACGTCTTTTAGTTCTCAAGAAACACGGCAAACTAATTTCGCTTTCGTCAAAATAAAACTTTCAGCTAACTGTAGTCAGACCACCCACACGGTAAAGTAGCCCGAAAATACAAACATAACTTACAGGACCGATCAAACATCAAACAGCGGAAAGCTCGTTCAGTACAATCTTAGAAATGTTTAATGTTGGAGATATGATTCGAAAATGGCTATATTTTTTCCAATGTTATATAGCCAACTTTCGAATCAATTAGCATCGATAATACCTATTGATTCGAACGAATGAACTTGTTTAATTTAACCCTATTTTAGTTTAAAATTATATTCAGACATATTTGATTAATTTCCTATAACCGAATTCTCAAAGTTTGAGACCATGGTGTTCATTTTAAAATCAATTTTCCTTCGAGTCTACCAAGTTGTATAAAAAAGTGCTGTTTTCATTTACGGGGGGATACAAAAAAAGTTCGGAAAAAATTAAATTTCCACTCACTTTGTCGTAATAGACCATTTTGAACAACTTTGATATCTTATCTACCTGTCTGTCTGTATGTTCACAAATCTTTGTAACAAGTTTAATTTCATCAGTTTGCTTCAGATTTTCATGAACTGTTGAGGAAACATGCGGGTTACGCCGTAGACGGTACCGTTCCACTCTCTTTGCTCACAAATCAATACTTCACTCCGCGCATGTGAACAATTAATACATGAAGCATAATTTTGTCTTTAGTTGTTCGATCTCCCTTGAGTTTAGAAAGGTTTTCGAGAAAATACGATTTGATCATTCCGTATCAAATTTTTCACAGCATTCCGTTTTCAATTTCCATACGACAACGATTACATTTTCTGAATATGTGCTGGTTAGGCTGAGAATAGTCTCCGACAGATTTCATCAATCTCACATTTTTTAATTTTGCTTCCTCACTATCAAAAGTAAGGAAGCTTCTTGTTCGTGCGAGAAGTCGAAAAAATTGTGGCTTCCAAAATAAAAATTTCCACTATGTAGTTTTAGGTTGACGTTTAGAAGCTTGCTGATCAATTTTTGTTCCAAGTCTGTATATCTCTTATAATGTATGTCTGTGTATCTGAGATGAATCCTTGTCAACCCCAAAACTATACCAAGTTTTAGTCTTATTTTGATGAAATGTTTAGGTATTGAGTAGATTGGTTAGGCCTTTCTCTAAACCAATAGCAGCCTGCACACATTTGCAAACGTGAATTTCTTATCACGTCGATTTCTCATCATATGTTTGTCCGATGGCGGGAGGGGGCTATTTGGTATATATCCAGGATGATGCTATACGTATTTTATCACGAATTATTGTGTAATATAGTAGTATGCGCAAAACTAATTTTTATTGGTTGACACTCCGAGACCAATGGGCCGGTTTTGATGAAAATTTAGAAAATTGTGCGGGTTAACGTCTAGACAATATCCTACTAATTCCATCGCGTTATACATACTTTATATGGTTATATGCCTTTCGATTGATGGTACAGTATGCACATGCGTAAACATGAATTGAAGCCTCATCTATATCAGCGGGACTATACATATTTTTGATCTTGCCAAATACCGTTCTTCATTTCGTCAAAGATAGAATAAAGGTGGCGAAAGAATGACGTCATGGTTTGTCCGATCTCAACGGTCGACCCGTCGTTCCAGGAATGCAGTTAGCGTGCTGGGGAGATTTTCATTGTCATTAGTCACAGTCCGGTCGCATGCGCGTGCACCTCCGCGCGCCCCCTGACGCAACGAAATCCTCCAGATCTTGTATCTGACGTTTCTCTCACGCTAATCGTCACGCTACTCGGCTATGTGAATGCCTAACAGATGAGGGCACCAAGCGTCATATAAACATTCATGTAACCACCATCCTATATAGGGTTAGTTGTCACCATAATACATGGATAGTATAAGTAGCCGGAGACTAAGCTGTGCTGGAGGGGTTCATGATATATAAATCATCAGCAGTTTCTAACCAAATGTCAGAATTTTACGTTGAATAGAAAAACAGTTCAGAGCTCCATTACCGGATCAGGAAGTCTTTCTTTCCCGTTGTACTTATGCAGAGGTCTTTCACAGAATCTATTTCAGGTTTCCGCATCGTGAGGTGAGTGAGAATGGAAGGAGAGTTTGTCTAACATTATCTTTTTTCAGCAATCCACTAGTTTCATCCTACTAGATTTTCATTCAAAATATTACTATCGTAGGTTTAATAGATTAATAGTGGAATAAAAGGAGTAGTAAAAGACAAGTGGATACCTACAGGTAACTCAATAATTTATTTTTCAATGGTAGAGTAGAGGTGTATCGAGAGTAGTAAAAGAAAAGTAGATACAGGTTAACTCATTAATTTATTTCTCACTTATAGAGCAGAGGTTTATCGGAAAACAGGAATTCTGCTGATAGTCTCTTACCAAACAGTTTTTACAAATATAAATGGAGCACAAACACTTTGTCACTTGTATTGTTGTTTCAACAGTCTTGTTCTCTAAATAAATGCATCCATCTCACGTAGAAAATGAAGAAAATTATGGGTTTTTAGTTGTCCAGGGTTGCTTTCCAATCTGAGCCTTCTTATTCAGCATTTCAACGGATCCTCGTTTCCACATTTCAGTATTTTGTGAAGACGATAAAAGACAACTTAGACTATTGCGAACTATTGTGAGCTCAATCAAGTGCTCATGCACTTCGTGAGACAAGAGAAAAATCTCTTAAGGGGAAAATTTTAAATGTTGCAGGTATCATTTTGACATGAACATGTCTAATGATTGGTTTCTGACGAATAAATACTGAGTGTCGTGCCCGATCCTTGTAACTTGTTAGTTTCTCCAATAAACACGATCGGAGCCTTGCTGGAAGCAGAGTACAGACAGGAGAGAAAGACTATTGGAAATGGAAGAGCGCCAGTTTGGGATACCACATAAATACTTCTGCTCGTGGGCTCAGAGCTCAATCTGATCTCTGACCCACTGCTGACAACTTGCCTTCTCATTCATCTTCCTCAAACCTCTCTCACTCAGTTTGCCTTCTTTCAATCTTATGCTGCGGTATCTTTGATCTGATGTTTTTCATAGTTAAGTTCATTCTTCTAATTCTCCTTTTATATTATATAATACAAGCTAAGGTACTTACGAATCTTGCGCCTAGATAATGAGAGCTGTGGGTTTAAAGTCAGCTATTAGAATGAGCTACTGGCTCAATGTCCGGAGATTTATGTTACAGGCTTTAGTCCAGTAATTAGTCCTACAGTTGCTTAGTCCTACAGGCTTTCCAGCGATTAGTGCTTCAGATGACAAACTCACACTCATCCGTCGTTATTTGGAGTCGTTAAATTCATTCGCTAAAATGGTTCAAATTTATCGTATGCAGCAATAACACTATGAAATATCAAAGCAGTCATGATATGATCATTAAATGAGACCATCGAATCGACTTTGATCAAAATCTCAGAACACAGTAAGACATCAGGAGAGGATACACAATTGGCTCTTGAGATATAGATTAAGTTGAAACAGTGCTTGAAACAGCAGTGTGGAAGCAGTGTGTTGTGAACTTCTGTAACGTATTTTTATGGTTTCCTAATCAGTCAAAATGTCGACACGAGTCTGATCTAAATAATTATCTGATGATTGGCAGTTGATGCATGCGTAGGAGCAGGTGGGATACAGGAATAAAAAAACAAGCAGACTCGACTCAACTGACCATTCTTTTCCCAACTACACTCTTGTTATCATTGCACCGATCTCCAACTCGCACCTACCTTTTTCTTCCTTACTTTGGGTGTACGGTAATATATGTCGTCGAACTCTGAGTAGGTACGTATTTCCACATACATAGACTGTGTATAATGATACTCTGATATGTGATAAGTCTGTGACTCATATCCAGTAAGCCATACGGTGGTGGTCGCTTCTGAACCATGTCTTCGGCATATTTTGTACTGAAAGTGAACGGCACTAGTCTTTTCACCAAACTTAAGGTACTTTTCCGCTTGGTCTTCTGCGAAATTTGTCGCCAGACTGTTCTTTCCTTAAGTCTTAGCTCAATCTCTCGCCACTCTCTCACAGGTACCTAGGTAGTAGATGTGAATCAAGCTTATAATTACATCACGCTGAATTGAGTGACTGTTACAAAAGAACTGAGAAACCTCCTACCAGATATATAGAGCTATTTTCTCAGCCCCCTTCCACCATATCATTATTTCATTTCTTGTGGAACAGATTGACCATAAACGTTTATACTTGTGCTTCAATGTTTCAGAATAATTAAATTTTTTCGTAAAACGACCGAACCGTTGATTCCATAGCCCCCATCGAAAAATTTTTGGGGGGTAATGTTAATCGGAGCGGGCAATATGTTATACAGGACCTGGTGAACAATGAGACACGTGGCGCGAGAGCGTTTCCCGAAACGCGGCTGGGATGTAGCCCTCATTTGGCTCTTTATGATGAGAAAGAGTGAGTGGGAGGGGAAGCTATGGATACTGAATAGAGTGAGAGGAGGGGTGACGTAGAGCGAGTTGGAGTGAGAGGGAAAGGGTGGCTTTGAAAATGAACGTTTTCGCCTTTTGTGGGAGCTGAAACAAAGAGCAGCAGAGCATAATAGCGAGCGAGGGGTGGGAGGGGGATGTATGAAGGAGGCAGAGGAGGGCGAGAGTACTGAAACAAGCCCAGAACAAACGTAATTCAAGATAATATTACTTGCCAGTGCTTGGCGAACGTTATGAGGGTCCAGGAAAGAAGTATTTTTGGGAGCTAACTTTTGCTTCTAATCAAGGGATGATATTCGAATATTGGGTATTGCGCAGTTTGGAATATTCCTATGCTTATGAATATTGTAATAACTAACCCATAACACACAGACGGGACACAAATGAATTGATGCAGAATGCCCTAAAGAGGAATTCAATATCTGCCAAAGCCTGTGATGGCAAAATTCGTCCTTCGTATATTCTCCGAAAATGTTTGCAGAATTAGACAAAGTTGTGATGTACTCTATCCGTATTTGTGGGATAGTATTCGAATATTAGGCTTCAGTATGAACATTTTTTTGGCTACTCAGATTTTATTAATTATATTTCTATTCTTACTTGTTTTTAGCAAAAATAATGTTTAAAAAAAATCATTTATGGAAACCGCGAATTATGCCGTACATACAGAAAACATGGTCAATGTTATTCCGTTCTACGTATCTAAGTCCGAATGTGGGACAAAGACAAATCGGTACAGAAGCGCCGAAAGAAAAACTTGATTTCCAAAGGCCTATGATGGTTAAATTGTTGCTGAATCAGCCGAAATCCAGATCTGGAATTGTTTTTCTACCCATCTATGTTAATCGGATTCATCTATTGTGCATGGGCAAATAATAACAATTTATCGATCTCTTGATATTCATAGAAAAGCTGTGCGAAATCCCTGAATAAGTATTCGAAATTTAAGGGTACCTAGTTAACCTAGTTAACCCAATACCAAAGTATAAAAAGGAAGTACTTGTACTCAACTTGCTTTTGTTTCTTTCCTTTCTAAAACCTCAAAAGTTTTGAACAATTTTTTTTTCAAGTTAACATGACTTTTTGAAGGAATTCGATGAATATACGGTACTGAAATTTGCAAAGAAGTTGTGACACGTAGAAAGTGAGATAAATTTTTGATTTTTGATTAGAAAGATTTGCCAACCTCCTTTATAATTACAAAGCTTCCTTCATTTCGTTGAGGAAAGCTGGAATGCTCAGGAAAAACTTTCTATACAAAATATCAGCTGAAAGTAGTAATCCATCCCAGAAGTTTGAGCATTACGATCCACCGAAACCACCGGTCAAGATGAATCATCCGGTCGATGTTTATGGCTTCATATCTTCAATGTTAATATTTCATCCTGGAAAAGAAATACTGTAAATTGTGATAGGTGTAGTTGAACGAGAGCAATATTGACGAAAAAATAAACATACATATAAATCTTTCCCGTTTTCTTTTATTGCTCCCGATGTTTTTTTCGAGAAAAACACGATATAATGTTCGTCACGAGGACAAACAGCCAAAAACTTAGGTGCTCCTTAAATCTTCCCAAAAAAACCAGACGATCGTTACTGGGAGAAAAAAAACGGTTAAAATGAACTGTAAATCATCACTCACGGTTATCGTTGACGATGAAACCATGCAGAAATGTTTTTGTTTAAATCCCCTCTCTATCTCTCCATCTGTCTCTCTCTTTTTCTTGAAGAGAGAGGAAAAGAGAAAGGGGGAGGTTTTTTGTGGGTTTTTTTTATCAGACGTATGGGTGCGGGAGGTTGAAGAAGGTTGTAGGAGGTTGAGTGCAGGAAACGGTCTGAATTTATGTTTGCGAGGTTCCTAGGGGTGAAATGTGCCCGGTTCCCGGAGCGGTAGTTTCCAGATCTGCTGGCGTAGTTACACTTATTCTATTTATGTCCCCCCACTCCGCCTGGCGACCGTTAGCCAAAGCGCCAAAGGGTTTTTTTTTTTTTTTTTCTCTCGCAAAGCCTTTCTCTGACCCATTTGTGTATTGGACGAAATCCCCGAGAAAATAATGAGTGAAAACAAGGAGGCTCTCGAGGGGGTCGTGAAATATATCGGGACGTACGAGGCGGCCTTAGACTTGTTTCTCGCTGTACTGTCCAGAAAAGATGGTGGACAGATTTCTGAATGCGATTCCAGCGGCATTTCAGCTAAATTACACAACAATATTTATTAATTTGTTTAATATTACGCATATTATGTTAAATATTATCCATTAAACGTGTCTGAGTTCTGAACCAATTATAGAAATCTTGAAAGTATTATAATATTTATTAAATATAATATCTATCTTTAGGTATTATAATACCTATGTACTTCATGGACACAAAAGAGAAAAAGGAATATCGAATCACATCACTAACGGATAGCAAAAAAATGAATCGGGAGCCAAGAACGAGACCGAGTTCCTGTGCCAGTAAATCTCGCTTCTTGTGAAACCACGTTTTTTTTTTTTTTTTTTTCTGAAGCAATCCGGTTGTTTTAGTATGAAATAAAGGTTCTTGACGAACGTCCAGCCGAAAGTTGAAAAGTGTGTGAGTATTAAGCATCCTGGATGAAAACCAATAAAAATCATGACTGAATCTGCGAAATTAACAAAATTGAGATTTTATTTTCTTAAGCCCCTGGATAAAATGAAAATAGTGTATATAAAGAGCAAAATGAAAAAGAAAAAATCTGGGCAATATGTCTTGCGATACCTGAGAAAAATATAGGTACCTGAAATCTCCCCTTTTAAGGGTGTGAGGGGGGGGGGGGTCCCCTATATGTGCTAATAATCAATTCTCTGCATACCTCATCGCTGAACTCAAGAGCCTCGGTCTTACGAGCCGCAACTTATGATAACCTATTCTGATCTTGCTCCAATGGCCAGATCCCTCACTATTCGTAAATTCCAAGTCACTCAGAAACTGGGAACAATAAAGGATTTTCAAAATAGATTTGATGTTATTGATATTGGTGTATTCATTAAATACTGAAGCGTACACCAGTCATTCTGGAAAAAAAAATCAACCTGTTCTCTGGTCGTTTCAAAAGGCTGAAAACTGGATGGAAAATACCAATGTCATGAAATATCACGTTTCAAATTATGATATACATGTACCAGATACCTAAGCTATCAATGTAGAACGTATATTTTTATCTATATAAATCGATATGCAGTAGCACAGTAATCTATCAGTCTTGTTATGTTAATTGAAGATGGGAAAACATGCAAAGTTTTTCGTCCCTTAAACCTGAGAAGAAAGCTATAGAAAAATGTATGTGCTGTAAGTAAATGAAATCTGCTGAACTCTTGTGAGCTCTGGAGCATATAACACTTCCAGTTCGACCTTCCGGCGTCATATTTAGGTAGGATGGGTGTCTCAAAAGTCTCAAAGAAGCTCAGTTCCACATTTCATCATCCTCGGTTGGAAAGGGAATCAATGAGCCTCAACCCTCACTCAGCTGATCAGGGTGGCTCTGTATTTTGTCATTTTGGTCCAAATTCATGACACGGTGAAATCATTTGTTTTATCTAATAGCAATCATTTTCTTTACAACCCTTATCCTCCTGAGATTAAAAATAAGTTCTTTCTAACCTACGTTATACATGATAATTTTGAATGCATCTTTGGGTGTGAAGCACCCTGATCTGCTGGGTGAGGTGAAAACCAGCAAGCTACAGCGAATTCCATGTTCTACCATTTTAGCCATCAGGCTTAGGTGCGTTTAGCGGAAAAACTAGTTTATCATAACTTCATTGTTGAATCAGCCAATATGAAGGAACAATGTGCGAGGGTCCTACCGTTGAACTTTCGGGTCTGACCACTCAAAGCGGCATTGGTATTCAAATTGCTCTCTAACGACGAGACAAAAGATCCTACCTCAAGTTGCCGGGGCTCGGCTGATGGTGACAAAGGGAAGGGACGGAGAAAAGACGGAAGGAGCCCGTGATTTAGCTTCGCCCGACGGCGAAGATCCCTTTTGTCCGGGACATCGCAAATTTTATGGGGCAGACATGAAATTAACTCAAAAGGCAGCCTTTTCGCAAGGGGCGCTTTACAGGGTCTTCCATTTCCTTATGAAATCATAAACAAAACAGTGAAGACCTTCCCCCTGCTTCCCCTTCTGACCAAGTTGGGCGCACGCCAACCCTCTCTAGCTCTCACCCCCGCTACCTCCTCCTTATTTCAACCCCTTTTCCAGAGGGCTAATTAATTTCTCGGAGATTAATCCTCTCTCGTCGCTATTGTTTTACTATGGTAGGTACCTTCCAGCTGAGCTGAAAACGGCTCCCCATCCAAACGTCTCGCGTCGCGACTGCTTTATTTTCTGTTTCTTGTCACGGAGGAAAAGAGGAAATTTCAAACCAGAACACTGGAACAAGACTGAATCCCATCTACAAGGTTTATTCTCAGTGAAAACATTTCCATAACTACCCACATTGTAGGCATGGTGTACCCATTATTTTCGTAATCTGAGAAGAAAACGTCCTACTCAACTCAAAATACGTTGGCATTGTCTCGCACCCTCAACACCTTCTTCGTTGTCCCGTTTTAATCTTCAAACCTCTTCACTGTGCTAAAAAACACAATAGATACGTTTAGATACATTTAAAGAGTCATACCAATGTTCTTTAAAAAAATGTCTAGGTACTGAATAATATTTCCACGGTTTTTTCCCCACTCAACCGTCACTTACCATTTTCTAGTTTATTAGGTCAGAGTAGTCTCAAAATGAAGACAAGGAATAAATAAACAATTATAAGGATATTTGGTCCAAATACAATTACACATATTTTGAGTCTTAATAGATAAGATTCCACGAACCATTAGCCATTTTCATCATCTTGTTAATACAAATGTTGATAAATTTCCTGAATCTATATTTTAATGAATTTACCTTTCAGTTTCTTTTCCCGTCAACTCTTGAGGACAGTGCTGTTGTTTTGTACCCCAACAAAAGAGACATTCGCTCATCCTGAATGCTCATAAAAAGTACAACTCAAATTAGAAAATTTTGCAGAGTAATTACAATGCACTTCGGCTTCAATATGGATAGGATGGTATACTCAATAGTGAGGGATGAATAAGAATGTTACAGAAAACTGAGATGGAGATATATAACGCAGATCAAGACAACAACCACTCTATCTTCAACGTCGTGAGGGCCTCCTTGAAAGATCTATCCTGGAAAATATGTAGAAATATGTAGATTTGAGGTACCTCAATAATGAAGAATCACTTAGCTGAGGGACTCTCATCGAAATAGATTATTAATTGGCACCCTGGAGAAAATCGACACGAGCCTTAGTTGCGAATCGTGTGATATCGGAATCAGGAGTGAATGAGAAGGAGTATTTGTGCAAGGATCGCTACTACCTTAGTCTATTGTAAATGTACACCAGCTACATAAGGTTAATAGGTTGTGAGTGACGATGTTGGGTAATGTTAAACAGAAATACAAACAAGCATACAACTTAAGTAAAACTCCTAAACTCTTTATTTCAGAAATTTTTAAATTTGGCCTGAATGTTAACTTTAGATGGAATCTAAGGTAGACTTGGGAGGAAGTGATGATTCAATTTCAATTCTGCAATATGCGAAAGTCTCTTGACGAGCCCCAGTCCAATTCAGTTGAGGACCTGACATGACGCTATATATGCTTTCACACATGCAGTCTTCTACACTCTTGGTTTCGTCTCTTTTTCTTTAATCGTAACATAAATAATGTTGGGAACAAAATTAATAACGATATTATCGGTTTTAACTTTGATCTTTTTTACTGCATTCTATCTTTCTAGAATGTTTATTACCTTAACAAAGGAGTTTTGTAGCTTTGGCCAGGATATTATGTAAACGTTGAACTTGATTGTTTGTTTCTATCGCAGCATTGGAAATAACCATGACCCGGGAAAGCATCACCCGGTGGAGCTCCGAGTGCCAATCCGATTAGTCCACGAACTCTTGAAAAATGTTTTTCGCATTTTTTGTAATTAAAAGCTTCAAAGATGTATTCGGAATCGGAAAAATTGTCCATCTCGCATGCTTAGAATGAAAAACTCTCATTTTTGGGTTCTGATCCAAAAAAAATGTTTTAGCATTTTTGCCTTTCTCGATGTCAAAAAACTTGTGCTCCCCTTGTATAGCTGAAACTAAGATTTGGTTTATACGATGATTATGTAAGCACGTAATTACAAGCTTAAAAACAACTTACGCCTTTTCAGATCACTTTATTTAGTTTATCCAATATTATTTTCAATATCGAAAACTCCCAACAAATGCTTCCTACAAAAAACGATAGAACCTTCGTTGCAATACCCGGTGTCTCGTTAGGGGACTAGGCGTTGTAACAAGTTGTCTCCCTCACGTGATTGACCCGCCGAAACCTCGTGGTTCCTCCCGGTCATTAAAGACATCATTACACCAAGTTCGGCCAGTTCTCTAAAACTCGTCTCTCAGTTAGCTCCCGAGTGTCGTTATAAACGTTGTCGCGTGTTCTCGATCCTCGGAGCCGCGGCAAAACGTCAACACCCTGGCCCAAGGAGGCCGAAGGTTCACCCGCCATTGTAGTTATAAGTTAAGCGACCATTAAAAGTTGCTCTCTCCGCTTGCGGCTAACGACCTTTGTAACGATGCTTTTCCACCTTTCCCAAAGGTCCCCTTTCAAGCTTGTTTGGGTACATGTTCTCTCACCTTCTACGATCAGTTCGGGAGCAAAGAGCTTCAGGCCCTTTGCACACTTGCGATTTCTGTCTGTAGTTATGGACTTTAGCTTCACGTAGCTACACATTTCGAGCCTCTCCAAACAACCACTAGTGGGAAAAAGGAGCATGTGAAGCGTATGTTGGATTGGGGGAAGCTTAAAGACATTCAGCATTCCAAATATGATATGCTGTACCCATCTAGGTATATGTCTGAATAATGCTGAAGTGACTCGCTATATTCCCATGTAAAAAACTGCAAGTTAGAATAGTAGATAACGTTATAGGGTTCATTAAAATTCTATACCGGCCCACTAGGAGTCTCTTGAAAGAGGCATGGCTATGTTGATGATGCACGGAGGAGAGAAAATCATCCTCAGTGAGCGTGAGGTACTTACTGTATGAGTCCTCATAACAGATGTGTAGACAGCCTTTACTTTTATCGACGTGTGCCTCCTAACTGGATGGACCTCAAGCTAACCATTCACCTGATTGGCTGGAGTTTACACCAATCTCCAGCCGAACATTACCTTGGTATGAATTATGTTTTCACTTACCAGTGTCGAAACTGCACATTCAGCAGTCAGAAGGACAGGAACAATAAGAGCATTAATGTTCCTTAAATAATTTGCACGAATGGCCTAAGCAGACCCAACTTCCAGGCAACGGTGGATGTTTTATTAACATCTTCTTAGTTGAAAAAGTTTTCATCAATGTGATCTTGTACTGTGTCAGAAGTTGGAAGAAAATCGGCTTGGGAGGTTCGGGTGTGCAATCTTCTTAGGCTACTGCATTACTGGAAAATAACAAAGAACTAGGAGTACGGCAGATGTCTGGCTCCCAATTCCTTCAGAGAGATTGGTAAGTGAGAGTTGTTACTTGGTGTGAGAGAACTGATCAGATGAGGAGTAGGGACAGGGTATGTATGGTATTCCTTTCGCTCTTTAGCTCATTCGTCTGCTATCTCCCTTTCTGTGCCTCCCTCCGCCTATTTGTAATATTTGGATTGCCTTGTATTGTATGATATTATTGGCAAAGTTATCCCACAACGATTAACGCCTTTCTTATCACATTCCTTATGGAATTATGAGACCAACCAGACCAAAAAATAGCCCAATCACTGGTAATTCACGCAGTAACTACTCCCTTACCTTCGTCCAATGACGAACACTGCAGGTAACAATGTACCTATGGGTCACATGTATGAATGTGTGTAAGGGCAAACCCAATTACGAACTTTTCAATGGTTTTATTAATATTTCCAAACTCGAAAGAGTACAACGATCCACCTCACTCATCCACGCCGATTTTCCTCTCCTTACTCCCCTAAAAACTTCTTGATACCTATGCATTATTTACGTGTAAGAGAAAACTTTCTTATTCAACCTACGATACTGGAATTCGTGCGGACCTTCAGATGGAACTACTAGGTAATGACAAGATGTATCACGACCCTGTTTGGCTAACTGATGTGTACATAATTATTTCTCTCTCATTATTTCTTTGCTAATTTTTTTCGTATTAACAAGCTCTTACAAACTGTCACAATACCATACCACATCATTTGTACTTTTAAGAATGCGAATTTCGATTTCCATCCGATCCATAAAATGGGGTTTCAAGATTATACTCAAGTATACAATTATCCTTTAGCGTAGTAATAATAATGAGACTAACAGTAATGACTTGATAAATTATAATGATCGACGTTTCTACACGCAACGTTTTAAATTGTGCCTATTTCAAAGTAATGCAATGCTATTACGCTGGATACGTGTTTCTCCCTTGCCGCTGACGACGTTAATTTCCTTTTGGCAATAATTGAAAAGCCCGAAAATTCAATTTCCAGCTCCCCAACCCACAGGAAATACAAGGTGAGGCATATCGGCTACTTACCCACTCAGCAGTCACTACCCGCCTGCCGCCCTAATGGAATTAGGTGCATTGGGGGTAGGTGAACAGGGGCAAGATAAAACGAACGATTAGAAACCCCGTTCAATGCGGGATCGCGAGCGAAGCTTGTCGAGCTAAACGCGGTGGTTGAAACATTAGTGGTAATTACGTGGCTGGTTGTCACTGAAAGGGGATTTGATGAGAGGGTAGTACCAGACTTGGGGTATCAGGAGCGACCGTCAAGAATCATCCGTACAATTAGAAACTATCTCATGCACGCAGGAAATTGCCCTCATCGCTAGATTCAGATGTTCAACTGAGTCTCTTAGTTTGGAGGCATTTCAGCAAATTGAATGAGCATAAATCGATCGACTTCTGATCTTCGTGAAGCAGCTATAGAGTGAAGTCTGCTGGACAAAATTGAACTACTTATATTCTTATCATTTAAAAATTTTCGTGCATACTATATTTTTTGGTAGTTTCACCACCAAAGGTTTCTGTATTTCCCACCGTTCCACGGGCCCAAAACTGATACTGAAACTCATTACTGATATTTTATAATGTTTTAATGGAATAATCATGAAAATTGCGATACTACTTTTTTTTCAACACCTACCTTTTAAATGAAAAGATATGTAAATCGCATTCCTACTTCTTTACCTTTTCTGTTCAATAGCTTCAACCTACCTTTTAGAAAGTATTCGTAGGAAATGAAGGTATTGCAATGGCTCAAAAAAATTTAAAATCAAAATTTTTGAAAAATTTATTAATTGAAATCCGTTTTGAGGCATTGCGAAACGATTCCTGAAGTTTGCGCTTTCTCATATGTAGGTATATGTATATTGGATAACTCTCCTTAGGATTGAGATAAAAATTCCGTTCTTGCACCAAAAAATCAAGCTTTCCAAATGAAAAGATGAGTTCTTTGGCTAGCGCATTTTGAGCAGTTTAAATTTGTCAAATTTCAAAAAATGTACTGAAAAATCACCAAAAATGGCTAAAAACGGCTAAAAATTGTTACATTTATGATTTTTAGCAGAATATTGCTTAAATAAAGTTGATATAATATAAAATAGAACATTAAAAAATTTATTCACAAAATTTTGCTGAAAAACGTACTTAAATTTTATTAAAATTTGCTATACAGTTGATAAAAACTACAAAAAAAGCTAAAAATCTAGAAGTTTTTTTTATAGCAGATTACTATTTAGAATAGGTACGTTTTTTGCAATAAAAATAATAGTTAACAATTTCTTTGCACTCTAAAAGCTCGAATTTCAAAACAAATTTACTTAATACAATACCATAACTTAAGAAAATTCGCTCATACGATCTTGCTGCATGACTGGTTGTATTCCAAACACCTAACCAAAAATGTTCCTCATGACTATATTTTAAATTCAAAGTTATCCATGCTGTTTTCTCATAAGGGAAGTGGAACAAATTTAAATCTAAACACGTACAGTTGATACACAAATAATTGATTCCTCACAAAATGCCAGAAACTACGAATTTTCATCATTCATTACTTAAACTGAGATAATCCTGCGTAATCATAAATATTTAAAACTCGATACACTGTTGAGCAAGATTTTCATCTCTTTCCCTCCAAGCTTCCTTTCCTATGCGGTTCAACGCTCTGAGCTGATTCGGAGCCGAGGCTGCCAACACTTTGAAAACATGACGTACGCCTCATTGACGTACGCCTTGCCCAAGAAACAATGTTTTTTCCTTCCGTGTATATAGCACCCCAAGCACTCAGTTCTGCCCGTTCAACATGTGACTCGCGGTTTTTCAGGTAGGCCTTCTATTTGAATCTACAAATCTTACCTAAATCGTTGTCGGAGATATACACGTACTTTGTTCCGACAGTCGACAACTTCATCTTCATCCAGTGACTCCAGTACTCTACTGATGGTCGGAAACCTCTCACGAACCAAAAAACTTGCGAGTTATATTACGAATGAAGACGTCATTGAACGAAGCGGCGGGTATTTTATTCCCGTAGGGTTTCATTCGTATAGGAGTGACGAAGGAAGTCTGGTCAGTCGTCACGGTCATCCCCCAGCCTTCACTAATGATCGAACAAACTGTTCTTGTGAAAATTCCTGTTAGGTTCTTCACTCGCCAAGTGATAGGTACTTATTCACCAACACCCCAGTTTATTTCAGAAGTAGTCGGCGACACTGTAAACAATCTCCCGAGCTTGAGGACGAAGTGACGAAATCGAAAGGAAGAAAATGTAAACGGAATCGATTACGGCATGCGAAAAAATTAGTAATATTCGATTACAGCAGTCAAAATTTTCGGAAAAATCAAAATGGTTGCTCGACTTTGAATCGGCAAGGCAGCCAATACTCAAACGTGAAATTTCCTTTCGACCACTTCTCAGCAAATTTTACCATCAAGGCTGTCACCGATTGTTGTCTCGAAACGCAAACCATCTCTGGTCGACCAATAGATGTCCCAAACCTAATCATTGAGTACTTCTATCGTGAACATTGTTGTTCTTTAGTATGGCCTAAAGTAGCTTGCACGCTGTTATTGTACCTGCTGTACCAGAAGCAAAGCACCATGATGAACCAACACAAGTCATGTAATTGGGGTTCGCCTGTTAAATAAATAAATATAATGAATAAATAAGTTACGTCTGCTGCCGAGAGAAAAGAGTTTTATGTGATGACTTCGAGAGATTCCCACCATGCGCATGCATTTTTTCTCTATGCATTCATGCGCGTGCGTCTTTACAGTCCTTATATCAAAACCCAAACCCATCATTTTTTTTTTTTTTTTTTTTTTTTTTTTTAGAAATTTTTAATTTGTTTATTAAAAAAACCTTTAATTTGACTAGGGAGAACTACATTTACGACGTTTCAGGAGACTCAGAGTTAGTTACCCTGATCGATACCGTCAGAACAGATGAGAACACCCAAGTAAACTTGCGATACCACCTAATTGGCACGGATCGTTTCCGTATCAGATAGGCCGGGAAGCACCAGGTAGCTTTTGTCCCCCACTTTCAACATCCGATCCGATCGCTTCGCCCCACAAACTCCCAATCCGCGACTCCTCCCTGACACTCTGGCTCCCAGTTAATTAGTGGTTACGGCGTGTCGCACTCTGAAACTGTTTAATATTCAACGATCGACGAAAGGGAGGACCACCTGTATCGAATCAGAATGGTTGCAAGGCCCCCGATCAGAGGTGAGCTGAATTTCAACATAAGACCATATGGTTCCGTCGTTGACACAATGTTGCGAATGCTTGTTTTGATCAATTTTTCAATAACAAAAACAATTTTCCTTCACTTAGAGTCATAGATATGCCGATTCAAACCAGAAAACACATCCAAGTACATAGAACAATATCCCTGGTTACCACATTCGCCTTTATTTTTCTATTGGTTGATGAAACAAATAGTAAGCCTGGTTACACAAAATCACGTCATAATACTCCTTGGGGATTTAGAGTTCATTTATAACTTTACATGTTGCTCAACTGATTGTATTTTTCGGAGCTGTTGAGGCAGCATACGGTTATAACGTAAATTGAAATCTTTCCAACGAGTGGTGAACCATTTCCGTTGGATGTTAACTGACTTACATTAATTTGTCTAGAAACGGCTCCGTTGTAAGTGGAAATCAATAGAAATCACTTCCGTAACACTTCAATTTTTTACAAATTTTTACCTTACAGACTTTTTCCTTACAAATGTTTACCTTACAAACTTAGCTTACAACTTTTTGACTGACTCTGATATATTTATGTCAAAACTTAACTTTTCCTGTTTGCGTCTGGCAAATTTTTTGCTGACCCCCACCCCGAAAATATAGATATCTATGTCTGAAAAGAAAATGAATAAAGTGGCAAATTTTTACGTCTCTCACATGTTTACCGATCCCCAGCCCGAAGACATCCGATAATATTATTATCACTAAATAACAATATCATCAAATATCAGTCAATGATATCATTTCCCTGTGCTTCTATGAAGTTAAGCTAAGCTCTATGGGGTAAAGAGTTCCAGTCATGCGGAAACCCGCAACAGTGGACAACGAAATGGAGATTCGAATTAAACTAAATATTTAAACGTCGAGTTCATCAAACAAAATTACAAAATATATCTAATAACGAGTACTTACTTTTATATATTTTTAAAAACGGTTGCCAAACTAACTCCTAGTTATTGTTATAATGAAAAATCTATAATCAGCTAACAACCCCAATAATCGCCTGATTGAGAGCGGTATTTTTTAAAAAGGGTTAGCAGAGGGTTTGTTACCATTCAGCTTTTCTTAACGAAGAAACTATCTCTGGTGAATGAGGAAGGAATAAATAGAATGTTGATTAAGGAAAAAGAGAGTTCTTATTTAAAATCAATAGCAAGAGATATATAAGACCTACCTTATTCTCTGCTTCTATCAAAAAAAGTATTTTATCTTGAAAGATGTAAGGACTTGGAGGAAATGATAAGGAATAAAAATTAAAAGAAAACAGATTATCAGGTTTTGGTGGCGGAAGATCTGCTGTAAGGTCGTTGGAAAAATGGGAACATAAAAATAAAAAGTTAATTTGAATTTAC
Organism: Adelphocoris suturalis; assembly: GCA_030762985.1. NCBI lineage: Eukaryota > Metazoa > Arthropoda > Insecta > Hemiptera > Miridae > Adelphocoris > Adelphocoris suturalis. Next base: position 48,312,526 of record CM061046.1, on the reverse strand, counting down.
CACGAGGAGTAGAAAATGGAGGATTAGAAGTTAGATCAGTGTTGAGGATAATTACCTAGAAAAGCTAGAAATGAAGTGGAAGAAGTGGGAAAATGGACAGTTTCAAAGCCCTGAGGCTGATTAGCTCTACCAATGTAATTGCCTATTGCTTTGACGGTTAGAAGGATTGGAAACAAGGTGTGAAGAAGTTAGGTCAGGGTTGATGTTGAAACACGAAAGGATGTACAGATCCCTATAGCAGATTACTTTTTGAATGGAAGAGTGGGCATCGTGGTACTTTGGAAATTAACGTCTTCATCACGAACTAATATAGGATATAAAGCGACAAGCTTAGAGTCACCTCCATCGGCTAAGCTCTAACGTCAACCACGAAGGAGTCCTTTGACACACGTGATATCATCAGAAGACTGTAACGTAAATTTAACTAGCTTACATGGCTGCATCTATCACAATGAACAAACTCAGTGATGTATCGTGGTTTTGACTCAACGAATGTTTATTCAGACAACTAATACGTGAACTACTGTTCATAACTAAGAAATGTTCTTGACGGCATAACTATCAAGACTGCTGCATGAGTAAAAAAACACTCAAGCAGTTTGCGTAAGCAGAACCAACTTTTCGAATCGGTCAGCTGGAGCTGTGGGTGAAGCCCGTCATTTCATTCGTCACTTGATGTCCTAGAAAGGCTCCCTCTCAAATTTCAATGTAATCAGAAAGACGACATAAGTATCAGCACCCCCAGCTGATAAGGATGGAGCCTGTAAGTTCATTCGTCTCTTGTTATCCCAGAGAAGCTTCCTATCAATTTCCAACGTCCAACGGTGAACAGGAGAGATTTTAGCTTACTCAGTCGATCAGGATGGCGCACCTCATTTTGCTCGTTTCTTACCCTATCAAATTTCGACGTCCGACGGTGAATAGGAGAGAGTTGAGCACAATTTTGCCATCGCTATGATTCATATTAAGGCTCGTGGTCAGCTGATCCGCACCAAAGTCAGTGAGGCACAAGTTCCAACATGGTAACACAATACATCGTATCAAAATTTGGTCCAAATGGGACTAGCGGTTTCGGAGGAGTAGTGAGCACAAAATGTTGTCCATAAATGTATATATACAAAGAAATCATATGTATAAATTATATATATATATATATATATATATATATATATATATATATATATATATATATATATATATATATATATTATATATATATATATATATATATATATATATATATATATATACTTTGGTTGATGGGTTTGGAAAATGACCAAAACTAGTCTGAGTGTGGATATTTTTTTATACACCCAGACTAGTTTTGGTCATTCACCAAGCCCATCAACCAAAGTTTATATATTGGACTAGTCATCTCCATCACCAAAAGTATGTATATATATATATATAAAGAAATCTTAAAATTAAGGACTACTGTAAACGTGTTTACTTACACCCTCTCAGACGCGAAGAAAACGCATCCCTGTCCTCAAATGCCGCCGTGCCGACGGCTTTAATATCCCTTTTCTGCGAAAAGTTGGTTAAAACTTGAAAACGTCACATTGTTGGCCTAGTTTGCATGTGAGAAAGTTGGTAGGGCGTTTTATATGCGATAGGTACGTACCATAATTCCATAAAGGCGTATGAAGCATCATCCTCAATGCTCCCGCTCTGATAACACGACGTTCATAACACCCATCATATTTTTTTTGGCGAGAAAAGAAACCTCCTCGTGAAGATGTATCAAAACTGCGCCGCACAGGAACTGTTGCTCGCAAACCCCGCAACATAAAAATGTTATAATATCGCGTAAAACGACCTCCGTTGATACGCGGCGACCGTCGTTGGCGACGATGTAAAATCTCTTTGAACCACTGTACCATCTTTACTGCCTCCGAGCCCCCTCAGGCCGCTCCGAGTTTTTACGGTTGCCCTGGCGCTCTACTTACTTACTACAAAAGGCCTTACGGCTCCCCGAGCAGTAAAAAAAGGAGGACGTTATGATCTCGTATTTTCCTGACGTTCGAAGAGGGCGAAGGCGAAATTTAAAGATCGTACACAACATGATATTTACGGGAATTCCCGACATTCTCATAACTTTTTTACATCTGCTTTGTGACAATGAAGCTCTAAGTACTGCATATGGCTACAGACTTATTTTACAGTGTTATGAAAAATCCGGTTCTTCCGCTCAAAATTAAAAGTCACTCGACTGGATCAAATTTTACGCGAGCGGTGTTGACGAATTCCAAATTCTAATAAGATTACATTCTCTAGCATTTTCACATTGAAAATGTCTTAGTCGACGGGCCAACCGAAAAATTTGTTACGCAAAGAAAAAAACTTGAATGATAATATTTTTTCTCAAAACGTGCATGGATGAAGTGAATCATGAAAAAATTATGTTCATGATGATTCTTTATTTCGTCCTACACCCAAAATAGTATCAACTTTGCTGAATGACACGTTGGTCTCATGATGCCCGAAACTTTGACGAGATTTAAAAATGTATGAAACCTAACAGCTTTGACTGAATCCGTACCATAAATAACAAATGACCTGTCGATTGTCTCGGCAACTTCACCAAATTTAGGTTAGATTGGATAAAATCCTCAAACGTTATGCGGGTTAAGACCTACATGGACACCTGTGATTTTTACTGTTCCCTGATTCTGTATTTGCACAACCTTACGAATTACAATTGTATAATTGCTTTTTGTAACTAGAGTACTTTACGCAATTTTTATCTGATTTCTACTAGTTTCTTGAGTATTACGTAGAATTCTTGTGATAAGCATAACTTGAGCAAATCACATCTCCAGGTTGAAGTCCAAGTAGTCCTGTATAAATTCACAGTTCTTCACACCCGCAAACGTAAAATCCTCAAGACTCTACTCCTTTGTTTCTAGTTCTAGATACTAAACAATTGGTAATAAATTGTCTATTCATAATTTCTTCAAGTTATTCTCTTGACAAACAATGTATAACAACTTAATATATTCCTCTTATCAACAATTTTCAGTTACTGTCAACATTTTCTATTTGTTTTGGTGGTTGTCGGGGGTTGTAGGCTTATTGAGTGGCGTCTGGCCCCTTGCTGTCATCGTTCCCCAAATTTGAGTAGTACTCTGAGGAGTTACCCTGCCAAGCTACTGCCTGCGGGTCAGCGACACCTTCCGGAGAGCTCTGGTACTGCTTGTAGTTATCTACTGGCACGTTTCCCTGATGTGCTACGTCCGTGTTGGTCGACGCATCTCTGAGCGTCCTGATGGACCCTTCTTTCCTTGTTGAGAAGCTCGTGTGATGTGTACCTGCATAATACAGTATTTCTGTACTTAGTTACATTACTGTTAGGTACCTACAACATCAAGTAGACGTTGAAATTCCAGTTAGACATTGTGATGATTTTATATTCCTACACTATGAATTCCTTCAAAATATGTATTTCCTTCGCCCGCTTATCCCAGTTGGTGCATATATCATTTGCCTTTTCCATCCAGATCACTGCACCTATACACAGCTATCGATCTCAAAAACACGTGTGGTTTTGTGCAGAACATGAACATTGATAAGTTAGGAAACAGTAGTTTTCACACAGTTTGCAAGCATGTATCATTATTGCTGAGGAGTTTCGACAAAACCTAATGTTGGTTTTATTAACGAAAATCGTGCCGCACGACGTTTTGGTGTCGTAAGAATAGTGGAGAAAAAGCATTTGTCATACAATTTGGTGTGAAATTTTTTAACGATGTGGGGAAAACCCCCATTAGTCATATGTTGAATGGAGCACAATGTTAAAAGACAAACAGTGTCCAGAAACGTTTGCTCTCCTAGAGTTGCCGCCATGCCAGTTGACGGTAGGCAGACCCCTGGTCAGCAACAGTTTCAGAGGAAGTTGAAATTTCAAATACCAAATCTCCAGTTTATACCTAGATATATCATAATTCAGAGTGAAGAAAATACATTACTGATTACAGGACCACGTATCCAGTCTTTTCTGATTTTAATTCAAAGTGGAGGTTTCGCAATGGTTCCAAAATTTATGAAAACGAAATTCATGGTAATCCGTTATTTCAGACGACATTGTTCCTCAAAATCGAAATGAAGAATCAGTTGATTTATTAAAAAAATAAAAAGGAGTTAATTACCATCTTAGAAGAAAAGTTGTGTTTAAGAACACAAACACCGAAAAATGGACAAGTATTGCACTTTTCTTACTAATTTCCACACAGCCTTGTCTTACCTGTGTCGCCTATCTTCTTACTCGCCCGCATAGCCGCTAATTCTGCTGCGAGAATCGTGAATCGTCCTAGAATAATTCCAATAATAATCTTATTCATAAATTGGTTATGTCTGAGCATTATACAAGAAGTACCAAGTATATTTAAATGATATATATGTTCCTTCTTGTTCGTTTCATGTTATGTAATAAGTAGCTATATTCCACCCTAAGGATTTTCAACCAACAGCGGTTTTCTAATTATACTGATTTCCTTTTGCGAATTCCCAAAGCTCCGTCAACAAGCTTCATTATCGATTCAGACAAGTAACCTCACTTCTTTGTCCTCTGTGTCGTAAACACTCTCAGCGTGTTACATTTTATTGGAGTTTGTTTATTTTCACATAAGGCGAGTATATTATTCACAAAGTAACTCTATCTCTAATTTCATCATTCTAGGTTGAAGAGAAAAGAAAATATCCTCAAAGCTCACTCATCTGCTCAGGGTGGCTTTGTAGGTACTTCCATTTGAAATTTTTGTAGGCTGACTACCAAATAAATTATCATTAACACTGCTCTCGTTTTGTCGAATTGTTTGGAAGGTAATTGAACGGTCTATTTAGTAGTATTCTGTGAAATAATACGAACTCAATTTTGTTGTTACCTAAATTTTACAGAAATTTATTATGGATTTCAGAAAAACATGATGCTTTCTGTTCATTGGTAAAGATTATTGTTTGGTGGGAGTCACGGCTGAAGCACGTTTCATGTAGAAAGGAAAAGTCTACCAAATTTGAAGTAGGTTGTAGTACTCATCACACGATACTATGGATCATTGAAATGAGTGGTGAGAAGATTGAGGATTAATAATATTGCGTAAACATTCTATGATGGAAAAATTGTGAAAAGGTGATACAGTAGTAATTACCATGAATTTTAAAGCTGAGTGTTAACATTTTACGTTAGCGCTTGGGCAGAGCTTCCCATTAATCCAGAAGCAATGAAAATCGAAACGATGATCAAGATGCCTGCACAATCAAAATTGGATGAAAATTATTGAAGTTGGGTTGAAAAGTTGTTGGAAGATCGGACTGTAACGACGAAAAACGCTTGGTAAGTATTAGAGGACTCACAGACGCGCATATAGACACGAAACAAAAACTGTTCGGGAGATCTAGAAAATTAAATGCATAAATTTTTATTTTTGAGAACGTGATGGAGTGAGAGTCTTGTCAAAATTAACCGAATGGTATCCACGTTCATTGAAAGTTAGTCAAAGTACCTTGTACAGACACATTGGTATCATAAAAAAAATCAAATATCACTTTATTGGCAACAAAAAATATAAAGTAATACTTGAAGTAATACAGTAATACGTAAAGTAAATACTTAGAGTAATGAGTAAAGTAATAGTTGAAGTAATACAAAAAAATTCAATGAATTAATGAATAATGGTATTCCTCATTACTTCTTTCCACATTTTGAAAAGTTGTTTAGTATGTTAGCTGACCTGTCACCTTCGCTCCTAAATTGAAGGCAAATATTTTTGCTGGAATTGCAAATCGAACGTCGTAGCCATCATCCTCTTTTTCTTTCAACACGAATATCCCCGGACGCACAAAGTTTTTTCTGTCAGATCCGATGAAATTCTCAGAGGGTTTCGATCTTTCCAACACAATCGGAAGTTCAACTGAAAGCAGTAATAAACGAATGTGGTTTAGTAGAGTGTAATGATCACATCACATGATCCATGTTCACGTAATAAATTCAATATTTAGTTAGTCGATGATATTCCAAGTAGTATGGGGCTGGAAGGGTTACACGTACCCATTTGCACATTGGTATTCGTTCGAATACAATGAACTTATATAGATCAGTCCATATCTTCAAGTTTGGACGGAATCCGAGATCAATTGCGAAAGTACAGCATGTTTTTGTTTGGTATAGATAGGCATCTGCGTTTGCTCATACTCAGTGCAGTGGGGCTACAGTAGAACCAAAAACAACATAACATATTTTGTAGGGAAGTATCTAAGACTTATATCTGCACAGTCTCTGGAAATTCATGGGGAAAGTGGGGAAGCCCGGGTGGAAGGGGGATAAATTTAGGGAGTTATGTTGGTAGCATTGTTCACAAGCAAGCATTGCTCTGAATGCAATGAAGTTCTTAGAGAAACCCAGAATCTATCCCACACAATTCCTGATTATTTTCATTAGAATTCGAAGAAATTATTCCTTCAAATTCTAATGAAAATAAAGGGTTATGTCTATGCTGCATACAGAATGGTACTATATTAATTTGTTCGGGAAGCCGTATAGCTGTATTGTGAGAGAAAATTTTTGATTTTCAAGGACTACTTTCGAATACTTTTAAAATGATCATTAGACTTCCGCATCGTGTCCACCAACTACAAAACAAAATAGGTGGTGTAATAAAATGCTTACTTCACCGAATTTATGTTATTATTTATTAATAATAATAACAGAATAATCATTTATTTATTTGTTGTGGATACTAATCATTGTCACCTTTCGGATTTGACTTGAAGGAGTGGAAAACATGCAGGAGTCAATTTTTTAAACATGTAGAAGTCGCTTAATTAATTTTATTAGGTACAAAAGCCTAATTTTATTGAAGGACGACACACAATAACGTCAAAATCGGTTGTTTCCGAATAAATACCAGACAATTTACTTAGGAAGATATGTTAGCAGAAAATGTCTAGCTGTTATTGTTTACGTACCCTGGAATCGGGTCATTGCGTATTATCCTCATTAGGAAATAAGCACCATTACCAATGTGAAGTGATGTTGAATATTTACTTAAGAATCAAATATATCGTTGGTAAACAGTATTATGGTTCACAAAAAAGATTCCTCCCTCCACATTTGAGCCTTAGTGACCTACCTTTCCCTTTGCCATTCATTGGGCCTTTCGATTCTTCGCTTTTTTTCTTCCTATCTTCTTCTTCTTTCCTTGCTCGCTCTTTCCTATCTTCTTCGTCTTTCAAGGCTTGCTTCTTCCTCTCTTCTGCTTCAATCCTTTCTCGTTCCTTCTTATCTTCTTCTTCTTTCAATTCTTTCTTCTTTCTCTCTTCTGCTTCTATCCTTGCTCGCTCCTTCCTATCTTCTTCGTCTTTCAAAGCTTGCCTCTCTCTCTCTTCTGCTTCTATCCTAGCTCGCTCCTTCTTATCTTCTTCGTCTTTCAAGGCTTGCTTCGCTCTCTCTTCTGCTTCTATCAAGGCTTGCTTCTCTCTCTCTTCTGCTTCTTTCAAGGCTTGCATCTTTCTATCTTCTTCGTCTTTCAAGGCTTGCCTCTCTCTCTCTTCTGCTTCTATCCTTGCTCGCTCCTTCTTATCTTCCTCGTCTTTCAAAGCTTGCTTTGCTCTCTCTTCTGCTTCTATCAAGGCTTGCTTCTCTTTCTCTTCTGCTTCTTTCAATTCTTGCAGCTTTCTATCTTCTTCGTCTTTTCTAGCTTGCTCCTTTCTATCTTCTTCGGCTTTCTTTATTTTTTCGTCCTCAGATTCCGAAGTCATCCTCCCACCCATAGTGTCGCCTTGTTCAACCAAAGCATCTCCGTTTTTGCTGTTTGTACCTGCAGTGCCTTCATTTTCTTTTATACCACTTGCTGCGACATCTATATTGCTTGATACATTACTAGCAGTATCATCTTCACTACTCTCGACATCACCATCTACCTTACTTGGTGCACCACTCACTTCTCCCACACCTACTCTTTCTTCCAGTACACTGCTTGCTGGAATAGAACCCAAATCAGACTTATCTTGAATATCCAAACCCTTTCCTTTCACCTCGCTTACTGTAGAGACAGAAATAAAATAACATCAAACACTTTTCAAAAAAGATATCAATTACTTGCACCTAACTAACAAAGACATCAACTAAAGCTGAAAACAGACTACGCTGACGTGACGCGGGATGGCGTAGTATGACGGGGGACCACGTGTGAAGACAAAATGTAAACAAAAGATTCGGACGATCACCAATAGATTGCTCTGACGTGACGTGGTAATGCGTGGGTTGATGCCGTCTAGCGTATCCTACGCCTTAACACGCCATCTAAGCGTCAGGTCAAAGTCAAAAGATTTGGATTTTCATCAGTCGTGTGACGACATCAGCCGGCGTCAGGTCGTCTAGATAATTAATTTATCAGTTTGTACTCACCTCAAGCAAACTGCCAGTCTGATCTCCACTGGTATGATTTCTCGTAGTTGAGTCGAGAGTTTCTCAATTTTCCGACCAACTAATTTCAACAAATGATATGCGGAAATACATGACGAAACACTCTTCGTCCTCCACCAATTCGTGCATCAAAGTTGAAAATTCGCCGTACAGGCCCCGCGTGCTGTTGATGGGATGCACCCATATCCTTGATGCTACTGCTGCAGCACAGGCGATTGCCATCCCAGCAATTTCTTCCTCTTCCTCGTCAAGCAAGTCGAGAAGTTCTTGCATTGTCGAAGATTACACATCAACTGAACACACCTTCCACCCTCCTTTGAGCACGATATCCCAGCATCACGTTCCCCACCCTCACGTCACGTCAGCAAAGTGTGAACCTGTGGGCCCATCTCTGACGTGGTCTGTCGCTGCCTGATCATGCGTCATCCCACGTCACGTCAGCGTAGTCTGTTTTCAGCATAAGTCTTTCTATTTTTATTTTCGCAACATGTTATTTATGCCACGTTTGACCACGCTCTAGTACTGCAATATTGTATTTGGCTTGGGATACGTAGGTACATAATTTAGTATTAAGATTATCTGAGTTCAAACAATTCTCATCATTCAACTGTACCTCCAAAATAAGAAGATACGCATGGCAAAATGTAAGCAACATTATTAAACCCTAAATAATAATGTAGCAATATTAATCCCTAAAAAGTTCATTGTAGCTCAGACATGTAAATATAATTTGTGAACAACTAATATTTAAGGCTTTCAAAATTAAATGTTCCATAAAGTTATGAATGTATAATTTCAATGCTACTGTTCAATTCTGTTGGTTCCAAAAGTGATTTACATAGCGACCGGCATTATACGTACAATATATAAAGTTTATTATTAGAGAGTTCCTAGAGATCTGTCGGTCTCAATACGGTGTGCGGTAACGATAAACAATAGAGAGTTCCTAGAGATCCGTCTGTCTCAATACGGTGTGCTGTAATCAGAAACATTTACCGCAACTTTAAGTCACATCAAGTCCTTAACGGATCTAGTTGTAACGTTAAATCCACGGAAGGAGCAAATTATCCCTAGGAGGTTATTTGAGTCCATGGAAGAAGGTTATTTTAGGCGATTACGTTTTTTCCGGATGTCGATCCGTTAACGTATCTGTACAGAAGGATGCGTCACCGTAACTCATTGCGTCAGAGTTACGGCGCCGGATTGTCAATACCGCACGACGTATTGTGTTTTACGGATCTACTACGAACGCTCTATTTACCGCACCTTAAAGTCACGTCAAGTCCTTAACGGATCTGGTTGTAACGCTAAATCCACGGAAGGAGGAAATTATCCCTAGGAGGTTGTTTGAGTTCATAGAAGAAGGTTATTTTAGACGATTACGTTTTTTCCGGATTTCGATCCGTTACCGTATCTGTACGGAAGGATGCGTCACCGTAACTCATTGCGTCAGAGTTACGGCACCGGATCGTCAATACCGCACGACGTATTGTGTTTTACGGATCTACTAGGAACTCTCTATTGAAGCATACAGTGACGTAAAGTCAGTAGGTACCTTCTTGTCCTCCTTGCTGTTTGGCAGATTCCCCAGCTTCATCCTCCGAGGTCAAGAGAACTTCACTATAATCGCTGCCCACCGTGGTTAGTTCACTTCTTTCGCCTTCTTGCCCCATAACTCCAGGGCCTACCTCAGCGCCGGCCTGGTCAGTTTCTTTGCCGGTATCTCCCTCCATTTCCTGCCGGCTTTTCTGGCTGCTTTCCAGCAAATTCGGCTCTTTCACAAATACAGATGACTCTCTGAAATAGGTCTGAGACTTATAAACGAATTATGGTGAAGTGGCCCACAGCCCCAGTTCATCACATGATACAAAAGAGTGACAGTTCCGACAAAATCTAATCTTATCGTACGTTGATGTGCAACGATCAGTAGTTTGACCGGAAAGTAATATGGATTCCAATCCAAGAAACGCTAACTGAAAAGCCACAAAGCTAACTATCATCCATTAAAAGTTACTAAAAAGATACTATAAGATACTTGTACTCCCTATTAAATAAATGTATTAGTTATATATTGATTGAAAATTATTGAGAGATGAACAACAAAATAGATTGTAATTCATTCTAGTTCAGAAAGTGTCACAGAGTCTCCTTAAGTCCTCAATCATAGAGGATCAATCGGAAAGAATAATTTGGTCAACACTGGGGGCTTGGAAACATATTTTCCCTTATTAGAAAAAGTTATATTTTGTATAATAAAAGAATCATGCGGGAATCTTCCGATTATAGATTTTTCCTAATTTCAGCTCCCGATTGGGAGCTAATCTGAGTTTTTCCTCAGATATGGAATATGGAAATATGAAAGTGTCGACTGGCCACGGGTGAAATAGAGCCTATCTCGCTAGGTTTGGGGACATCCCTGCCCAGGATTGCCCATGTAGCTGCTTGATGGAGGTGGAGCGAAATTGGGACCGCCTTATTTTTGTGTGTCCAAAACTGGAAGCGGAACGTTCTAGGCAGTGTTGGAGTGCTGGCTATGTAGCTACTAAGTGCTTCTTGAAGAATTGTCACAATTTAGTGTTGTTTATTAATCAATGGACCCTACTGTTTTTGAAATATTCAATAGTAGTAATATACTTATTTTTAAGGAATAATTTTTAATTTTTAATTGTATAATAGGCACATGAAGCCCTGTAGTCTTGGAGAGGAGGGGAAAATAAAATAAAAAAGTTGCATTCATGAAGATTGATCTTATGAGCGAATTTTCTTAAATTATCGTATTATATTATGTTACATTGTTTTGAAAATTGAGCAACTTAAGTTAACTTAACTTGAGTTTCGTTATCTTAATCGTTCTAAATTATATTTTGTCATCCAATATGATTTTGGATGTTCACCTTTTTAATGGATTTTTTTAGCAAATACCTGTTAATGGAAATTATGGAAATTAAGTACCTATATGTTTTAGCATATTGTGCGTACATTTTGTAATGTTCTAGTTCATATTTGATAAACTTCTTTTGACTAAAATTGTGATAAAAAATGAGAATTTAACAATTTTAAGCCGTTTTTAGCCATTTTTAGTTATTTGAATACCTACTTTTTGAAATTTTATCAATTTAATGTGCTCAAAAACTACTGGCCTACGAACTCATCCTTTCATCTGGGAAGCTTGATTTTTTGGCTCAAGAAAGAATTTTTTATCTCACTCCTTAGTGAGTTATCGCCTGGAATGATAATATATATATACCTATACACGGATTTAAATGAAGAAAATATACGACAATTTTTATTTACGAATTTTTAGAGCCATTGCAATAGCTTCATTTTCTACGAAAACTTACTAAAACGTTTTGAAAACAATTTGCTGTCAAGTAAGACTTGAAGGGCAGCACGTATTTCTAATTCACACGCTGGGGCAGTGGTCAGGACCCACAACACCTGACATTTCCGATAAAACCTTAATTGTGCATTAATGTGCGACAATTAGACTTCCCTTCCTTGCTGTTAAACGCTATTCTCACTAGACGCATGTACGAGTATCGAACATAGCGGCTTTCCTCGCGGTGGACGAATTCTTTTACTCCTGACGGGAACTGCCACAAACATTGGTGCTTTCAGGTGAGTCCTGACACCCTCTGATTCACTAACTCTATGTTAACTAGCTCACTAAACAGCATACCTAATCACCTGGAAGCCCAACTCAACATTTTACCTAAAAATTATGGCTTGATGCATGTACATTTGGTTAATGATAATCCTTTATCTGGAATATGAACTGTTAGCTGCTCGCTGTGAAAAACTGAGCAAAAGGAATAGTGCAAATTATTATGTTTTACCCCGCTTTTTCTGTGTCGGTAGCGATCATAGAGCCATTTACGGTCGGGTCACTGAAGTCTGCTGATCGACTGCTTGGTGACACTGTTGACACAGTGTCCGCTCCAAGAGTCGAACTCTCCGCCTTTTGTTCAGCATTTTTTGCTGCTTCAGCATCGATTTTGTTGGGCTGTCCTTCCTTCCCTTCCAGCTGACCTAAAGACTCGGTCTTTGATCGACGAGCTAATACTTTTATTTGACTCGTGCGCTTAGTTCCCGGATCATTTGATATGCTCCCAGATTTGGCTGAAATTTTGAGTTTCAACTATGTATTAGTAAAGGTTTTGAATTATAATTAATTGACAGCTATACCAATTTAACATACAAATATCACAAAGCTTATAAGGCGCCTCCGTACCTTTGAATTGTATTCTAGGTGTCTCAAAATACATTTCAAATTTCAACACCGTAGATCATTTTTCGAACAACTCACCCTTAAAAAATAGTTTGTAAGCTCCCTACTCACATGACACATAAAGTGACTCAGTTTTAAATAATGCGTAATACCCCTGTGGAATGCGTAATTCTTTTTCGGATTCGTCAGCTTATAAAAATAAGGGATGTGTTGTCTAAATGATTACTGAAAGATATTCAGGTTTGTCCAAAATTTATGTAGATGCTTCTAGGAAAGACAACATATATACATATATGGTTTATAATGTACGGACCAGAACATCCTTTTCTACTCGTCTGCCCACCAGTATTAGTGTCATGTCAGCAGAGCTTATGGCAATAATAATGGCTGTAAAACATAATGTAATGGATAATGGGTACAAGAGCGTCGTTATATCTTCACAGACTCCAAGAGTTCATGTACCGCTTTCAACATTTTCTAATGTTTTAAATCGCAAAATTCATTCTAAAACTATCCCTTTACGTAGTCATTCAATTGATTCCTGGCCACTGCAATATTGAAGGGAATGAAAAAGCTGATGGGGCAACTAAACGCGCATGTGGGAACACAGCAGTGTTTTTAATAAATAAATTATCTATATCCCCGACGTAATCTCTATTCTTAAAAGACCTTCTAGACCTTCAGTCATGGCAGAAGAATTATGATTTAACAGCAATGGTGAAAGCACTTTTCCACTATCAAGTTCAGCTCAAAGTTAAATTGAAACCATCGATACCAACTAACTGGAACCTAATACGCCATCAGTGTGTACAATTAAGCCGACTCCGAATGAACCGTGGCTACTTTCGGCGCACCATGATCGTGTTGGAACGATCGAACTCGCAACTTTGCACAGTCTGTGATGTAATAGACGATATGGACCACATCATATAATCGTGCTCAAAAATGCGAAGAGCGTATACCTTTAATCAGCGAACTTCTGGAAGCCAACAACTAAACTGTGATCGGGGAAGAACGTAACAAGGAGGAATACACACTATTGTTGAGATTTTCGGAAGTGGCCATCTGATTTTGTGAACTGTTTTACTCTCCTGTATCCTTTCTGCCCCCTGTATTGTTGTTACATTTAGTGTTTAATTTCACTGTAATATATATATATATATATTCCTTGTGGTTTATGGAAAAACTCTAGCCAAGGTAAATTTAAAAAAATAATGATAATTTACCACAATTTTCCTACTTTGTACTAAGGTCTAGTGAGGAAGAAAAAAGCATTTTGACCATACTTTTGAAGTTTTCAAAGTATAAAGAACGTACTATAACCAATATTAAATACAATACTGTGAAAAAAAAAAAAAAAATAAGTTGGTACGTTTGATCACTTTGGTCCTATTCCTCGGACTGTCATTAAAATCAGGTGGGGATTGACTAGTAATGCGGGTTTTTAAAATATTTTCAAGGAATATCAACAAAATATTAATATTAATTAGATTAATGAACCAATATTTGCTGCCATGAGCGAGACCCACCTGAATCAGCCACTGTAGAGTCACTTCTCTTCTTAAGCTGTACTTTTTTCCGCGCCGAGTTCGATTGACTTTGCTCCATGATTAACGACGACGACCGAGTCCACAGGCACCTACGGGTCAATACCACACGAGAATTTCCTCCACAGTGCTTCCCCGTGTTCCCGTGACATCCGATTTTGATTCGAATTTCTTCAATTGAAATAAATCGAATTACAATGAATTAACATTTTGTTTTATTGAGATAGGGGGTGTAGTTCCGTATGTGTCCCCACTTTCAAACCAATGTAAATCTCATTATCCTACAAAAAAATGAATTTGACGACTGTTTCGGAATCCTCGGAAAATCGTCTTTCCCATGGAATCATAATGGATTAACTTTCTCCTTTGTGTACATGAGAAAGATGGAACTGGAAAAAGTTCCAGTCATGCAGCATGATCGTATGTGCGAATTTTCGTAGATTTCGTAGTTATATTCTGTTACTTTGTTTTGAAATTTGAGCACTTGAGTGCAAAGAGTGCAAAGAAATTGTTGACCACAAATTTTGTGGCAAATAAACTCGTTCTAAATCATATTCGACGATTCAAAACAGATTTTGGATGTTAGCAATTATCCAGTTTTTTTAATCGATTTTTCAGCATATATTAATGAAATTTAAGTACATTTTTTCATCATAATTTAGTGAATAAATTTTTCAACGTTCTACTTCATTGTTGATAATTTTTTTTTTTTAACTAAAATTATGATAAAAATATGAATTTAACGATTTTTAGCCATTTTTAGTCATTTTTAGGGAAAATGTAGAAATTTGACCAATTTAATGTACTCAAAAACTGGAGGCCAACGAACTCATCCTTTCGATTGGAAAGCTTGATTTTTTGAGCAAGAATGGGATTTTCATCTTAATCCTAAAGAGAGTTATTGTCTGGAATGAGCGTTAAACTCTAGGATTCGTTTCAGAATGTCTCAAAACAGATTTAAATGAAGAAATTTTTAGAAAACTTTGATTTTAAAGTTTTTGGAGCCATTTCAATACTTTCATTTTCTACGAAAATTCGCTAAAAATGGGGACACATACGGAACTATTTGCCTCTTCAAAAAGTCCCGTATGTGTCCCCACGCTATATTCAAATCCATCTAGCGTGTAAATATATTGGAAATATTAGAAGGATATATATAGTTTAAAGGTCTGGATGCTAGCAAGCTCGCATCTTGATAGAATGTACCTACTTTATTCCCACATTCCGTGAGCCAGAACGATGACTCTCATTCAACTTTTCTTTTGTAGACATTTTAAATGTTAGATAACAGACGAGAAAATAAGCATTTCTGGTCTCAATTTTGAATTTATTTTAGTTGGCTTCCGATCTTCTAAACTAGTTATGGGCATTAAAAACTTCAAAATTGTCGGAAGAGAATCAAATTATACGATGAGATGAAATACAGAAAGGGTTGATGTAAAACATTCGAATTTAACTTCCGAAAATACATTCAGAATTTGAGCAGAATTTACTCCGATTTGCTCGAGAGGCTCTAAGTTTATGATTATCGTCACCAACTAAATCGTTGTTAAAGCAATGTGCGTTAAATATTTTAAAGTTTATTGTTACCAATTGTTTTCCCCCTTGGCATCTCCTGGGGAGAAACGTTGGAAAAAAGGACGTTATTAGAATTTAACGTTTGCGCATGCGCACATACTACTATTTTTCAATGGTGATGAAATTTATACGGGGACGTCTAGGAGCTAAACCGCACAGTCGTGGAAAATTTCATATAAATCGGTCCATTAGTCTCGGAGTTTTGTCTGTGTCGATCAATTTTAGCTTTTCGCTTGCGCTGGAGTTATTACTCCGCCGATCGCTATTTAATTTATAGGACATTTTTCTAGAACATATGCCTAATTATAAACTTACCTAAGTTTGAATGAAATTAGACCAATAGATGATGAGAAATCAGCGTTATGATAAATTCACATTTGCGCATGCGCGCAGACTACTGTTGACTCGACGGCGTTGAAAATTTTAGGGGACCGTCTAGGGGCTATCCCGCTTAATCCATGAAATTTTCATCGGAATCGGACTGAAACTTGGTATAGTTTTGGGAATGACAAGGATTTACCACAGACAGACACCGAGCAAATGCTCTAAAACACAAAAAGCAAGTGGAAATTTTGATTTTTGAGGACAAAATTTTTTCCGATTTCTGTCATGAATACAGATGCCCTACTTTCTGTAGTGAGGAAGCAAAATAAAATCGAATGTATGCAGAAAGTTGTTGATAGTTATTACACACTATGTGTAGCTGTATACACACACTTCTACGAGTATCACCTGGGGTCTACAATCGCCGTGTAACATTATCCTATCATCTCGAGTCTGTATCACACATTTGAATCACCGTGCAACATTATCTATCGAGTCTATACACAATGTTGGGTAACCCTGTGTATACATTAGCTATCACCTTGGGTAAATATGCTATAGTGGGTTATCCTGTGTGCACTCTCCTTCACGTTAGGTCTATACTCAATGTTGGGTCACCCCCCTGTATACGCAGTCATCGATCACTTTGGCCTATAAGTTGAGTAGGTCACCCTGTACATTTTCCCCTGTAGTTCTCGATGTTGATTTCTCACCCATTTCATTTCTTCGCCTTAGTCACACCCTTTGCGGTTCTTTTTGGTCTGAGCATGACGATCGTAGCGATCTTAATTTCTTAGGTTTCCCAGCCTCCAGCGACCACATTTCGGTGTTGACATTATTCACTACATTCCTATATAATGCATTGTTCGATTACAATTTCATTGTATATTCGTTTCTGACGACTCTGTTTATTACACCTTAGGCAACTATGGAGGAGTAATAATCATATATTAATATAGCTTCAATGAATTACAAAATGATAAATGCTATGAACTATGTGGCGGTTCCTTTCCTGACCGTGAGAGTCCGCCTACATCAAGACGTATAGCGGAGTTGAATACTATGTTCCCGATCTTTTTAGTTGCGGTAACTAAGGATATCCTAACTTTGAACAACTGAGAAAGAGAACCCCTGATAGCTACACAAAATGCACTAATAAGGTTTCATTATGTCGATTTCGGTTATGTGGGTCCTGCCCCTTGATGAAAAAATTCGTAGTATGGTTCTACATTGTGGTAGAATTACATATCTACTGACAATTATGCCACGCAAATGCAATCCATTTTATTTCGGCGGGCCGTTCCTGAACGAACATTGCGTTTTTTCCTGACGAAAAAAAATAGAACCAATAATTCTGCGCTATGGATTTTTTCCAGTTTTTATCGACTTAGTGCCATAGTTGATAAATTTTTTTGAGTAACATTCTAAAAAAATTTAACGCTTGGAAGTTAGCCGGGATCTCTCTCTCTCTCTCTTTTTTTTCAATTCAGCTAAACAACGGATTTTTCTCAATCCCAAGGAGAGTATCGTTTGGAATGTGACACGAACTCAGGTATGTTTACGAAAAAGCTTAATACTTCAGGAATCAGTTCAGGATGACTCCATTAGCGGATTCCCATGAAGAAATTTTTCGAAAATTGCTACAAAAATGTCCTAAACAATCAAAATAATCATCAACGGGCTCGACTTTGAGGATATCAAACGTATTTAACATTAAACGCATCGGTGGTAATAAGCAGCGGCTACTGTATTTTGCTTAATTTGTTGGCGTTACAATAAGTAGTGAAGAATCAACACTGTCCACCATCCTGGCAACGTTTTTGAGCTGCCTTACGGTCGTTAAAATCAAGCGATCAAATTGCTTAATCAATTTCGTAATGAATTTCGTTGACTTTGAATTACGATGGTAAATAATTAAAACTGACTCATCTTTCCATCGGAAGTTGATATTATTACAACTCGGGTCTCTTACTTCGGTATCAGAAATGGGAAACCGATTGGATTGGTAATAATTGGACATTAGTTTCGGGAGAAGGAGGAACTTGAACCCCTAATTATCACTGGGGTGAGTCAGCCTGCCATCTGGAACTCGGCGAGAAAATCACCTACAGCTGAAACATTTGATAGAGCGCCCACCCCCAGCTCCGCTTAGTTTGGGAGAAGAAAACCGTGATGACCCCCTCAAACTTTCTATAACCACGAATTCCTACTAGTTTCTGTAGAGTTTAATCATATAAAGAGACCTTCAAGTTTTAACCAAAAAGCTCCCTTTTTTTCCCCCAACACTAAAGGTCTTTTTATATGATCCCCCAAAAAGACGCTCCGTTTACAAAAGACGCCTAGACACAAAATGCACGACGATATCATCCAATTTGGGCCAATCAATAGTCAGATCGCTGTTTCCTAGTACTGGGCATCCATTCTCTCGCACTTTTTGACTCGTGAGACGTCAAAAAGAGACGTGACGAGACAAGACTTGAGACGTTTCTTGAACTCTGAAGAACTGAAAAAGCGTCTCAGTCCTACTCGAGTCAAAATAACTTGTGCAGCTTGTGAGCTCCGATGCAATGTTTACATTTCCTAATGGTACACATAGTTCAATCAGTTTCTTTAGTGAAACGACCTGCGGCTCCTGGGGCCACCCGGATCGAAACGACCGTTCACGAAATAGTCGTTAAGACAAACCAACAAACAAACAAATTTGTCGAAACGGCTTGTAACACATGACTTAGGAGAAATGTTTCATGCTGAATCAGGTAGTGATGACAAGACAATGGTGGCAGGCCGGATTCGAATCACGATCGCCGCGAACCTGGCGGTATGTAGATAGGTTCGGTCCGATATAGATGTATAGGTCCGATGATGTGTATAGGTTGGTGGACTGTATGCTCGCAAGCTCGCATCTCAAAATTACATAACATCAAGTAGTCAATCCCTTAGTAAAAATTCAGATTAGTTGGACACACCGCCAGGTTCGCTGAGATTGCGATTCGAATCTGGCCCCATTGTCCATTGATATTGATGTTTAATTTATTGATATTCGTTATACCAACTTAAATACTGAATAGGTAAACTACCAGAATTGTTCATTCGTACCCTCCCAGAATAAAGCTATCTAAAATTTCGTTCTTTTTCCTTGTACGTATTCTAATACGAATGTGATCACTCGGTGATTCAGCATTGTCATCATGTTGACGTCATTTTTTTCTCACACATTGGGAGAGCGAACGGTTTAACATACAAAATTCATGCTTCATTATGCTCAGCCATCTTGGTTTTCGTTGTGGAGAGTAACAGTCTCGATGCAGCCTGAACCGAATCTGGAGTGATTGATAGAAATAAAAAGAAAAAGGAAGTCTCAGAGCAGGGGAAGATGATAGGAGTGGAGGCCCTCAATATGATTAGAATTGACGGGCAATTCTGCGGTAGGAGGGAAAAGGCATATACTGCTTCTGAATCCTGCCACGTGTCCAGGTGAGCCCACGTGGAGGTGGCCGGGCGAGTGGGAGGTTACGGTCTGCCTTCCACTGAATTGTTGATGATCAATAGAGAAGTAGAAGTAAGCGTGATCCCAAGCAGAGTGCTGGGTAGCTTATAGTATCACAATCCCTCAACAAATCAAAAATATTTGTGTTTTGCTCAATTGACACATCCTTGAAACAAGGATACATTAAAAAATATACATCAAGATGTTCAAAGAATCTTCAAGATGTGTCAGGAGGCGAGTATTAAGCCATCTAAACGTATTTGACGCCAGAATAAACGCTTGTTCCTATCAGTTCAGTCCAGGCTGAGATCGGTGCTCCCGGCCGGATTACAGGATATCTCCAGTTGTTAGTAGGGCGTCCAGTCAACTCTCCCGGGTTGGGGTAGACTAAGACAACTGGTGATATTTCAGCTCTTCAGCACGCTACAGTGCTACCAAAAAGTTTAGGGACACCCCTCATTTTACGCTCTCGGCTTTACGAAACTTTTTCGTAAAAAAAAAAAAATTTTCCCAAGTGTTTTCCTTCAGTTCTTATGAGCAAAAAAAAAAAACAGTTTTCCGCCAAGCGGCAAATTTTTACAGTTTTTCGCGACGAAAAATTCTAAATTTTAGAAAATAATGGTAATATTGTAAATTTTTTTAGCGAATTTTCGTAGAAAATGAATCTATTGTAAATGGTTCCATAAATTTTTCTTAATTGAATTCCGTTTTGAGATATTCTGAAACGAATCCTAGAATTTAACACTTTTTCATATGTATTTGTATGTGTGTGTGTGTGTGTGCGCGCGCGTGTGTGTGCGCGCGCGCGCTCGTATGTGCGTGCGTGTGCGCGAAAGCGCGTGTGTGTTTGTTAGTTTGTGTGTATTTATATATATATGTGTGTCCTTCCAGACGATAAATCTCCCTAAGATTGATATAAAAATTCCGTTCTTGCGCCAAAAAAGTCAAGCTTTCTAAATGAAAAAACTAGTTCGTTGGTCAGCATTTCTTAGCACGTTAAATTGGTCAAATTTCAAAAAAAGTTGTGAAAAAATTACTAAAAGTAGCAAAAAACGGCTAAAAATCGTTAAATTTCTATTTTTTGCGGAATATTGCTCAATAAAGTTTACTAACTATAAAATAGAACATTAGAAATTTTATGTACAAAATAAGCTGAAAAATATATTTAAATTTCATTAAAATGTGCTATAAAATTGATAACAACTGCAAAAGAATTAAAAATCCAAAATCTCTTTTTGAATCGCAGAATATTATTTAGATCGAGTTTTTTGCCATAAAATTAGTAGTTAACGATTTTTCAAAACAATGTAACATCATTATATAGTACGATAGAGTTTCCTCCTAATTTTTCACGTGCGTGCAAAGCCTTTCACTCTTTGCGTGCAAAGCCTTTCACTCTTTGGTATGTCATTAACAAATTTTTTGAGTTATTTGCTTTCGCATCCTTGATACAAAAATGTGCCCATGGAGTCATTTGCTCAAGGTTGTGAAAACTTCACCATGGAGTCCGTGGACTCAATATAATAATCATCTTCAGTCAAAGTAACCGTACACATATATAGTTTTTTCAACTTCAGACGATTATGCGGAAATAATTAACACGTGCGGAAGTATCCTGATCAGCTGTGTGAGCCATGAGGCTAATTTCTCCCTTAATCCGCCGACAAAGCTGAAATTTGAAACAGAGGCCCCCTGGGACATGTGGAAACCCGATCAACGCCAGGCAACCCATAGTATTCAACATTATTTCACGAACGAGCCGCAATATTTTATGCTGATATTTTGTAGCCAGTTGAAGGCTGACACGTACGAAGTAGCATAGGGTTTATTAATTTCTTCCTAATTACATCCAAACCAAACCGAGTTTTATGAATATAGTTGACATTGATGAGTTGCTTGCAATGTATCTGGGTGAATAAATAAATTATGACTAGAGATGAATTACCTCATTGGATAAACCTTGCTATAGGGAAACTCGATGTGCAGCGACAGTAACAGCCCGTTACACATTTTCAATAGGCCCTCGGATGAGGAACGCGTGCCCATTCCTTCTAATTCAAGGGCCGTGGAGGAATTTCAATATCGGAATGGGCCGGTTATTCAAAAGCCTTACGTGGGCATTCGAAGCGAGTGGGGTAAAGTGTTGGACTCACACATACGCGTATTGCTACCTACATCTCCTAACATATGTGTCATCATGTTTCATCGGATGAGTTGTGAGAGGAAGGTCGGAAAGGTTTTCTCATATCGCTATATTTAGTATGTGTACACTTATATAGGAACCTACATCAACGTCTTTCACATAATATTTCTCAATCCATATGGAAAGCACCTACCTACGAGAGCTTGTCAGTACTATTTTACACGAGGGAAAACCAAATGAAGATCTAGGAAGTGAATGAATGGTTTTTTCGTTTGATTCCATTTTAATGAACAGGAAGAAACCACCAAGGGTAGTTCAGCCAACCATTCGCACATGCATAACTGGTACTAGTGCTAGGCGGGGCGGGAAAACTAATATAAGTCAAAAATGGGTAAAATGAGTTAAGACGTTTATACATTCTTAAAGATCCTTTCCATATGCTGATAAAAGTATTTTAAGTCAGAAACAGTGTTGTAGCTAGAAAAAATGAAGGGGTACCAACAGTAGAAGTCAAATTAAGCCAGAGGACTTTGTGGTACTAAGAGTATAGGTGAACTTATACTATGAATACCGCTGAGACTACTATGAATACACTCTGTTCTAAGTGAAGAGAGAGACTGGAGCCTTGAGCTCGGTGTCTCCCTTTTATAACTTTTCCGAGCGTCTATGTGAGTGAAGCCCACGTCAGGAGCTTTTACATCCAGAGAGCCGATTTATTATTACATAACGTTCATAAAAAACAGCTACAGATTTATTATTACATAACGTACATTAAAAAAAAACAGCTACAGTAATACACAGGAGACCATATACAGCCTAAACCCTACGTTCCCAGAAACTTTCATCATATTAGATTGACAACTGAAGAAATTAAGCTTCTTACAAAGATTTGCGGACTCACACACAGGCACGAAACGATAGTTGTTATCCACAATGTTCTAAAAGTAAATACGAGTGGAAACGTCGATTCTGGCGATAAGTAGCTTTTTTCATTTCCCGAAAGTTAAAACAATGGTTCAGCAGCCTATAGGTAAATTTGGAAGAAAATTTTGTGAACTAAATGGATGTCGAAACAATTAATGACCTTGAATGACGATGGGTAGGTATAAAAATCAAAATCCAAATAAACGTTCAAAAAAATATTACAGAGCATGTTAGGGCCCAAAATTTGTTGATTCCTCTACAGAGTTTGGAATCATGCCTCTAGTTTCTTTGAGAGGTAAGTACTTCTGTGGCAGAGCCTTTGACAACTGTTCTACTGAGGCCGATTTAACCCCCTCGACTGCGAGAGTTTTCTCTGAATATAACATTTCCCTAGGGATAAATATCAGCTGTCGCGGCATTTCGGGGTCGGACGAACGACGAAGTGAAACTGCTGGCCACTCAGCAGATTCAATTCAACTGCGGGAGCCCGAGGTCGGGAGGACCAGTGATAGTCTAAGCCTGAAAAGTTCACCAAACTGGCCCAGCAGATGCTCGCTGGAAGAAGTCACAGTCGATCAAGGGCATTGTCACGTGTGTTTTGGCTCAAGCGAGTGAGGAAGTATAATATGCCACGTCAAGAAATGTGGTGTTTACAGTCGAGAGGGATTATTATGTATTGAAGTTTGAATCCTACCAATTGCGCCAAATGTTATGGCCAGCAAATATTTGAGACCTCGACAGATTTTGAATTCATGCATTTACTTCCTTTGAGAGGAAAGCTCTTTAATGGCTTCACAACTGGACCACCGAGACCGATTTAATCAAACCTTTTTAACTGCAGTTTTCCCTGAACATTCCATTTCCCCGGAGTCAAATATCAGCCATATCGGCTGTTAAAGGGTCGGACCATTGACAAAGTGAAACTCCAGGCCGTCGGCTCAGCAGATGCTTGCTGGAAGGAGTGGCCAGTCAAGCGAGGTCATTGTCACGTGAGTTTTGGCTCAAGCGAGTGAGTAAGTGAAATATGACACGTCAGGGAATCCGGAGTTTACATTCTGACTATAGGGGGATTATTAGGTATTAAAGTTTGAGTCCTGCCGACTGCGCCTAAAGTTATGGCCAAAAAATAGTCGGGACCTCGACAGATCTCGAACCCTTGCAGCATGAATACCTCTACTATCTTTGAGAGGAAAGCTCTTTAACGACTGCCCCTTTGATAACTGGGCTTTCGAGGCCTCTTTAATAAAATCTCTTCGACTGCAAAAGTTTTCCATGAACATAAGGACTACAGTCCTGATGCCCTGATGATGTTGCCATTACATCAAAAGCGCTTGTCACCTGTACTCGACCAGCTAATGATGACGGAATATTCCTTGAGGTACGTAAATTAATAACAGGCTGGCACATGAAGGCTTTGAAGCTCCTTGAAGCTTCTGAATGCCGCCCACAACCCTGCTCACCTTCTTGCAAGCAGTTCTGTCCCGACTGATTCTGTACTACTTTATACCCTGAATGGTTTTTGTATCTCTCGTGAAAGAAGATTTTTGTCAAGAAACAGTTTCGCCCCTTCTGCTTCAGTCTTGATTCCGCAGTCATCTCAACTAGGACGGATGACCTGCCATAGGAAACTGCAAGAGAAAACCCCGACAGTTTTCCAAGTCCCCCCCAAACCACAAAGGGAGGCTTACCAAGTTGGGAGGGATTTAACTCGAGTCTTAGCTCTCCGCCCTCCATTTAATTGGTATGAATTCAGCAGTTGAAGTTGCTGAGAACACAAGAAGCTCAAGTTTTACTAACTGCTTTTTGCGCAAGTTGGGACTTTTCACTAGAAGGAAGGGCAGCCCGAAAGAAAGAGGGGGAACCGTTTCAAGTGAATTAAGCTTTCCCCTGTACAGTATTTACTTAACTCAGTCTCATGTATTGATGTAAAGTTCGTTTCAGAACTACCTGAACCACCTGCTGGTTACAAAAAAATTGTTTAAACTTAAAAATAAATTTAACAATTTTCAAATACAGGTTCAATATTGTACGAATTCAACTACTTATTTCAGAACATGTATATGCTGATGTACTTCCTAGGATTTTTATCATTTAATAATGATTAACAGGACGTTTCCATTTGTTTTCGTCACTTCACGAGCGTCACGTCACGGTGGGGTTTTCTATTGATTTTCATGTACAACCAATGCGTTACTAGGGAAGTGTAACTCCCTTAGTTTCCATAGCAGGAAAATCGTTAGCCACATTTTGGAATGCTTCGTTTTATCACAGCATCTCATAATCCCTAAGCCTCTGTTGTATCACGGAAAGCTGATTTATTACGCTCAGTTATAAACTAATATTGCTAAGTAACCATAATGAACTAATAATGTGTAAAATTAATCATTATTAAATGATCTGACAGTAGAACCGTAGGCCTACCGTCCGTTTTTATATTTTTTCCTAGAAATTTATACTTTTGAGAGAATAATAATAACGCTGAACACATTTTAGAAGAACTGTGACAGCGGAAAGTAAATACAGCTTTTCACTGTTATCATTCTTCTAAAATGTATACTAAAATCTAGTTCTTCTAAACTTGAATTTCAAAAATTACATCAAAACGGTGAAGCTCAAAGATAGATGCTACCGTATTTTGCCGGTCTAACCCAAAACCAGTATGTCCACTATTTATAACTTTAGAACTCGAATTCTAGGACTTAAATTTAGATCTCGACTAGAACTTGCACTGGTAAATATGTACAAATGATCATTAAGAAATATAGCCGATCATAATTTATCATTAAATTAACGTTCATCCGATCTAAGCTTCTAATGAAATGCATAATTAAGGTCTCACAAAGGACAACATCAGCTATGTTTGACAAGAGGGTTCTACTCGATCGCAGCGCTTGCTGCTGCGGACCTTATAGATTCAGATCCCGTGACGAACATGAGTTTCACATGTAAAACCATCAGTTGCCGCAGTTCCGTTAACGTATTGAACACAAATCAGTCGGACAAAAGTCGAAACTTCGACATTGAGTAGACATTACTTGAATAAATTCCCTCGAACCACCGAAATACCATAATCGAGTGCAACGATTTTTTCTCATTTTATTAAGGTAGTTGGTAATGCTCATAATGATCATGAACCGATCTCTCGATCCGATTTCCAAAATCACCAAAATTTCTACAATAGCTGAGGTAGTCCATGTTGGTCTCCCAACAAGGGTCTTGCATGTTGATCTGCCCTATAGAAAACATGAAAAACGACGGATCCGAAAAATAGAGCAGATACCTCAAAGAATTAACTGCATATCCTGGCATTCTTAGACTATACGTATTATTTAAATTTCAAAATAAGCAAATTTCTAGCTAAAAATTAGCTTTGGGCTGGGGTGGACAGTGCGCAACCTACAGCAACCTGATTATTTCAATGTGGTGATGTTCAAAAACTGATGTAGATACCTAAAAGAAATTATCTGCATAACTTGGCATACTTGGAATGCATGGATTTTTTAAACCTTAAAATCAGCACATTTATACAAAACCGAATGTGAAATCTACTGATTAGGCCATTTTTCTATTTTGTTGTATTTACTGTACGTACTACACACATAACCTAAATAAAACACGAATTTTCAGTTTTACTAGGTACTTTTCATGATTTAATTATTTCACGTAAGATTGCCTGTTTTGAAGAAAAAATCAAAATTTCAAGTAAGCTACCTTTGTTTTTCTAAGGTATCGTCGCCACATTCAAATGTTTGTACCATTTTGTTAATCCCTTAGGAAAATGTGAATCATGGAAAGAGAGTTTATTTATGTTACGTCGGCGTCGCTTAGAGCCCTAATCTTGGACGAAATACCTGCAATTGTCCAGAATCTCTTAAACTACGTAAGATACGTAAAATCCGACTTGGCCATTGGATTCTGCTCAAAATAAAACATATAAGGGTACATATACACATGAAGTTGGGACTGTAGGAATTTTTTCCTACCAGTTTTGTAGTCTGGAACAACGAGGGGAAAAACTGCTGTTTCCCCAGAATTTGTCTCTCAATGGGCGTGTTTCGGGGAAAGTCAGCCTTGTAGATTTTTCGGGGGGGAAGACTGGACATCTGCCCCATTGTTCTCCCGCTGGTTGTAGCTTCGTTCTATTGAGACAGTTTCTTGGGGTCGTAATAGTGACACTTGCTCCATCTGGGGGGTGACACCCTCACAGGCTTAATGGCCTCCGATCCGACAATATGCGTCCCTAGACATAACAGGTCAGCGCTATTCGGGTATTAGTATGGCCTTCAGGCTGCTCTGCCTTGAGAGGCCCTTTTGTCACTTATAACGCTAAACGGAGCTATTGATGAAAAGCAGACTATTACAATGTAAGCACAGTTTACAACCGTTATGGTACTCTTCGTCGATATGAGAGTCCGACGAAATCGCATTTCAATGCGTAGCTGCAACTCATCCTATAAGAATGTGAAGTGATACCCATCACTATCATCTGTCAGTCTGCTGATCTGCAAAACCCTTTCAGCCGAGTTGGTAATTTCGATTTCTCACTAATGAAGGAAGGATAGCTTTGTACGATCTGGTGGTTCACGAATCGCTTCTCCTCCAATATCAGATTCCCACCTCAGTTTTACGTTTCATAGCTTTCTAAAAAAGTTTGGTTCCGTGTCTTCCTGTCAGTTGGGCTTACCTCAACTGTTCTGTATTCAATACGTCAACAATGAACATTAGAAGTTTCTGATTATGCGCAAACGTCATTGTTTAAACACCTTTTCACGATCTAATGGTCCTAGTCCATCATGTTGGGTGGGCAATAAAGCTTCCCCACATGTTAAAACATGGACGTATAGATATCATTGATGAACAAAGTACGAGTCGAAATGATTAAAAGCAAATTAGAACAATAGGTATGTATGTGTATGTTCGCTAATATACAAAATGGGGTTGTAATTCATGTTTGCGCATGCGTATTATCAATGCAACGGCATTACCCATCTAGAGGATATATAAGCCAATGGAATTGGTAAAATATTGTCTAGAGGTTAACATACATAATCCTTGAAAATTTCATCAAAATCCATCCATTTTCGGAGTGTCATCCAATATAGTTTTGCGCATGTGCAATATTTATTACTCAATCTTTCGCGATAAAATGCATAGAACATCGTCCTGGACATATACTCAACAACCAATCCGAATTAAAACGAAATCGGGCCAATAAATGATGAGGAGTTGACGATATAAGGAATTCCTTGCTTTATGAGAAACGTTTGCGCATGCGCACATGCTACTATTGATCGAACGGCAATAAAAGTTGTAAGGGGCCATCTAAAAGCTAACCCGCACAATTCCCTGAAAAATGACAAATTGAAATGATGAATTCCGAAAAATCGGACTAAAACTTTGTACCTATAGTTTTGGGAGTGACAAGGATTAACTACAAAGACACAGTCAGACACGGAACCAAAATTGATAGGCAAGCTCTGTAACGGAGAAAGCAAGTGGATATTTTGATTATTGAAGATAAAAATTCGTTCGACTTCTCACACGAATTCAAACTTCCCTATCTTAAAGAAGCCAAAAAAAAAGAAAAGGAAATATATGTATATATATGTGTGTGTGTGTGTGTGTATGGGGGGGGGGGGATAAGAGAATGCTTACATACTCATTTTTAAGTATGAATTGAATTGCAATGGGATAACCAACCGCCTCAGCGCTTGCGCTAAGCACACTCTCTCTCTTTCTTCTCTCTCTTCCACCCTACTTCACATACGCTTCCTCCTCCGCCTTTATCTCTCTTTCTTTTGAAGATAAAAATCTGTCTCTTTCCTCTCTCCCAATACTGTGTTATTAGTTTATCTTCAGGCCCGTGCAGGGGATGTTTTCCTTCTCGAAATGATGATATATATAAGGCTGGACACTTGCGAAGGAGGGAGGTTTGCTCCGCTCCCAGAAACAATTTTATATCCCGGGCCTTCCATCCGTGATTGCGGATGTTATGAAAGGTAGGTATGTTTACCCCATCGGCAGGGGTTCGGTCGGAAGTGTCTCGCCTTTACGTGGAAATCAATAGGCTTCATCTTCCCAGGGAAACAGATTATTCCCGGAGGACGTGCTTACTACGCTACAGAAATCAACGAATTAACGTTTATCACTAACAAAAAGAAATTAGTACCTTCAAGAGAAAGAATTAACGAACATGAATCAGATTACAGACTAATCAAGATGAATCTTCTTTCGGAAATCGCATTCCTAACAAAATGTCATCCAACTTCAAATTGAATCTGTCTGACAGAGGGTTTTCATAATGGGGCCCCGAACTAATGAGGTACGCCGCTAGGAGCTGCCAGGAAAAAACTCATAGCGATTTGCTCATTAGCTACAGATATATATTTATATTTTTTGAATTGAAACAAAAATAAATTAAAATTACGAAATAATCATTCAAAAATTAAAATTATTAAAACTTTCATTTCTACACTTTTAGTGTTTGAATTTCGAGTTTTATTGGTATGTCGATTTTTCAATTTAGCCCATGCTTCCACCACTTTACATCTTCTACGCCAACATTCTCAACAACATCTTTTTTGCGTTGGACTTGGAATAATGGACACAGACACTTAAAAGTCAATTTAGCCATTGAACTATTTGTTATATACTTCAAACTACTGAATGTTCTCCATTGAACTACATGGAGGATTCGAATGAGTGAGGAAAATATTTCTGTGTGAAACTCGAAGTATACCAAAAACGGGGCGAAACGCTTCAAGCGTAATTTTTTATCTTAATTCGTTGTCGAGATTTAACATAAATGGAAAAAGCTAGGAAGGTTGTGAAAATTTGAACAAAAAAAATGCGAGTTTCATGAGCAAAATTAAAATAAATCCAAGTCTTTTATAAATACCTGGTACTTGCAGTTGGGAAAATCAGGATTTCATTAGGATTAGACTTCCAAATAGTCCCCCCCCCCCCCCCCCTGATTACATTTACCATATCCCATGATTTCCTTAATATCTAGTGAATTGAAATTGGAGATTTCAGATGTTTGCTGAGTTGCGGTCGATTAAGTCCACAGACTTTTGTAACCAACGTTTCGTACGTTTATTCGTACATCATCAGGGTTATGAGTGCTGTTGGAAGGAGAATAGCACAATATCTGTAAACTGGTGGGTAGTAATACAAATTCACTGCAGTTCAGAGAGTTGTGACCCAAGGACTTCTAACACGAAATGTTTCCGATCGCAATCCAGGGCGTGGAATCAAAAAAATTACTTTAGACAGTAGTGTAGGTGAGTTTACCACCCCACCACTAACTTGTGGAAAAAGGAGACACATACCGTAGGACGCGTAGGACTCGGAATGCCCAATTTCCTCTCCAAGGTATCAAAATCAACAGAGTCCTAAAATATATCCTAGATGTCCAGTGTCCTAATATTATGATATATTTGGCACATACTAGGTAAATGTACTGCGACCATGATGTGTATTCACTCAGGATTTTCACATTACTAAGTACCTACCGAGAAATATTGTAGAAAGAACAGTATATCACCCGCAAGCGGTGAATTTTGTCCCCTACAGCAGCCTGCCGACATCGATTCCGTCGAGGTGGTCGTTGCGCCCCCAAACCTCAGACAACTCGAGTTTTATGTTCCCTTTGCACATAATGGCTTCTCAACGTTCAGACCCTAAACCCCTCAACCTTCTTCCCCTTCTCTCAGTTCCCACTGTAAAAGAGCCCGTTTCCGACTATCAAGTCTTGAGGTAGTGCTTTTCACTAAGGGACGGAATTTTGTCCGGTAGTCAGTGTCGTCAGGTGCCTCCCGCAGAATCTCACTCTGCAATCCAAAGATTTTAAGGAATGAATAGAGCTCCAGAATCCACGAATCATACTGCTTATTTTCTATAACTATAACTACCTATTAAATTACAGTCCGATTTTAATATGACTGTCAGAATCGTAAGGGCTATTTACAGGACACCACCCTATAAGTTTGATCCCTGTCGAACCAATAGGAGCGAAACATGCAAGTCTAAACTTCTGTGTAAACGTTTGACTCTTACATTTAAATGCCAGAATTTACGAAAAGCAATGTATGTTGGCCTGAAGGCGACTGTTTCTGAATTCCATCAAGATTAAAATAGCTACATTACTACTGAGCATTCATTTTTGAAGTACGTTTTCGTGTACTTGAAAACTTAAATGCTTGGCACGGATTCTTCCTAATAGTACCAAA
Source organism: Adelphocoris suturalis (assembly GCA_030762985.1). Lineage (NCBI taxonomy): Eukaryota > Metazoa > Arthropoda > Insecta > Hemiptera > Miridae > Adelphocoris > Adelphocoris suturalis. The sequence goes on along the minus strand of CM061046.1, from coordinate 48,281,642 downwards.
AAAAAGGATAGAATTTTGAAAGTAATTGCTATAATTGCAACAACGAAATGTTATCCCAAAGATTGATATTTTCAAAACCGAAAATAATTGGATTTTAATTGTTTTTCTAATCGTCCGAATTGATCCAAATTGGAATGGAGTTGATCCAAATTATCCTGAAAACATAGTAAAAATTTGAAAACACTCCATTCGGAGTTACAAAATTTGTATGAGATGGAAGTGAAGGAGCGCCGTTTTTCGGCTGGCAATAAATTGGAAAGTGTTACCAAATGTCTTATCAAAAATTAGGCGCTAGGAATGTATGAATTTTCGTTACTAAAAATTAAATTCAAATAAAAAATAAATATGGTAGGTATGTAGGTGCAAAATATTCAATTAACTCTGGAAAAAATATAAAATACTACCTAATGTGAAAAATGTCAACAGTAAAACACTTAAACTGAAAGGTATCTACTGCAAGAAGAGAAGAGGATTTTTTTCTTTTTATTTTTCATGTGGATTTTACAAAACCGTTCTTATTTGGAAATCCATGTTCCTTAGCTCAGTGAACCAAACAGTTTATTATATTAGTGGAGAAAGTAGAAGCTAGAGAGTAGAAGCGGATAGTTTCAGCCAAAACTGCTGTGATATAATAAAAAACATCCCAGGTTCAAGAAGAGCAATTTTTCAGAAAAGCACATTTAAGTTGTCTACACTTCCCAAGCTGATAACTTCCGTCTAGTTTACCATTATGACTTCATGTTATGATCAGCACTCCAAGCTGCGCTCCTAAATGTAGCCATTTAAAAAAATACACAAACTAAGCTCTCAGAATCGGTTGTACGAGTAATATATTAAAGTACCTAACTTGTAAGCGTAAGATAGTAATAATCGAGTCGAGCAATTTTTACGTCGTATTGAACTAAAACAACCCAAGAGAGAGAGTACCCACAAAGATGAGTTATTCTTTCTGAAACTACCAATAAAATAAGGAGAAAGTTGGTGTTAGAAACGAAACTCACTGCAAATGAAGCGGCATATTTGAAGCAAAAATAACTCATCCCAATCATGTGGCAAGTTGAGTTGTTCAAAACAAAGTATCGCATTTAGCAGAGTTGAGTTGAGTCTAGGCATGCTTGAGATTTTGTAATATAATTCAGAAAACTGGAGGAGTTTTTGACTGAAAATGTTGGACGTGTCAAAATTTTGTCGGCAGTTTTCACTACTTTCCGACTTGAAATTTCAACTTTCGACCTTTGGATACAGCGCATCAAAATTAATAAAAGACCATACATTTATTTGATAGGTTAACTATCAGTTAACTGATAAGTTAATTATAAGTTAACTGATAAGTTATCTATAAGTTATCTATAAGTTAACTATAAGTTAACCGATAAGTTATTTGAATGAATGAGTTTATTGTAGCAACATCATACATAGATGCATTACAATCGTCAAAATAAAATGTAGACATACATTAAATGAGAGAACTGTAATACAGTCATATCATTATAACAGTTAAAACTCCATCATAGACTGGTAAAAAGGAAACAAGAAAAAATTACAAAGGTTAGGACACACAAAAATCGGCAACACTATAAAGCTCTTGCTCTATTAACATTGATTTCAACTTGTTTTTGAATGATAATCCTGAGAGGGCTTTAATGTCAGTAGGCATTAATTATAAAGCCTTGACCGATCTGTACAGAATCAAGTGAAGTGCTAAGACGGACGAGAGGGGGGCAGAAGTCATAAAGCTTCTTTGTAGAGTGGCCGTGCGATTTCATACATATTGCAAATAGGTCAGGGACCTAACCTACCCTTAAACAACCTAAACCTACCCAGAAACAAACTTTAAGGGACCTTAACAAACAGTAAGCAGATGAAAACAAACTGAGCGGGCACTGTGAAGGTCCTCAATTTTTTGAAATAGCCCCTGCATGACTGACTGATCTAGGCCATAGATTATTCTTAATATTACCTTTTTTTGTATGAAAAATGAATGGCTATGACTTGAGTCTCCTCAAAACAGAGAGATCCTACTGTTGGCCAATGCAAAATAAACCGATCGAAGAACCTCAGGGGAGACAACACCATGAAGACGACGAATAGCATACTTGCAGAAGGCAAGTTTGGGTAAGAAAGAATCGACATGTTTGACCCAAGACAGACGCGAATCTATCATCAAACCAAGAAAATTCACTGGTTCGTCTACACATCCATTTATCGAAAAAATGCAGTTGCTGTGTCTTGTTGATAATAAGAACTAGACAGTTGGTCTGACACTACTGAACTATCGTTTATAAGTTAACTTATACAAATAACTTAGCTCCGGATCTCACTCAGCTGATCTGGATGACTCTAGCCTTTATGATACGTTTCTAGATGTCACAAGAGGCCTCCATTTCAAATGTCAGCTTCATAGGTTGAATAACAAAGAGATTAGCTTGGGATACTCAGCTGAATTGATTTATCCCAGTCTGCTGACCAACGCCGATCAATTACTCGTGACAAAAAAAACACCCAACAAAAAAATCGAAAATCCTTCAGCGAAAAAAAAGGGTTCGGGCAAACAGTGCATATTTTGAAGTACCTATCAAATTTTTATTTTTTCGTTTTACTTTCCTTATCAAAGACATTGCGACCCAGCTGGAACCTCTACGCTGGAATAATTTATTATAAGCCAAATTTTTTGCTGAGTCAAAAACTGAAGGAAGTAAGGTTCTATAGTTCCGCCGAACCGCCACAAAAGAAGTCTTCTATTATTATGGAATTTGCATACCTCATCCTACTAAAAACAAAAGATAATACAAAAAAATGACCCAGCTCCTCGAAGTTTCCACTAAATTTTAATTTATATTCGCCTTTTTTCTCTGGACGCCTCATAGTCGTTTGTTACGGGAATCGCAACTCCTTTCTCCAAAGACCTCACCATCCACCAACGCTCATCTCTTATCCGTCGCGTAACTCATCATCTTTTCACGATAACTTTCATTATAATAAATATAATCAAACTAATGTATTTTCCATTCATTTGTTAGGCCTTTCACGCTATAATATTTTCCGTTCCTCTTCTAATTCATGACTTCTCAAGGGTTCTTTATTGTTTATTAAGCGCCTATTCAAACTCTCGCCCACCACCTTTCTTCGCTAATCTTCCTTCCGCCTATTTTTCAAAACCTGTTTTCTCATCCCCTTTATCCTTTCTTTTTTTCCAATCTTTATCCAGTTCCCCTCCGCAGCGTCCTTATCTATCCATTTGCTTCTCAATCGAATCTTCTCTCCGCAATGCAAATCCCGTTCTCCGTTTTTTGGGAGGCTTATTTTTTCCCCTCGCGTTGAATAGAACAGTTTACATCTCGTTCGGCATCTTACCAGCATCCCCAAGTACATTTACATCTTTCTTCATTTTTATCTCGAATTACTCCTGAATTACCATCTGAAAAGACCGATTTACAATAAGGCCCTAAATTCAAAGTAAATGATTCGTTTATTCCCTCACCAAGCTTATTTTTAGTTGAAAAAAGGCTCTGTCGTTTTTTACCCTCTTTTTATCGTTTTTAGAGTTCTTTATATTGGGATATTTCCTCGTTCAGTTCTCGGATAAACCAATAATAAATTAATATTGGAATGAATACCAGCCAGTTTTCCATAATATCCAATCAAGTCTTTTGATAAATTAAAACTTCGTTCCACCGTGAATCTTATTGTTCTAGGCATTAGTTTCATTATTTTCATTATCGAAGGGGCAGGTGTTTATGTTTTTGATCTCACGACTGTATATGGATGTACGGAGACTAACTAGTATGAATAGAGTCCGCCAGTAGTTAACTGCATTATTTCGCACTAACAATTTGTGAATAACAGTAATTCTGCGAAATCAAAAACAAAAATTCAACGTACTTATATCCAACAAAAATACAAAAATTTAAAGAAAACAAGGGTTTTTTCTTTTCTTACTCGCGGAGAAGAGGCAAAAGTGCGCCATCCTCCAACTCGGGTTACTTCTCACATTTTTGAGACACTTCTCTTATTACAGAGAACTGTATTTTTCTCCGAATCCAACCAGCTATCTGTGAACTATGCTTGTTCCACTTTTCACACAAAACAACAATTAATCTTTTGGTGAATTGCTAAAATTCTCTGTGAGGGACACCTTCGCAAGAGCAAATCAGTGGTGTAAATTAACCTCTCAGATCTAAGGCTGTATTGTATTTTTGTTGTTTCCCCCTGGAGGCATGTTCAAAGGCATCGTGCCAGGTTTGAGCAAGGTAAGAGGGTGCGTTGGCATTGATTATGCGATTGTCGAAAAAAACAATCCTCTCCCAATCCCAAACCCCTTGCACTTTTATGTCAGCCACCAAACCAGGACACCTGTCCGTAGCCTCTTTAAGTACTGGTTTCACCACAACTCCCTGCCTTGCTAAGATGGAAATCCTGGCCCCCTTCCCGGACCATATCGTAGCCAAAATTTAAAGCCCTCCACGCTTGCAGTTTAGAGCATAATTCGTGTCCATTTTTTCGTTTGAGCATCCATCCCATTTGCTGGGGAGACCAGCAACTTCTTTTCCGTATCGCAGAGCAATGGCGTCTCTAAACTTTATTTTCGATAGATCCAAATTAGCAGATGCTAATGGAAGCACAGATAGCCATTGGGACGAGTCTCTCTTAATTATCCTCTTTATAGTGCGCTGAGTTATAATTAATAACTACATTATCAATTAACAACATAAGCAACTACTTTCAAAAACCCTGAGTAGTTCAAGCATTCTGAAATTATTCCTAGCTTTTAAGGCATTTTCGTGTACATTTATTGATTCACGTCTTTACGTGGCGTCACAAGTGACATCTCTCTTTAAAATTAAGATGCAAAATCGAATTTGCCAAAATTCAAATAAAAGTCAAGTATCTCAAAAAAGTACAGTTTTGAAGGCAGTACATTTTGTTTACAAAAATGTGATTAAGTTTTCAAAAACTTCTCTGCTAAAAAACCGCTAACAAGGCAGAAATTATTAAATTCATTAAATTTTTATTTAATGTTCATTTTATTTGTATTTCTTATCTTTCAGACAAGGAAATCTTTGTCAGAAAATCGATTTAAAATATTATACAGAATTCGCTCTTGATGTCATGCTACATGACTGGTTTATTTTTGCAGACCTACAGTATTCGTGTTAATTAGTGGTTAGAGTCGCTGTCCCATGAAAATATAAGATTTTCTGTTTCACCAAATAGAATAGACCGTCATGACTGTCGGAGGAAAAGCTAAACTGACCTGAAACCTATAACGCCAGAACCTTTACATCGATATATATATATATATATATATATACAGTTATATCCTCCTCGTTAGTCCGGCATGCAGATGGGCCACCTCCTAAACCCCAGACTAGAGGAGATATAGAACGATATTTCAGACTGAGCGCAACCCCCCCCCCCCCCTCCTTCACCCCATATCATCCGAACCGCTCCCTCCAGTTGTGCGATTTAATGAACAATAAATTCGGCAAAAGAGCTTCGACTGCTTTGCACCTAATTGCACCGCAGTCGAGGCCCTGCCGAATAACCGCATACATACATGCGACATACAGGAACACAATACTCGCATACACATGGATACATCTACATACGCCCTCGTATCTCCGTTCCCCGTAGAGCTCCCTCTGTGTTATTTCAAAAGGGTTTTTTCCTCTTTTTTAACGATCGTGTTTTTTCTCTTTTGTGTTGCAGATTGCCTCCACCTCCAATTGTACAGGGACAGCAAGGACCGGTACAAACAAGGACAGACCAAAGCTTCGCTTTCCCTTCAGCATTTTTTGGGCGTCGAAACGGGTGAGTGAGACGGAATTCACAAATATACTGTTCTCTGTTGTCAGTTCTTCGCTCCAGAAACTGAATTCTTGACTGCCAGAGAAAAATCTTGAATAAATACCCTTGAGTAAATCTCGCTGGTTTTTCACGTTTTACAAACAGTACCGCAGGGTAAGCGGGAAAATTAATTCGACTATTTCGTTAAACATGTAGTAGAAATCTGAAGCTAAACATTTGGGAATGCATCGAATTTCCAAATAAATCATAATATGATTTATTATATTATTCAGTAGTTACACACACACACACACAGCCAACTAATTCTACCCATAATCGGCAGACTGGCTTCCCCACATGCCCACTCTTTAAAGTGGAGACAATCTGAAACATGCAAACAAGGTTCCCCACTCAGTCACTAAAGTAGGTTGATGTTGAATACTCCCTTGTTCCCATGCCAGAAAAGTGACGCTGTTACAGGTTGGGCAGGTGTCATACACTAGGGAAGAAAGGTGCAGCTCACTTACAACCAACTAATATTCTGCCCATAACCAGCTGACTGGCTTATTCAAATACCTACCCACTCTTTCAGCTCGTCTAGTCACGATGTGACTCCTTATAGAAAAACTCCCTTTACTCCAAAGTCCAAACCATGTTTCTCCACCTATAGGTAAACGTTTCTCAAGTTCAAAAGCTCATCTAAAAAAAAATTTTACATTCCAGTGAACAATTGTGGTACGAAAATTTTCAAAAAATACCTACGGCAACACTGGCAGTCAATCAAACCCGCTAAACAAAATAATGATAACGTTCTGTTACCAGCCAATATGTTTGTCAGTCGGTGATTTGGGAAACTGTATACGGTAAATTTCTATCAAATTTTACTGTACTGAGCATCTTGTGAAAATTGAACAATCTGATAAACAATGAAGTCACAATATGTGCCTAAAGTCGAGAAATAACGAGTTGAGTCTTCATTTAGACGATAGAAGATTATAGATATTGGACATTTTATTATAGAACTCTTGCGTATATTATACAAGTGTTCCAAAACTCAACATTGAGAACAATCACCAATCGCCCTGGTACTGAAGAAATTCGATGCTAACCGAAGCTCTTGACACAATAGACCTATATATACAGGGTAGAAGGTTATGTGTCGAAAAAAATTACAACACATCCTTTGCGATAATTCGAGCCTAGTATGTGCCTGAGAGGCACACGCAAAAAATGGCGAGTGGCTGAAGATTTGCTGCGGTTTTGAGATGGGGCAGCCTTGCATTTGGTATAATAGAAAGTGGATCAGTGTCTTTCCAAAAACATAACTTTTTTTTACCATGAAACACAAAACGCCATTAACCAGAAGACCATTTTTTGCTGTTGCCAAATCCTTAGTTTGTTAAATATATTGTTTTTGTATTAAAATTTCAACACTACTAACATTACTATATCAAAAAAGTAGTTAGCCCTGCAAGAAAAAGTGTCCTGTACCTCAATTGGTTCGAAAGTTATGATTTTTTCGTGTTTTTACTATAAAAACCGATTCCGCCTCATAAAATGCCTAGGTATTTTTCAACTTATACAGATCTATATATTACTAAAATACCTTGGCATTTTATGAGGCTGAGTCGGTTTTTATAGCAAAAACACGAAAAAAAATCATAACTTTCGAACCAATTGAGGTACAGGACACTATTTTTTGCAGGGTTAACTACTTTTTTGATATAGTAATTTTAGTAGTGTAGAAATTGACCAGTAGAGAATTACCACTTTTTGCATACTAAGTAGGTCCAATAACATTATACATGTGAAATTTAGCCTTTAGTCCTAAAATATCGCCAAAATCTGAGTTTTCCAACGATGTAGTCAATTTTACTTTTACTTTTACTGTTCTTCAACATTAAATCATAGTTTTCTCCTCTAATTAGCAAAGTAAAAGTAAAACTGACTGCACTGTTGGAAAGATAAGATTCTGGCACATATTTTAGGACTACAGGCTAAATTTTACATGTGAAATTTTATTGAAACTACAAAGTATGAAAAAAGTGGTCATTCAGAAAATTTGACAAAATTCACTTTTCAGATTGATTTTTCGCCAATTGAACCATCTTAAGAAACTTTTGAGGTACTTTAGGAAGATGGGAAATTCAACTCCCTGTCCGACGGTATAATCAAATTTGAATTTGCTCAGGTAATAATTAACGGAGTGATGGCCGTGTTAGTGAGTTAAAATGTCGAAATCACGAAAAAAATCTCGAAAGTTATAAAAACCCGAATTTTAAGCGAAGTAAAAATAAAAGAAAAAAAATATTTCATCGTTGAGAAACTTCTTTTGACTGAAATTCTGCTAAATATATAAGATTATCTTCACTTAAAAACAAAATACAAATATAAACTATTTATTTACACCTGTTTTGCAAAGTGTAACGGTACAGAACTCATGCAAATTAAGCGTTCACCTTTCTTGGAGAGGTCAAAAACCCCGCCGGGAATTCGCAAAGAATCACATATCGGACATTTATGTTTTCCATTTCAATGTTCTCTTTTCGTTTCTCGTCAATTCTTCTCCTTTTTACCAGTCCCAAATTCACTTTACACTTTCAAAAATTGTTTCACTATTTTAAATCATGATCATTTAGTGAGCCTTTAGTTCTTTTAATGTAAGTTTTGGGTTCTTCCTCTTCTACGAAAACATGTGGTAGGACGATATAGAATTGAACCAAGTCAATTTTTTTCAGGTTTTACGTTGGACAAAGAATCCAATACGATCGCCATTCTCTGTCAAGACGTCACAGTAGTCCTCGCTTTCGATACACGAGAGCGGCTCATCCAGTGGCAGGTCAAAATAGCCAATAATCTTGGTGAAGGTACGTAATCAGTAATAATCAATAATAATGATAAGGACGTAAGCCTATCAAAGTTTCTGATCCTCTGAGGCAAGGCCACAAAGGAAGGCGGTCTGTCGCGGTGGCCTGCGACATGATGCCACGCAGAAACAACATCTGGCGCAGTCAGTTCAGTCAGTCATGATCCTTCTGCTACTGATTATGAGCTCTGACAAAGAACTCTTGTTATTATTAGTGTTCATGAAATAAGAGGTCTTGGGGTGTACCTTTAGCCCTACCTATATTCAAATATAGAAACTGTGTGGTGAAATTCAAAGATCAAATGTGCAAAACAGAACCAGTAGATTAAAATGAATGAGCAAGCATGTAGGTAGGTACATATATGATATAATTGGCCCTAATTGAGATTTAGAAAGGACTCCTTTCCCTTAACTGTTGTCAGGTTGTTCCTTAGGGCGCTCCAATTCTGTAGTTGGTTAATGAGTGTAGATGAATAAAAGCAGTCAGATCCTCATAAGACACCCTATGAGCAGCTAATTAAACAGAATTTGACTGAGAAAGTGGCCACTTAGAAAGAATTAATATGGTAACCGGTTGAGTTCAGGCTGGATGTTTTACTTATCGCTGCTCACAATAGGCTTGGTTGGTGCCCAGCAGATAATGAAGAACCTGATGGTGCATGACGAGATCTCCAAACTTAGTTATAAATTATGAGTAGATAATAGTCCACTTTGACCTGGGCTGTGAGAGGATTTAAGAGGAGTCAATAAAGGCTTTGTTAGTATTGTCGTACCTACTCGCTCATTTTCATAACGCTGGATTGGCATTTTGAACGTTATTATTACTAAGTTTTACTCTTAGAATTAGAATTAAAAATTAGTTCATAAGTTATTATAATTAATTATAGTTTACGTGAATATAGGTAACTAATTAATATGATATATACACAACATTTAATTAAAAAACACACAGGCAATAACAATTATCATTGCAAAAAAATGCAAATTTAAAAAAAAAAAATTAACTAATGCAAGCTGTGGCTTGAAACACAGCTTAAACCATTAAAGAAAATAAAAAATTAGGTAGGTAAATAAAAAATAAGTGTACGATATTAGGTACATAGGAACGGTGTTTTTTGGAATCCAACAAGACCACATCAGCCCTCAGCCTACCTTTCAAATCTTATTATAAGACACTCACTCTATTTATTTTGTTCGTTGCAGACCAGCAATTTCTCGTTCAGATATCGTCCGCCCCTCCCAAAGCCAAAATTGCCTCAGGACCCGCCAGACTCCATGTGCAGGAATACAGGTTTTGCATGACGCTAGGAGTTCCTCCGCGGCTCGTCGGCATTTGGGAGATATCCAAACTGAGGTGAATATAATGCAAAATTTATTATTATTAAATTGAACTTAAGGTGAGACACATTGTAGCTATCATTAGACACCTACGGTTTATGGCTTCATCACAGAAACAGTTGTGGCCTAGCAAATATTGTTAGCAAATACAAAGAGGCTGGATGATACGTACCAACATACAGGGTGTCTCAAAAGTAACCACCCTACATATACAGGGTGTCCCACGGAAGGGGGAAGGGGTTACACCCTTCACTTCCTCTGAATACTGCGTAACGAATTGGTACAAGCGCCATTCTTCATAATTGTTTACGTAAATCTCAGGAAAAACACTTTTGCTCGCACCACTTGTGCCAGAAGTGACGCGAATGATATAAACTATTGTTTTTTCATATGGGAACCCCAATTTTTTATTACAGATTATAAATGTTGCTAGAAGTAGAATATATTGTGTAAAAAGTTGAATTTGTATAGTTGTGATTCAATTTTTTGGTTAATACAATGACTTTGCAGGAGATATGGAGTTGTGGAGTCCCGTTTCTGCTTCGAGGGTGGATCGAGATGCGGTAAAGGTGAAGGCCTCTACGTCCTCATCACAGATCAGGGCGAGGATATCACAAAAACCCTTCAAGCCGCCTCGGAAGGCAAAATGACCTCTAGGCGAAGACCCGCCTCTAGAAATATGTCCGGTGAGTGGATGTTCATTGTTGAATTTTCATACACAGAATTTTCGAATGGACCATTTACTTTTCACTTAGTTTTTTTAGACTCCTTCTACATAGATTTAGACCCTGTCCGCTTAGGTCCCATTGACCATTGAAGGTCCTTTTCCCATTGATTAAGACCTTTCCCAGTTAGATCGATCCTGGAAGAGGTCTAAATCAATGTGGAAAATGTGAAAACTTACGAAACTAACTAAGTAAACCTAAGTGAAAATGTAGATCTTTTCCACTTAGGTTTAGACTTTTTAGGTTTTTAGAATTTCCACTTGGAATTTTCGCTCAGGTTTACAACTTTTCCGCTTAGGTTTAGACCTTTTCACAATAATTTAGCCTTTTTCCGGTTAGTTTAATCCTGGAAACGGTCTGCATCAATGTGGGAAAAGTCTAAATTTCAGATAGATTTAGAACTCTAGTAACCTCAACGAATGGTAAAAATGCAATCCTGATAAAATTCAAAACTCATTACACACCGTTCTGTTTTGGTATGAATTTCATTGCACCTTCTTCCACTGTCCTACTTCCACAATAATAATCAACAAATAATTGTTTCACAATTTCTTCAAGTGATGCCACTGCATAATAACAATTAGGTATAAAAGTTCCAGTCATGGAGGATGATCATCCGAGCAATGTTTTGTAAATAATCGTCTATATATTATCGAATTGTTTTGAAATTTGAGCACTTACAGTTCAATTAAAGTGTTACCTATTAATTTTATGACAAAAAACTTATTTTAAATAATAATCTGCTATTCAAAAAAAGATTTTGGATTTTCAGTTTTTTTTTTTTTTTAAATCTAATAATGAAAACTAATGAAATTTTCAACATTATTAAAATTCTATGTATACATTTTTGAATGTACTAGTGTGAAGTTGATAAATGTTATCCAAGCAGTACCTACTTAGTATTCTGCTAAAAATTATAAACGTAACGATTTCTGTCGTTCATTGCCATCTTCAGTGTTTAGTTCTTCCCGTGAAAACTACATGAAACTTGACCGAAATATTGTGCTCAAAAGTGCTGTCTTGATGTGTGTACTAACTCATCCTTTCTTTTTGAATGCTTGATGTGTTGTCGTAAAAACGGAAATTTCTGGAATCACACAAACACACACATATATATATCCGTTGAACTCCTGGAATTGTATAAGAATGCCTCAAAACGGATTTCCATAAATAAAATTTTGGAAAAAAAAATAGTTTTAAAATTTTTGGAGCCATTGCAATAGCGTCATTTTTTACGAAAATTCGCTAACTGCTTTAAACTTAAGTCATCCCTGCGTTTTAGTATACGAATTTCCATTTCTCCTTTAGTGACTGACTCTCCACGAAAGTGCTCGACGCGAATGTCGTCTGTGGCGGGCGACACGATGTCGCTCTGCCAGCGGAGCATCGCCGACTCCATGGAGTGCCAGTCCATCTGCCGCTCCGTCATGACCAACGCCGACGACGCCGTCTGGCCTTCGTCAGAAACCACCGGCCCCGTCTCTGACTTCGGGGACACCGCGTCGGTCGGTGACTTCCACGACCCCCACCCTCAGGTAAGTGTCTATTACACACCGCTGTGCAAAATGAAGGGATCACTGCCAATACCATGCGAATAAGTTTAGGTAAAACAAGGCATAAGTAACGTAGAGGTAGGTAGGTACAACATAACTTGAGGAATACCTGTCGAAAAAACTCGGTTTCGGATTCGTGGTGACCGGATCGTAAAATACCTGTCCACTAAGACAAACTCTCACTTTTCGGTAAATAGACACAGAAAAACATTTTACGGCAAATCCCAGCTCAATAGAATGATCCAGTCTGATATAAACCAAGAACACATTTTGTATTTTAACAAAAATTTTTTAAAAATCGATTTTTGCGTCTTTAAAGAAATGATTGTCAAATTGGTCTCTTTCGAGGATTTCTCAAAATTGTATGAATCATTGAAATTTATATAGATCAATTTTATAATAAATTGATAAAAAATGTACCTAATTAAATAGATAAATTTATATATAGATTGCTGAACAATTTAAGAGAGAAATATTCAAAAATGGTTCATTATTTATTGTTTTAAAGCCACTGAAAAAATTAAACGATTTTTGAAAATTATTTTCAGAATTAAGGGATCAAGTTTTTTCCTTAATTGGGGTTTCGAGGGTGTGAAATTAGGTTGCTAAGAAAGAGTACAATAATTGTTACCAACAAATTTTTTTTTTTTTCTAATTTTCTCAAACTTTAGACGACTAAAAACGGTCTTTTTTTTCATTTTTCATTTTCAATAATAAACCTTTGTTATCGATCAAGAAAAAAAAGTTTAACCCCCTCACCCCCCCCCCTTCCTAAATATTTTTTGGTTTACGTTTCAAAATGTGTATATGTGTATGTATAAAAAAAACGCTACAAATTATTACACAATGGTTTATTATTTCTGAGTTGGTCATTGGCCAATAATTATTAAACCCCTTATGTATTATATGATCAGAACATGGCGCATCTTACCTCCCAAAAGGAACCTTTGGGACCTTTGAGACTCTCTTTGGGAACCTTTGGAACCTTTACAGTTGCAAGACCCCGCAATTTTACGTTTTACAGTAGGTAAATGTTCACGAAAAAAAATGTCGATAGGTAGGGGAATAGGGGAAGAGTACCGCTCAAAGGCCGCTCTTCTGACAGCGCGCCTCCATACCTCGTAATTGTACCTCGCAAATCGATTTGGAAAGAAATTAGCCTCAGAGGTTCCGAAGCTGATCTGAGTCCCTCCATACTTTGTAATTGCAATCCAGATCTCCAAAAAGGAGCTGCATTTCAGGTTTCAGTATCGTAAGCCGATAAAAAACAATTTAGGCTCAGAGGCCAAACAGCTAATCAGTGTGCACTGATATTAAATTCTTTATATTACAAAGGAGGTCCATTTGAAATTGCAGATACGTAGGTTGACATCAATATGCCTGCGTGGATATGGGCACCTGCACAGGGAATTAACGCAATTAATTAAAACATCTGAATTTTACTAGTCCCCCTGTTCTCAGTATAACGATATTTATGTAAGTAGGTACCTACCATCTGAAAATAACATACATGTATAAATCACTGAAATGGTTTTAATAGTCACGAAAACTCCATAATAGAATATACTTAAGTCTATCAAGATGTAGATAACGTAAAACTTCGAAATCTGTCATTTAGGAAACGGGGAAAATGATGCTTGAAGTAATTTACGTTAGTGCATACGCAAAAAGGAGTAATGATTTGAGAAAAATTAAATTGTTAGTGGACAACCTACAGCCTAACCCGCACATTCCCAGAAAATGTAATAGAAACCTGATAAAAACAATAAAATATTCTTGTTCCTGGGATTTCAATTTCGCGCATGCGCAGGAGCTACTTATGATGCAAAAATGTTGAAATTAATATGGAATAATCAAACCATTGTTCCCCAACTACAATCCAAACTCGAGCGATACAGATCCTAAAATTTCATATTTTAGATTTTAAATTTAATGTTCTGTTCTGAATTCTCTTCATCTCCCTGAAGAAGCCCCAGTTCCTGGGGAGAAACGTTGGAGAACAATTAAAAACCCAACTTAAAGACAGAAAGGCTTTTTATTGTAAATTTTTTTTACTCTCAGAAAACTATTGACAAATATCATTTAAACAAAAAAACCACATCAATTGAATTTACATTCAGTGGGCAATTTCACTTTTTTCCACATTAGCTGAAAGATCTTCTGGAGAGCTTTCCGACTCGTTCAGTCGTGGCCAAAACGTTAATTAATTTTCTTTATACCTTTTTTATTGATTTATTTTTATTTATTTTGTTTTAATTGGTTTAATAATTTTGAACAAATACCTAATTTAAGTTTTTATTTAAATAGTACTTATTTATTACCTTACTACGAGAAAATGAAATTCCAATTTACTTAGGTGACGGGTTGTTATGTGGTTTCGCAGGACTGCAGCAACTGGTCAGTCGAGCGCTGTGCGAGCTGCATCAGCAAGCTGGGAGCCATGTCCATGTCGAGGTCCTCCACAGCAGGCCACACGCCGGGCAACGGGTTCAGCCCGGCCTGGGTAATGGAAACATCCATCACCTCCCTCAGCGGCGGAGGTAAAATCCCCCTGTAGTTATTATTCAACCCCTGTCAAATCCCACGTTATTTATATTTGAAACCGTCTGTAGGTCACATAAAAAATAGGTAGGGCATATAGACGTGAACTGACACACTATCCACTAAATGTTTCTCTTTTCCTTCAGGGTATTTTAACATAAATGAAAAACTATTTGTTTTCTATCTCGTCCTTAAATTAGAATTTTTATCGCATTTAGAAAGTTATTCGATTGATGGTATTTGGTAATCAATTGTATCGTACGCTTGAAAAAACGGTGTGGCAATCTGGGATAGCCATTAAACAACTTGAAGATTCAAAAAATTGTAAGAAATCTGCCTGAGGATTTGTTTCTGAAACAACCTCAGTACCTACGTGACAATGTACCTAATGTAAGGAGAAAAACACACAAAAGTCCCGAAGTGCTGGTACAATTCAATACTTCTTCTAATGAAATAGGGCGAAATACTGGCGATTTTTCATTCGGAAGAATTAAGCCATAGCCCACGTGTATTACGTACAACTAAGGTATATATTTATCTTAATTTATATCTTATTGAGCTCACATTTAAGCGGTTGTGTCCAGCTGACTTATACATGGTCCCTTATTAATCATTACATCTCATTAATGGTATTTTAACTGTTTTATTAATGTGACCTCCTATTTTGAAGGTAATAAATTTACAAATAGGTATCATGCAGGGTATTCCAAAAGTAACCCCCCCCCCACTAACTTATAATTGTTTCCTACAATTTTTGAGATATTGAAGTGAAACTTGGAGAGCGTTTCTACTTGCCTGATACTAATTTTTAAGCAAATAAAAATCAGGGAAAAAATCCAAACGTTTTGGGTCTACTCAAAAACTTCTTTTTCCATTTTTTACCGAGTGACACCTCATTTTAAAGAATTTTTTAGTGCCGAAACCAGAATTGCGATATCTTATTCTGCTCTTGGATTGAGGTTAATGAACCCTGAAGATGCGCGATTTTTTCCTACGATAGGGACTTTTAGAAAAACTCTCGCCTCTTCCCGAGGACGGAATTTGACATTGCAATCATGGATTCACGATCGTGTTCAGCACTGAAAAATCTTTAAGATGAGGTGAAACTCGGAAAAAAATTAAGAAAAACATTTCCGAAGTATCCAATACTTCACCCCTTTGGGTAGTCCAAAAACCTTTGGATTTTTTTCTGCTCTTTATTTTCTTAAAACTTAGTATGAAGCACCCCCAAAAACGCTCTCCAAGTTTCACTCCGGTATCTCAAATTGTGAGGGAAAAATTTATAAGTTGGGGGGGGGGGGGGGTTTCTCTTGGGACATCCTGTATATAAGAACATATATGATTCTTTAATTAGAATATTTGTAAATTCAAATGAACTACAAATTAGGAGCTTATTACATGTGTGCCACTCACGTGCAGACGTAGTTATATTTTCTATACGTGAACATCTTTAATTTCTCGCAAAATAACGAAGTAGGTATTATACATCCTAAGTATCTGATTCAGCTTCAAGATAAATAAAAAATATTTTCCCATGCCGGGAATCGAACCTGGGCCTTCTGGGTGAAAGCCAGATATCCTAGCCACTAGACCACATGGGACTTGATATCAGGAATTTTAGGGGTAATCGCGAGATTGAGTATTGATCATGGACCTACGATAATAATAATTTAGATATATTGATCCTTGGCGTTGATCGATTAAAACCTACTGGAACTAAAACCTAAGGAACCCCATTCGTATGTGCGTAAAATTACTCAGTCAAGACTTTTTTCTACGAAAACTCTACAATAAAAGGTAACATGATTGTGAATGACATTATTACATCGCAAGTTTGCGTACATTTGCCCTGACCCTATTAAGTTTTGGAATAATTAAGTTCCAGCCATGTAGTATGATCGTATAAGCGAATTATCGGAAATTATGTTAAATTTATTATGTTTGGGCACTTTGAGTGCAATGCAATTTTTAACTATTAATTTAATGGTAAAAAACTTATTTCAAATAATACTCGAAAATAAATTGTGGATTTTCAGCTTTTCTTGTTGAATTTTTATCGATTTTTTAACACATGTAATGAAATTTTAGTATATTTTATTCATCAAACTTTACGTGTGCTAGGTTACAGTTCATGAATGTTATTTGACTAATATTCCGCTTAAATATATATAAAGTTCAACGAGTTCTTTGGAATTTTAGCATTCTCGTTGCCATTAACATCTCTTTTTGAATGACAGGCTATTTTTAAAATTCGTTTTTACCATTGAATTGATAGTTGATAGCGATGAAAAATTTTCATTCCTAATCATGTAACAATTTAACTGTCGAATTTTCATAGAAAAAAGGCTTGTCCGAGTAATTTTACATACGAATGGGGTTCCTTTAAAGATAGTGTCTCCAGTAGGTTTTAATCGATCAACCAAGGATCACTACATCTAAAGTATGATTATCGTAGGTCCATAATCAATGCCTGATCCCGGAATTATCCCTAAGACCCCTGATATTCAAGTCCCATGTGGTCTAGTGGCTAGGATATCTGGCTTTCACCCAGAAGGCCCGGGTTCGATTCCCGGCATGGGAAAATAACTTTTATTTATCTTGACGTTGAATCAGAACGTACCTAGGATATCTAATACTTTACTGTTACCACTACCAGCATCCGATTAATTTATTTTTCCAATATTTGCAAGAAATTAAATATTTTTCCTCGTATAGAAAATATACGTCCGTACGTGTGTGGCACAGAAGTAATAAATAAGCTTCTCATTTTCAGTTCACAGGAATGTATAAATATATAATACTTGTAAATGTATTAACTACAAAATAAGAGATCAGATTTGAAACAGTTAAGATACCATTATTGGAAAGGTAATGTTTCATAAGAGACCGCCGAGAATTCGCCTATTTTGGAAAATAAAATTCATAGTTTCTGGATCGGTTCGCTTTGTATTTTTATGCTGTACAATTTTGCTACGAATCAAAAATACCGTAGGGCGAATAGTTTAAGAATTATAAGAGAAAAACTTTAAAATAGTCGTATTAAGCCATCTTTACGAGGCCGCCATTTTATATTTGACCACTTTCGAGGTGGCAGACAGAGATTCCCTGACTCAGAACGGTCTAAATTTTCAAAATCTAATCTCAAACTTTCTCCAGAATTTACTACCTGTTTTCAGCTTCGGCTCCTGGACTATAAACATACCTGGCGGCTCCACTTGATATGTACCTACTTACTATATGTAGAAGTATTTACTTTTCTATACCTTACCTATAAATCCCTGACGAGACACATAAGTGGCGAAAGCGATTGGAAATAAACAATCTACTAACAAGAGGACTCGCCATAAACATTTATTCTACCATCACAACCTGCCTAACCTACCAGCGTGTAATTATATTATTGTTGTCTAACTATTTTCGGTGTGTATCTTCTTTTATGGTAACTAGGTACTCTTGATGATTAAACCTCTGTTGCGGTCCAATATTAAAAATTGTTAAACATTAAACAGAATAAACAAAATTGTGTTTTAGGGGGCAGAGAACGAGCAAACACGAATCCAGGGAGCAGCGCGATGTCAGTTTCCAGTCACGACAGCGGCTCCGATTACTCCGTACCCCGTCTACAGGCTGCCAACGATTCTTGGTAATCTACCCGAGATAATTTAAATATTACCTTTAGTTAGAGGGCCATTTCACAGCCTTCCAAAAAGATGCAACATGAAGAGTATCAGATTATTGGAAGTGGCCAAACCGCTTGGGTAAATAACGCTATATGACTTCATTTGGGAACAACTTCGCCACGGCCACCGCCTGGGAGAACCCTCAGACGTAAATTCGTTTTCTTTGTTTTTGCATATGGGGGTTTTAAAGGGCGTATAACTGATTCTTATATCAAAAATTAAACATTCGTACATTCCTACATTCTTATTTCATACATTCGAAAGTTACCTGTTAATACTGCAACAATATACTCTTTTTTTCTTTTTTAATCAATGAATTCGCCCTCAACTTCTCGGAGGAGTGGAACAATGCTTTGACAGCTCTTTTGATAATTTAATCAGGCAAATTATTTTATTTGACAAAAAAAAAATCACGCAAATCATATGAGTATAGAATTCGGTCTTAGAATGGTCTGTTTATTTGGTGGTCTGTGTATTTGGTTTTTTTTTTTTTTTCTCTCATGTTTGGGTTGCCTCACGCCGCGGTTCAGAGAGACGTCCTAAAAATTTGGTTACGCAAGTTTACTAATTCTATCTCTACAAAGTCCTATGAGTAAAAACGACTACTACATCTTATTTTTTTCCCCCCTACTATTGCTTTGTACATTGATTCTCAGTAACCTCTAGTTTGTCTTCGACAAACATTCAGCTTCAATGAAATCATGTAGAATTACGATGGATATAGATAGTTCCTGATGGGCTATCAGCTTTCAGGATATCCTCCGGATATAGTTTATCTACCCTTTGAAAAGGGCCACTACTACGTTTCCATCACCTCTTTGTTAGAATATAGTATAAATAAAAACAAAACCTGAAAACCTTGCATCAGATAATGTTGATTCGAACTTAAGTAACTAGGTATATGATAGTTCGATCTCAAAAAATCTTTTTCTAATCATGAACTCTGAATCTACTCAGATTTTTGTTTCACCATCTAAATGGAATACGATTATAATTGAACACTCATAGGTACGTATGCATCTATTCAGTGTAGATAACCCAATTACCGACATCTTACCCGCTTCATTTACAGTTAACAAATCGCTCAAACAACGTATTTCAAATTCGTCTCTAAATTAGCATTTCTACTATTAGAATGGTCTATGATGATTAAGACAGTATCTAAAACAGATCAAATTGAAAGATTGGAGAGAATGCACAAATTGGAAGTCATTTTGGGTCTCTAGTATACGGCGCAAAGCTATACCCCGCCAACAAGTCAGCTCGGTCGTGCGGGTCTAAATTATACCTACGCCACGCTCGTCAACTACATGGGGTGCCTACTCGTCTCTTGCTATTATTTTCATCTACGCTGCACTTTTTTTAATTTGAATTAGAACGTTTTTGGAGATATATGAATGGGTGTCTAGAAGACACTTTCTAGGAGGAAGAAAAAACTTTCAAAACTCACTTTTTCAGATTTTTTTTTCAGTTGGTTGATAACATACCTACGCTCTTCTTCAAGTACTTGTGCGTCTTTCTCACGTTAAAAATGATGGGGTGCGCGTCAGTCTGATAACATTCGCCCTTTTACGTCTCTCTCGTTTTCAGTATAAATCTCTTCTCTTTGATTGCATTTTACTGCAATCTACCGGTAGTTTACGATACCGAAACCGCTTCCTCCTCGTTCGTCAGTTAACTTACCTAGGCTAATATTCGTGAGAGAAAAAAAATCGTAATTTTAAACATACGCCCTTCATCTAGACGCCCATTCATACGTAACCAAGGGGGATGTTTTCATCCACTGAATCAAAAAAATTCGGGAAAGTGGGTACCTATATCGAAAATCGAATCAGTAGATCGAAAAGCCAATTATCAGTAAAAACTAGTGAGTCTGCTGACCAGGTGCTTCACGGAGTTTGAGCTAATGTACGCTTGCGTCGTTAGTTTTAAGGCAAGGATGATAAAGCTGTGAACGTAATTCTATTGTATTCAGCGTCCTACCAATATCGAAAACGACCACGAATTTATTACGCTTTTTGGATACACCGTCCCACATCTTTGATAATACTCGTATCATCACTGTATTGCGTCAGTTAAATTTTAGATAGGTACCTAATTTAAAAGGGTTTCAATCGATTCTATGTGACGGAAGCTATTGAAAACAATACCATGTTCGATTTTTTATGATTCGACAATGACTCGCTGCAGTAATGACGACTCCGTATTATCGTCAAGGACAACTTTTAAAGCTTCCATAGTGGTTTCAGTCGATTTATTTGGCGAAAACTATAGGAAACTCGATTTTCTGTTGATTTGACGACGTGTATAATTCAGCTAATTCCCGGATGTCTAAGGAGCCTAACTACCAAATTTCAATTTGATAGCTCCAAATTGCGGCCTGCAGCGCAGAACACAAACGCACGGGGACAGTGCTAGCCGAGTAACTGCGTTCATCAATTATAGTAAGAAGTAAATTTCGAATGGGACTCAATATCAAACATCCAAAGCGCC